>JAVTVJ010000277.1:1200000-1800000 GCA_034509425.1 Eopsaltria australis | reverse complement strand
TTAGGCTGCTCCCACAGTTTCATCACAGTATTTCCACACTACTGCACTCTCAGTTGTATGCAGTTAAGGTTATAATTCCTCATATCCACATATACAACAAATGCCACTTTCCCACAAAGATTTCCAATGATGGATTGATCTAATCTCCACTAAATATAAATGTACAGGAATGCACATGTATATACTCAAGTGTGCATCTCTACTCTTTTTTCATTAGGTCAAAAAAGCACAGCACAATTACCTCAATAGTCTAGATTATGGCAAACAGACGAAGGTCAAATAGAGACTTATTTCCAACATAATTAAAACTGAATCTAAATTAATACATTAAATGAAGTATATTGTTTAAAAAACAGAACTCATACCTGGTTTTAGCGCATAGTGCATTGTTTTCCTTGTTGTATTAGTGTCATCAACCAGCTTGGAAAAGTAAAAGATTAATTTTATTTTCTGCAATGTGAAAATAACTATAACAGCTTTTATGAGCAAATGTGAAGAAAGTTACTGTTCAAATAGTTAAAACTAAAGAGCAGCACAAACTAGTATAATAAAAGTTGAGCAAGAAACAGAATTCCAATTAAAACAAATAAAAATCAAAGTCCAGGAATTATGCAGGCCCACAATTTCAATTTAAGGCACAGATAAAAGTGCTGTGCACTCAGGGAAGCAAAGGTCAAGAACATTCTAGAAAATTTACTTGCCCAAGTTACTTCAGTAGGGATACCTGAAGTTCAATTCTACCAGTGTGATTTGAAATACTTTAACTTTACACCATTTTTCCATTAACATATTTATGTTGTACAAAAGACTGTTTAGAAATATTACCTCAATGATATAATCCCCTGGAGACACGTTCTGAAGAACACAACTTGTAGTGTTTGTGTTCTGCTCCTACATCAAAGAAAGAATACTTTGCAAGCAATTCAACTTTTAAAACCTAATAAAGAATTCACATTGATTTAGAAATAGGCAGTGTACTCTTGTATTAACACATCTTAATCCAGCAAAACTAAGTCTGCCCATTCACTTAACAATCCTCTGCCTGCAGAACTAACTTGGTCCAATGGAGTCCTCAAGTGTGATCTTGACTGATGAGTGCTATCACAGCACAATTGTTATTTACATATATATATGTTACTTACATAGTCCCAAACAGTTTTGCAATTTTAAAACTAATACTATCTTACATTAAGTTTTTTAAGTTTCTACAAGACCTTAAAACACCTCATGTTAATAGGTTTTGTGCTTTTAAAAGCTGCAAAACTTAACCACATACCTGCTTGCAGGTCTTTTGCTTAAACGGCCCTTCATGCTTCAGTTTGTAGTGAAGAAAGTAGTACTTAAACCCAAAGTTGTAAGGTGCATGATCAAAGGACACTTGCATGTTAAAACCTTGCTGCGTAACATTCACATTCCTTGGCTTCCAGTCTGTCAGAGGAGATATTCATGATTCACAAAATGACTCTTCAAGTGCAGTAACTTTTTTAAAGGTTAATATATAGCAATATTACATTTTACTTACAAGGTTTGCAGACAAGGTTTTCTGGCTGTAGCAACAATTCACATGCTGCAAATATACAGAAAAAGTATTAATTATACAGTATCAAACTGCTATGCTATTTAAACAGAAAAAGAACAAGGGCAAAAGTAGGGAGCTCATCATTTTGAATACACCATTTCTTTCCCAGACTCTAATATGCCTGGACTAAATGCATTTTGCAAACTTAACTTCTTTGTTATGATTTCAAGTCCCTTCTCATCTTTATGTGAGAAACAGAGATCCATTAACTTGAATATCACATTTCTTAGTGAGACAAAAGGGAGAACACCAGGCACAGCACATCAGGAGAGGAAGTTACAACTAAATATACTTACTCAGAGTAAGTAACTATGCTGAGCACTACTACCAACGTCTGTCTGCATTAACAGACAGACTTGAAAATACCTTAAGCAAGTTTTATAGGGAAAGAAACGCCTTAGCAGGACAAATATCAAAAGTTCATCTCAAAAGGTACTTGCAGTTTCTTACTATACTGTGTGAGCACTGAGGAGCTTATTCAAGTTTCTTCACTCTACCTCCAATGAGAACTGCTAAGTAATTGTGAGAAATTCAACTTGACCTGCTGCTAATTAGAGATGTCCTCCTCTACATCTGTCTCTAGAAAGATGTTTTGTAAATTGTAATCTCAAAAGCAAAAAATAACCTGCCCTTCTTCACAATGTTCAGAGAGGTGCAAACGATCTTCAAGAGTTAAATGATCCTGAGAACCACAGGAACAATCCTGCTCTAGGCAGACCTGAGATAATCTCAGGCCTACCTGAAACTTTTCTTCTAGGTGCTGCCTAACACTTATGATCACACACCACAGATTTATCTATGGCATGCAAATTCTTTCTGCTTATCACCCAGATCTTCCTTCCACAACGTTGTCAGCAATGACCTAACCCAGACTCATCCAACATCATCACTGACTACATGCCCTGGTTGGGCAAACCAAAACATTGCAGGGAGGGGAGGCCCACTGAAGAGATGAGATGCAACACTGTATTATATACAACACTATATTGTATGCAATACTTACATCTAGTTCGGAAGAAAAATGGGTGGTAATTACTTTCATTTTTAATGGAAGGAAAAGGAACAATCTTTACAAAGTAATCTGTTTCAAACTTCAAATTTATAAAGGGCTGTGACTCCATTCCCTACAAAAAAGACAAGATTGCAACATATTTTAAAATCAATTATAGCTGAAGGTATTTTTCAAAATAAGCCCACAACGCAATCAACAGGTGAAATTTATACATTAAGAATCCTTTCTCTACCCCTCTGTTCCAAACTGACATGAGAAATCTCAGTGCCTAGCTGGATGTAGACTATTACAGATGTGCACCTGTACTCCAGTCACCAAAATGACAGTTCCCAACTTCAGGAAAGCTTCTATCAAAAGCAAAAAGCATTGTCTCTAAATTTGGGAACCAACCAACTTTTTCACAAGGGCATGGAGCAATAGGGCAAGGGGGAATGGCTTCAAACTGAAAGAGGGTAGGGTTAGGTTAGATATTGGAAAGAAATTCTTCAGTGTGAAGGAAGTGAGGGGCTGGCACAGGCTGCCCAGAGAAGCTGTGGCTGCCCCATCCCTTCAAGTGTTCCAGGCCAGGCAGCATGGGGCTTGGAGCAACCTGGGATAGTAGGAGGTGCCCTTGCCCATGGCAGAGGGGCTGGAACTGGATGACCTTTAATGACCAAAACCATTCTAGGATGATAAACACTTTCAAGATTACTCACAGCCAAACAACACTGAAACTTTTCTTGAAACAAAGCACTTACTGTTAGTTTAAAACTGGGGCTGAGCTGCTTTGGATCTTTTAAAACCATCTGCTGGCATTGTCTTCCCTCTGATTTTAACTCCTCAAGTATTACTCGAAATCCCTTCAGGTATTCAATCCCTACAAACAGCAGGGCATTTAAACAGAAGATTAATATTTCAAAATGCATAATGTGGTATTTTATGTAATTTGAATATATTTCATTTGTCTTTAAAAATAAAACCAGTCATATGAAATATGTTTGTATTTAATACCTCTTGTTGTATGTCAGTTCTGCATATTCCATCTTGCCTATCTAGAATTCAGTCTTTGGCAAAGGCTGCAATTATTACATACTTGTGTAATGCTTAGAACAGAGGGGCTCATGTGTCATCTGGGGCTTCCAAGCTACCACTGCAATGTAAGTTACCAGTATCCTCTTCACCTTCAGAAATACGTTATAGTAACTTCACATTTCCATTTTAACAATCAAGTATTTTGTTAGCAAATTATAGTAATATTCCTTTATAATTTTTACTATAATCTCTAAGACTACCAGATTAAAATGATAACAATTGTTACAACTGCTTTAGTTTTGGTACAGTAAGGGCTAACAGAAAACTTGATTTAAATGGCATGGAATTTATTCCAGTGCATGTGTACTTCCAGTTGTTTATAACTGCTGCCAGAACTACACCCATTTTGTTCAAGTTACTCTAATACAACTTATCTCAGCACAGTGTCTTTCTAATGTTCTCATCACAGAATTACTTCATGATATGACTAAACTGAGTCACAGTGATGTGAATATCCCAGGAAAATGCCAGCGTTACCCTGCGACAGTTTTGTGGCTCAGGTATCAAAGGCACTGCACAGCTCTTTAACTCTCACTACTCCATCTAACTGCATCTCTTTAAAATCATTACACATATTTATCAATGACACAGACATAGCTTTTGTAAGCTAAATGCTACATGAATCAAAATGAACTCATTTCAGTTTACGCTATGCTTGTCAACCCAAAAGATAAAATCCCAAGTGTATCACTTCCACATTTTCCATCACCTCCTCTGGTTCACTAGTTTTCACGAGTTTGTGTGTTTTGATTAATGTTTCATAATTTTGTAGAAGATAAAGTGTTGCCAAATGTGTTCTTAGCATTCTATGGAACCAAAGCACTGTTTGTCCATACATGAAGACCCTGAAAGCGTCCATGAAAGTTCCCATATTACCCAAGATGTCTGAACAGCAGTTCTGTCCTCACACTTTCCAAAGAATCAACCTTTGGTGATTAGAAGGAAGAACACCAGGCTTTGTTTCCCATGGATGTTTGATTCATCCAGCCTGCAGCTGAAGATTACCAAATGCCTTCAACTGCACAGTTCTGCAGAATTCAGTGGAATTTTCACATATTCTTTTAAAGCCCAGAAATAAGTTTCTCAGTGGAAATGGATTTCTGCACATCCTCAATTTTGGACACTATTGCTCTAGTGGGCAACAAGGTACTTCTGATGACACTGATGTAATTGAGGAATACTCTTAATGACCAGACCTGTCGGGGAAACACTTTAAAGTTTGTAAAGCTGTGATTAGACAGTGTTTTCCACCTGTAAAACAATCAGCATCTTAAAGAACCTTTAAGCGTATCAGGAGCTAAACTCAATCAATCTCACTGAAATGCACCAAAGCCTTAGGGCAGAAAACAAAACCAGGGACAGTTGCCAATTTCTGAACAACAGAAATTCATTAACATGGATAGTAAAAAGCAGTGTATGGCTGCAGAGAACATCCTAGTTTTAAGGGTGTTTTTGAAGCAAGCCAGAAAAAATAAGAGCTTTGCAAAGGTGTTAAGAATTCCTTTCTTCTTAGGCAGTTTGTATCAATAATTCCAAACATAATTTAATTATTTAACTTAATACCTGTGAGTGGGAAGTTATCAATAAACCCATGATCAATGAGTCCATTTCCCTCAAGAACTTACCAATGGCATTTGCTGTCCAAAGGATCATCACAGCCACCTGTTCCTGGCATGCAAACTGACTGATAGTGATGTTCTGCACATCTCCAATCACGTGTCTTCCCACTGAATTCAGGTAAGGAGTGCAGTCTAAAAACATGAACAAATAAACACTTTAAGAAAAACATTCTAGCTGACATAAATGTCTTCAAGGCATGTCTTCAAGACTGAGCAAAGTAAAAGTACCAGTGCATTATTTTCTATAAGTATTACACAGCAAATCTAGATGAAGTTTTTGTCTCATGACACAAAAACCCACAAAACTTCACAAATCATTGAGCACAACCACTTCCACTGGTTGCCAACCCATAGTTCACAGGACTCCCAAGGAAATTACAAGTTTATACCACCAGTGTAACCTGTACCACATCACATGGATTGGAACTCCCATAAGAGAACAACTTTTCCTTGCAGTAGTTCAAAAGAATATGAAGACTGACATTAATTTTGTTCATGTACCGTGCTCAAAGAAAGAGAATACTGGTCAATGATCAGGCACATACGAGAACAATAAGCCATGTAAAGCTTGAGAAGTGCTCAAGAAGTGCTTTTTAACCACAATGCTGCTTGATCCTGACCACAAAGAACCTACTGCCTAAATCCATCTCCTCTCTGCCTTCCATTCTGCAGCCACATCCCTGCAGACCACTTAACTGCCACTGGATTCACTCAGGACTGTTTTTTTCTTTCTATCCTCACAAAATACAGTGTATTCCCTAGAATTACAGCTCCGCAGCTTTAGCTTTAATTAAGGAAACAAAATATAAACAAAAGAACTGTTCAACTGTTGTTGAACTTTACCATGTCTTTTTGTTTTCAAAAGAAGAAACAGCCCCAAATATTATTGCTTTTAAAGCTTTACAATATTTAGGCTCATATTTTGTGGAAGGAAGAGAAGTACCAGGCAGGGAATTTACTAGTTCTGGAGCACAGTATACATGAAGATGGGCGTGCAAAAACAAACATCCTGTTTCTGAACTGGTGAAACCAACAAAATCCAGAAGAAAGTGATCAATTGATTGTATATAACTGACTGATGATTAGTCCAAAAAAACTGAGATCATTTATATGCTATATATTCATCTATACAGAGCTTGTAGAAAAGAAACATGAAAAATCAAGTGCTATGATACGCCAGTATAGGAAATTCAAATTTAATTCGGAGGTGTGATCTTAAAGGCAAGGAAAGAAAAATTATTAACTGTAAAGGAGACTTAGAAAATGGCTTTTTACTATGAATAACCATGGCAAGGGGTCTTTTCTGTAACTGTCACAGACATAAGAATAGAACAGTCTGTACAACCCTGCCTTTTACAAAAGCTGGGCGGTCGGCACTGACTCCGCTGTTTGTAGAATTTGGTTGCTATGAGTGAACTCAGTGACAGCATGAACTTCCTCTTAGGAGGATAGAGGACTTCTTCCAATGGAAAGTTTGAAGTAACTGGTTTTTGCTAGGTCTGGATCTAATTAATAGCAAGCCCAAGGTTTTGGATCCTGGTTACTAGAATTTTATGGTCAAATGAAAATTTGCCAAAATGGAATATAGCACAAACTCCTGAAGTTTGACTGCAAGTCACTGATTCACAGTTTTAAATAACAACAGCTTTAGAAAGAAAACAGCATGGAAAAATCACGCTTTTTAGGAAACCACTTCTTTTACTTGAATACAAGTGACATACTTGTCACTTTACATGTATTTTTATACAGACATTTCTTTTTCACCTGAATAAATAATCTAACAAACTAAATTAGCATCATAAAACACAGTTTGCTAGAGTTGCTGTGTGGCAAAATAAAAGTCTTTAAATCACAGCCAGCAAGCCAAATTCTCTTTTGTGCTGGCTTATTAAAGGTAAACACATATTTCCATACCATGTGAGCTCTTTAGTCTTCATATCAGCAAACTTTTCCTAGTCCTGCAGAACTCAAATAACTTCTTTGTCCAGGAAGCACACAGTGCCAGCAGAATTGTGAATTAATACTTCTCATTGGTTAAACACAGTTTCTGGTGCCAGAATTAATGGAAAAAGCATGACACATACTGGGATTTAAACAGACTCATTGTGTTAATGAAACGTGGGGATCTCTGTTCTGACTGGTATTATTTCCTAGTTTTCTTCATGTAGATAAAAAAAAATCATACTTCTTTTATAGTGACCACCTACACATTGTACCATCTGACACACTTAATACTTAACACTTTAAGTATTAAGATCAAATTAGGTTTTAAAAAAAAATCACAGTGAAGGATTGCAAATTCAAAAATTAATATAAAAGTAGAGGAGCAAAAGGATGATCAGAAAGAAACACATCACTACTGCTAGATTTCCTGATGCATGCTCTCAATGATGGAACTTTACCTACATTCTGCATCTGAGGTAATTTCTTTGGGTAGGCAGAAAAAAACCATCTATGACTTGCACTGGCATTAAAACACAGACATTGTTTCAATGTAAATTAGGACCTTGTCTTGACTGTACATTGAGTTTATATTGACAATGGCCACTGCCCACATAAGGATAAATTCTTAATGTAGTCAGCAGTCCTGCTTTGACAGCTTGACAAGAAAGATGGTAAAACATCAAAAATAACCCCCAACAATAAGATACATCCATTTAGCAGATGTTTGAAGAGGTCTGGAGTATTACTGCTGCAACCTGTTTATCACTGTTACTGTACCAGAGATTACTTTGTTCTCAGTTTAGCTGCAGAACACACTACATCTGCTGCAGCTCTGAAACCATCTGTCTGCAAATGTAGACAGCAGTTTCCATTGGCCTGGGCCTTGAAGACTGTAGCTAATGAAAAGTTCCCACTGATTCAACTAAAGGAAAAGATACTATTCAATACTCTTCAATATTTATATTCAATATTAATCCTTGCAAAGACAATTTTTTTAATATATTGCCAGTATACAAACACAAACTACACATTTTCTACCTCGAGACACACATTATGTCATTTTCACCCAAAACTACACATCAGAGAAAAGCTGCATAAAGCTCAAAATAATCCTTTTCTATGTCTATCTGTGTACTGAACCTTTCAGTGACTACATTTTTCACAGAATAAAATAATTTTCTATTATGTTCTAGTCAAATACTGGGCAAATTATGTAGGCCAACCTGAAAGAGAAATTACTACAAATTCTTATATGGTTTTATTATCAGTGAGACACAGAAGGAGAGGAGCTACCAGACCCAGCAGACACAAATTTTCTAGATTTTAAAATTATGCCAATACTGAAGAGCTTATGCCATTCTTAGAGCCACTTTAAGAGACATGTGGCTATATACTGACAGCTGTGATGGAGTCCTTGATTTCTGTGAATATAGAGCAGATTTTCAACTTACTGTCATATTTAAAGGTGATGTTGAGTAGTCCATTGTTCTTTGTGACTGATGACAGCCCCTGTAGAGAAAAAACAAAGAGCAAGTCTGAATGTAGCATTTGCATGAAGACATGGAATTGTGATTGAAGTAGTATGATCTGCTCAGAAGATAGGAATCATAGAAGCTTATTTTTGGAAGAAAATTACGTGATATTCTCAACTTCCACCATCTAGGTGAACTGTGTATGTACAAAAACCATACTTTTAATCAAGGTTTAATGACAAATCAAATTGGGTTCTTCAGGAGAAACAGAGTGCAAGAGAAGAGAAGAGAATGTCAGCCAAAGAGCCATTCTCCACTCCACAGCCATGAAAAAGAGTATCATAAGTTCCAAGAGAGTGACATTGCAGAAACCCATTATGCTACCTCAGACACCCTTTCCTTTTATCAAATACTGTTAAAGCAGACACTGCAAACTGAAGAACCAGAGAACTGGTTTGCCAGGAAGAAATCCAGGCTGATGAGTCTGCTGTCTCTTCTCTACTTATAGAAAAGAACTTTGGCCCTCAGACATGCAATACCTTCCCCTTCAGAAAACACTGAAATTGTTTTGAAACACAAAATGTAGCATCACCCTCACAAGACACAAATCTGAAAACTGGAATACTGATTCTTATGATACAATATCATTCCCTGAAAGGCAAAATACATCCTATTTATCATTAGCTTTAAAAAAATACCACCCATTTACATAGAATTGTATCTGGGTTCACTGCTACAATGCAAACTGCAAAAATCATCAATATAAAAGGCCTGCAGCAGTTATTAGATGTTGTCAGGATCATGCCTGAGCACTCACTGTGTTTCTCTCCACAGTCTCCAGGTATGTACAAAGAAAAACAAGGTAGGAGTTGTCAAGTTAAAAAAAAAGTAAAACACTTCCTAAAGGATAAAGCAATCCAGACTTTGATAGTATTGTTACAAGTTAAATTCGTCATCTCATTTTCTTCTTAGGTGGCTTTTAATTTGTTTAAGTTTGATTTGGTTTGGCATTGAACCAGCTGTTTTACAAAAAAAAAAGCTTCCTGAAACAGGAAGGAGTCTTTCTTTTTCAGTTGTAACTTTTCTATTAATACCTGTTCTATTCTGACTCACTGTTTCTCTAATCTTTATTAAATGTCATTTAACTTACAGCAAAACAATGACAAGATTTATTTTATTTAAAAAATCACAAAAAAGTAACTACAGACTTTTTATAAAGTGAGATTAACCATCAAATCAATTTACATTTGTCTTCCTTTTGTCCTGGAGCAGAAGTTTTGAGAGACATAAATTTTACCAAACGCCACAGAAAATTAGCACATGTATTTTAATTCATTAGATAGGATTTTTAGATGCTACATTAAAATAAAAAAGCAGCACTTCTCCTTTAATTGCATTTCTACTGGGATTATGGTGACATAACAAAACATGTAACAGTAAAAACATAAATAAATATACCACAAGCATTGATCGTTTAGATGCAAAAAACAGACACAACATGAGCCAAACTCTGCTGAACTCATGCAGCACATAAGATTTACTATTTGCAAAAATTTCCTCCCAAGTGTAGAAAAGGTACAAAAAGGCTGCAGTAATTAGTGAGAGAATTAGGCTCACTTTTAAGTATTGAACTAGAAAATTGCTCTATTAGTTGTAAGTTAAAACATGTAATCTACTCAGATAATTTCATCATGCTCAACTATAGTATTCATCTCTCAAGTACTTACTGCTGTGAGTTTAAAAATCTGTTCTTCCAGGAAGCATTCTCTTGGTTTTGAATTAAAGTAATTGTGCTATTTAGGTGGCTTATAGCTAGGAAAACTTGTTTAGAGCACCTTGCTTTAGAACTATAAATACTAATGTTATGGCCTCAGGGCTCTGAATTCTTAGTTAATTGCCCCTGCCATGGCAGGGGGGTCGGAAGCAGATGATCTTGAAGGTTCCTTCCAACCCAAACCATTCTGTGATCCTATCATTAATTAACCACGAACATTTTTTGAATTTTCATTTGTTTAATTTAGTTTATTCTGAATTTTACTAGAAAGCAACTCTTTGTGTCCTGGAGCTTTGCCTACAAAATCCCTGTGGCCTACATACTTCTATACATGTGGACTGAGAAGAAATACATAGGAAAGAAAACAGCCACAACATCTTTTCTGAAGAACTCTAAACCACTGATCTTTGAACAGATAATCAAAGTTGAAATGCACACATATTAAATTACAAATAACCTTATTTGTCAAAAAGCTGGGGGAGCAGAGGAGGCATTAGCCACATTAAATCTCACATTATGTGAGCTCAATGCACAGAACTCACGATAAGCTAAAATCCAAATCCTATATCTATTTTGGGCATGTAAGACAGGACGAATTTCCATCACACATCTCATACCTCAAAACACAGAGACCAATGTTGGATCTTTTCCTCAAGCCATATAAACAGCCTGAATCATTAAGGTCAAGATCCCCAGATATCCCAAGTCAACACAGATCTAAATAAGACCAATACACATCGAGAATTAATAGCTCATTTGAATGTTCAAGGCATATACAGACATTTCCTTTTATTTAAACATCCATCTTTCAACATGAAAGAGCACAAGTATTAATAAAAGGCAAAGACTCTTATATGAAGTTAATCTCTATTCTTGTTTGTTTATATTTTTCTAATACCCAACCCTCAATTATAGTAACAGCTCAGTAATGAAATGCACTTATGACAACTCTTTCACCCATTACTAGGCCAAAGAGGAACAAAGTTAGGATTACAAATAAAACTAAACACAAAATTTGTAACTATAGGAACTAATTGTGCCTCCAAGAGAAATTAAATTTAACTAATGTCTGCTGTCAGAAGCATAAATTAAATACAATTGAATAAAATGAAAAATCTGTTTGATTTTATTGAACTTTTCCCTCTTCTTTTTAACCTAGAACATATAGTGTTTCATATTTGAAAGAAACATCTATTTTTTGTATCTGGCAATTCCTGCCAGAGATAGTACTGGTGACAGAAATGGATGGGTGATTTCAGAATAGTCCTATAACTAATCTTTATTACAAACAATATTCAAATATATGCCAATATTCAATATTCAAATATACTCCAATATTCTTCAGTTAAGCAAACACTCATTCGAGAAAGCCAATTTATGTGTGTGACTAGGTACTGTCAGGCAGCTACTTGAACATCAATACTGGGAAACAGAGAGGGATGTTAGCACTAATTACAGCAATCTGGTAAAGGAGGTAGGAAATCACTACCCCTCAAGCACAGCCTTGTGCAGCAGACCAAAACAGTAATCATGATTCATCTTTCATATGTTGTCCATCAATGCACACATGGTCCTAATTTCACACTCCCATGAGGCAAACTGAAGGGACAATTGTTTTTGAACTCTAGCATCAAGATGAATAATCACTGTTTACCATACTCATTGCTCAGTAAAACAAGGGCTTTATATTTGACATCTGTTCTTGTTTTAAAGCTTTATAGATGCTTTCAACCAAATAACAGTATTTTCTATTTCTAGAGTCATCAGTAAAATGATGAATTATCTGTATTATTTAGATGCCTGCATTTTGAATTGCTTTCAAGAGAATATAACAAAATACATAATTCCATGTTGATGTTTGGTGTGTAAGTTGTATGTACTCCATTGACTGCAGAACGAATTCTAAGCCCAGGGAGGATGGATTTGTACTGTTATTACTTAAAAACTTGGTGTGACTGAAAACTGCAATCACGAATTTTGTTTGGATTTGCCTTTTTATATATATATATTCCTGCACTGCATGCACAAATTATGGGAATAGCATTTTAAAAAAATCTCAGTGACACTGAAGAAATAAGTTCCGATTTAAGTGAATTAAAGGAGCAACAGCCTATTTAATATTTTAAAGAGGAACCTAGACTCTTCTAAATAGGTTGGTTTTAACTTATTTTACTAAGATGGCATCTTTCCTGTTTGTTCTTATGAAAGCAACATAATTTACAAGAAGCTCACAGAGTTTAGCTGGTTCTTTGTTGGTGGCTATTTAGTGTTTCACTGCATCTCTAGAGCCACTGCACACACATTCAGCTGCAAAGGAGCACCTCAAATCTGACCCGAGACATGAAAGGCAAAGCACTGCTTTTACTTCATTGTAAATTATATATTGAGTGGGAAAGAAAACCATCACTTTTGAGCATGAAGGAAGAACATCTTAGAATAATAGAAGCATTTAGGTTGGAAAATACTTTTAGATCATTGAGTCCAACCACCAACCCAGCACTGCCAAGCTACCATTAACCTGTGTCCCTCAGTGCCACAACTACACATCCTTCAAATGCCTCCAGAGATGGTGACTCCATCACTGACCTGGGCCAATGATTGACAACTCTTTTGGTTTAGGTTTCCCTAACACCCAAACAAAACTTTTCCCTTGGCATAACTTGAGGCTGCTTCTTCTGGTCCTGTCACTTGTTATCTGGGAGAAGAGACTGACCACCTGGCTACAATCTCCTTTCAGGTTTTGTAGAGTGATAAGGTCCCCCCTGAGCCTCCTTTTCTGAAGGTTAAACAACCCCAGCTCCCTCTGCTTCTCCTGATCAGACTTGTGCTCCAGCCCCTCCACCAGCTTCCTTGTCCATCTCTGGATGCACTCCAGCACCTTTTCTTGTAGAGAGGGTCCCAAAATCCCTGATTATCCTGGTTAGCTGGTACTTCCCTAACACATCCTTGTCTACAACAGCTTGTCATGTACGAAGATCCCAGTTTTTCTTCCAAGCTGCTTGTGAATATTCAGTGGTCGATCTCCTGGTGCTAGCACATTACGTGTACACAACTGTCCCTTAGGTTGACTGGTAGATAAATCAGGCCCTTCCTCCAATCTGGAAGAGCCCTCGTTTCATGTGAACATTCTTTAAGCTTTGATTTTCTCAGCACAGCTCAGCCTTCCAGGGAGTAGATGCCTGGTGACTGGAGGCAGGCACAATACACATCCCTTTGTTTTAAAACTGTCAGGCATGTTCACATTTAGCATATTCCTTCTCCATCTCCCAGAACACAGCTTTTTACCCCAATTTGAGCCCTATGACCTGGAAACATATTATGAAGTATCCATACTAGCCTTTTTAAAAAAATGTGCTAACTGATTTAACCAACAGTAAAAACCTTCTAAGAAGTAAGAAATTCAAAATCAGTACTGTATAGAAGCCCCAGTGAGATATTACATTATATAATATCATATTGCAAAGTGAGCTATAATCCCAGTATTAAAAAAAAGCCATTTTAAGTAAGAATCTGTGAGATAAAACTTACTTGGAAGAGTAACATGGAAGACTCATTTTCCTAAACCAAACACAAGGATCTCATACTCCCCTTGAATTGTCCCGACCTTTTGTGATCATTAAATACCTCGATGACATTATCCATGGTTTTATGGTTGACTTCCTACATTTTGTAATTACATTTTGTCTGAACAATCCTGCCACTTCAACTAGATATGGTTTTCTCAACGTCCTCCAAACAAGAAAAAATACTGAATTGAACAGCTGCTGGCTTAAATCCCACCAGGGAAGGAGGTGGTCCTGAAAGGTATTTATGGATATTCATTTCATGGGGTCTTTGGGGATTCTTGAGGTGAAACACGCTGGCTGAAGAGCATGAGCCACAGCATATCCCATCTGAACAAAAGAAAACAGAAAACCAACCAAACCAAACCAGAAAAAATGCCCTTTCATTATGCCCCATTCCTGCCTGGTTTAGTTCTTAATTTAAAAAGGCAGCGTGGAAGGTTATCTTACATGAGTCTGTCTGACAGAGAAGTGAGAAACCCCTGTAAGGAGAAACACTACAAGAAGTATTTACAGCACAACTCTTCAGATGCAACATGGCCCCATGCAGCTGTTCACTGAAATTATGTGGACTGTTCTTTAGGGAACAAGCAGTTATTAGGGGCACAACTTAACAACAAAGGAAGCAAGTTTAATCTATACTGTACACCATCTACCGTGAAAATCTTAAATCTCTGAGTCAAACTCAGGAATTTAATGCAGCAAAGCACGGCACAGAATAGCCAGTATCAGCTCTGATTTCTCTCATGCTATTTGAAAGTTTGCCTAAAAAGTTTTCTATTGTTTGCACTGACACAGTTTATTTTTTTGTACATTCTTGTGCAAATAATGTTTGATAAATTTAAGCCTTCTAAGAACAAACAAAAAGCCCCATAAGTTAACAGAATAAATATTTTCAAACACAGTCCATTTCCCACAAACAATACCGATATGTGCTGGTCTAAAGATATTTGGACAAAAGCCAAAAGTCTGTAGTCAAAACAGTGTTCTCTTAACTGTGGGACATGACCCCTGGCAGGAGAATTCTGAGAAAAGATGAGGTGTTTGGGAAGGGGAAAAAAAAGCAATGCTAAGACAGGTGCAGGAGCAGCAATTATGACTGGGAAGGGGGCTACAAATGGTAATGTTGCTTTTAGAGGGACCCAAGATAAATTAAGTTTGAGAAACACTGACTTGTGCTCTAAACAACAAACAGAATAACATTTATCTGAAATAATGGAGAAGAAATTAATGAAATCTGTAGTGGACATTTACTGCTTAACACCTGCACAGCATACTGTCAAATCAACAAGCTGACTATTCCACTCAAAGAGCATCTTTATTCTGGTAGGAAGTTATCCACAACCTCAGTAAGCCCACAGGGTTCCTCAGACTTAAAGGAATGATTGCATGAGCACTGAATTTTATCTTATGCCCAAGCAGTTCTAAACTAACCTGTCCATGAAACAATTAAACAATCTATTTTTATCCATTTTATTGACTGTACACTTACCATGCACACAGAGCCATAAGGTGAGAGGCACAGTCTTTGTCTCATAAAGATGTTCAAACACAGTTAGAATACAAACAAGAAAAGGTTTCAAGAAGTGACTGAAGCATGACAGATCAATTGATATGTTACTTATATTAACATGTATATCATATATATGGACATGTTCATTCATTCATTTTGCTCACCATATTAAGAAATTATGTAGCTTTCAGAGGACAGAACATCAGGGGAAAAAAGAAAGCAAAGAAAAACACTTCAGAGTTACAAATGGTGTCTTTCAAGATTTTATGCACATAAAAGTTTGCTGCTTCTCCTAAATGAGTCAGTACTTCCAGGTGAGACAGATGCAAAAAGAAAGTCTTTGCCTTTAAACATGAGCAAATGCAATGGCACCTGGAAAACAACTAAAGGAGCTTATTTCCAAAATCATAAATGGTTCTCTAATAATGTTTTGCTGCCAGATTCCTACCTTTCAATCTGGAAACTCCTAGCACAAGCTCTTTGATTTCAGGTTTCATCCAAAGGAACAGAATATCTGTAAAAGTAAGTAGCACTGACTTCATAGGTTCAGTTTTAAGCTTCAGCCAGAACACAATTCACAATTATGACTAATTTAGGGTGGGTTTTTTACTCTTCATTTCTCAATATAATGCCAAAGTGCATACACAAAAAAAATCCCTCGGGAAACTGTCATCAAACGTGGATTAACTGCTTTATTCATAACTGCTTGACCTAAAGAAAATTCTAATATGAAATTTATTGCAATGTTGGACATTTTCATTGCAAACAACCTCAGAGCAAGCAGACTATAAATACTCTGTTTGCAGTACAGGGTGAGTTTATCCAATTTGTAACTTCTGAAAATGATAAGAACAGCTGCATGCAAGGAAATCTTTAAAGCAGAATATAGAAAGGCTGGAATGTGAAAAATTTGACTTAGCACATCTATTTTGTTTTGCTGTATTCAGACAATGTTTCCTCTCAGACACTTCTGTATTATTTGAAAGTCACTGAAATCCTTTGAGAGTTTGCTGTCAGAAAATATGAAATGCATATTCTTAGAAAGTTCACTTTAATTCTTACTTACATGAATGAAACATACAGGCACAAGTACAGAAAGTATTACACATTCACAAGGGACCATGACTGCAAAGAATATTAATGCACATTGGTTTTGTAGGACCCATATATACATAGACCAAAGCCTTGGCTCAGGAGGATATGGTGGCAAGGTAATTCAGCAGTAACTGCACTGAATAAAGTGCCACAGAACTCATAAAACTTTTAAAGTAGATAGGATTTGGGATTCTTCCATCTTAATCTCTCCCTTTGAAATAACACAATCATTTTGGACATAAAAACTTATTCTCAGGGATTTAGAAACACACAATTGTTTAGAAACACACACTCATCCATGAGATTTTAAAACTGAATTAATAAGGAATATGGTTCCAGTCCAGGAATAACCAATGATTTACTTGCCAAACCCCCATGTTCTAGCTTTAAAGAATCATTCACCATTCCACCAATAGTATTTTAATACTTCACATGAAACTTGTTCTTACAGAAGATGAAGCAAAAAACCAACTTTCCCTAAAATAACACAAGCATCTCCTCCCAAAGTTCCCATCCTTGTGAGCTACAGAACTTAAAAAGCCTTGGGCAATGAGAAGCCAGGACTTGAAATGTGATAGGCATCTACTCAGTAACAATGAAAAGGTGCCTTTGGCACTAAGTTCACTGTCAGGAGGGACACAAGAAGTGCCACATTTATTCCACACACAGCCATGTGATACAATCTTCTCATCAGAAGTGAGGGGCAGATTGCTGCAGTTTCAGAACATGCCAGCACGATGACTGGTCCAGACTTTTTTACTGTGGATTCACAGAAAATAAAAAAGCCAGAAAAATGGAGAGACCATCATGTTAAACACAATGACTAAAAATACTTTTGGGTTAGAAGTAAATGTTCTTGTACATCAATAAAACTAATTACCTTTCCCTACAAATCCTAGGAAGAAATCAAGTACTCCTCCCTTTCTTCCCTTCCCTCAGTCAATGGTCAAGCTCCAGAAGCTGCTTCCCGCAGGGACACTCAAGCCTCAGTTGTGCTGCCCTTCCTTCAGCTATGTTACAGGGACAGGCTTTGGTTTCTTTGCTGCTACACTTTGCTACTCCCATCTCCCAGAAACCTCTGCCAAGAGAGATTCTTACTGCTGAACTACGCACTTTTAGGAAATAATTCCTTCTCAAAGCCTCTGTCTAGCCCATGTCCACAGAGAAGATGAAAATTACTCCACAGCTTAAGCAGTAATACATTCAACAGAGAGGATTAGAAGGTCCAGTGCTTGCTGTGTCCTGATGATCCACATGGCTGAACTTCAGAGACACAGGCAGACACATTTGGTGACTGCAGATTTAAAGCTTTGGCTGCCAGGGAATTTATACACTCCTGGTTACCCTCTGTGGAGTGCAGCCATCATATCTGCAGCCAAAATAGCTCCATTTGGAAGTGTCAGAAACACACACAAAGCTGCACAAACACTTCTTGGTCACCTGAAGGATACTTGGAAGAAATAGTAGTAAAATATTCCGACCATACCACCCCATCTCTACAGGCAAACTGGAGCTTCTCCACTTACAGACAAGTAGGAAAAGCTCCACCAAATAATCAACACCAGGAATCTGAACACAACAAAATAAAACCATCCAAAACACAGTCTTCTGAGGAAACATTCATGAGAATGTTTCTGAGAACTGCCAACCTTGAATAAAGTTCACCTCATGATTCAACCTCTCCTTCACACTGAATAGTTTCTGCCATCAGGATTCTTGAGGCTTTTCACAATGAAAAAAAGGATGAAGACAGAATACAGTCCAATTTTCCTGTGTGCTCATCTATCGTCAGTACTTGGATTCAAAAAGCATTAAGTGTTGCTAAATTTTACTGTTGGGAAAAAAAATCAGGGAAATATGTGCATTTTAAATATACCTGTACTGGCAAACTCTTTAGGTATTCTGTGCTATCAAGTCCCATGCAGTGTTTAACTACTATGAAAGGGAATTTAGATACAATATTTCAAGAGAGATTTAAGGTTGGAAATGGTACTGAAACTCCAGTCTGACTGCATTCAGTTTCCACTAATGAAAATCACACCCTATGGATAACCCACTTTATAATACACTTGATCAAGTTAAACACTTTAAGAGATCTATTTTTCCTAAGTATTTCATGTTAAGTGCTTTTGAAAGTTGGCCAAAGCAAAGGTTACACATCCTATCTGTATGGTACATAGCCAGTTCATAACTGCCCTTTTCATACTAATTTATACAGTACTTGACATGAAATGGAGTGTCTGCTAAAACACTGACACAACCTGTACCACAACCTGCTTGGACTTTAAATTACTTCATCAGTGCCACTTTCTTAACTACTTTTTAAGCTCTTGCAAGACTTTAATTTTAAATCTTTTTCTAGAGACATTGGAACACTTTTTGTCCTTGCATTATTGGTTAAAATTGAATTGTCTGACTAAAAAACCAAACCAAACCAAAAAACTGCAGTAATTAGGCAGACACTCAGACTTCACACAAGACAACAGCAGGCAAAGACTTTGTGCAGAGACTTTACTGTGACCTTCACCTTGCAGTGTTCTTGTGTAAAGACAACTATCACTCAGTGAAAATTCCTTAAATACCATCCCACAGACAGGATATGGCATCACATAAACAGGAAAGATGTTCACCACAGTGTTCCCCAATCACCTGGGCTATTGCACAGATTGTACCTATTATGGTAACAGGTAAAGAATACCCTATAAGGTCACAAACTATAATCCTCACTCTCAATAGGTCCAGAAGGCCACAAATGCTTAATCCTCTCTCTCAGCCCATCCCTGGTGACCTGGATGTGCTTCCATGGTCACCTCTGGGTCTAGGAAAGAGACCTATTTTGGACCTCAAGGCCTGCTCTTCTATTATACACATTGTGTACTGCAACAAAGAACTCCCACAAACCCGTGGCAAAGAAATTCTGTATCTTGAGAACATTCAATTTTTCAGTCAAATCAGATTTTTTTAAATTATAGATTTCAATACTCACTAATAAATAAAAACAGTAGGAAATCATACTCTGGGAAAAATTACAGAAACCCTAAAATCAAATGTCTGATGCACAAATGCAGGCTTGGCATACGGGTCTGTTCTGTCAAGGCCTACTCTGACAAGATGCAGGAAAGGTACAAAGTCCATTTAACCTCAGGAAAAATATCCCTGCTGTCCTGCAGTGGAGAAAGACCCCTGGTTTCTACACAAGCAAGCACCAACAAGATCCAGACCCATTCCACGCTGTCCTTACAAGTCAGAGGAACCTGAAAGGAGGGTATCCTAAACTGTCATTTCACCCATCTCACTAAAATTATAAAAATGTAGAAGTAAAAAAAAAAATCCTTTTAGAGTCCTACATCAAGCACATGGGCTGCTCAAGTGAGCACAGCACACAGCACACGAGAGGCAGGTTTCAGTTCATGTCCTTCAATGATACTCACAATAACTAACAGGTTTCACAAGGAATTCTTAGATTAAACTTTTATTGTCTCCAAAAGGCAGGAATGTTTTGTTTTTACACACAGATTTAATTAGTTCTTTTTTAGCCTACACCTCAGATAATAAAACTTTTCCAAACTGCCCAAATTAAGTAATAAATCTTGACGCTATTAACGCTTGTTTCCTATTTTGTGTTCCTGCAAAGCTGAAAAAAATTTCATACACCTAAATAATTTACTTGATGTAGGGTTGAGTATTTCAGGATGTTAATACATGTTAAAGATAAAAATTTAAATCTCTTTTTTCTGCTGCTTTTCATGTTCCCTAGACAAACATGTCCATTTAAAATGTAGTTAATTGAAATGCTTTAAATACTTTAAAACACAGAGCTGTTTAAGTACTACTTAACACATGAAAAACATAGCAAAATTTCAACCTGACTGCTTGAGGTTTCCATTAATAAAATTACAGTCCATGGATCTCACACCTTACAATACATTTGAAGAGGAGACAAAGTGAAGAAATGCACTGAGCTGGAAAAACCAAACCAACACATAGGAATTCACACTCTTAAAAACCCAACCAATTACAAACACAAAGCTCTTAGACTTTGAAGTAGTTTGGCCACTGCACAGCAACCCATCGAACTGCTGCCTACTTGGCACATAGAGGTACCTGAATATAGATGAAAATACATTTCTACTATTCCTTCTGCCTTGAAAAGGTTAAGGGATCAAGCTGAAATAAAGATAATATGTGACAATCAGAAGTAGTATCTTCACATAAAATTCTATAAAGCAAAAAGACGTATTTGAAAAAGCTTATGCTCTTCTTAAATATTTCTATTACATAGATATTCACAGTGATTTTCCCGAAATCAGACACTTTCACTCTAGACCATAGACTGAAGTGATTTGAAATGGAAATATTTCCTGTCCACTTACTGCCAGTTTCTGTTCCCAGAGTGATATAACAGATGACATCCAGTACAATAAATTCTTTTATTAACCATAAATTTGAGCCTTCTTTAGGGATTTGAAGTGTTCCGTTTCATGCTGAAAAAATGTAATGTTATCCACAGACCATCAGCATGTGTAACAAAAACAGAGCCACAGATTATGTGACTTTGATCAAATTATGACAAAATTTCATCTGAATTTAAAAATACTTGGGAAAGCATTTACATTAATTGTTTAACCTTTTAAAGATCCATGCACACTAACTGATCTTCTTCTGCAGGAAGGAATCGCTTCTAAGAAATAAAGTCTCTTTACAGAATGACAATTAACAAGTTGTCTTCTGGCATTCATCTTATTTAAGAAGCCAGAATGCAATGTAAGTTTTAAGACAGCGTTTAAATACACAGATTAAAAAGTTATATTGAACCTGTGTTTCTCACAAACTTTCACTTGACTTCTTTCTATCAACATTAAACTGAATATATATATAGCTAATCCTAAAACACTGAACAGGAAGATATAAAATACAATCACATTATTGTAGGAAATTGAGGAGTAGATCCAAAGATCATCCAGTTTCACTTCCAGTAGAAATTATAGCTTATAGCAGGAATACTGCTTGGATAGAATTGTAAAATACAAACATGGAAACAAATAATTTTTTTTGTTGCAGTAAAACCTAACCACAGTGAGAGGAGAGGGAGGAATCACACCTCGAAATCCAAGTCAGCTTGCCAGAGACAAGCACGTAGATAAACTACTGGAGTTTGCATCCTGGAGCTTCAGTGGTTGAATGGAATGTAATAAACAATAACTAAAAGATGTAAACCAAATGCAATGTGGTTACACTGGGCAATCATCATGCACAGCTACCAGCATTGTTAGACGATATTGGATGTTATTCTATCACTTCTTTGGGGCTTTGATTCCTACATTTACTGCCAGAAGGTAATAAAAAGAAACTTCTGTCATTGCAGCTCATTCTTTAGTGAGCTGAATGTCCCATTTTCAAACCTCTGCATGACATTTCACGGCAAGTGGTCCTTAATGAAAAAGAACCCCAAAAGTGAATGGC
The DNA here is from genome assembly GCA_034509425.1 of Eopsaltria australis. NCBI lineage: Eukaryota > Metazoa > Chordata > Aves > Passeriformes > Petroicidae > Eopsaltria > Eopsaltria australis. Next base: position 1,777,895 of record JAVTVJ010000277.1, on the reverse strand, counting down.
ATGATTAGTGAATTACTCTTACAAATGCCACTATAAGGAGAAACCTAAGCTATTCTAACTTGCATTATTCCTAGGCTAATGAATAAAAGATAAAGGTTTTGTTTCCTTTGATGTTCTGAAGAAGCATGGAAAAATAACTTCTCACCTGTTAAGGGTCTGGCTGAGTTAGGTGTTTGTTTTTTCTTTTTGTTTCTTATTTTAACTCTTTTTGTAGTTAACCTATTCCTCTTGTCAGAAGGTAAACTAAGCTAATTATTAAACACCACCAACATAATTTGCTCAAAACAGAGAATTAAACAATAAAGCGAAGTTGTAACTATGCAACAGATCATTTTGCTGGTTCTTTGAAAAGCATCTTAGCTAAACTTTTTGTAGGAAATAACAGAAAAAGCAAAACTGTAGATATTCTTTCATAACTAAAGCATCAGGCAATACATCTGTCCCTTTCTCCTTTGGGGGCTGTTAACACTCAGTTTGTGAAGCAGTACCAGGAGACCTCAGATAAAATTTTGACAGAGTAAACAAAATGAAAGCTCCTTATAATGGGGAATAATCCTTAACTGCACTCCCTAACTACATAAATTTGCTCATAGGCACAGTATTAATAAGAGATGCTGTCTTCAGAGCAGAATAAGAAGTAGAGAGAGTTAGTAAGACCCACTGAGTCGTTCTGTAATTTTAGTGGTAAACTGACCAAATTCCATTCACAAACTATAGGTTGGATGGTGAAGTGCCCCCCTTGGGTTACAAATGAATACACTACTCTTCATTTCCTGGCAGGAAGGGTTGTATAGAGTTACCGTGAGCTCTGTATTCCACCATGGAGATGGCTGCATTTCAACAGATGCTGAAGTGATTTCTGAAACATTATCATCTTCTTGCTTGTGAAAAACTCACTGTTAATAAATGCTCATATGAAAAATGTTGAATAATTTATATGCTCATTATACTAACCTCAAAATCTTTTGATGAGATACCTTTAAAAGAGTATTTAAATTAACACAGCTTAAGGGTGGGAATTTTAAAAGCATCTGAATAGCTACATGGAACACTGTGCCTAATCACAAAATTAGCTCAGGGATTTCCTGACTCCCCTGTCCAGTTTCTCTGCCTCCACACTGTAGTTTACCAATTCTGAATATATACTTAACATAACTGCATGGAGACCTCATTTTATCCATGTCAGTGAAATTACTCCAGTTGTGAAAAGGGGAAAAAACAAACAAAACAAAAAAAGTAGGGATACTTTCAATTCAAACTGCTTTAAAAACGTGATTTACATTGCAGCCCACAAAATAGGTGCATTAAAGCAGCTGGGGAGGAAAGGGCAAAGAGCAACACCAAAGTGGGAGGAAACAGATGGGAGTGAGAATTTCACTAACCAGCTTCACTGCTGAGTCAATATAAAACATAACTACACCCCTGAGCCACAAAAGAGAACAAATCCCATTGAAAGTTAATAGGAGTTAGGGCACTCCATTCTTTTTCAGAATCCCACTACAAGCTTTTAAGGATCTGCTCATACATATAGGGTGAAGCTTAGATCACCCATTTACACCCCTCAAACTTCAAGGGCAAGCCCAGCACAGGCTTGAAAACTTTGCCAAAAAGGTTTGTGATTCAGCAACGCCCCCTTCCCACACTGTATTTAAAGTTCAACCAGACAGAGCACTCTTTATGCTCAGCATAAATTGCACAATTTGCCAGTTTCAACTTTCATCCTCATTTTGTTACTATCTATAACTGGGTGCAAGCCTGGACAGGAAGATAAAACTGATTCCCATAGAAACTGGAGGAATAGGAAGCAGCGCAGGCAGCCTTCACAAGGGCTGTGAGACAAGATGCAGACTGGCACCTTAATAGCTCAGACAGAGGAAAATAATGGAATTCTTCATTGGCTGGGCAGCTGTAACTAAAGTTACTCTGGTACATTCGAGGGTGGAGAAAAAAAAAAACACAGAATCATTAAGGTTGGAATCAAGGAAGTTATTCCTGTGGGATAAATGAAGATACAACTTTACAGCACACTCCCCACTCTACAAGAACACACTACATGAGTTGTTCCAGGATACACCTGTGCAACACTGACACTGAAGACAGCAATTCCCAACAAAGCCAAAGCAGCTTAAAGTGCCCTGCCAGCCACTGCCCAGCTCTGGGTCAGCCGTGCCCCCCAGTCCTGCTCCTGCTGCTCAGCTCACTGCCTCCACATTAGGGTGGCTCTGTGCAGCACTGCCCTGCTGAGGACATCACCCAATCCTCCCCACATGGGATGCACTGGGGCAGTGATGTGCACTGTGAACTTGTGACCTCGTTCACCAGGTGGTGACATCCCCACAGTCACCTTGCAGCAGCCAGAGGAGAGGCTTGCACTGCCCAGCTCATGCACAAAGTCAGTCCCAGCTCAGTGCCAGGCAGCCACACAGCACCAAGCCACTTGAAGTGTGAAAGAAAACCCCATCAAAACGGAAGTGCTGCCACTGATTTTCATAGGTAGGGTTTTACCTCTTTAAACAAATCAACCCAATAAAAGCAGAAACAAATCCCTTAGTTTTCCATGTTTGAAAGGAAAACAGACTGGGGTGTTGTTCCTACAAGGAGATGACAGAGGCCTGCTGTTTGCTTAAATCACTGTAGAATATAAAAAGATCATGTGACTACTGTAAGTTTCTAAAGTTGTATTTTTTAATGTTTTCTGATTCCAGGCCAGTCACACCTGGAATTACATATGTTTAACTGAGCAGCTGATAACTTATAACTTTAACAATTTAGAAGATTAACTGTTTGGACTTAAACATCCTCGTATTATGCTTTTATATGAGCTAAACTAACTTCACATAGCATTTTAACCTGCATCATTTGGAAAAAAAAATTCTCTTTTAGCCTGTAAAATTAAGGTTTTAAAAAGGGGACTCTTACAAATCAGATTACTCTTCAGTATTTTACACACAAATAACTGAAACTTCAGTACAGACAAGCAGACACAGAACAAATTTCCTTTCATGAATACCAGAATCCAGCCCAGCAGCTTGCTCCTCTTGTAGTTCCTTAACTTTTAAAGGAAAATATTAGAAAATATATGGAAATATTGTTATGCTGTAAAACCAAAACTCAGGAAAATAAGTTCATTTTATAAAGGCAGGGTGAACTTTAAGCAACAATACGAGTTTGGGATTCCCATGGAGAACTAAAATCCTCCATTTGAAAATACAAAGCAAAGTTAATTAGAAAACACAGTTTGAGCAAAGAGAACTCTTGCACAGAGTTCTTAGAAAGGATCACCTTGAATGTGTTTGATGCTGAGGCAATGCCATAACTTTTCTTCACACAAAAGCAGTCATCTACAGAGCACAACCAGATGTTTTCTTTTCTTAGTTTCTGTAAACCTCTGTGACCTCCCTCAAATTAAAAAAGGGAATAGCATTTTTAAAGCCACAGGAGCTATCATTAATGAAGCATTCTAAGGATTTTCATTAATTCATAGCCAGCCAACCAGGAATTTTCCCACAGCCGTATACAAAAAAAGTCAGGGAAGTCATTGATTGCTTGGTTGGATTTGAATGTGGTCAGAAGTAAGATCAGAAATACCTAGTCACTCCCACTGATACAAGAGTGAAGAACATAGGCAAGGTCAGAAATTAAAATCCAAGTCTGCCCACCAAGCATGAGGAAAATCCAGCAGGGCCATATAACAGGGGATACAGAAATGGTTATTACACACAACTTTGTGAGATACAGGATCATACGGATAGATCATTACAAATCAATCATTTGGAAACCTAAAGCCCAGAATGTGCAGTTCCAAGCAGATCTGCAGGCCTACCATGTCCTTCAGACAGCAGCCTCTAGATCTGATTGATGTTGTCCAGTTGTTCACAGCAACTCATGGCCCGATATACACATGTAGTTGGAGCCCTTTGAACTCCACACACCCCTTAACAGACCCTTATTGTTCCTGTGAACCCAGGGCTCAGCACAGAAGGAGCTCATACCTTCAGTGTGAGATCCTCTGAATACAAATGCTGGAGAAAACAGAAGAACAGATTTCACCAGCACTGCCCTCCAAGAGGCTGCTCTGCTCTCAGCACTGCTGCAGCTCTGAACGTGCCCAGGCCAGGGACAGGAGAAGGCTGGGACACACAAGGGCTGCTGGCTCGCTCCTTCCATGCTGCCAACAAAAGGTGCATCAGTCAACGTGGGGGCAGCACTTCACAGGCAGTGCTGTGTCCTGACACATCACCAAGAGGTACAAATTTGATCCAGATTAGTCATAGACACAGAGAGCTCTGGCTCTCCTGAATCAACCAGAACACACAACTCAGAGTTTATGCTTTCAGGTATGATACCTGATACAGCATGGAATCTCCTGGGCCAAAGCTACCTCTCGTATTTATTGAGGCTCACTGGAGTATGACTGATGTGCCCCAGAAGCAGATTTACTGTCTTGCTGAATAACAGTCCAAGGAGGAATAATAAAAATAGGATGTCTGGAACAATTCTTCAAAGCCAATAGTGACATAATGTAACAGCCTTCAAGTGAGAGAATTTCAGAGAATGCAGTATCTCCTGGAAAATGTGCTGATGCCTGATAAAACTCTAATCCAAGCTTTAATTATTTTTAATAATCAAATCAAATTTTGGGAGAACAAATCCCAACCTGCACACTTGATTTTCCTCTCACTCTTGGAATCTACCATACAGAGCTGAGAGGTGACAGGAGGAGAACAATGCTACCACTTATACCTTTAAAATCCATAAATGATGTCTTAGATGTGATGCTGAAAGTACAATTTACTAAGAGAAGCAAGTTGAAGCATGTTAAAATACACATTTATACCCTGGTTTGGCTGACAGAATTTTGCCTAACCAGAGTGATAATACCTGTGTTTCTGTTGTATGAGTATTGCAATGAGCCCATCCATTACTGGCATAAGCAGGTATTCACTACTTTACTAAGTATATGTATGTCAAAGTTTTTATTATAAAATCACATAGAAATACTGGGTGTCAGGATGTGCCATCCCTCTCGAGGAGAACTGGGGAGGACAAACAGGACAGTGAAACAATTATACTATATGCATGAAAGGATAAAATCCTTTTTCAAGTCTGCACTTAAATTTTGACCCTTAAATAAAGTCTCACATTACCATAACCTAAAATTAAGTACTTCAGATGTAGTGACCTAACATTATTTTAAATTACTGTAACTTACACTTTCATTCAATCATTTTTTATACTTCATATAGAGATAAGGATATAAAAAAATAAGCATTCATGTAACTCATACTAATTTTATGTTGTTTTTTCCTATGTGTGATGTATTAATGCATAACATTCATTTTTAAATATAAAAACTAAAATGTAAAAACTGCTATAGGAACATCAGCACTAACCTAAACTTTTAGAAAAGATGTATTTCAAATACACCTGATTATACAGGTACCAGTATATACAAAATCAAAGCAAAATACTTCAAAAACTTTTTAGTTTTAAGAACTAAAAATGGCATTCAAGCTAAACAGTTCTGCAGTAATACTTCACACTCCTCTTGTTTGCTTCTAAAAACACAAGCTAAATTTATAGGTAAAATTTAGCCTTTGAGCATAATTAAGCAGGCAAATTCACATCAAAGCTTTGTTTCATGATCTTTAGACTAATCTGTTGGAAAAGACAGCTGGTCTTTATTAAACACCCTTTAAATGTTGCAGTTTTTAAGTAAGTAACATCCATGTTATATTAAAAAAGCTAGTATCATCTAGCTTAACATCCTTTCACCAGTGGACTGTAAAGTATTAATCTATTAAAGCAGAACTTGTTCCTAAATAAACGTCTCAAGATTTTAAATTAACAGGTCTGATACAGCAGTTTCTACACTTGTACTTACTCAAAAGCAGATTTTGAGGGGAAGTATGGGAGGGAGTGGAGCTCAGCATCTAAAGTAAGGGACACACTCTAGAGAGGAAATCAATCAAATCTGTAACAATCCCAAGCAACTTCAACTGCAGAAACCCTGTTAAGTCGAGGGCTGATGAATTATCATCACATTCAAATTGCCCAGTTTCATGCAAACACATAAGGAAATATAGAATTTTGTTGGAAATGCAGAATTTTGATGTTAATACTGAGTTAGTTTCAAATACATAAACATATGTTTCCACATTTTTTTCCTCTAGGTCATGTATTTGGGTGCTCATTCTGAAAACACAGCATTAAACTGTACAGCCCCACAGTTCCTGAGGGAACAGTCATCTGCTGCTTTAAACACAAACATATTTAGGCTACTTTGTGCATATCCATTTAAATAGGCAGATTGTCATCAACACTTTCTGACACTGGAGTAGAAACTGGGTCTCATTCTCTGCTACATTACTCAATAAATGAAATTTTAAAACATAACACCACAAGAAACAACCCAGAACAAACCCTGGAGGGACCCTGAAGCCAAATTCTGAGCTAAACTAAAGTGATACAGATGCCTACCTGTATGATTAACCACGCTTGCAAATCCTTGCACTCAACATGTTGCATTGTATCCAATCACAGAACACACGAAGCTTTAAGTAACACATCTCATCAATTCTGAAGCACTATCACATTGTTTTGGATGCCAGGGAGAAATATCTATTAATTCTATAAATTCCCAAAAAATGGCAGATGGGGAACTGTTGGCATCTGGCCTGCACAGCTTTAAAGCAGCTCTGGAACTGTCTATACATTAAAGAACTCCCTGATGGCAAACATTAACACCTTCCATCATGCTCCATCTTACATCTGTCTTCTGCCTAATACCTTTTAAAATTTTTAACTACTCTGCAAGAGAAAATCTGGGGTTTTTAACTGTTGGAAAATAACACGAAATAGAAGGGAGAAATTTAAACTTTGGTAATTTCTTACCATTTTAAGAGGTATTTTTCCTCCAAAACAAAGTTTCCAAAACATGTCCTTAGCTGGGGAAAGTATTTCCATATGATCTAGCTCTGTGCCTGATAGATTACTAACTGTGGAGAAGCAGAAGTCTGCTTTGGGATGCTTGAGGAGACAAACGTAGGTACATAGCAGCATGAGCCTAAAGAATAATGAGGCAGGCAGAGCTCCCAATAGTGGAACAGTAGGAAATCTTCAGTGTCTCTGCTTTGAAGTGAAAAGGAAATAGAAAGTTCCTTACATAAAGAGCACAGAAGGAGACACAGGAAGTTTCAGGGAGAATGCATGGGAACCCCTCCAGTCTGTCTGAGAAGCTTTGCTCAGCAGAGCAAAGGAAGGTAAAACCCTTGCTAACAAGGAGGGGAGGGTGGGTAAAATGCTGGATTATTTATTCTTCCTCATCATATAGTTACATTAAATTTAAGCTTTATACTGAACACGGTTCAGTGCCAGGAACTTCAGAGGAATGAAACATATGAAAAAAATTACTCATGTGTGTACTCCCATTAGAATGTACAAAACAACTTGAGAGTAAAGTTGCTCATGTGTTTAACACTGAATAAATGAATCTGAAATATATTCAAATCATCCGCAGATCACACATCTGTCTTCTCTGTGCACCTCGTGGCTTGTTTACAGTATGAGAAAAATTCAGGGACTACTCTTGCAGAATAGCTCCCCATGTGGACACACTTATACTAGATTAAAAGAGGCCCTTCTCTGAACTATTTTTTTCTGGGTAAAGGTATGCATATGAGGTCCTAAGATCATCCATATAGAAAACTGCTTTGCAATACTATTCTACTTTAAGCAAACATCTACCCTAATCTGAAATAATATTAAGTGTTGGAACACATCAAAATTTCTATTAAACATCAATGAAAGGAATCCTACATCAAGCAAAGTCCATCCAAATTCTACAATCCTGAACCCACTGAAATCTGATAATTCTTAGCCACAGTAATGTTACTTGTCCCGTTGCCCTTGAACTGCTTTTCTGCTACAGACACATGTAGAGTTTGCAAGACAAATGCCAGTGTATTGTCAGAGAAGATTAATAATACAGGTTATAAATATATTTTGTGATGGAAGTTGTAAAACAAACAAACAAAAAAATCACATCTAGAATGTGATTTAGTTTTAGGTATTAATAATTTCAGGAGCTATGAATAAAGCCAACAAATCCTTCCTTATCACATTCTTCAGTAATATGTGCTCTTTAAGTCGGTTTTTTACTGCTACAAAATATTGAGGATACTTAAAATTGTATTTTCTACAGTGAAAGAAACTTGTGCATTACTTGTGTATGTATGTATATTACCTCAATGTGTATGGAGAAAAATGAGAATCTTTTGGAAGATTCTCAAAAACAACACTCAAATGATGAAAAGAAGATTCACAGTAGGGAAATGCAACCCACATTCACAATTTCAGCAGAGGAAAATACCCAATGTGCATGTATCTAAACACACACACAAACCCAGCTAACTACGTTTTATTTCTTCTTGAACAACCATTAGAAGTTAAATTATATATTTTTAGATTATTTACGCTCTTGAGAATTACTTCAATTCAACCACTTCATTTAATGAAAGTTTTCACTTTCTCTATATAAAATGTTAAGATTTTTTCATGCCCTTAACGTGCATTAATTAGACACTACTTATAAATAACCTACAATAAGGATAACTATTTGAATAGGATACAATTACTTAGGGCTTGTGTCTTTTCAATCAGTCAGTGTCCCTGCAGTGTTTAGAGTGGCAGAGGGGAAGTGGCCTGTGGTTAAACAGAGGAAATACCAAGGAATTTTAATAGAGCAAATAGTCTCTTTACTTCCTACAGGGTACTACTTCAAAGGCAGCCCTGCTCCAGAGCAGACAATGTGTTAGAGGGGCCATCAGTCATTTAAGAGTATGTCAAGTCTACTCAAAACTTACATGCAGCCCAAGATAAATACCACATAACTGAGACAATGGGTACCATCCTGCAGTCATTACTCTAATAAATGCTGCCCTGCCTGAATTACGGAGGTAATCATGTGCAAGGGTGGTATTACAAAATCAGACTACAAAATTGTAACTACACAATCAGACAAGCTATCTAAAAAAACGGCTAGGGAAGTCTGAACTTGAAGCTGAAAATACAATAAAACTAGAAACTCGTACAAATTTTTTATAAGGTAAAATGGTACATTAGTTGTAAGCAATAAAGACAAAGAGGGGTTATGCTAATTGGAAAGTGTAAGTTTTGCTGATCTAAAAGCCAGTCAAAATCATTATATTAGAAGAATTATATAGTGGTAGATTCCTGTTTAACACACACAATGACATTAATTATGTAAGCAAAAAAATAAATCCAGTACAAACTGCATCTGCATATTTATATAAACGTTAATATTATACATTAATTCAAGTGTATTACAAGTCAAGTACTATGATTTGCAATAGTGATAATTTACTTAACAGAAGATGCAAAACTTGACACAAATATACAGTGGTGTTATGAGCCTGTGGAGTACCCTGCCCATGTCTGGTCAAACACACAATAGACGTATTGAGCCAAAACATTGACCCAATAGGGGAGTCTAAACCTATAACTGTTCCATCCAACACAAAGATTTAGATCTTAAGCTTTATCAGGGTTTGAAGTTTGTTTTTCCACACTCTTCTTTTACACATTTCCCGATGCTTTCGCCTTTCTAAACTATGCCCTACAAACTTCTGAACTCTGTGTTGCAGCAACGTTTTCAAAGGATCTGATCTGTAACCAAGAAAATCCTTAGTGACAGTCTAACAAAAAGGGAAAGCAATGAAAGTCAGTTGTGTTCCCTCCAGTGTTCCCGGATCACCACGCTTCAACTAAACCTGTAACCAGATATCAGGAGAAAGGAAAGGAGCAAACCAAAACACTCAGCTCCAAAGTTATTAGAAGTATTTAAAAAAAAAAAAAAAAGAAAAGCAGCCGAGAAAAGTCTGACAGCAAAACACACCAGAAACGGGAACAAAAGGCAGAGACCAGTAACAAAACGTTTATCACCTTCTTCCCCTCTTCCCCCTCCCGTAAATTTCCTACATCCTCTGTATAACGATCAGGCACGGAGCTCAGACCCCAAGCCGGCCTCGAATCATTAAAATAACAAAGCCCCAGCGATCGCTTTTATCCAGGTCGGCTCGGGGAAGGGGAGAGCGCTGGTGGTAAAGGACCTGTTGAGTGACTTCTTCACACTCGCCGGCTACGAGCTGCCTCCCCCCTCGGCGAGAAACCAATAAATAGCTCTTGCCGGGAAATGCCACCTTCTCTCCCGGCCGCAATTAACTTCCAGATGCAGAGCCCCGGGGCAGCGTTATTTGTTGCAGAAGTGTCCCCAGGGCCGCCGCTCCCTCCCTCCTTCCCGCACGCCCGGAGCAGCGCCCGAGCCCCGCGGCTGCAGAACTCCGCGGCACTGCGCGCATCTCCCCGCGCCCTGCGGAAGCCCCTCGTGCCCCCGGCCGCCTGCGCGGGGAGGGGCAGCCCCGCTCCGCTCTACTCACCCTCCCTGCGCACGCATCGGCCGCCGGGCCTCTCCTGCCGCCGGCTGCTCCGGCGGCCGCAGCGAGCCGTGCACCGCCGAGACCGGCGGCGAGGGCGAGGAGGAAGGGGCCGAGCCGCAGCCCCGGTGCCATGGTCCGCAGCGAGCCCGGCGCGGGCGGCGGGGCGGGGGCGGCAGCGCTGCCGCCGGGTGCGTGCTGGTGTGCCGGTGTGTCGGTGTGTCCGGTCTGTCCGTCTGTCCGCTCTCTGACTCTCTGGCTGTGTGTGCATGCGCGCCCGGCCCGGGGGCGGGGGGTTCGCCCGAGCCCCGGCCCCGCCGCCGCCGCCCCGCTCCAGCGCTGGCAAACTGCAACAATGGGAGGGAGCAGCATCTGCTCCGGCTGCTTTGCTTTGCACTCTCCCCTTCGTTCCCCTTCCCTTCCCGGGGAGCCCTCAGTATGTGGGGCCTCCCCGCTTCCCGGGACAGCGGCGGGCTGCTGCTGCCTTCCTGCAAATAAGGGGGAATTCTGGTCGAATTCCCATCTTCGTTCCGTGGTGCGGTACCACATTCCTGATCCACTCGCTACATTGCAAGGAAGAGAGGTATCAGTGACACAAAACCACAGGGGTATGGTCCAGGTACTTCACAAGATCAGGGCCACAAGCCAAAGATCAGTCACATCTTTGACATGATTTCATGCATTACAGAATCACAGAATCATTTAGGTTGAGGTCATCATGTCCAATCTTCCCTTAAACACTTTCAAAGGACAGTAACTCCTCCATCTCCCTGGGCAGTCCATTTCAATGTATAATCACCCCTACTGTGAAGAAATTCCTCCCAATGTCCAACCTCAACCTCCCCGGGCACAGTTTAAGACTGTCTTCTTGTCCTGACTGCCTGGGAGAAGAGACTCCACATGCTACAACCTCCTTTTAGGTAGCTGTAGAGGGTGATAAGGTCACCTCTAAACCTCCTCTTCTCCAGGCTAAACAACACCAGCTCCCACTTTAATTAAGGAAGATAAACTGGAAGAATATACTATCATAAAATTTTCAATTGCAGAAAATGCAAAGGAAATGGTAAATGGCAATAAATATTTCAACTTTTCCAGCTGGAGTTAATTCCAGTATTACATGCTTTGATGAAAACACTTTTCTTTAAAATAAATAAATCACATTTCTGATAAATATCAAATGCAAGGTGGTGTAATCTATCAGTAAATTACATTCATTTCAACCCTTTTGCCTCAAAGTCATGTAAGAGAGAGAGCAGCCCAAGGCTCCTCTGAGGCACAGGATGATTCAGCTTGGAAGAGACTTCAGGGTTCACAAGGCCTAACCCCCTGCTCAAGGTAGCCCTAACTTCAGTTTTAGATGAGACAGTCCAGGGCCTTGTCAAACATCACTTCTATGTATCACTTAACTCCAGTTAGTTTTGGAAACCTTGATTTTAGTACATTCTGTTTGCTAAGATTGAACTTGGATGAAAACATCATCCTATTGGAAAAGACAAACCCATCAGTATTCTATGAAATATACTACAGTTTGGATTAAAATAGTATGTAAAAGCACCACTAAGGCAAGCAGTTGAAAGGAAACATGACCGGCTGGTAATTTTTAACTACTATTGATTTTCCACCTATCATAGGTTTTCCATCCTTTGTGACTGGTGGTGAAATAATACAACAAAGCTTCCTTAAACTGCTTGTTTAAGTCGATGGATCACAGCCCTGGCACTCACAGTTACCTTTGGAAACATGTTTGTGACTTCAGGATGGCTATAGCTCTTCACTGTGACATGAACAGATACCACCTTTTTGACATTATACCTTTTTTTTAGCAAAAATTGGAGATTAGGCCATAGTTCTTTGCAGCTCTGGGATCAAAAGGTTCTTACTTTTGATCTCCATTGCCCCTGCAGGCTGGAATTCTGAAAAAAGGTAATATTAAGTCTCTAGGTAGAATTTCACTGATTTTATGATATGTTTTTGATGGCTCAGTATATGCAGGCCAGAATGGAAGTTTAGCACATTTTCTCCCTGTACACCACACACTTCTATCTGGGTATTCCTGCTTTACTTTCTCCTTGCATTACTCAGAAGTGATCTAACAGGCTTGAAAACTATATGAGCATTTTTATTTTTTATCAAGTCAGGCTGGGTAAAACCTGTAAATAACTAGTCCTTTTATGTTTGAATGAATTACAAAGGATAAAATACCATGGACTCATGGCTAAAGAAAGGAAGACATAGGTACAGTTCATTTACAGGTCAGTAAATACCTCTGCTTCCCATAACCACAAGCAAGGATTCCCTGTTGAACATAACATGACTGATCTGCAATTAAATCTTCTAAACCATGGAGGAAACTGTTTGGCTTTTTCTGTTAACTGAGATGTAGACTGCTGGAGAAGCTGTAATTTTTAAGTGAGGACAAAATCAGCATTATCTGAGCTATTGATGCATTAGCCTATGATATTTTTAACAAAAACAGACACGATAGTGCCAATGTGTTAATATCCAGTTACTAAGGTTCTTAGATATGCCCCTACCCAAATTAAGGTGAAAAGGAGACCATATGGCAGTGACAATAGTATGGGGTTTATTTGATAGTAAATATGAGAGAGAGAGAGAGAGAGAGAAAGAAAGAAAGAAATAGGAAATAGGTGGGGAGGGACAGAAAGAGAGTGACAGGGACAGAATAAGGAAAATACCACCACTCCCTGGATCCCAGCGACGGTCCACTGATCCTCTCCAGCTGCTCTTCTTGGTGGTGAAGGGCCCCCCAAAAAGCCTGGGATCTGATGGGTTTATGTACCCTCGAGCCAGGCAGCAATGCCCAGGCATGTCCCCCTGGGGGAGGGGGGCAGTCTCTTCCAGCAGACTCTGGGTTTCTTGCATCCCGTGCAGTCCTGAGGTGCAGGCTCCAGGAATGACTCTGGGGCAGGGGCACTTCGGGGGGCCTTTGATGGATCAGGGCACCCCCTCAACTGCCTCGCACCTGAATGTCCCGAGGGTGCGGCTGTCCCAGGGTTGCGGGTTCCACAGCTGGGCTGGTTTGGGTTAAAAAGGGAGGATGAGGGGTAAAAGGGAGGATGGGATAAAAGGAAGGATAGGGGGTAAAAGGAAGAATCGGTGTAAAAGGGAGGATGGGTGTTCACTGCCCCTGAGCAGAGGTTACACCCGAAACCTCCTCCTTCCCCCCCACCTCCTTTCAGGGGGGGTCTGTGTAAACCTGGCTTCTGTGGGCTGTGATCTTCCCCACCCCGAGCTCAGCCAGGGATGATTCTTAGCAGGGCTGCTGGGTTTGGCTCACATTATTTTCTTTGTTTACTTGTTTGTTTCTCCCCCGGACTGAGGTTGATGAAAGAATGGGTTTTCCCTTTATCTAACCTCAGTAGTTTGACTTACAGTCCAAAGTCCCAGTCAAGTATCTTCAGGGAGGTTTCTTTGGTTGTAGCTTCTTTATACAGTTTTTGTTACAATGACCAAAACTTTATATCAATGTTTGAGGCATGAACTATTTCAGCCTCTGACACAATGCCTTGGTAGCAGAATAACTGAAGAACTCACAGCTGCCACTGGTTACACTGGCAGTATCCAGAAAGCAGCAAAATTATTGGTCTTATTTACTGAGATCTCAAACCTAGCAGCACAAAGCAAAGATGCCATCTGACAAAACCAGCATGGATACTTCCTTCCCAACAGTTCAGCCTAAGTTAATAACAAAATTACACATCTGAAAAACAATTCCTCCATGCTGCCACCATGTCCAACTTATCCTGTGAGTGCACTGGCTGAATACAGAAGTATTGCATTGCTTCGGATCCATTTAGAATAACTTCCACTGAAATCTTTTGTGGAAAACAGTAGTGGAGAGGCAGGAATCAAATGACTGCAGTTAATGTTTCCAAATGGAGTCTCCAAACTGCTGGGAGCTCATGGAAGGGCAAAAGTGGCTGTGGGGACCCTGCTTGTCTGTGTGTTCTTTTGTCCTTTTTACAGTAGTCTCTTGTTTCTGAGTAGTATAGAATGCATACTATCCAAAAGTCATGGGTATCAATATCCTGCATTCTACAGCTGGTTTTGGTTGCCACTCTCCCATCTTGCTTAAAGCTAAAAATCTTTTTTTTTTTGGTTCCCCTTTCTGAGCACCTGTTCCCAGATGGAGGAGACAGTGAGAACTCAGCAATTCCTACAAAAACATGAAAACTCATGTACCAAAAATTTCTGATAATATGGTTTAAAATTCCCTACAAAATCTTTCTATTGCTCAGCAAAAATTCATTCTTGGACTTGGAAGCTGTATGCTCCATCTATAGTTCATGTTTCTAGTGCTGAATTCTCTCAAGAGAGAGACTGACCTTAACTGCAAAAGAAACCATGCAAACAGCTCACTTTGGGCCAGAAAGCATGCATCAGGCTTGTGGAGTATTCAGCTAAATCAGACAATCATGACTATTGCAATATCACAATATTGCAGTAAGTCAATAATTCCTGTTACAGACAGACACTGCCCAGTGTTAGGAAATGAGGATGAGATGCAGTGAATCAAGCAGACAATGTGCTAAAAGAGATCCCAGAACAGAAATCCCTCAATGAGAGGGTCTTCTGGAACTTCATCTGGCAGATACCTGAAGACAGAAAATCAGATCTTTTGAAAGTGCCCATTTATATGAAATAGTCCCACTTCCATGGGGATGGTTTATCTATGGGATGAGCACCGAGCATAAAACAGAGAAAGAATCACCTTCTAGTGTCAAATCTTAAGAACAAATTAACAAGTGTGAAATGGATGTAGACACTTCCAGCAAGAGCATGAAAATTCCCACCAGTGTCAGGGGTCACAAACATTCTGTGTCCAAGGAATTTTCTGTATTATAATATGCCATAGTTTCAAATTACCTGGCCAGGCTCAAGTGAAAGGTTGTCAACTGAAAAGAAAGCAACCTCAAGCCATAAAATTGAATTGAAATTTGAATCAAATCTATCAATTGTTATGAATACCCATCTTGTTCAAGGCAACTGCTAAATCATTAGGCCTTGAGAAATGTGACAACAATTCATGAAACATAGAGTTCTTAAAGAAAAAAAATCTGTATTTCCAGTCTCATTTTATAGATGGGGAAACTTAAGCACTGAGTCATAAAGATGCATGCTTTTATATCTTGTACACATGCTCAGGACTAAACCAATAATTAGATTTGGAGTCAGGAAAGACTCTGCGCCCCAGTAAGACAGGAAAAGACCCCTGTGTGTAGCACTCTTTGGTTTTAATTTGCTGCTGTCTGTAGAGGCACACTCTACTTGCTAAGGTGATCCAGATGGTACCAGTGGGTGTAAGGCTTCAGAACAATTCCACCCCAGTGGCTGCTTCTCTCTCAGGAGTGGCAAAGAGCACCCAGCAGGCTGTCCTGGCAGCCAGCTGCCTCCTGCTGTGGCCGCACTTTTTTTGGCACTTCCAGAGTAGCTGCTGCTGTGTCCAGATGGGAAAGTGGGATTAGATGCATGAATTCTACTTTGACACTGGCAGCCACCGTTTCTATATCCAGATGCTTTGCAACAGGTCCTGAAACTGAGCATCCAGCCCTCCCTGCTGACTAAGCCAGACCTTCCAGAATCCCACGGAGTGTATTGGCAGGGATGTTTCTCTCCTGCTCACTTTTTTTGTCACAGTGTCATGTTTGAGATTTTTCTCAAAAATCTCAAGTCTGTCCTCCAGATATCTGGGGATGTTTTGAGGCTTGTACATTTCAGAGAGAAGGGAGTGAATGGTCTTGTGACCTTTCTGGATGACTTAATCTCTTCTACAGGAAATTGCACTTAATGACCAGAGAAGTTTAAGTCCTATATTCCTAAAGGCTTAAGTCAGCATCAGATGTAGGAGTATGTCATGGTGAAAAGGAAATGACTGAACTAAACCAAGCAGCTATTATATGAAAATTACTTCTGATCACCATCAAATTAACAATTTGTCAGTGATCCATGGATGCAAATCTTCATATAATGTTACCCCTCCCGACACCTCACAGTTCCCTATATTGTGTAGAGACCTCCTTCTTCTACTGTCAGAAAATGTTTGCAGTCAAATGTCAACTTTCTGTATTTCTGTTTAGTTTTGTATGTTTATTCATATGACTATAATAAAGGAAGTTCTCCAAGATTATTCAACTTAATGATGTACCACCAAGCACTCTCCTCCCTGCTCCAAAAGCACACCAAAGTGACTCACCCTGTGGCCACATGTTGTTTCTGAGGGAGCAGGGCAGGACTGCATCTTTCAGCAGCAGTCTTCTCTTACACTGGGTTATGTGTAATATGAAACTGCACTTCTAGAGAAGAGTAGATTTATGATGCAAAGAAAATTAAAAATTGCATGGATGAGTCATTTTTCAATAAAAATGCTGCTGAACTAAAATTATTCCAAACCAACAACTATATCCCCTAAGTTATTTATGTTTTATTCTTTAACAAGTGAATAATTTGTAATGTTCAATTTTTAAATCATTTATTTCTGCAATATAGAAATTTTATCTCAGCTATTAAAAATGCAAACCAAGGTCCTCGCAATGCAGTTTGAATAAATGCCAGAAATTATAACGAAGTACCATTTTTACAAAAGTCTCCAGTTTTAATTCTACTCTCAACCCTTTCTTATTGCAGCACAATGCTTCCCATGCAGACAGCCTGTCATTTTCCTTCTGCAGGGAAATACGGGGGAGGGAGGTGGGGTGGGAGAACAACCCTAACCTGATTTAAGTCTATTGTGCAATTCAACAGCATCCTGTGGCAATGTCTGCAAAATTAATCCTAGCACACTAAGGAACCCCTCACTGAGCATAACCTGCCTTAAACCCTTTCCCATTTAACTGAGGAAGAGCTATTTGCTCAAATACTTTGAGATGACATCATTTGTTATTTGAGGCCAAAAGCTAAGAGTAATTAAGGCTAAAGAAAATGTTCTGAAATTTTTTGCAATTAAAATGCATAGAGACACTTGTAACAGATACCACTGCAGAACAATAGAAACATGACTGGAAGAATTTTAAAAAGTCTGGCTATTGTGCAACCATTGTGGAAGAAGATTGGAAAGCCCTTTGCCAATAGCACCTCATTCTACTCCCACAAAGAGAAATACACAAATAAAAGAAAATACAAAGGCTGGAGGCATATGGAAATTGTTTGATTTTTTTTGTTTGTTTATATGATAGATATTCCCCAAAATATTCCAGTGTAATTTTAAAACACTTTATAACAGATTTACAAAAGAGTGCACAGCAGTTTTACATGACTGGGCTAAAAAAAAACAGAGGAAGGGTCCTATTAGGAATGACAATTGATGCTGGCAGCTCTCCCTCTCCAACAAACAAACTCATGGTTCGTTTTTTCTACAGTCTGGCATATTATTTTAAAACATGAATTTGAAGCAGTTGGATATCAGGATTGAGTTAGCTGCTTATTTTTGAAAAGAGTAAGATAAACATGCAGATAGTAACAGATTGATCAAATGCAGTGAACAAGATATGTTAAGACTCCATGAAAAGTTAAAGCCTGTTAATATGGTAAGATACAAGAGATTATTATTATTTCTTTTGAATTAGATTATAATAGTAACAACCCCTGAAAATAAGAATCCTCCTAAATCTTAAATTGTGATAAAACTAACTGCCCAGGATCATATGTTTACAGAGGAAAGAAGGAAAATATTGGATCCATTTTTTCATTTAACCAAAAACATCCCCAAGAAAAGATTTTCCATGCAATCAACTTAAATTTTACAAAAGTCTCAGCATTCTAAAGGCAGAGCTGATGCCTCCTGAGAATGCTTCCCTCTGACTTCCTTTCTCTGCCACAATGAATTAGAGCAAATTGCAGGAATATTGTCAGATAGCCACATCCCATAGCACACAATGAGATGCAACTCTGAAGTTAGAGACTCCTACAAGTATTTGAATCATGACACAAATTAAAGTGGATCTTATAATATTTTAAAATATTTTAAAATATTTTGATAATATTTTAAAATATTTTTTAATATTTTGCTCTGACTGAACGCTTTGAAAAGCAATAAAAAAGGTTAAGAAGTTCACAGTATTTAAACAGCACAAAGTAATTTCTTATCCTTCTAATGTGATGAAACAATGAATAATGAAAATCCAGTGGCAATAAGTGTTTCTGCCTGGCAAATATTTGCATTATTATCACAGAACAATTATATTAGTAGATATTGTACCAGAAGTCATTCTAAGTTTTGCACCATAATGAGTGGGGTTGTTTTAGAACTGTCAAAATCACAGAATCATTTAGCTTAGAAAAGACCTCTAAGACCGAGTCCAACCTTAGACCAATCATCACACTGTGAAGCAGAACCACTGCACTAAATGCCACATCCAGTGGTTTCTTGAGCGTGCCCAGGGATGGCAATTCCAGCATCTCCCTGGGCAGCCTGTTCCGATGTTCAACAACTCTTTCTGTGAAGAAATTCTTCCTGAGAATTCCTTTCTGGAATGTGAAAATATTCTCCTACCATAAACCGACAATGCTGGGCAGTCTCACAGACACACAGTCACAACAGCAGCCTAAATTCATTTAGTGGCAAGATTTTAAAAGGTTAGCCGTTCAGAGTATCAAAAATACTAAGCACCCATCCATCACTAGGTTCTGTTCAATATTGAGCACTCAGAGCTTTGGAAAATCAGGCCTGGCATCGAGCATTTGTATGCGTGCAGAACACAAATTCGATCACAAATACCGTGTAATTGTAAGGATCAGTGAATCCCCTGCGGGCATCCCGTGCCCAGGGCCCCGCTGCAGAGTGAGCAATGAAATCCCCGAACACGTGGGGCTGGCATTGCTAAACCCAGCCACCAGAGAGCAGAGCAGCCCAGCACCTTTCTAGGCAGCCCAAATACAGACTAAAACTGCTCCAAAATTTATTACTTTAAAGCCTCTCTTTATATGAAAAAGCCCAATAAATAGCCAGCAATTTTTAGTGCAGAATACTTTATCTGCTGTCTTCTTAATTTCCTTAATATGGCATAAATCATAGAAACTGAATCCCGAGATATTTTGGAGTATTACTATGATTCATACAGTAAAATTCTAAAGATTAAAACTATGAAATCTATTATTAAAACATATTTTTTCATTTTTATTTAATATATAAAACATAATTTGGTTATACAGACAAGAGAATGTCCCAGAATCTAGAAATTGTGGACAGGCACTTAAAACCTTAGAAGTAGTAAAATGTTATGGACTGGTAAAATAAAAACTTGGTTCTAAGAAATCAAGAAAGGATCAGAACAAAAAGAAGGTACAATAATTGAGTTCATGCAAGGTTGTGGGTTTTTTTTAAAGATCACAATGAGATAATGAGTTTGTAACATACGCAATTTAAAAATTGCAAATTCCCAAAATTTTATAGTGAGTAATAACAACACTAATGACATAGTGTTGTCATTAAAAATTAAAAATTAAAAATTATCTCTCTTTTACCACCTGCCTTCTTCTGTCCTTTTAGCTCCAAATTGCACAAGATTAAGGAAAATAGGGACAGACTACACTCATGATGTTCTCAAGCCATCCTAGTGGCAGAGGAAAACCTGGTTTAGGAGCTAGGAGAAAAAAATTCTGGAACATAAATGCAGAAAGAAAGAATGCTTACTTCCCTTTCAGTCTAGGTGTTGTATCAATTTTCCTGGTTACACATACACATCCTTATAACACCCCAAGCCAGATGACCCTGCTTGAAATTTAATATCAATTCTTGCACCTGTGTGATTCCACACCATAATTCTGTTTGCTCAAGATGCTGTACTTTACACCCACTGATTCACAGCATGGATCAAAAAACACTTGTAAAATCTATTCTTTCACTGCTTTGTTGTTCTCTTTTTTCCCTTTTATTTTTTTTAAGGCATAAGCAATGCATTACTTACTCTATCACTCTAATACCAACCCCATAGCACATCCATGTGATCAAATATAAAACATACCCAGGGGTATGAAAGTCATTGGCAATTACACCAAAGCCTGTATATCCCTAAGCATTTTTGATCATGTTCTTACCTCCTTGCTTAATAAACAGTGTCCTGCAAAAAAACAGGTATTAGAAGAAATCCAAATTATTGCTGTTTCTAAACTCTACAAGTACATGATTAATTTTCCAATTTGTTAGTCAGTCTAAGAAAGCAAAACTTCAGTGGTAACACTGTGCCATGCAAAGCAATCCTTCACTCTTCCTGTGATTCTCCTGAAAATACTGCTGGCCCCACCAACATAATTTTAAAGTCACATTTCCTTCTAATAATGCTTTGACACCAATGTTAATCTTCTTGCATACAACTATAAAACTCACAGGTTTCATCTCTTCAGAAGTATTTCCAATACAAAACTTTGAACAAGTAGAAAAATGTAGATGTATCCACACACATAAGAAAAATCATAACACGTAGTTTACTGTGTGCTGGCTTGCTATTTGTAAGCACAGACTTGACAAACTAAATAATTGCAAATTCAAAGTGTTAAATGACAATTTAATGAATGCTGTTTCAATCCGGGTTTTTGATGCTAACATTGAAGCTTTAAACAATGCTTTTATGTATGCTTCAAGTAACATCACAACAGAACTTTGGGAGCATTGGCTCTGGTATAAATTACAGTGAATCTGCTTTTAGACCGTAGGCATAGCTCAGCTATTTGGGACAACACTGGGCATTGCTGAAATTTCTAGTTAGAAAAAAATTAAGATGGAGACAGTAATTAAGAGAAGAACAACAATTTAAAACAAATTATTATGCAGCCCAGCAATCCAGTTACAGTCACAGGTAGTGGACCTCTCAGGAAACTACTATTAGAATATTTAAGCCCCATTACAGTCAGAGACAGAGGCCCAGTATCAACCTGACAGAACCTAAACTGTACCTATTGATGGCTGTTGACATGACAGTTTGCCCATATTGAGGGTTTTTTGCTAGAACAGTTTTTCACCATCTTAGTCAACATACCAGCTTATCACAAGGGTCAAATGATCACTGGAGCCAAAGCTGGCTGGAAGCAAAGGCTGCAGCTTCATGAGCTTAAGCCAGAACTAAAACAAAAAAGACTGAGACTTTTCTACATTCTGAAGGGCAGAGAGACAAACAGAAATACAGCAAGGCAAAGCATGCAAAACTGAGGCTGGGCTGTTGGAAAACACACCGGTTTAAAAATATTTTTGTATTACTTTAGCCAGGTTTGTCCACCTTCGCCTCAGGGGAAGAGAACTAAAGTTTCTTTCCAGGACATTGTTTCTCTAGGTGAGGACTGAAGAACTTTACATCTCAATAGACTGGGAGTAGCACAGAAGATACACAAGAGATAACAGCTATTAACAGACCAACAACATTAATTCCAAACACCACCTCTGGCTAGCTGGAGACACCTGGTCTGGAAAGAGAGTAAAAATGAAGATCTAATTAACATTGGAGGCGAGGAGATTCCAGATCCAACGGAAAAAGAAATACTGACCCATTCGTTTCTATGAGTCTTGACTGCATAAAATATGGGAGAAATCTTGTAAAAGCCATGTATGGAATGATTCACTCTGCACATCCGGGCTATGTGTGGAAGATTTCTGTGGTACATCCTGGCCAGAACAACATCCTGGCCAGAATAAAGTAATGCCTTGTTTCTCTAACATTAAAAATTGTTGTTGGAGGGTTTTTATTTTTCCCGCAGTTTCAGTGACAGTGGTGGATTCCAGCATCCAGGGTGGCCTCTGCTGACAGCCTCATCCACTGCTGTTCCTGGTCTGGCAGTGCCTGCACAGGTTACAGAACTGTCACACACATTGCCAAGGCAGCTCTGCATATTGCCAGCAACGATCAAAGACCCTGTGACGTACAGACTAATACCTTTTAAGGTGGTAAAAAATCCAGCTGTATTTGAGAAAGTGATGGACACAATTTAAACCCCTGCTGGTCAAAGTAGGTATAAATGTACAGTGAGAAGCTCTTTTTTGACTTGCTGATTCCTTTACTCTGGGAAGAACAAGCTAAGCCAACTGAAGCAAATAATGCAACTCTGCTTTTAAATTCTTCTCCCCTTAGCACTGTGTGGGACACTTCTAGTACCTCACACCAAAGATCCTGCTGGTAATATTTGCTAATGAAGAGCAGGATACCAGGGCTGGTGGTATTATTATTCTGCTACTATTCTACTGCTTCTCTTAAATTGCTTTGTCAGACCTCTGTTGCATGAGACAAGTCCCATTGAGCAGACATTAGGTGTATTTATGTATTTGTCAGATAATAGAGTAAGGTTCTGTAATGGTTTTCAGTTCACCTATTCGAGTTTCTGGTCAAATGCCAGCACACTTACCAAAATTTACCTGATGTTTCCTGTGAGATGAGGATTAGGAGTAGGCAAAGCAGGCTCATACTTTATAGAATATAAAGAAAGTTTCTTAATAAACCTAAGACAAAGAAGAAAACAAGAAAAAACCGAATAAACTCCTCAGACCACCCCTCCTCCCCCCATCTCTCCATTTCTTTCTCCCTGGCAACACACAAAAAGACAACACTTCGACTTCCAGTCAGTTTACCACCTCTGAAATAGTCTTTGTCTCAGTTCATTTAGGGAGAGAAGTCTCTCTTGCTTATACCATGGATTCTCTGTAAGAAAATACAGTTTTTTATGGGTCTTCAGCCTCACCACCAGCAGCCGCCCGGGAGGAAAGATCTGTTTGTGGTGGATCCCTCCCTCACACCAGCAGCCTTCCTACAGCCACTACAGGGGGGTCACAACAGTCCATGGGGTGCCCTTTTAAGGATGAGCAGTTCTATTGCAGCAGCAAAGAAAATCCCCTTCTTCTGTGTCCAGCAACACATTCTCCTGGCAACACAAGTTCTCCAGCATTCCCCAGGGCAAGGGACAGCTCACAGCATCTTCTGTGTCTCAGCTCAAGCTTCTCCTCAGGCTGCACCTATTTCAGCAGCTACTCATCTCCACCCAGGTGCCTTGGCTCCCTGGCTGCAGTTAGAACATCACATCCTCACTTTGGACTATTTCTTCATATATTACAGGGAATTTATTAGCTCAGTCCAACCACAGTTCCACAGAAGAATTTTCAGCTTCACTATTGAAGCACTTCTCATGCTCCTCCCTCAAGGTATCAGTTCTGCTTCCTTCACTGACTTAGAGTCTCTATGCTGCATTTATGTAGGTGTCCTCACTCAGTTCCTCTCTCTGTGTAAGGAAGCATGGGTGTCTGGAAGTTCAGTCCAAGTATGGAGAGGGTTGATCTCTCTCTCTCTGTCGGGCACTGTGACAATCACGGTGTCTCTGCCTGCCCTGTCCAAGAACAGCGTTCCAGCATTGCAGCATTTGAACTCTGTTCCAGCATTGCAGTGTCCCGAGCTGAGGGGGAGGAGAGCAAGGGCTTGGCCCTGCCTGGCCATGGCTGGGATTTACAACTCAGCTGTGTCTGAACCCCGAAAGGCTCAACAGCAACTCCAAATCCCCTTCACCTCCCACTCTCTCTCTGGGGGGGGAGCAAAGGCCCAGCCTTACTGGAGAGAGAAGCACAGAAGCTGCTTCTCTCTGAAGAGCATGAAGGCCAAGAGGAAGAACCCTAAAGCATCCTCTGCTTATATATGAATTTATTTTCCTTGAAGGCGGATCAGCTTTTAATTGGTTGCCATATACATCCATACTCAAAACTACCTGGTATTGATTCTCTGTCCCAGGAAGGAAGTTGCATCCCTTCCTGCAGTATTGGTCACTGCCTAGATTTTGACCCCTCTGGACTAACCCAGAACAGGCTCTTAGGCAATCAATCTGTACAGGTCAGTCTAATCTGTTGCTGCTGTAAACTTTGTTTCCAGAAGCAAAGTAGACAATAGTTTCAAATTACCTGCAATAAGGTTAAGCTACGGGCAATATATGTTTTGAGGTGTGAAGAAAAACAAAATAAAATAATGCATTCACAATATTGTCTTTGCCTTTATCAGATCAGGCAGGTATCTGAATTGAGATTTCCATTTCTCCAAAAACTATTCCTAATGGATCTGGCCCAACTTAAATTGCTTTATTTGTGAACCTTCTCTTAAGTATTTTGGAATGCAGGATACAACAGAATTCAGTTAGGAATGTTATTTCCCAAGCCCAACAAAGCACAAAAAATAATGTTTCAATATCGGATAAAAGTTCATTATTTTCATACTAAAATAAGATTTCCAGGAGCAAAGTCAAAGAATTCCAGATTTTTAGGATTCTGCATAAAAGTGAAGGCAATGAGCCAATGAAGTTAAAAACACAGAAGGGTCAATATCTGTCGTCCAGTTCTAAAGTAACACAGTTTTTAAGTGATATTTTTCAGAGAATATAGAAATGTTTTTTATTTAAACTCTCATAACTCAAACTATCATTCAAAATACTAAGTAAGGCCTGTCAGATCATCCCTCCCTTTAGCTTTTCCTAGTATGAGACTACATAGAATTATTTTTTTCTATCACCCTATTTTCTCAACTTATCTTTCATCCTGTTGGACAACAGATATGGATACAAGCATGAAGAAAGGAAGAGCAATACTGTGTCGGTTCATGAGATAACAGAATTTATGTCTAGCAAGTAACACAGGCTGGAGTCTCACTGAAGGTCACCAGCACTTGAGGCAAGTGCTTTGAGCTGTGCTGAACAAAGACCAGCACAAATCTGTACTTAGAATGTTTCCCTGCATTGTAGCTATGAAGAGTTGGGTGGGGTTTTTTTGAATTTGGCTCTCCTTGACTTCAGGCTCAATATCAAATTGAGGATAATTAACTTTCATGTAGTGTTTGATAAAAATGAATTCAACACCCTAAAATTAATGGCAATGATCTGGATATCTGGTCTGGTCCCCACTGATTTGATCCTGTGAAGAGCTGCATTCTGTCATTAAAAGATAAAAGGGCAACTTCCATAACTGGAACACTGTTATGGACAGGAGAGGAGATAACCAAGTTAAAGAATTAAATAGGCAAATAACCTAAATTAATTAAAATAATAGAAAAATATTATAATTGTCAGCTTCTTTTAACTGAGTAATTGTTTAAACTGAAGAGTCAGTTGAATATTAGTCCTTCAATTTGAGACACGTTTTTCTAAAAATGATGTTCTTTATGAAAACTATCACACTCTTTATAAATAAGCTATTTAAACTCCAATGTGACAAACTGTTCCCAGTAGCAAAATCTATTTTGTATATGGTTTATTTCAGACTTGAAACAGACTTCTTCTAAAACCATAAAGCTTTGTCAAGTCATCTGCAGGAATTCATAGTAGCTGAAATTCTTGTGCAACCTAGGGTTTGCATTGTTTTAAACTGCAAAAATATCTCAAATTCTCTGAAAATACTTACTCAAATACATAAGAAAAGTTAACTTTTTCCACAAAAAGTAGATTATAATAATACTTCAAGTATTTACAGTTTATTTGAATGAAAATTATAATAAACTTTCAAATCTGGGCATAAAATCATAATTACTATATCATTACTTAATACAAATTATTAATAATTCTTCATTTTCTGTAGTAGTTACTGCAGCAGCAAGCCATCCTTCCTTCTATTCTAGCAGGCTGGAGGTGAAAGTATTTTTCACCATTAGAAACTGAGATTCTCTGTGTGATCTTTTCAGCTTTGCACGACGGTTCTGGAACCAGATCTAAAATGGAAAGAGAAGGGATGTTTTTCAGAAATAAAGCAGAGGAAGCAGAATAATTATTTGAAACTTAAAAGTATTCACACAGTATTACAATATTTTGTGATGACAGCAGTTTGCAAGTTCAATATAAATTTAAAATCTGCAGATGATAGCATGTAGCTACTGGCTACCTATAATTTTAACACTACAGACAAAGAAAATAACATCCCCAGCTTAACTGGAAAGTGAGATTAGCTTCACTGTCATGAATATAAAAATTGGTGATAAATTCAGTGACAGAATCAGACCCTGGAAGATCCTGAACATCTGGAATTCACACATGTCTTATGGTGCTATTTCTTCACCTGCTTAACTATTTGCAGCATCAAGTTTCCCATCAAGCCCAATATAATACTTGCAACAAAAGCCTGATAAACCACAAAGCAAAGCCCAAATTCTCATGTTGACAGTATGCTTCTTATCACATTGAACTACCTGGAAATCAATAATTATTATTCCTGAATAGATACTGCTTTTGGCCAGATAAAGGCATAGGTTCAAACACTGGCTTAACACATCTATGTTCTGCTGGAAGGCTCACAAAATATGCACGCAATCACACAACTTATGTCCATAACTGTTTCAAATTTGTTTTTCAAATATGGTGACAAGCAAAATATAAGAATTATTTTAAGGAAATGATCAAGTTCTGCACATAAAAACTAGAGATTAACAGAGCAGATATTGTGGAAATATTATAGTGATGAATACTTCATCAATGCTATGGAAGGCCTTAGATTTCCGAAGGAATTCAATGGTTTCCATTTCACAAGTCATTGAAGGCATGTTTCATGTATATACATTGATTTAAATTGAGAGTTCTCATTACTGCTGTCAAACTGCATACTTATATAACCAGAGAGTACATATAGCTGGAATTACAGAAAAGTTCAAATAAAGTTTTAATTACCTGGATCCTGTCCTCATCTAAACCTAACTTGCGAGCTAACTCTTCTCTAATATCAATGCCGGGGTAGGAGTTCATTTTAAAAACATTTTCCAAGACTTCAATCTGAGGAGATTAAAACACACTTGTTGAATAGTTATCACTATGTTCATAGCAGTAATACATAAAATAAACAAAATAACAGCTTAGTTTGTTCAACAGGAGACTTCTGATCAGTGTTTGCACAATTCTGATTCCATACATAAACACAGGTCTGCTGAAGTTAGCAACATTCCTGTTAATTTACATTAGTTCCTGATTACATTGCTCTCTGCAGAGGTACATCACACCAAATTTATCAGCTGTTAGAAGTTTCTGCCAACATTTTACTCAACTATATTGTTACTCATTTGTTAAATGCTAAAGAAAGCCCTACCTGATTTCTAGTGAATGCAGTTCTTGGTCTTCTACCCCTGTACCAGCTCAATTCACGTTTGAAAGACAGCCTTTCAGTGACTGAAAAATATTTTTCACATTTCAAAACTTTTTCCTCTTGCACTGGATCACATCTAGCTTGAAATAATGGATTTTCATAGCAAACAACAGGGATTTGCAGATGGGGATTACTGTCATCACCTAAAATTAGAAAGAGGAAGAAAAGGAAAGCTTCAATTTGCTGGTCTGCAGTAGAAACGTGTCAATATTTTTAAAGGGTAAAAGCTTGAGAGGTTACAAAACAGACTGACTTACCCAAGCTGGTGCATGCATCCATCCAGGGTCTGTGAGGTTTCCCAGCTGGAATGCCATCTTTTTTCTGCTCCAGTCCCAATATACTCTCAATTGAAAACGAGCACTGTGTGCTTTTACTCTGCCCAAAGGCGGGCACCTTGTGCAGATCCGCAGAGGCCACTGTGGCAGCCGTGCACAGCGGGGCACCAGCCATGCCTTCGTCCTCAGCCAGCATAGCAGGGGCACTGTACTTGCATTTCTCCACAAGTCCTCCTTATAGCTATGTTGACAAGGGGGTTGGATTTGCAACGTCATTAATTAAAATCTTTTATTAGAAAGTTTTAGCATGTCAATGAAAACTCTCCCACCAAGAGGCACGAGGAGTTAATTGTTTATTTGTTTGCAAGTAATTAGCAACTAATGGTGACACTAGGGGGGCCACCAAGGGGGACAAAAAGTGTTATCTCTCCTAACCAGAGCATCGACTTAACTTTCTCAAAAGAAGCTGTGCACAAATATAGTAATTCTCTTTTATTTGAAATCATTAACGTATAAAATCAGTTTTTTAAAAAAACTTTATACTCTAATGGACTCCACTTACCTAAACATAGAAGCATGATAGGAAACCAGTCAAGTAATAAGTAATCTCATTTAAGTGAATTTCCTTCCAAGGAAATTTAAAAAATAATCTCTTAATGCTATTAGGGTAATCCCGATGAAAATGCCTCTGTTTTTTCATATGCATATGTAATGGTGAACGTGGTCAATAAAACAACAATAGCTTTTGGCATAAGGCCCTGTGCAGTGGGTTGGCAGTGTTGTCAAAGCTCAGTGTAATTGCTTTCCAAGTGCCTGGATTAGTTAATAGGAACAGTTGCACCAACTATTTTAAATAATTCATGCATTCATTTTTCTTATTAAAATAACTTTGTTGCAGCCTTTTTGGAACATACCAGATGTGAAATTTCCTGGTAATTCTTCACTACATAAAAGCAAAATTTCCAGTAATAGAAGCAGTGCGCTCAAATTTACAGGTTTAAAAGCATCCTTTTTCTTGTAGATGTCTCTCCCTCCTTGTAGGTTTATAGCAAACAGAAGTGTATTTAAATCTTACAGAGTCAACACTTAAAATCACAAAAAAATGATGAGTAATGGGGAGAAAGGAGATATAGGCTTTGTAATAGGGCTCAAAGTCTGACAGAATTCTGATTTCATCTATTATAAAGAAAATAACAACTATAACATTTTTATATTCAAGTTCATCTGTGAGTCACACAGTAGTTTACACCACATGCTCAAAACCAGCTTTTGGTTCAGGACAAGAAAAGGAGCAATTTCTGTAGAGACACTATAAAATCAAGATTTGTCCAAAATAACAGGCAAAAATGAAAACAATATTTTCATTTCAGGAGGAAAAGTTACCCATCCTACTGGCCTGACTTTGTGTTGTGCAGTAAGACTGCTGTCAAACCAAACTATTTATAGAGTGACAATTCCAGAAGTGATCTTACCAAGGACACTTCTCACACATATTAATGGATCTTGATGCAGCATGAATCCACCTGCAATATTCACTTGCAAGATGAGCTCCAGTCACTATTTATAGACCTTAAGCCTTCTCTTGAAAATGGTATTTCATTGTTTTGGCCCATTAGTATTGACCAATACTACCTTACAACCCATTTGAAATTACCTATAGACTTTTAACTAAAAACCTTGGTAGGGGCAATTAGAGCAATACAGCAAACATTAAGTTGGGAATCCTAAGTAATCAATAATAGGAAAACTCACTGCTCCTTGGATATGCAAATCCAATCCTCTTACAGCATCACATACTTGATGAGGCAGCAAACTAATCTCCCTTTCAGACTTTGCACCACTGTTTTTTGCTCAGGGACAGTGGAGTTCATCTCTTTAGCAGATGAAGTTTCTTCAGAGATGGGAAGCCTCCAAGGGCTGTTCACACCAGCTGAGGAGACCACACAGAATTCTTGGGGGCTTTGGTCTGAAGCCCCAGCCCTTACTCTTGCTGCCTTTTGCTCTTCTCACCCAGTGCTACTACACCACTGGATCACCTTTCACTAGAGCCTGGGCAATATTTTCAGCTTTTTTAAAAGGTATAAATGGTATATATTATCTTTCTTGATTACTTATCACACTCCAAAAATTTGCCTTTCACCTAACCTTTCCCACCTCTTTACCCAGCAGTATTTCACCACCTCAGAAGTCATGCTGCATAAAGCTCTCTTTCAAATATGTTTTTAACATGAATAACAAGTATTATATTCAAAGTCAACTTCAGGATTCCCAAGATTTTTTAAAGCAAGAATATCTCTAAATGGTAACCCCAATTTTCACAAAACAAAAGCAGTTAGCTGTTTCTTGGCTGAAGTAAAAGCTATTTTGACACATGGAGATTAGGTGAATGCAGGTAAATTCAAGGTTAATCTAAGGTTGCCACTAGCAAAAGTATGAGAAACAGTGTGTTAAGCAGTGAGAAACATTACAAATAAAGCCTACCTTATCCACACAGCTACTTTCACCCTCCAGCAGAGACAAAATGTTCTCTCTGTAAAGGCACATATCTGGAATCCTCTAAAGATCTATTTGCTGCTCTTCTCCCTGTTGACAAAGTGCCAAGTGTTAGTTCCCCACATTTTTAAGGCCTTAGTAGATATTTTGCAGAAAGAACAAGAACAAAAACAAAACAAACAAACAAAAACCAACAACCCCCCCAAAAAACCCCAAACCAAACAAAAAAACCCAACCCCACAAACTAAAAAGCCCAAACAACAACAAAAAACACTCACACACTAACAAAAGGTCTGCAATGCTGAAAACAGTGTAACACTAAAACCACACTTAGAGGATGCAGAGGGATTCTTCAATTCATTACTATCACATTTGCTGCAGTAAAATTTGTAGCTCAAGTAAAACTTTTGGATGCCACTTACAGCTGTAAATACACACAGCTAACTAAACCCAATCCACTTAAAGTTACTACCTTCCTGAATTCCACTGGGAAAATGATCTTACAGTACAAAACAGAGTAATTTCTTACAGGAGACTGTAAAACTTGGTCACAAGTTAACTGTCTCCAAACCAGAAAGCACATATGTTTATAGGTCATGAACCAATATTAGTGTCCTGCGACAAGGTTGCAGATACAAGACTTAGTCTTTAAAACACCTTATAAGATAACCCTGAATTATTACCCTCATTGACAGGAGAAGGGAGAGGTGCTGTGACTTGCTTCAGCCAGGTGAGTCACCAGCTGAGCTGGTAAATTAATTGACTGGACAAAGTATTAACTTGGAAATTTCTTTACCACTCCCTACAGGGAAAAACAAAACAACACAACAACAACAGAACAAAACAAAACAAAACCCCACCAACCACCAAACAACCCAAACAAACAAACAAAAAAGCCACCTCAAAAATCTTTAATTGCTTGTAATTTAACACACCAGCTCTGTCCTTTATCCGCTTTTAAAGGTAAATCATGACCCGATACAATATAAAGAATGGTCTCCATAGCAAGACCGCACAATCATTAATCATTTGTTCTGCTGCATTATGTACTTTCTAATCTGAAATGTACTTTCTAATCTGCTTAGACTAAGCTCACCTGGTCCCAAAAAGGCAAAACCAACAAGAGAACAGCCTTTTTTTTTTTTTTTTTCCCAGCTAAAAACTCACAAGTCTACCAAGTCTTGATCTCTAAACCTACCCAAAAAGAGGTTGTAGCCAGGTGGTCAGTATCTTCTCCCAGGTAACAAGTGACAGGACCAGAAGAAACAGCCTCAAGTTGTGCCAAGAAAGGTTTAGATTGGAAACTGGGAAAAGTTTCACCATGAGCAGTGTGGTCAGGCACTGACAATCAGCATCCCTGAAGTGTTCAGATGTCAGGATGTGGCACTTGGGCACACGGTTTAGTGGTGAACATGGGCTGCTGGGTTAATGGTTGGACACAATAATCTTAGAGGTCTTTTCTAACCTTAGGAATTCTACAGTTCTCAGTAATTTCAGAGCTGAAATTTCAGTTTGCAAGTCCAATGATCTGTTTTGATTCCAGTGAGCCCTCACAGTAGTTTTAAGCATTTAAAATTGGCCACCAACCTATAGCACCACACTTACTGGGTCTAAGAGAGCAGAGATACTGTTTTCTAGTATCTTATCAGAAACTCCCCTGTCTCAGCTTAAGGCCTCTTGTCCTCTCACTGCAAGCCCAGTAGAAGTGACTGGCCTACACCGAGGCCTACGCACATAGCAGGTATAAGAGGAGACTTCCCAAGAGGGCTGCTCCAGATAACACGGAGAGTGCTAAAGATGCTCCATAACGGCAGGGACACAACAGCGCTCCCCCGCTGTGGGGTGGCCCCCAAAGTAACTGTGTGTGAGGAGACGGCAGCAAACCCCCGAGCACAAACAGACAGGGCTGAGACGACACTTTACTTGGCACCTATGAGCCGAACTAGCGGGCAGCCACCTCAGCGGGGACACGGTCCCCACAGGCGGGCGCCCCCAGCGCAGCCGCTCCCGGGCCGCCGCCGGAGCCCCCGCCCTGAAGAGCCGCGCGCACGCGACCCCGCCCTCAACCCCCGCGCCTGCGCGCGAATGGGAGCGTTCGCCAGCCAATGGCAGCCGGGCAGGCGGGGCGGGCGGGCCAATGGGGAAGCCGGGCGCGCGGGGGGGCGGGACGTCCGGCGCGCGGCGGGCGGGGGTCGGTGCGGGTCGGGGCCGGCCGGGCCGGTGCCTGAGGGGAGCGGAGCCGCGGGGCTCAGCGCGGCCGCCGCCATGCCCGGCATCGACAAACTGCCCATCGAGGAGACGCTGGAGGACAGCCCGCAGGTGAGACAGGCCCGGTGGAGGCCGCATCGGGCCCGGCCTCTGCTTGCCGGGCCCAGCGCTGCTCCCCTGTCGCTCCCGGCCTCGGGTGAGCCGCGGCGGTGGCCGGGAGGGAGGGGTCGCCCCGGCAGCGCGGCGGGGACGCTGCCCGCATGGCTCCGCGGGGCTCCGACAGTCTCGGCTCGGGCTGCCCGCCCGCAGCTCCGCGGCGCCGTCACCCGCGGGTCCCGCCGCCGCTGCCGGGAGTGCTGCGGGCCGGGAGCGGGGCCGCAGCTCCGGGCCCGGCTGCTGCGGGTGCTGCGGCAGCGCCGTCAGGGCAGTGCCGGCACCGGCTCCCTGATCCCCACCCCCGCCTTCGCACGCAGGCTCGATTTTGGACGCCTCGTGACCACAAAGCCCGTGTTGCCTATTTAAAACGATTTTTCCTCTTTGTTTTTCACTGAGGTGCATTAAAGTTTAATAGACCTATATGAAAAGCAGGTCCTGGGTGAGGTTATCGCGGCGATGGTTAATGCGGAGAGTAGGTGGGAAGCACGTGGTGCCCGGAGGCCTCCCCTTGCTCCGATTCTTGTCTTGTATTGCTGCTGCCTGATCTGTATCGGCGATGCCCTGTAGTGCACTGATGTTTCTATCTAAAGTAGGAAATGCTTTATTTAATTGCTCTGGTTTCTCTTACTGGCAACAGCAGCAGCAAGTCCTTGTACTGTGCTTCTTAGATGTAGGAAAAAAGTTTGCAATGTATTATTTTTTATGGCAGCCTTTTGAATTAAGATCCTTGTTCAGATGCATGATTTATGTGGTGAGCAGGATGTCCTATATTTCAATAGCATGTACATTGGTAGTTTTAATTCCTTGGTCATAGGAAGAGAAACTTTCACTTGTTAAAAAGGGAAAATTTCCCCCAAAAATGACATTTTAACAATTCTATATCAAGTGGAAGGCCGACTTAAAAAAGGTAAGAGAAGGCCATGCAGAAAAGGAATCATTGCTTTCCTAAGGACAGTGCCCCAAATAGCTCAAATGCCAGATGTGAGATGGGTTCTGGTCCGAGGGCC
This sequence comes from Eopsaltria australis, assembly GCA_034509425.1. Classification (NCBI taxonomy): domain Eukaryota; kingdom Metazoa; phylum Chordata; class Aves; order Passeriformes; family Petroicidae; genus Eopsaltria; species Eopsaltria australis. The sequence continues at coordinate 1,744,216 of JAVTVJ010000277.1, read as the reverse complement.
AAACCTGCTGTCATCTCATGAAGAGGAAAGTCTTTTTTGAGAGTCTTATAATAATACTGATTTTAAAAAATTGCCTCTTGAAGATCTGTTCTTAGTATAAGGAAGTTAGAACTATTCGATTTATAGGAAAAGTCAAATGTAACACGAACTTAGGATCATCTCAGAACATTTGGGAAGCACATGAAAAAATCTTATTGGAATGTAATTGTAATTCTAGAATCTTCCATGTGAGGTTATTTGTGATACAGACAAGCAGAGCCTAATTCAGCCTGATGTGTTTGAGATGCTTAGGTAGTTGGACTTGCCAATACTGTCTTCTGTTTTAGGTAGAAAATTTACATCTTTCAGTCAATTCCATATTTCAGGTGAATTCTGGGAGCCAGGTCTTCTGAAATCAGTTGCAGTGGAACTGGCAACAAGTGTTGCTTGAAGAAAACAGAACCCTTTCTGGAGGAGTTGCTGTGACTTCAGTACATTCATGCTGGAATGTTGAAAAGCTCATCAGCCTGGGTCGTTGTTTAGAGCTGCACTATGGCCTGGAGTTTGTGTTTCAGACACTGGCTATAGATACATAAACGTCATATCAAACTTATTCTGTGTCTGAGGGAAGGAAGGACTTTTCTAAAATGTCCAAACCCATTCATTTCCTGTTGTCACAGGATAAAAATCTAACCACTGTGCTGTCAGGCCTAAACCAAGCGCCAAGTTTGCATGGTCTTTTGCTATGCAAAGCAGAGCAATTTACGTATTAACTTAGGACATATATTGCACACATAGTGTGTATTTAGAAAGAGTTTCTGCTTGCACTGATTTGCATTCCCAAAGCATTGCACAGGAAAAAAGGCCAAGAGACTCTGGTAGCACAGGCTCTGTCTCCTGTCACTTGCAGTGCCCTCCGTATGATGGCACAGAAGGCTTAACACTGACTTCTAATGAGGGAGTTTCTTTGTGCAGCTTCTCCCTGGTCCTTTCCTGTTTGCCTGTTCACAAACACGGGTTGAAAGAATTCTAAAGAACATGAAAGATGATGCAGAGTTTTACTAGAAACACGAGTAAACAATTCCTCTAATTTTCTGCTAAGCAGAAGTCTGCCATAACTTGTTTACAGTTTCAGGTTAATTTCTTTCCATCAGTATAGTACGATATTATTTTGAAGGCTGAACATCAATAACATTTTTAAAATAAAACATAGCAGTTTTTTTTTTTTCATTGTTCAGTTTTAAAGAGTAAGTATAATCCAGAAGCCTTACATGATACTACTTTAAAATTATAAGCTCAGTTTTAATTATATTCAGGTTTAAAGGCCATAATTCAGTAGTTATACTACCGTGTAATTTTTTCATTTGCGTTCTTTCGTGGATGTCTACTTTAATGGGAGAGTCAAGGATGTTAGGATGACACGTGTTGCCACACCTGGCAAAGATTTGAGTTCTCCTCCACCTCTTTCCACTTGTTTTATAAACTAGAACAAGCACTAAAGCTATTTATTGTGTCGATGATGCTGTTTGATTATATTTTTTAATATCTTTTAGATATTATATAGTATGACAGTAGTTGTGATGCAGCCAGGCATCTAAGTCAATTCAGATAAAAGAATTTTATGTCAAAAGAATTGTTAAATAATATACTTCATATGGGTTTAATATCTACTCTTTGATTCTCATTGAAAGCAAAAAAACCAGAGTTGCTGAAAAAGACCTTAATGCTTCAAGGGGATATGGACTAAAGACTTCAGTAATTTAAAGACAGCCTAGGGAAGGCTAAAAAATAGAATTTCCAATTTCAAGTGTTTAACAATCATATTGTGGGTAATAATTTGGGTAAAAAAATTATATGCTTATGGTTCTTTCAATTTTCTGTCTGGACATTAATTTTAATGTAAACCTAGAAACAAAGCACAGTCCTTTTGTTAAAACATTGCTAAAGTATTTCTTTTGTGGCTCTTGAAAGCACTGCTCCTGCTTCTACAGCCAAGCATCCCAACCAGTGTTTTAGGAAAAGCCAGTGTAGCCTGTGCAGAGTTACTGGTACTTCCTCTGCTTTTCCCCCTTTGGGATTTTTCTCTTGGTGTAAGGAAGCCGTTCAGAATTTCATGGTGAGGAATAACCTTGCTTCCAAGTGCAAAAAGGATGCAAGAACATGCAGTCAGCATCTCATTTAAGCTTACAGGCAAGTTACACCTGAGCAACCTGATTGTCTTCTCATCTAGTCAGTCATTTGGGCAGAAGGGAGAGCAGGGGGTGTCAGTCACCCTGACTGACACAAGGACTCTGACAATGGTCTGGCAACATTCTTCTGGCTAAAAGGGAGAGGTATGGACTGTGACCTGAGTGGAAAAACTGGCTGGAAAGTTAGGCTTACAGATGGAGACCAGTGTTTTAGTCTAATAGGTGGCCAGTGATAAAAGAGGTTGATTTTTGAGGTGGATGCTGTTAAGCACCATCAGTGATGCAGGCAGTGCGGTTGGACACAAGAGTCATCAGGCTTGTGGTACCAGCTAAGGAACAGACAGACTGACAAGCTGGGGTAAGGACAGATCTTTCCATTTCCTTTCAGTGGTGAGAAACATTTATGTTGAGGACAATCAGATGTGGGTTGTGTTGTTTATTTTGTTTTGGTGTAGCTCCTCAGCCTTTTGATCACAGGACTGATAGTTATTCCACAGCTAAATTATAGGTCCAAGCACAACCAGCAATTGTCTCTGTTCAGGATGGACAGTATGGGACAAGTCACAGCCTTTATTTGGATCTCACTGCAGAGAAAATGTGTATACCTGGCAAGCTGTTTAATACCAGTCATCTTTACCCTTCTCCTAAGGATGTATCATAGTGAGCCCAGTAGTTACCCACAGTTTCAGCATTTAGCAGTTGTCCATCTCCCTTGGCCCTTCCCTTTCTGAAAATGAATTAACCTGAAGAGAGGCTGACAGCAAGAGGAAGGCTGAGCTTGGATATCTGTAAGACTCCTTGGCATGCGACAGGTTTCATTCCTTTTAACAGTATTGGAGGGTTTATAAAATTTCAGTAATGAAACCTGAAATAATGCTATTTAAGTCTGAAATTCTGTAATATTTAAATTCTTCTCTTCTAACCTGTCATGTTCGTGTTTTGACTGTTTGATTGTTACAGACCCGCTCTTTGCTGGGAGTATTTGAAGAAGATGCTGCTGCAATATCCAATTACATCAATCAGTTGTTTCAAGCCATGCACAGAATATATGATGCTCAGGTAGTTAGTTAATGAAATTCTTGAATGCATTATAAAGCTTTGGAACCACATGTCATGTTTCTTACTTTTTTTTGATGTTATGATGAGCATCACGCTTTTCTTTAACTTCCATATGCTTTAAATGCAGAAGTGAAATAAAGTAAGAATTAATGATTCTTCTATATGTTAGGGAGTGGTAAAAACTAAATTCTTGTGATTCTTTTTGCAACAGAATTTCTTACAACAAGTGAAATTTTATTCTCTGTTCTAGTAGCTCTAATATATTTCTCAAATGTTTCCAGAATGTTACACACTCTAAAGTGACCTCGGTGTGTATAACAGTATGTATCAAGTGGGAGGTTATTTTTTTCTCCACAATATATTCATGTTTCACTCATCTAGAAATAACTCCACTTTCATGCCAGAAACAGAATCAATTTTGTATGTTTTTCTAAAAATTTGAGTTTATGGCTGTATTTTAATTTATATATACTTTAACTGTTTGACTTTGTATTGATTTTCATGCTTTTCCTTTTTTAAATCAGAATGAATTAAGTGCAGCAACTCATCTGACTTCAAAGCTTCTGAAGGAATATGAGAAACAGGTACTGCATAAATCATGTAGTTTGTGTGTGGTCAGGACTGTGTATTTTTGTAGTTTTTTATCTTCCAGAGCACAGTGTAGAATGTATTTAGGTTTGGTCCAGATAAAATGAACTCTCTGGTTGGTGGTTCAAATCGTTCAAATGCCAAACGAATCTACTGTCTTTATTTTAGTTCTTCCAACTAAACCAGAATGAAGTTCCTCTTAAATATCAGTAGTGCTTAAATATCAATAGTCACAAAGAGAAGAGATTGCATTGCAGTCTCCAATTAACAACTATTAATTTACTCTGAGCATAATTCCATCTCTGAAAGCACAGGCTGTGGAATCTGTAACTTTCTTCCTTCATAAGCTGCACTGTGAAGGGTTCTCTGTTTGTAACTTTGCTGCTGGGCTCCCTTTTCTGAGATATAAAATGTTAAAAACAAAAATTTGCTTAGGAGGCTGCTGCCCCTGTCCTCCTTTTCCACTTAATGAGATGAGCTGCATCCATGTGTCTTAACTGTGTAATATTTTAAAATAATGGAATACCTGATATGCTCACAGAGATGATTAATCCAGTTTTGTGAATGGCAAAACTGCAAACAATATAACACTTTTTGCCTTTTCAGCGTTTTCCACTCGGGGGAGATGATGAAGTCATGACTTCCACTCTGCAGCAATTTGCAAAAGTGATTGATGAGGTAAGTGCTGGTATGTGCTTTGCTAATGCTGTCAGGTACAGACTTTAACTGCCTAATTATTCCAGCCTTTTTTAAGCCAAGAATGGCATTCTTTTGTCAACAAGGTAACAATTAATTGTATATTGCAGCATCTATTTAAGGTTATGTAACCTGAAGATAAAGAATGAATTCAGGAAAATGAGGATACATTGCTGAGAAAAAATGTCATTTAACTACTAGAGATAGAGCCAAAACCATTACACAGTGGCAGTCAGCAGCTGTGTACATGAGGGTATCTGTTGCCTGATTGCAGGTGCCTGACTGACAAAGGACCCTCCTGCTGTCTCTCTTAGACACTGACTCATTGGACACACAACTGAGCATTATTAAGAGCTGAATCAGGATTTTTGCTGTGATCCCTCTCCTCACTTAAACAGCATTTTAGGAGGAGGATCACATTTTGTTGTACCTCTGTGAGCTGTAAAAGATGGGCTGTGGCATAGCTGGAGGGAAACTGGAGAAATAAACTGACCAGTATGTATGAGGCCATTTTTGGACATGATTCAGTGACTTGGAAAAGTTCAGACAAAAACTAAACTCTAAAGGTTTTCTGTAAAAAGCTAATGATGAGCTCTGGAACCTAGAAAAAGGTAGCTGCAAAAAAATGAATGTGCAAAAATGTGTTTGAATTGTACATGCTGTCTTTGAGTGAAATTGATGTCCACCTATTGTGATTTGACTTGGTCTCAGCACCACTTTCCTGATATTTTCTTCTTTTGTCTTTTTCAGCTCAGCTCCTGCCATGCAGTACTTTCAACTCAGCTTGCAGATGCAATGATGTTTCCTATTACCCAGTTTAAAGAAAGGGATCTAAAAGGTAGAGGACTTGACCAAATACTATGTTTTATCAATAGCAGCAACAACAAAAACATAGCATTTAATCTCCATAGCTCTTGTTTCACTAAATATAATACACCACTTATTTTTCAGTTCTCAAAAGTAGCATCTCCCCATTTAAAAAGAAAAATAAGTTATTTCTATTCATGAGAGTATTACAGTTGAACTTAATGCTATTATTGTTTCAACAAAAGTACTACTTATATTAGGGAAGCACTTCTATTCAAGATGAAGAATTAGCAGGTACTCAAAAAATGTTAGGAAAGAATAATTTTCAGGTAATTTGCATTTTCAGGAAAGATTTGTGTATCAGATCATGACATCAATATAATTGCTGGACTAAACTCAAAAGGCAAAGTGCCAAAATTGTAGTACTTACCATATTAAGATTTAGTAATGTGGTTATTCAATCCTGCTGGTAGTACAGGTGACTTCTTATGTGCAGACATAAGGTGCTTCCAGCTTCTTACCTGTGTAATAATTGTATCTTCTGCCCCGTTTAAAATAACATTTAATGTGTGTGATAATGATTGATTTTACTCAAGATACTGAAGTGAACAGATTGCTGTGGCAAATGGGCTTCCAAGTAGAAAGTATGAGTTAAACACCAAGTAACTGAAATATCCCTATTGTGAACATTCTAGAGTGGGTATACCTAAGATATGAATATCTGAAATCTAAATTGAAATAAAAATTACAAGTCTTTCATAAGTGTTCTAATTATTTTTGAATATTGGAAAATACTTCTTTGGCAATAGTTTGCAGCAAAATTAAGGATTGAAAAGATTATGGTTTGGGTTTTTTTTTTTTTTTTTTGAGCAAGGGATCATGACTATCCCAAGGCTGATATTACTTCTCAGGACTTGAAAAATCTCCTGTTAGTTCTCACTGAAGAGGCATCCCTGAATCAATAATTGCAAATTAAATTTTCCCACTGGAAGGTTTAGCCACCAGCTGGTGTAGTTTGTAATGACCCTACTCTTCTTTATGGACTTCATAGGCACTTCCTGGATGGTTTCTTTTGTAAAGTTGACCATGGCTCTCTGCTGGTTTGTATTGTAATATGGCACAAACCACAACTAAGATCAGAACAGGTGTAAGGTATTGTGCTGGTTCCAGTTCCCTGACACAGCAGGAATCCCAGTGTGTTCTGGGCTTTGATACTTCCCATCTCCCGTGCTTCTGCTTTCCCAGCTCAAACCAGAACCCAGACTGGAACTACAGGGGACACATTTGTTTTGATGGTGACTTTCAAAGACTTTTGAAAAGAAATTCCTCCTTACAGTATTACAGTACAGTTGTTTGTTTTTTTTTTGGAAGCACAGAAATGATCCTCAGACCCCAGGTAGGAGCAGACTTGCCTGGCCATGCAGTGCCTGTGCTGGTAGCTTAGCGTGGTACAAGATGTTACCTTCAACTGCTCAGTAGTGAAACCTTACATGAGAAACAGTAATACATTAATAACAACCTATTTAAATTGTGATTTTTTTTTCAGAGATATTAACTCTAAAAGAAGTTTTCCAAATTGCAAGCAATGGTAAGTGTAAAGTGCTTAATTTTATAAATATTACAAGAGAACAGTAGATTATTGTAGATTATTATTTGTACTTAACTAGTGGAGTTAAGCCTATAGGCTTAAAGTAACTAATTGAGGTGTAATTTTTCTGAGTGATACTTAGGCACTCAGTTTTCCCTGGTTCACTTGTAAATCCCTGCTTTGTGTACTGAAGTGTTAAGGCAAATTGAAAGGGTTTTTTAACAACACCTTAACTGTATGTAAGATTATTAAATAATGTAGGATTATGCCACCAAAATTACAAAAAGAGTAATTTTTTAATTACTAGCTTGCTTCTTAAAGTCAGAACCAGATCAGTTAAAAAATTGTACCTTCCTAAATGAATTTCATAGTTCTCTTCCCTATTTTTAGTAGTTATTTTTTTAGCTGTCTCTAATATATCCATGTAGAGAACTTATTATTTAAATAAGATTCTGTTCTCTCAGTGAAAATTGTTTCATTGCTTTAGAAGCAAAAATATTAGGTACAGAATTTCATAATGTGAAGTTTCTCTACATAATTGACAGTTCATTGAAAAATAGTGGATGTTTAGGGAACTTTGTAACAATTTGGCAACATTTGCATCTGATTAGAACTTTTCTTTAGCCTAGTTATTTTTAGCAATGAAGTGATTACAAACAGGCAAGAACAATGCCCCAAGATGTTAATATGACAGAACTTTGCATTCAGGTGACTCTGTAACACAATGATATAAAAGGTTTTCTGCTCTGTTTCATAAGTAAGTAGTTAATTTATGAAAATGATCATAAATTCTCTCTTGATTGCTTAGACCATGATGCTGCCATTACCAGATACAGTCGGTTGTCAAAAAGAAAGGAAAATGAAAAGGTTTGTAAAACAAAATCTTAATATAAAGATTTTTAGAGAAGATAAGAAATAATTTTCATCTTATATATATATTTATGATGGAACACAATGTATGTAACATTTGATGTGTTTTAGCAGTCTAGACAGAAAAGCAGGTTTCTCCAATACATGCCTATCCTGTAATACTGACAATGCATTAGGAATAATATTGTGCTATCATATCATTTTGTTTTTGTGAAGAAATAACCACACATTCCAGGTAGAAAAGAATGCTGGATTTGTTTTTCACATACCTCATGTTTAAATAAGAGAAGCAGAGTTGCAAAGTAAAATATGCATCTGCTGGTGATAGAGGGTAGAACATGACTGTGAGTTTTTCCATGCTGGCTCTAAAGCTGTTCAGAAGGCATGTGATCAATGCCAAGTCTCAAACGTTCCTTTTTCTTCCTCCCCTTGCCTGTGTCTCTTCAGATCAAGGCTGAAGTTACAGAAGATGTATATACTTCAAGGAAAAAACAGCATCAGACTATGATGCATTATTTTTGTGCATTAAATACTCTCCAGTACAAGAAGAAAATTTCTCTACTAGAACCCTTGCTAGGATACATGCAAGCTCAGGTAATTTCAGATTCTGAAAGCTGTAGATCTGAAAGAAGATATAAAAGTACTTCATGAAGGTTGATGTACTGAAATTCATTGCAAGATCTCTTCTGCAATCCAAGGAAGGAAATGGAGAGAAAGATCCACCCATCCATGTCTCTGAGCTGCCACAGCTGCTGCCTTGACCATGCCATTAGTTAGCACTGGTCATTGCCCACTCACTGCAGGAATCTTAATGAGATGCCCTCACTGTCATCAGAGTCTTTAAGCAAAGTCTGGGTGACAAATATAATGGTTAATTTTCCCTCAAAACCCAGATGGCTGGATTGATATAATGCCTAGATTTTAATTGCTGGGCACTTGATGCCACTAAATGGAGAAGCTGATCACAGCTTTCATACAAGTCCACATAGAAGTGTACCTTCTCAGCAAGGAACATGGAGACAGTTAAACCCATTCTTATGGCAGCTGTTCTGAAATGAGATAATCATAAAAAGCCACATAACTTACTGTTTTCAGTCAAGGCTGTGGAAGAGCGAGAATGCTACAAAACATTCTGATTTGGTTTTGCTTAATATTAATAAGTTCATGATCAGTTTATTTGAGGATGGATGCAACAGAAAATACAACCATGATAAAGTTATTTGGACAGACTTAATTTGTATTTTTGGAAGTATGTCATTAAGCGTGGGCTTTGGGTTTTTTGCAAGTCAGACTTTCCAGCATCTGGCACTGCCACAGTGACCTGAGTAGAAATAAACTTCTGCACAAAAGCTTTCTGTCTGAAAGCTTTCCACAGGCAAGAACTCTTGCTTTCTATGTAAACTTTGCAGCTTGTATTTAAGAACCAAGCTCTGCATGTTTTGTGCAGTGAAGTAGTGCAACCTGTTGCTTAGGTGGAGCTTGTTGCTGGATCTAAGAAACGGAAGGGCAGGGCCATGTCCCGGGGTTTCCTGTTCTGAGATTTCTCATGGCTAGCCTCAGTTGAGCTGTGGCAGGTTTTCTGGCCCATTATGGAGTACCCTGTACATAAAATACATATTGTTAGTTCCCTGTGGATGGCCCTGGACAAATCCTCATAAGTTTTTTCTCTCCTATGTGCCCCAAATACCACCCCCATAACAACAGTTAGCAGTGAAAAAAGGCAGAGAGACCTTGGGAGTTTTTCCAGGGCAGTTCCTGTGTGTTTCTGTGTTTCCTCCAGGCAGTTCTGTTCACGTTCTTGTGACAAATCCCACTGCAGTACCAGCAGCAGCCTTCACCTGCAGCCACAAACACATGTTCTGTTGCTTTTAGTAATAGGCTTTGGTGGGAATGAGGGATGAAAACATTTCTCTGAGAAACTTTAACCTCCTATGACTTCATCTCTTAATGGTTAGTGTAGCTTTATTAATGACTAAATTCTCCCTTTTCCTCCTTTTTTTTAAAGATAAGCTTTTTTAAAATGGGTTCAGAAAATCTTACTGAGCAACTGGAAGAATTTTTGACCAATATTGGCACAAGTGTACAGAAGTAAGTTGGCTTCATTGAATTTTGAACTTCTATCAAGACAATTATTTTTTCCGTTTCTACTTATTAATAAATTATCTTTGTTAATAACATTTTTAATCTTAGTGTTCGCAGGGAAATGGATTGTGAAGTAGAAAACATGCAACAAACTATAGAGGACTTGGAAGTAGCCAGTGATCCACTGTATTTGCCTGATCCTGATCTTGCAAGATTTCCTGCTCATAGGAATCTAACACGGAAAGCTGGCTATCTCAATGCAAGAAGGTAAGAGTTGCTTGTTATTTAAAGATTCCAGTGTATTTAATTTTGGGAAGGGAAAGCTAAAGAAGCTGAAATTTTTGTTTTAGATGTTAGGTAGGCTGATTTTATATATTTAGTTGACGTCACATAAAGAGCTATTCTGTTTCTTTCGACTTCTTCACCTAATTAGTATTAAATTCATTGTTACACTGACATAATATCATTAAGGTGCAAAGCATAATTACCCTGATTTTAATTTTGCCTAAATTTTCAGTTTAAAAAAAAAAGGTTTGAGAGTGTAATTTCTCTGCATGCTAAGTGGTAAGTAACAAGATTCCGTCTATCAGGATTATTCTGGAAGTGTCTGTTAAAGCTTTGGGATTCAAGTTACTAATAAAACATCATCATTTTGATCTAAAGAAGGCAAAGCTCTGTTAACCAAAATACCCTTGCAAGGAGCTTCTGGATTCCATGCAGCAGTCGCTTGTTGTCCACAGGAGGGAGCTGTGCCTCTAAGGAAGTCCAACAGCTTTTTTTCAGAGCTATTAAAAAGAAATTGTAACATTCTGATTTTTTTACTGTGATTTATATAATAAGCTCCAAGGAATTAAAAAAAAAGTTGATTACTTCTACAACAACAGTTAAGTACTCACTGAATGAAGTATGAATTTCTGTATTAGAACACAGTTGCAGCAACTATAATATTATAGAGTATCTGAGCAGAAAGGGAAGCTAACTGAGGACCTCTTTTTGTCTTTTAGTAAGACAGGACTGGTGTCTTCCAGTTGGGAGAGACAGTTTTACTTCACTCAAGGTGGAAATCTGATGAGCCAGGCAAGAGGTGATGTGGCTGGGGGACTTGTCATGGACATAGACAATTGCTCTGTGATGGCTGTGGACTGTGAGGACAGACGGTACTGTTTTCAGATAACATCTTTTGATGGCAAAAAGTGAGTGGTCTTACATTGCTGTTTCTTGTAAGAAATACTGACTCACTAATTAGGAAAAGAAAGATGGTCTGTCTTTGGCCAGATGCTGCCTTGATATATTTTGTGGATATTTAGAAGCAAAATCTGGGATGTTGTTTCAACTGTGTAATGTCTGGATTTTTGTTTATAAGCTCTGTAATGCAGCTGAGTAGTATTTCAGAATAAGATTAGGATAATCAGTTGACAATCTTGTATTACTGCATTTTGTGAATACTTAAGTATTACGTGGACACAATTAGAATTGTGTTGCTTTTCTGTTTCCTGTTGAAAGGAAAGCATAGTTTCCTCCCCATCAGAATTAAATTTTGACCACACTTAGCACAAACACAATCTTCAGTTTTTCATAACTTGTTGTTCAGTGTGTAAATATGAAAATGTAATTTCCTGGCTGACTGTATTTGTGAGGCATTTTAAATACAGAAAACTGTGTTTTCCATTCTCTTTCAGGTCATCAATCTTACAGGCAGAAAGTAAAAAAGATTATGAAGAGGTAAGCTTATAGGAGGTGTGCATGGAGCCCAGTGATTTTCTGCTGCACAGAAAGAATACATTCCTAACCATAGCTGGATGCTGCATTTTTTTCTGTTTCTACTTTTTAATAAATTATCTTTGTTAGTAACACCTTGTTTATCTTAGTGTTCCTGTTAGTTTCTTCCTTCAGAGAAAAGTTGAAAAGCCAGGAACAGGAGAAAATGGTTTTCCAGAGCAGAGAGAGAAAGCAGAGATTCTAGCTTGCAGATGCAAGAAATGAGCAAATTCCACAAAAGCCAAATTGAATTTTTATATTGTCTTGAGGAAACAATGTCATCTGCAGCACAGGATAAAGAAGTACAGAGAATCCTTATGAGGTTTTTTTTTTAATTCCTTAGAGTTATGAGTTAAGCTTTCTTTAGTTTAATTTTAGTATGACTAAAATAATTGTCAGTAAAATCTAAAAGTGCAAGGTGGAGTATGCAGGTGGCAGTGAATTTAATGATAAGCTGGGTGTGGAGAATATTTGACTCCCTGAATTTACAAAGAAAGTAGAAAAAATACTGAAACTAGCAACTCAAGTATTCAATCATGTTTGTTTAGAAAACATGACAAATTCATTTGTTTTCTTTTTTCTTCCTCTTTTTCAGTGGATATGCACCATAAACAACATATCTAAGCAGATATATCTCAGTGAAAATCCTGAGGTAACTTTACTAAAAATTATAGCTATCAGTAATATGTTTACATTTATATTTATATAGTAAATTCATATTGATATAAACTTACATAACGATTTTTGCTTGCTAAATTAGGGGAATTGACCCAGTAAAAACTGTTTTATAACAGAGCTTCTGTCTATGTATGAAGTGTGTCTTCATGGGTTTTAGTTCACAGTTGAGGGCTGCATTTCTCAAATGAGATTTTTCTTCTTTTTCCTGGCTACATTTGCTTATTTTGCCAGACTTATCATTGGAACTTTTCTCTATTGCTGCCTTTTATTAACATTGGTAGTATTTTAAGGCCAGCGTGTTCATTTAAATTGAGAAAGTTAATTTCAGGATATGTGTTTGAAGAAAAGTTAGAAGAAAATGCTGCAGGTGTGTTGGTGAAAATTTAAGAATGCAAGATTCTCTTGAAGGGTTGAGTGTGTAACGTCTCCCAGTTGCATCGGAAAGTTTATTTTAAGAAAAATATTTTCAGTTCTTTTTTCCCATCTCTGCTGCAGGAAATGGCTGCCCGTGTTAACCAGTCAGCTCTGGAGGCTGTCACTCCTTCTCCTTCCTTTCAGCAGAGGCATGAGAGCATGAGGCCAGCTGGGTAAGTGAAGCAACGAGAGGGCATTTGAAGTGCACGTATAAAAAGAGGAGACTGGATAAAGTTCCAGGGGAAAAAAAAAAAGCCAAACAAACCTACAAAGCTTTCTATGATCAGAAACAAATCTTTGATAGGCCGGAGGAAAATTTCTGGAACACACCTTTCACTGCTGAAGCGCTGCTGAGCATCCATTGTTACAAGTAATCCCAGTGCCAGCTGCTGGACAGTTTGGTTGGTTTCATCATGTCTGTTTTGTTGTGTGATTTCATGATGAGATTTTTCTTCATGTGTCCAAATCTTGAAAGGAGACATCAGATTATATTATAATTAATATGTGTTTATATATTTATGTTAAAACAATCTGATGCAATTGTTAATGGGAGTAGTAACTTTAACTTAAATTTGGTACATAGAGTTGTTTGCTATACCCTGATCTTCAGGTTTTTAGTTCTTGTTTTGTTTTACATCTAAGTTCTCAAATACTGTTGTATTGGTGTCCCCTATGGTTTAATTTATTATCAAGCCACCTGAACTCACATACCCTAACTTTGCCTTTTTGGTTTTATTGCAGACAATCTCGTCCTCCTGCAGCTCGTACCAGCAGCACAGGGTCACTGGGATCTGAGTCAGCAGCTCTCTCAGCACTTTCCTTGGATTCCCTTGTTGCCCCTGACACTCCCATCCAATTTGACATAATATCTCCAGTCAGTGAAGATCTGCCTGGCCAAGCAAAATCTTCAGGGCAATCGGGCAGGTAGGAAATGTAGAGAGAAGGAAAAAAAATCCCTAAAGTTAATGTTACTAAGTCAAAAACAAACAAACAAGAAAACCACATTTAAGATGCAGATCCAGCACACACATTGCCTTTTTCCTGACTGATGTCACAAATTTTGCAGAGGCCAGTGAAGCAAAACAATTTGTTTAACTGTTAAATGGAATTGTAAAAAAAGGCTTAATTACATCACTAGAGTCAAGGTGTAGTTTTTTTTTTTTTCCAGCAGCAGCTTTTCTTGCTTTAACAGCCAATGCTTTTATTTATTGATTTCTTTTAAACTTTTGGTTTCACGAAGTATTTTCCTTTCCTATTGCTTGCTCACCCAGCAGCTTGGGTTATTTCCTCTTGGAAACTCAAGAGAAATTTGGTAGCCCTGCCTCCAGGTGATGATGGCATACGATGACACTCCTCTTAAGCTGAAAGGTGAGTGAAAATGATCTAGGCTTCTAGAGTAATTTCACATACAGACAAGTTAAAATCATCTAAGAGTTCATCCCAAAACATAAAAACATTTTCTCCTACTTGTTATAATATTTGAGTGGGAGATGTACTGAAAACCAAAGACCTGTAAATCATCACTGCATTTCTAGAGCTGTATCTGTAGAACTCAGATATTAAGAAAATGTATTTGCAGATCCAGCTGCTCTTAACAACAACAAAAACTGCCAATGAGATGAAAACTAATTTATGTGACTCTTGTCACAAAAATGTATTATATTCCCCTGCCTCTAGGAAAATATTTGAATTTTGAATTACATCTCACAGATCTAAAATGATATATACGCAACTATTTTTTCTTTTTTTCAACAGTGTTCCTTTTGTTGTTGTTTGGTATAGCAGGATAAGCAGGTGGCCAACAAGATCTTTCAGAATATACTGATTTAAAATAGACTTGGCCTGTATTGCAGGAAGTGGAAAGTTTAAGACTCAGCTGAATTGCTGTGTTAGCCTGGTCTCAGTTGGTCAGAGCAGGGTGCCAGTAACACCAAGGCTGTGTATTCAATCCCTGCATGGGCCATTCACTGGAGAGTTGGGCTTGATGGTCCTTGGGGGTCCCTTCCAACTCAGAATATCTGTGATGTCATCAGTTATAATTCTAGTCTAGAAAATAATATTTTTCATAGCAGAAATGATGGAGTTGAGCTCAGTATTTTCAGTTAACCATTGCATTCAATAAAGAACTGCAGTGTTTGTACAGATAGGTAACACGTTTGTTATTAAAAAAAAAGTACTTTCCTTGGTTTCTGATCCTGATGACATATATTTAAATTTTATTTTTGCCTTTTGAGAGATCCTGTGAGATTTTGCATTTACTGTTCCAGTTTAATATTAAATGATAAGAAAAGTCTGAGCAATAGAAAGATGCTAGTAGAAAGAATTTACTTTTACTGTATTACACAGGTCAGCATTTAATGGGATGGTTCTTGATTGAGTCCATGTTATCTAAACATTGTAACAATGCCATATTGGCTTCAATCTAGAAAAATTTTATTACTTTAAACCAGACATCTCTTAGTTAAAAGATATCTGATAATTGATAAAACAAACTGGCAGTCAGTATGTATAACTGAACATAGTTCAGAAATTTGCTTTTAGAACACTAACTATCAAGGTGACACTTTCATTAATCCCATAAACAACCTAATTTGAACTATACCAAACCCTTGCCAATAGATTTTCAGCTATGTCAGCCAAAGAGAAAGGGTGATTTCCTCTACAAATTTTAAATAAAATGTCCCCATTTCCTGTGCTCATTCCTTTACTGTTTTTGAAAAATGCAGACTTGGAAGCCTAGAGTATTTTCACTTTTCTCTGTAACTGATAGTAATTCTGTCTCTGAGAGCCAGAAATAGCCACATTTCTCTTGACCCTCTAGGAGTAAAACCCCAGTGATGTTTTGAGAAAGCTGCATTTGAAACAAACCCAGGGGCTTCTCTTGAGTAAGTAATTCAACACTTTGAGAATGATGAGAAGTGAGTGCTTCTATGGAGTACTGAAAGGGCCTGGTTTTTGGCTGTGCTTCCTGAAGCTGTTTTGTGAAATTTCATCCCCTAAAACTACACCTTTTCAAACATTACCAAGGTTTTGGTTTGAGCTTAATTAAAAAAAAAAAAAAAAAAAGTGAGCAAAACTTTCTACAGCAGCAACAGGACAATAATATCTGGTATTGTCCCCATAACGTGGGTCCTCAAATACAGCAATTTATGTCTCATTCCTGATGAAATTGCTTCTTATGATTCACAATACATTATTCCTCCAGATTACAAGTTTGTGAACTCATTACATGTTGGTATTTGACACAGCATGAGACTACTGCACAAACCATGAATGGTTCCTGTAATCTGACTCCTGCTTTAATGTTTTCATTTTTTAATAGACGCACAAATCCTTTTGGTGAATCTGGAAGCTCAAAACCTGAAACAGAAGGTAAAACAAAAATTTCATTTCAATGCAAAATAAAAATAAATTTTGACAATTATAGTTCTGTTTTCATCTCTAGCTTCTCTCTTCTAATTTAACACCAGTTTTAAAATGCTTAATTACATTGCAAGGTATTTGACAAGTCAAACTACTGTCTGAAAATCTGCTGTAAAAATTATTCATTGCATCTTTTGTATATATTAGCCAAATTAAAAGATGTGTGATGTGCTATGTAGTAACTGCACCCCTGATTGCTAAGTAGGAGCAATCTCCTTCCATGTTAGGTAGAGTTTGGAGTTTTCCTGACTGCAGTCCACCTTTGTTTAGAATGGGAAACCCAAAATGGAGAGTTTTTTTCAGTACTTTTCTTTTTTCTTAGATTCAATTCTTCATCAGTTATTTATTGTAAGATTTCTTGGCTCTATGGAGGTGAAGTTTGATGAAAGCCCAGATGTTGTTTATGAAACAATGCGTCAAATACTCGCAGCTCGTGCCATCCATAACGTTTTCAGGATGACAGAATCACACTTGTTAGTCACTTGTGACTGTTTAAAGTAAGTCTGCTTCCTGACTTCTACTGATGTTTATTTACAGAATGATCTTCTTTCACTTTGGTAAAATTTACTTTCTGGTTTGTCTTTAAAAACAAATTTTTAGGTTAATTGATCCACAGACACAAGTTACAAGACTTCGAGTAAGTAATTTTCCATTTTAAGATAAATACCCAGCAATGTAATTATTTTGCTTTAAAAATATTATTAGATGATAGCAAAAGTCCCAAATAGCATGAGATTTCCAGCCAAATTTCCACTGCTATTAGGAGCCCAATGCAGATATTTAGAAACACTTACAAATCAGGTTTAGGGGACTGAATTCAATAGGTCAAATTGGCTTTTGAAACTCCCTTCCCCCACATGATCTGAGAGGGTAAAATAGTAAAGAGAGAACATTACTGATGGAGTCATATTAGTTCTGAAGTCCAAGAGGGTTTGTTTGCTGTTTGGTTTCTTTGTTTTGTTGTGGGGTTTTGTTTTCAATGCATTATTCCCTTGAGGTTGCTGAATGGTTTCTGGTTTGATTTCTTGTGTCTCTACTTCTTCATAAAAAATGCACTTGGAAGGAGTAAGTGGAATTCTTGTTAATATATCAAATAAGGCCAGCTTAATTCTTCAGTAATAGCAGTCTTTATTCTTCATATTTCAAAACTATTCCCTCTTTCCCTTTTAATGCACAATTTATGGTCTGTAATTTAATTTTATTGTATTTTTAAAAGCATTTTGTTTTTTGGTGGCTCTGAATTGCTTTCCTTTTCATAAAAGGAGATCTTGAGCATGGAAAAATATCTTGATATTTAAGTTTGACATTAAGTTCAAAAATGCTCCAAAGCTGTCACCTTTTACAGGTGAGGTACATCAACTGAGAGAATGTCCCATATGCTAAATGCAAACGTCTAATCCTAGGTAAAACTCACCCTATCAGTTTATAGCAGCTGTGGTAGAGACTCTCAGAAATTTGAAGTTATTTATTTGATGAGTCTTAAAAAGATAATTTGAACCTCTTTTAGGAATAAGAATGCAAAAGTTTTCTTGTAACAAACTAATGAGGGTCTGTGATTTGTATGGGTTGGGGTTTTTTTTTTCTTGCTTATATAATTAGGAAAGCTGAGCTAATTGCAGTAAAAGTTTTTGTGAATCATTGCCTTTAGATGGAACTAAATATTGAAAGCTCAATTACAAGTGTAACTATAATGAATGATTAAAACAAAATAAAAAAGGAGTGTATCCACATTTAGAAAGATGACTGACTCACACTGCAAATGTGGTCCCTTTTTCTTACATGGAGTGTGTCTTTTGTCATTTGCTTGTCTTTGGAATAATTTAGTCCTTGCTGTCTAATCTGTTTGTGTTTTGGAATTACATTTGGTTGGGTAACTTCCTGTGTTTGCTGTGTTTGCTTCCTGTAATGCTGTGGTTGTGCATTAATGTGCAGTGTATTGAAACCTCATGTAGCAAATATTTGGAATCAGTTTTAATCTCTCCATATCTGATCCTTTTGGCAGTTTCCTTTGCCCAATGTAGTGCTGTATGCTACACACCAGGAGAATAAACGCCTGTTTGGATTTGTGCTTAGAACCTCAGGAGGGAGAGTGGAGAGCCACCAGACTTCCATCTGCTATATATTTGAATCAAATAATGAAGGGGAAAAGGTACTGGTGATGGTTGTGACTTCTGTCAGTTGTGAATCTGGAGTCCAAGACGCTAAATCCATTCAAGCTGTCTTAAGGCATTTTTTATATACTGAAAATGTTAAACCTGCCATTTTTAGTGCCTGCAAGTCCTTTAATGTGCTGTTATATCTAATTTGGGATGCTGGCTTAAGTTTAAAGGCATTTTAAATTATTTCCTATCTGTTTTGTGTTTAGATTTGTGACTCAGTTGGACTGGCGAAACAGATAGCTTTTCATGCAGAACTGGTAAGAACCGGTTTGGGGCAAGGGATGTTTGGGAATGGAAGGAAAGGGGGTATATTTAATATGTGTAATAGATTGTATTCTGCAAGATGCTTCTAGATGCAGCAATACTGTTGTGTATTTTAAGGGATTTTTTTCCTAGAATTTAAATTCAAGTGAAAAGACTGACCAATATCTACTGTAGAACAGTATCCAATATAGGATTCATTTTGCTACTTTTAACAACCATACCAGTCCTTCAAAAGCAGAATAATCAAAACAGTGATGTCTTGAGCAAGCTCATATCAATCAGTAGTGTATCAAACATCTCAGTTTGTTGTTACTGACTTTATTTACATTTTTGCCCTTTAGGATCGAAAAGCCTCAGAAAAGCAGAAAGAAATCGATAGAGTCAAAGAGAAACAGCAAAAAGAACTGAATAAACAAAAGCAAATTGAGAAGGTACCTTTCATTATTATTTCTTAATATTAGTTTTTTTCTACTTACTTTCTTTTGTAGTTTTGTCCAAAGTTGTCCACTGATAGTATTGATAGATTATTTAGCAATCATAATAATGGTGTCCTGTGTCACTTGCAGATGGCTTTAAGGGTAATACTCTTTTCCCCCTTCCCAACTTAGGACTTGGAGGAGCAGAGCCGGTTGATAGCAGCTTCCAGCAGATCCAACCAGAGCAGTGCAGAAGGACAGTTTGTAGTCCTTAGCAGCAGCCAGTCAGAAGACAGTGATTTAGGAGAAGATGGAAAGAAGAAGAGAGAATCTGAAGCCTAAGGTTGTCTGCTTCATTACAATTGGAATCACGAATATATCTGGTGAAATGGCACAAGTTCTGCAAGAGGTGAAATGTAGGTGGAGGGTCTGTCGTGTTATAGAAAAGACTTCACAATATATAGACCCTGTTATACCTTGATTTTTCTTTCTCAGTTAAATGATTTCCATTTCCTGTCAGTGTAATTTCTCTTGTATGCCAGATGAAGCACGGTGATGCTGCCATGTTTATTACAAACATGTTTTCTCAAGGCTTTTTTGCTGTATGGGAAAAAATGTGGGGGTTTTCCCCACTTCATGCAATTGACTGCTTTGGAAGCAAAACTGAAAACTCATTGAGCTTCAGCAGTAACACTGAAATTTATTCTTTACACTGCACTATGGAGAACACCTTGCTGGAAACAAAAGTGGATGTCCAAATAAGACAGTGCTAAGCTGTACCCAGTTTGTTGCACATACCTGTTCTTAGATTTAGAAAGAAGGATCCCCATTAACATCAGTGAGATGTGCAATAGTTCTAAACAGAAGGATCTTTTTTGTTTCATTTTGCACTGCATGATACTGTCTTTGTTTTTTCTTTGGTGAATAAAACGCCAAAAAACTTCTTTCAACAGGAGAAAAAGATACTGTCAGACCTAGATGAGAACTGATGAGATGCAGTTGAACTTTGCTGCATGAGGAAAAGCATTCCTCATCCAAATGTAAGAGTAATGTATATAGCTTTGTAGCACAAGTGCCATGTTCTTGGTTTTCCCCCAGTACTTGGAATAAAAAGCTGTAAACCTTTGAGTTCATTTTTATAAAACATGCGTAGAGTTGCAGGAACATCTTGAATTCCATCATACAAAAAATCTTCTGCATATGTAAATGCCTTGCTGCTAGTACACTACATCTACTGAAAATCAGTTGAGGCTCTTTAGTCTTTTTATAGAAAATGATTCTGTGAACAGAATTTATCAGTTCTGAAGTAAGAGATGATACTAATCATACATCCTAGAGTCAGTCCTGGAAAGCATTTTTCAAAGTGGTGTCTGTTTACAGCTTGTAATCTGCACACCATATTCCATACCCTGTGTAATATTTATTTTGTATAGTATTAGATGTGCATTCACCTTTTGATCCAGAAGAGAAATCTTGTTTAAAAAGAAATATTTATTTTTGCACTAATTACTATAAATATTAAAATCCAGTGGAACAGAAGATAGCTCTCTAATAGTGGCATGAAAATAACAGGATATGTGGAGAGAAAAGAATATACTTATATTCCAAGTTATAATATAACAGTTATGAGTGATTTACAGTCCATTGCAGGGCATTTCTGGTGTTCAGGAATGGAAGCAATTTTCAGAGTATCTCATCAGCAGCTGGTGGTGGCCCAGCCCTTCCTAGCTGGAGTTGCTCAGTGCTGATAAAGTAAGTGAGGAATCTCAGGCCTTGTCTGCTGGATGGCTGTAGAGGGCTCTTCTAACTCATGGGAGCGCCCTGCATTGGCCAAAGCTGGCAGCCTCCTCCTGCCCTTGGTGCTGGAGATGTGACTTTGTGTGCAGGAGTTGGTAGCCTCAGCTCCTGTGACAAGAGGGAAGGGGCAGCAGTGCCTGCCCTTGCAGCCCTGGGCAGGAGCAGAGGCAGCTGGAGCTGCAGAAGCTCTGGGCAGAGGTTGCACCACAACTTGGGCAGGGGCTTGAGCAGTCACCAAAGGGCTCTGCCTTGAAAAAGGAGGGGGGGAGGCAGGGAAGCAAAGAGCCCCCGCGTTCTCTTCCTGAGTTAGTTACCAGGTCCTATTTCAGTGTTTTTCATTCCCAGAGTAGCCAGTCATTTGTAGAAATATCTGCTTTTGCTGTTGCCCAGTTAGGTCATATAGTACTGCCCTGTGGCTGGATTTGGCTGGTATGTACCACAGGGACAACACCAACCTGAGGCTTCTTTTAAAAGACAGTGGCATTTTTATTTCATATCTAGGCTTCCATTCTCAGCTCTCATTTTTAAGAGGCTGTTTTTGTTCTTGCTAACAAAAATACACAGAGAGGCACCAAATCAATTTTTTTTCCCTTTTTGTGCTTAAATCAAGGCTTTACATAGAGTGGCAAGGCAGTTTGTCTCTGCAGACTGTTCCACTTCATGTTTGTTCATTTATGTTTGTTTGGTTTTATTTACTGACATTCATTTTCTATCAAATAATATCACAGGGTAGCTCAAGATTACTGTGTCTTACTTGTATCTTTCTCAAGTATTTACTGAGGATGTAGCAGTTTGGAAACAGCACAGGGAGCCTATGAAATCAGTGATCTCCAGTGTCTAGAATCCAGTCCTCAGCTTGTCAGAGGACTGATTGTGTTAAGCACTGTAGCTGCAGTAGCCCAGGCTCCAGAGGAGGACAAATAATAGACAAGCACTGTCATGAAAAAGCATTCCTGATCTGCAGCCTGTTTTGCATTAGCCTTATTGAAGAAGTATCAGAAAATGAAATTACTGTATTTTTCTCAAAAACTACCGTTACTCTTATAGATACAAATCTGCAAAGATGAGGAAGATAGGCTAATAAAGTTGGCAAGTGAATTTACTGTCAAATGTGATTTTTAGGATTTAGTAATAAATATTGGAATTATTCACTTTGCTTTACAGACTTTCCATATATGCCATTATATGCCGTTAAATGTAGCTTTCTAAAAAGGAGTAGGAGTGAAGTACATTTTGCTTATGTTGGATGATTCTTGTCTTAACCATGCATGAATGAAATGCAGGGGTTGGTTTTTTTGTTATTTAGGGGGCGTTTCATTGGTGTAAAATGAGCAAGAAGGTAAAAAAGCATCTGGGATGATGATGATGAAAGCTGCAAGAGCAAAAGGGCATGTCAGCAGAGCTGGGGAAGTCAGACAGGAATGGTGACTGAGTTAGCAGGGAGGTGAGAATTACTGAGCTTTGCATAGGGAGGATCACAAAGGTTGTAATTAGAACTTATCTCAAGGCAAAAACAGCTGCTGTTTTATCCATGCCCTTCTTTCTAAAAGGAAAAGCTATTTGGTACCTTTTCTCCTATAAGGTTTAGAACAACTTCATTAGAAAACAACTTTGTTGAAACAAAATCATAATGCTTGGTATTTTCCTTGAGAGTATATAACTTCTAGTGGGAACACCTCATGTTCTGCTGGGAACTGCTGTGGTATGATTTCACCACCAGAGTATTTTATTATTGTTACTAAATTACTAGATTATTTCCTCTCCTAAATTATAGGAGATTAAATAAACTCTCCTGTTTATTATTTCCTATTGCCTTTTATTCACAAACTGATCTTCAGGCACTTCCAGCTGAAGCTGTAGTTTGCTTTCATGTGCATCTACTGTTACTTCAGTAACTCTTGAAAATATTCTTTCAAGTCCATGATTTTGAAGTGACTTCATGTAGGTACTGAATTGGCAGTGTTGTTCAGGACTAACTTGTTATGTTGCTAATTGCAGTCTCATAATTACTGTCCCTTAAGTAAGAGGATATGAAGCTTGTTACATTGTGTAGATTTATACACTGCAGACCAAGCTAGTCTTTCTGTCAGCTGTTTCAAGCTACATCCATTCTTTATGTATGTAATGGCTTGAATATATAAATCTGTCAAGTGTGCTTATGGGTATGCATTTTATTGCATTACAGATGATAGCTGGCACTCCTCTGTGGCCACTGCTAGATTTGGCCGAGTCTGAACCAGAGGACAAGGTCAAACTCATGTACTGCTTAAACATATCTAACTGGATTTGATCAGACAGTGAAAAGTCATTTGCATCTCATAGTCTTACTTTGTTAATCTGTTTGAGTTTGACATTGTATCAAGACAGTTTACTAACAGTAAAGTAATACTTCAGAGTTGAGAAACATTCCCCTTGTAGAGGGCTGTCAGATTTCCTCTTTATATAGATGTAAACCTAGAGCTGAAAACAGTGAAACAGCTGAAACTATTCATGAAGCTGTAACTGATGTACATGGATATAAAGAAATAAATTTGATTGTTTCAAGTAAATTCTCTCTATGTTTAAGGTAAAATCTGATTAATCAGCTGCACAGCATTTGGGACAAGCCAATGTTGAAAACTATGCTACAGTATAGTCTCTTATTATTTAGGAAATAGTTCACCTAGAGAAAGAAAACTGCCACTGCTTAGTGAATGTAGCAGATATTGTCTAGTGTAACAGCAAAAGCTGATACTTTATATTCTTCCTCTTGCACTGTATTACAAAAATTCTTGCAGGTTCATTAGTATCCAAGGCGTTTTGTTTTAATTAAGCACTAAGCTGACATTTTTTTCCCTGCCACAGTTGTATCTAAGTTGTCATGACAAGAGTAAGTCAGTGTCATTGTGAATGCACTTGTGTATTCCTAATGAAGTTTATATTGCAAGCTGAGAATTTTGTACAATCTTTCTGATCATTTTTATAATAGAGTGGAGTGGTCAAATTCTTATGATGGTGTTCTGGAGTGGTCCTGTTCTGGTGAAGTGTAAGTGATTTTTGCAATGTTTGAGACTGACTTGCACATTTTCCCTGAATAGCTGTATTAAAAACCACCAGTGGCATATTTATGTCAACTCTGATTGTTGTGTCCTAATCTTGGAAACATGGATAGTAACCCTGTTGTGCCAGGGTTCCAGTCAGCATTTTGTATATTAAATAAAAGCTTAACTGTAATAACTTTCTGGGTGGCACTTGTACTGATGCAAAAGCCTCCTGCATTCCTCATCGTACTGAGTTTCAGGAACTATCATTATTGGTAACAGGATGTGTTCCCTTCTGTTAAACAAAGTTAAACAAAGTTCTGTTAAACAGAGTTCTGACCTGCAGGTATAGCCTTCCATTGTCAAGTGTAGCTCAGTTCTCTTAATTTTTATAGTATTAGCCAGATAACCTCAGAGGAAGTTGTTACACTTGGGAATGCTGATAACTTATTTTTGCAACACTCAGAGACTGAAGGTGAGCAGGAGCTGTGGCAGCTGGCTGGGCAGGGCCCATGGTGGGGCCGTGAGGGCTCTGCAGAACAAGCTGAGTGCAGAGGCTCTACCAGCACAATCACTACCATGGGCACTGCACATATTTTCACGGGCTGAGTTAGTTTATTATGGGATAAACACCATGTGAAAAAAACATGGGCCATAACCACATTATGGTTAAATTTGTATTTTATAAGGTTTGTAGATTTTTCTGGGGAAAAGAAGACTTTTGAATTCTGTAACTTCTGTGATAAAGATGCATGTATAACTAGAAAAAAAAATCTATGCTTACTTGATTATGAAGGAATAAATACTACTAATGCCAAATGCGTTGAATTTTTTTTCCAAAATAGGAACTGACATTTGCAGTTTTTTAGAAGGAACAGGCATGCTGTAGGTCTTTCTAAGACTTCTGTAAGACTTCCTAAAATGACAGGGCTCCAAAAGTTTACACTCCATCTCTGTAGAGAAAAACTCCAAAAATTGCAAGCATGGCTTTGGACAGCACTGTGTAAGGAAAACCCAGTTCTAGAGAGAATAGTCCAGGTTCATGGTGGATGAGACATACCAGGACCAAGGAGCTGCAGAACTAACACAGCTTTCAGCAGTGCCACCTTGTTGAAGCACTGGTATGTCACATGACCTGCTGTGCTAAGCAGAGGTTTCTCAAGCTTAATCCCATATCATTGCCTAGAATGGGGGATTGCTTTATTGGGTGAAGAAAAGAATTACTGAAACTGCTCTTCAGAACTTCACTGTAGGACTTCACAAATAAAACCACTTCTTGTCAAGAGAAGGAAGAAGTACAAGAGAAAACTACATCCCTTCCTGGTTTTAGTCAAATCCCTGAGTTTAACCCTGGAATGGGGGTAGTGGTATCAGATATGACAGGCTTTAATTTAGCCATAACACAAGGCTTACAGCCCTGTATTTTACATTTCCTTAACTTGTCACACTAGGCACTTAAAATACTGTTGCCGTAACTTCCAGATAGCTTAAAGTCCAGGAAATCGTTAGAATGGGATCACCAATATTTACATTTTGGGGGTCTTGCCATTTTCTTCAGGGGGTTAGGGGAGAGCAGTGGCATTCCTTAATATACAGAGAGAAAATCCCAGAAGGAAAAAGCACAACAGTCTTATCCACATTAAATTCCCTTCAAAGTACAGGACTAACACTTATGCACAGTTGAGGTTGTAGATGCCTGTGAAGTTTTCCTGTCCATAAAGATCGTATTCCTTGTACAGGATGTAGTCTTTCAAGCAGTTTGGCAGTGGAAGGAAGGTCATGAAGACAGGACAGCGGAGACGCAGCCGGCCCATGCACGCCCGGATCTTCAGACGGCAAAGGTGCTTCAGAGAGCGAGGATTTGCTACAAGGGAGAAGCAGAATCAAAATGCTACCAACCAAAAAGGCCCCAATGCCAAAACAGCTTGTTTTCATTAAAAACATAAACAGATACTTACTTAAAATGAAATGGATGTCTGGCCAGAGTTCCTGTTCTTTGAGAACTGCTTCCAGCTTCCAGCAAATCTTAACATGATCAACGTAATCTAACATGACTCGCACTACTTTCCCAGACACATGCTTCAGCCAGGACAAGGTTATCACTTCACAGAACTGATAGAAACACAGCATTTAGTAGGGTAATATTCAATACTGCAGTAAATTACTTCTGTCTCTAAGGACAAGAAAAATTAACTAATGTGAGCAGGGTTTTAGAAGTTGCCACAGCTTGCCTAAGCCTCACTAGTAGAATCTAAAAATCTGAGAGATGGTTCTTTTGTACAAGATCCAAAAATAAACTTAAGCAGCTGTATATCTGGGGACTTGGTGCTTAAAAAGAAGTGCTACCACTCTAAGTGGAATTTAGACTTGTGTCCCAGGTGCTTAATAGGGGGATCCACCAGCTCAGTGCATGCATCATCCCCTTTAGGTTAAAGAAGGGTTTATTAGTTTCAAACTGCAAAACAATGACACTGATGAGTGTCTCCAGGAAGCTCTTTAGGTTTACTAATTTCTGCTCAGTGCTTATCCCACCAGCTCCAGGGGTCCTTTCAACAGTCTTCCAGTCTTGGTGTTCTGGCACAGGACAATGCAGAGAGCCAGCCTGCAAATCTCTGCTTTCACAGCATGGACAAGACTGCCCTGGAGAGCCAGTTCTATATTGTTCATTAGCGTATCATCAGCTATATTTTCACAATTCAAAATTACTGTTTACAATCATTTGCCATCATGAACCAGGCTTCATAACAACATCTGTTTAATTTTAAAGCCTTGTCTATTCTCTCTTTACGTGCCAACTGTCTTCAAAACTTCTTTTCCTGACAGCGCATTGAGCCCCTTTCTGTTCAGTTATTGGAAGGCCACTGGGAGTTGCACCCTGGTAGTGGGAGAGGCGTGTGACACACTCACCATGGTGTCTTTGATAACGGTGGAGGTCCAGCCGTCGGTCACGTACTGGGAGTGGGCCCCGTTGCCCCGCGGGCAGTCGAAGCAGCGGTGCACGTCATAGCCATAGTTCAGCAGCATCCTCAGCATGACCTCATCTTTGAGGGCGTACTGCAGAGCTGACGGGAAATGCGTGGTGTTCACGCGGCAGAAGTAGTTGACATTGGCCCCGTGGTGGAGCAGCAGATTCATTAACTCGTAGTTGCCCATTCTCAAGGCGATTTGGAGGCAGTTGATGGGATCTTGGTTTGCCAGGGCTCCGGCATTCAGCAGCAGCTGAGTTGAGCAGATATCCCCGTTGGAAACAGCAAAGTACAGGGCTGATTTCCGGTGGTCATCGTAGCCTTTGCGAACTCTCTGAGCTAGCATAAAATTGGCATCAAAACCAGACTGGAGGAGAAACTCAAGACACTGAGGATGTGCTCCTGCTGCTGCTGAGTGAACTGGACTTATCCCACTTTCTTTAATGGCAGCAAAATCAGTCACTGGAACTAAATATTTTAGAGCTCTGAAAAATTACAAACAGCAGCATCTCAGAATCTTACACATTTTGCTTCACCTAACTCATCTTTGAGTTTCTCTGTGTTGTAGGGCTTCAGAATTCATTATGACTGTTAGAATAGTCTTAATATACCAAATCAGTTCCATGGCATGCATCGACTTGAATTGCTAACAATGAAATTGTTAGCCAGCAGTGGATACTGATTTTACACCTACTACACATAAAATATTATTATATTATACTATTGTTCATGAACAACCCATTCCTTGCTACAGGAATTAATAATTGCTTCTCAACAGAAATTTTTCCTGAATGTTGAAAGCACAGTGTTAGTGCTTAACCTATATGGATTAGGGAATTAATAGAATATATATTATAACATGAATACATATAATCTATAATGCAATATATACATCTAAGTTTAAATATAACAATATATAGAAATACTAATATAGAAATTAAGAACCCTCAGATGCTTGTTTCTCATTTGTTAGTTGTGATTTCAGTATAAGTATCTTGCAGTAGTCTTACTCTCTTTAAAACAGGAATAACCCTTAAACTCTATTTATCTATTTGGTATATTCACCATTCAAATTTCTGATGGAGTGGAGATGAGACACTGACCCAAAAAGAGTGACAAGGTCCCAAGAACCTCAGCATCAGACTGGACAGTGTTACTGCTTGTGACAAATGGGGAAATACCACAGGGATTAATATGTACATCCTAAAATCAGGAAGATTTTATCCTGACTGGTCTCTTACATTCAGACACAGAACAGACATATTTACACAGTCAAGAAAAATTCCTTGTACAAAACTACAGATTTTCTGCCTGCTTTGAATAAGGCAAAATTAGTAAAATTAATATTTCTGGTGTCACTATTATTTGATTTTTAAGTATATTAACTCACAGAAAGTGTCCTCTATATGCAGCTCTGTGGATTGGCAAATGACCCGAGTGCTTTGGTACATTGGCATCAGCCCCATATTCTAGTAAAAGACTCACAGAATCTGGATTTCCTCCTCCTGCTGCTTCAAATAGTATAGAAGCACAGTCCATTTCCTGTGAAAGAACATCTGCACCTGGGAAGAAGCAGCAAGGATTTTCACAGTAGTCACTGCAAATGTCCAGCTGTAATTAGTATCTCCAGCACCCCAGTCATATGGTATTTTGAATTCTATTCTCCATCAAATAGAATCACTGTGGACATAAATCTTCATGTTGGATCTTTGATTTTAGATGTGTTTATGTAATCCTGGGAACGAGAAGGTCCAAATTGCTTTGAACACAGTAAGAATTGTTCCTAGAACTGGGCTAGCAAAGGGTTTGGTTCTTATTCATCTAAACAATTGCTTTTGGCTTACAAACAATGCATTTCAATTCTTTTACTTTACAAAGACCAGGCAGATGTAACTGTAAATATGAGAACACCCAGTATCAAAACAGTTCCTTCAATCCAGTTCCAGTGCTGTTGAATCATCATGTAAAATTCCCCTAATAAGTATCTCAAGCATGCCCTAAGGCGACTTGTCTACGTGAGAAAATGATAGAGCATTTAAAAAACTAATTATAAGTACTAAAATATTAATATATTATTATATATATTATTAGTTGATATTTATCAGGCCTTCACTACATCACAACAACCCTCAGTGCAGATGGCATTTAATTTTCTCTAGTAAGGTGAGCTACTTATGCTGCTGTTTTTGACGGCGTATCTGAAGCCTTCTCGTCCTATAAGGTCCTATATAATAAAGTCTCACCTTTTTGCAGTAAGAGCTCCATAATTTCTGTATGTCCCATCTGTGCAGCCAGTGCTAGAGGTGTGAGCCCATATCCACTGCGGGGGTCAGGATCTGCTCCAGAATCCAGGAGAAGCTGTACCAGACCCTTCCTGCCCAGCCTGGCTGCCTCATGCAGAGCAGTTCTCTCATGGACACAGCGCAAATTCACTCTGGCACCAGATCGCAGCAACAGGGAGGCAATGTCATAGCAATCAAGTTTAACTGCTGCAGGACATCAAGCAAAGCATCAGACAGGATGTTATTTAATGCTATTCTGTGCACTATAGCTGCTGTTACGTGGCAGCCGAGGAAACCTGTTCTTGGTTGTGCTATTTATGCAATGAGAAATGCCACCCTACATTGAAAAGTTCTTTGCTTCCAGGACAGCATTAAGTCTGCAAATGAATCATTTCATGGTAATCTCTTTTTCTTTCTGTAGATTTTTTTTCTCTCTGTTGCATTTGGTCATGGAACTTACCACAATTTTCCTTGCCACTAGATGGAGACCACACCCAGGGCCTTGGTGCTCAGAAGCTGCCACCAGAGCTCTATTTAATCTCCATAAGCAGTTACTATAATGTGAAACAAAGCTTCACATATGACTCTTTCATATGCCTTCTTAGCTTAATAAGCCTGAACTCTTAAGTCAGTGAGGATCTTAAACCAGAAATTTGCATTAGCTCCGGTGGATGGAATGATTAGGCAACACCCTTCCCTCCTTCTCTCTTTGATCTTCCAGGCTGTGCAGGATAGCAAGTGTCCTTCAGCAGGACAGACAAGGCTGAGCAGCTTCACATGCCACAGCTGCCTGAAACCAGTGACAGCATTCCGTGACAGAAACTGTGATGCCCCATTATCTGTAACCTACACAGCTGCTTTAGATAAATCCCATGCATCCCCTTCTTGGGTTATGGTGTATTTTAATGTTGTGCACTTCAAAAGTATCTAGGAGTTCCCTACATGTTTTTTAAGCAGATGGCCCTGACTTGAAGCTGCAGCCATTCTGCAAGGATGGACTGAGGGTCCTACAGATGATTGGTAGGCTATTTTCTCCTCCTTTAACAATAGTTTTGAAAAAGAAACCACCCTTCCAGTACAGAAAAATGTACAGGATCATC
This sequence comes from Eopsaltria australis, assembly GCA_034509425.1. Classification (NCBI taxonomy): domain Eukaryota; kingdom Metazoa; phylum Chordata; class Aves; order Passeriformes; family Petroicidae; genus Eopsaltria; species Eopsaltria australis. The sequence goes on along the minus strand of JAVTVJ010000277.1, from coordinate 1,714,081 downwards.
CAAGAAACTTAAGAGTGCTCCTTTAGAATTTAGTTAATGAGAAGACACTTTCCTTTTTTTGAATAGTTTTCAGTAAGAATGAAGGCATCATAGCCCAGACTGAGGGAAACAAAGGAAATGAACACAGAACACTTTTGAAAAATATTTTAGCAAAATATGGTACTTTACAAATCATGAATTACATGAATTAAAGTGGCATTCACACAAGGAATGTGGGTATGAGACTATATGAGGATTATAGTAGGTATGAGACCTTGTTCCTAAATTACAAAATATTAAAGAGAAGTGAGCTGAGAATGTCAGCCTTCTCTTTCACTTGTCATCCTTGGACTAATGCCAGCAGTGTCTAAATAGGGACAGACACTGCTTTGCACTCTACATACTGTAGCTAAATCAGGCTGGTTAGCTATAATTTTTGATAATTAAAACCTGTTACCATGGATTTTGGAGAAAGAGAGGCTGATGCAATGAAGGAGATACCATGTGGGCAGAGAATATGAATGTTTTATGCCTGCAGACATGAAAGGCACTAATAGCGTGAAGAAGCAGGACTTGTTACCTGGCACCACTGCAGAAATGATGCCAAGGAAAGCAGAGGATGAACCTCTGCACTTCATGGAGAAAGCTAATTATCATCTGAGAAAAACAGACAGGGACAGACACATTCAATGCTGAGATTAACATTTTTTTTCTCTTTATAGCAAAAGGTATTGAAGTCAAATATGTCACATTGAAACCTAAAATGTATAATGTATCCTCATGTCATTCCCTCACCTCTCCATCCCTAAAAAGAGTATTCACCTATAACTAAAGGAGAATCTCCCTCTTCATTTTTAACATTGGGATTGCAGCCATTGAGCAGGAGAAAGTGGACATTGTCCACAAAACAATTTCTTACTGCCACCAAGAGAGGTGTTTCCCCTTTTAGAGTGGTCTGTTCCCACGTAATGTCACGGGAGGCTGAAATACAGAAAAGCAGAACACATTTGAAGTGGGATGATTCATCGAACTTTACTTTGTAAAACTTTTTGGTAGAAAAGTAGAAGGACTTTGTACCTTTTAAAGTTATTTCAAGGATGTTCTTATTTAACTGTGCTGCAGCTTCATGCACAGGAAGCCAGCCTTGCTGATCTGCTTCTTCAAAAGCAGAACTGTGCCTCACCAACTTCTTCAAGGTCTCCTCTTGGCCTGTTATATTTTAACACAGACACATATCCCATTACTCATCATAAGACAAAATTCAGGCAACTGATACATTGAGTGCCATTTATCCCACCAGTGTATCTTGCTCATTTTAAAATAAAGGCCTGGAGTTTTCCCCTAATTTCAGGAGATGAAGCACTGGAATTTCTGAAAGGGGGGACAGTTGAACCCATCCCACTTTGATGATCCCATCTAGTAAGTTAGCTTTTGGATGTCTTGTTTTCAGTTTCCTTACTTCTCCCAAGAGTATATAAAGAAAAGCTGCACTTAAATCAGGTGATCAAACCTCTAAAATGTAGGTATTGCTCAGCCACTCCCAGGGGTGTAGGCTTAGTGTGGTGTATTTGTACTTAACTGCCCGAATTGCTGCAATGACCTGCCCATGTTCTTTACTTGCAGTACACTGGAAACTGCATCAATAGAACAAGAAAAAAATGAGAATTAAAAATTCCTGTGAAATTCAGGGTATAATTATACCTTACTTAAATACTCTCATTCAGACAACATGTTAGATTTCTCTGCATTACATTGGTTTTGTGAGGGTTTAACACATTGAAACATCTTTTTTGTTGATCTTTCCCTGTTACTGTAAATACTGAATTTTTCACACAAAGGCCAACAATTAAATGCTAAAATGAGGGGAAGCTCCCATACCAATCTAATTTTACGTCACTTATCTTCTTCATAAAGCCTTATACTCATTTCCATATTGATGTAAAACATCACCTGAAAGTTTCATACATTCCATATTTTCCAGGAAACAGGTACACTTTTTCAGGGAGAACTCAGAACAAGTGAGCTACCAGTGCTTTCCAATATCCATGAGACAAGGTCAGCACCATACAACATATGGAGTTACAAAGGAAAATAAGGTCTACTAAACGCTTACAACAATGCCAAGAAAACACCCAAAATAGTAATAATAACTTATTACCTTTCAACCTCTGTTGCACTGCCACTTGTTTCAATTTTATGCCTATCTTGTAAGCTTTCCTGAATTGCTTGTTGGGTAGGAATTTCTTCATCAGAATCACCATCAATCATATACACAGAATTATTCATGGCAAATCAGCACAACATGGATCACTTCTGTAGGGAAACACTGCTTTTTAATTAGAAGCAGACATTAAATCTTCAAGTTAGATCTGGATTAACAGAAATAGCAATCACTGTGTCAGTATCAAGAGAAATGAAACGGGATTTAAAATAAATGACCACACTGTTATATGCTTAAGCAGTCATAGTGTTCTTGGCATATTCAAGATCTCAGATGTTGTTAGGCTCAAATCTCTCATCTGTTTTACCTTATCAAAATTTCCACTTCTGTCTTTCAAGAGAGCTGTCCTGAAAAAACAAAAGAAAACAAAACAGAACAAAACAAAACAAAACTAGAGGGCAAGGTAAAAATAAAATTAATAAGCAAATCTGAAAACTAATAAATAACTTGGCAAAATGAATGAGCACAGGAAATTTAAGGAACTAACTACAAAGCTTGGAATAATTCTAGAAACATCTTAAAGTTGGGCAGCAGTAATTCACAGAAAATCTGCATAATTTAATTTGTTACATGATCCACCTAATGTGTGATTGCAAGGTCTTGCTCTGTAATTGCATATGTAGCAAAAAAGAGAATTATATTAGCAACATATACAGCAAGAAACTGTTAGTAATTGATTTTACTATGGCACAATGAGTACATAAACATTTTAAGTCTAGACTATTTTTTTTCCTAAAAATATTACTAATTTTCCTATGAATTTAGAAAATATACTGCATTTCCTCACCTTGTGAAAAAGGGAAGACCTCAGCTTTGAAGAAGTGATTATTAAGTTGAAAGTGACATTTTCAGGATTGTAAACAATCTCTGCAGAGCCCATGTCCATTAATAGCTCACTATAAATACCCGATCATGAGATACTCTGGGACTTTCTCCACGTTTCTTTCACACACGTCAGTTATGTTTAATAATCTGACCTGACACGTGGTGCCAACAAAAGAAGGAATTATAAGTCCAGTTTCCTTGTAAAAATACTTCTGATTTTTGGAATAAAAATTTCAGAACTACAGCAGTAAGTATTACACTGTAAAAAGAAAATTCTTCAGTGCTGTCCTAGGAGAGCAAACTGAAGGTGGTGTTAGGAGCTTGCTTAAGAGTCAGACAGCAGAAAAAGAAAAACTGAAACAATAAAAGTAAACAAAAACAAGCAAATAATCAAGCAAAATCTCTATTAAAATTATTACATGTTCCTGATTGCTTAATCATAATTCACATTAATATAAATAGAAAAGCAATTGAAAAATAGAATTTTTAAAGGGAAAAGCAGTTTCAGAAAGACAGACTTACACTGGTTCAATAACCAATAAGCAGGGAAATGAGAGACACAGATGTCCAGTTGTAATAGTGATGGTAGGATGGAGCAAGACCTTTATGTGCTTCAGTTATTCCTACTGTATTTTATGGAGGGATCCGTACACAGAACTGATGATGGCTGTATCTGAGTGCTAGGTGGAAACAGTTCTTTGCTAGAGGTGATGTAGAAAGAATGCTTGAGTAATGTTTTAAAATTATTTTTAAAGAAAGTAGAAGTGCAGAATCAAGTTTATTACATGTACTGTTTCTCTCAGGGCAGACTACTTTCATTTCCCATGAAAAAAATATTTTGTGACATTCAACTAATGCACAAAAAAGATGTTCACATTTTAATAATATCACCAAGGGCTAAAACCCAAGTTGTATTGCTTACAGAGTGTAAAGACGGCCATAATAATAATACATATTTAATACAAAAGCTAGAGGGTCACAAAGTATTTGTATGCCCTCTTACAATACAAAAACCTCCAGGTGTTTCTTTTACACACTAAGTTCCACTTCCTCTGTAAGCCAGCAAAGAGAACAAGATGTTGTGAAGTCTGGATGTGGACTGTCCACAGTCAGTCATCCAGCTGGCACAGCAAGGCTACACCTCTCTTGATCCAGTGCTGGACTGGCTGGTCCGTGTTGAGCCTCAATGCAATGACGAAGTTCGTGGAATGCCCAGTAGTGGACAGGACCCCTTTGCGCTCACTTGTCTTGTAGAGTGGGCAAACATAGGCATTGGACTTCTTTATGTCCGATTTTACAGCTTCAAAAAAACCCCAAAATAATGCATTACATTCAGCAGATCTATTGGTAGAAACATACTCTACATGCAAATGTTGAATATTTACAGTAACATCTTTTTAAAGCTCAGTAAAAATGCAAAATTGTTTTGTGAGCAACAGGATAAAATTATCTGGCTTTTTCTTTTTGTGTTTTCTTGTGTGGTTTGTTTTGTTCTTAAACCTAAATAATTTAGCTACAATTTATTTTCAGGACTCAATGCCTTCCTGTGATTCTACCAGCTTTGTAATACTTAAAGACACATTAAAATCTGAATAGTTGCCTAGTTAATACATAACTTAACATGAGTTTTACACAGCTCTACAAGAATTCTGGTCCAGTTGCCAGAGAACATAATTGCAATTCAAGTTATCTGAGATCCAGGGACAGAGCTCTGCAGGAAATCTTTTTATGCCCAGGCTGCTTGCATGGAACTTGTGCAAAGCCTAAAATCATGCAGGTCTAAACATATTCATTCAACTCCAAGAGAAGGCACAAGCAAAAAAAGTGGCAAATTTTAATGCAGCCTATCTGCTAACACTTAAATTGCAGAAGTTGCAGTAGTAAGTCCTGATTTTATGCATAAATAAAAACAGAGATTTACTCCTCTCAATGAAAGAAAACAGGAGTTCTGAAAATTATCTTACTAGTAGGAAAGACAGCTACCACAGAACTAAAAATAACCTGAGCAAACTCTGCCAAATCACATAAGGTAAAGCACTCAATTTCTGTAAGTCAGTCAAAAGTTCTTCTCAATGATCTTCAGTAAAAACAGGAGACCACTGTTGCAATTTCTTGTTGAATACCTCACACATCAGAGAAATCATACTCACTTGGCTTTATCCAAATGATCGGCATGGCATCAAAGAGCACTTTGGGATATTGCTCAGTTAATATTCCCCTGGAGAGAGAAAGAAACACAATAATTGTTTGTGGCATGAGGGGTTTGGTGGGTGTTTTTTGGTTGTTACTTGCTTATTTGTTTTTTCTTCCCCACTTTCCATGCATGAAAGAGTACTTAATTTGGTGTGTTATTTCAATAATATGAAAAGTATAACTTAAAATATTTAAACCAGTCTTGTTTGAGCACTGAAAAAGGCATTCCAGAACCACAGTAAAACACTCAGCTACTGACTTGGTTCTGTCCCAGCGAGCTCCGTCTAAAAATAATCCGTGGATGTAAACACCATCCTCTGGTGCAGTATCAGCAGTATCCTGAGGAATAACCTGCAGGAAATAAGTGTTCCAAGTCATTAAACTCTCACAGCTCTCTGTTTTTTGAGCTATTATGCAAGCCGCCGATTTTCAGACCAAACTGAACTGAGAAGAATAGAGTAACTCTCCCTTTCAATGCTACATTTACACATCTCTGCAGAGACAGCAGACTTCTCTGGGTTTGTTAATTACCTTTCTTGTAGGTTATAAAATCAGACTTTAATCACACAGAAAAATATACACTGTTTTCTTGAGTCAAGTTCTGGGTCCAGTGATATAATTATAATTATTCAAACTTTTAATCACTTTGAGAATACCTCTTCTACAGATGTTATTTAGCCTGCCAGTCTTACCAAATATATGCACTGCAGTCAGTTGCAAAATGAACCTTCCAGTTAGGATTTATTTACTACATCTCACCACAACATCAGGACTCAGATAAATAAAACACTAATTTATAACTTATCCATACCTCAAATTCATATCCTAGAAGATCAATAGGGATCCTGTGCTTCCTAGCATAGTTTTGCATGGCTCCAGTTAGGAAAGCTTGAGTAAAATAGAATCCTGACAGCCAAAAAACAGCAGGCTTTCCTAATTCATACCAGTCCTGGAGAGAGGAAAGCAATACACTGAACAACCAGAAAGAGAGGAATCCCATACTCTTTGCCTATTTTCTACATAATTGTACACAGAAAATCTAAACAAACCCCATCACTCCTTTCCCAGTAAAGACAAATTATATGGAAAAGTAGATTAAATAATTGGCAGGACTGCCACTTCTACGTTACCTGTAAAAACTTCAGCCTTGCTAGCAAATCTACAATATAGCTCCCTAATGGTTTTAGACTTGGGTATGAATGCTGTGCCCACTTCTCAGGAACTTTTCCAACAAGCAGACTGCCAGACAGAGCCTCCAGGTCAGCATCCATAACAACCAGTCCTTTAATGGCTTTCTTCAGATTAATTAGTGTAATGCGAATGGTTCGGATTAAACTAGAATTAAAAAAAAAACAAACTATTTTCATACACCCTGTACGATCTGTTAAACATGACTACAATCACTGGAAAAAAGTGAAAGAAGTGGATTATGGAGGCATCTATAGAACTTTTATAGCTTTTTTAATCTATAAATCTATATAGATATGTGCACAATAAGCCTCGTCTGTAAAGTCATGGATTTGTGCATTAGTGCAGATTTATTGAAGACAGGGAACAGTAATAAATTCTTTTGTTATCTCTGATATCCTCTGAATTGTTTGGTAAGAGGATAAATTTGGAATTCCAGATGTATCCCCCATATACTAGATGAAGGAAAAAGGTTTAGATTGCAAAAGAAGAGGTGGGGAGGGTGTGTGATAAGGATAACTTGGAGACTTAAGGCCAGAGAGCTTTCGGGAGAAAATTAAGCAGAAGATGGGAATAGACAAATGGAAAAGGAGGACAGAGAAAAAACAGAAAGAAGGAATGAAGAGGCAGGCAAAGAAAAGAAAGAAAATTAGGAAACAAAGTCAAAAAAGAGACTGAGGACCCAAGGAAAAAATAAAAGCAAATCTAGGTTTGTAGTCTTAGAAGAATAATTGTGAAAATTAGGTACAGGGAAAAAAGCATTGGAAAAAGGGGAAAATAATTTCAAACAGAAGCACATGAGATAATTAAGAAACAAACAGAAATATCTCCATCACAGAAAAGATTTCATGAACTATAACTGTGCATGCAAAGTTTCTAACTCCTTTACCCCACAGGTCAGAAATATGAGGAAAATAAAATAAAATAAAATGAGGGTAAAGATGGTGAATGGGAAAGGGAAGTTAAAAAAAAATTGTTTGCATTCTCTTTTCCCAGTGCTTCCTCATACTCCCTTCTTTTCTCTTTCAGTTAATTTTGCCGCTTCATTTTTCCTGACATCTAACCTACACTCTGACTCTCCACAAGGAGCAAGGGTGTTTGGACTGCAGATAGCACTGCAGGCAATTAGAAAGGAACAAAAAAAATATTTCACACACCACAGGGCTTACAGAATATGACTTGCAGGAAATATTTTTCTGCAAATTGAATGATTTCTGGTAAGTGTAATAAAATAGAACATTCATACTTGTTAAATCTTTCCATTTCTTGCACCAGCACAGTGTTCATACTTTCTTCATATCTCACAGGATATTTAATTAGGCTACTTTCAATGTCGAAATCCTTTGGAAGCTGTAAATGACAACACATTTGGAAATCATTCCATATATCATTATGATTTTACACTGAAGGTATGGAAATATGAAAATTTGCAGAGCAGTAGAAACCACTAAATTTTCTGATTAGTATCTCAGCAATACAGGATTCAGTAGCTCAATTCAAATAAAAAAATTGGGGGATTTTAATGTTCATTTAAAAAAGACACCAAGAATTTTTAATATAATGAAAATTTATGAATATGTTTCTATTTAATAATTTTAAATTTGTTCATGTGAATGAATCAAGCATTATTTCAAATTCTCTTTGCTCTGTTTTCTCTCTCCTGTCTTCAGCCCATTTAATAAAATTTCTTTCAACTGAAATATAGCTGTGGTCTGTTACAGCCACACAAGTTCTTACTTTCACATTGCACTAAATTCCTTTCAGAATGCTTTCCTTTCAACATGAAATTTACTTGACACTGAAGATTCTAGTTAAGGAATTCCTGCTTTGTAAAAAGAGAAATTGAAGTAATTTGTGTAATACAATACCTTGCTGAGAATATCATCTGCAATTGCATAAAGAGTGCTGTCACCACTCCCAGAAGATCCCTGAGTGCCTCCTCCTTGTGTTAAAAGCAGAGATTCAAAGAGGATCTTAGTTTGCTGAAGATCTTTTGCGATATCCACATTTTCATGCAAACCAAATACCTCTGGGTGCTGAGTAAAGGGAAGATTCTAGGACATAAAAAAAATCCTGGGTGACATAAAGCAGCAGGAATCTCATCCAAGGGCTTCTTTAAGAAGTCGAGTGAAAAACTACCACTGACTTCAACTGCAGGTGAGTGAGGACCTTAGTGGCAGGTATTTGCAGAGAGAATTACTGGTGATAGAGCCACCACCTCTCATACAGAAAGCCATTTTCATGGAATTCTCAATTTTCTATGCTACACATCCTCCTATCTGCTTACTGATTCCCTCTCCAAAACATTCAAGATCATGGCAAGGATTATACAAGGATTCCAGGCAAGAACCTGAGCACACAATTTAATGTGCTGCAAAACTACCTTTTTAAGCCTTTAAGGATTGCTTTCTTAGCACATCACTGTAACAAATCTTGCAAAATCTTGTTGCTAGTTTTTACCTTGATAAACTCAATGTACTCCTCGTAAGTGCCTTTGGGTGGAGCATAATAGTTTCCACTGGGAGAAAAAGTGTAACGAGGATTTTCAATTATATCTGGGTTATAGAAGTCATCCAGCATGGTCAGCAGCAAACGTCTGTCCCAGTCATCTGTCACTCGACCTCCATAGTTACACTCACCAGTCAGGTAAGAGACAGCTTCAAAAGGAACATGGCTATACTCATTGATGAATAACTGAAACAGAAATACGAGCAATTCTAGAGACTTGCAGTATCTGCTAAACAACAGAGTGACCTAACAGACTAAAAGGCTTGAAGCTATAGCATGTGTATGCTGCATTTTGTGGTGGTTTCTCCCTAGGTGTTGGAAATCCAAAATTTGAAATCTTATTTTCAGGTAAAAATTATTGTTTAAAATCAAGAGTAGTTAAGAGTAAAAGCCTCTTATGAATATCAAAATTACTCAGTCATCCAAGCCATTCTTGAATTATTTACAAGTGGATGGTTTATCCAGTTCAAACTTTGTAGATGGACGCTTTTCTGCACCAGAAATAAATGTGCATTTCACTTCGTTTATCTTCATCCAATCTCATTCATTAACTTCTGGGTAACTTTTTCAAATCTTCAGCCTCAACTTCTGTAGTTCAGTTTTAACTCTCCTGACTTTTCTACAGAGTGCCTATATAAGGTTCAAGGTCAAGTAGTGTTTACTATCTCATCTTGGGGAAGGAGAATAGTCTGAGGTTCTGTTAAATACCAGTATACATGTACAAAAAATTTCTTCCTACTAACCACACTAATAGGTGACTGATATTGACATGTGCTACTTAAAGAACAATGAGCTCTTGTACATAACAAATTTAACTTTTATAATACTCACATATATTCATTATATTCCATATGTCTGTAGAAATTTAAACTTTCTATGTAATTTGTAATTTTGAATAATTACAATTTTGAGTAATTTACAATACGATTGACCTTCCTTGCCTTTACAGCTGAAGTCCTGAGTATCTATGAACATTTGAGGTAACTTCAGTGTATTGCTCCTTGTGACTCCCAGCTGTGCTTTGCAAGATCAGAGTTTAGGAGGCAATCAGTTATTTTACCTGCAGCTGTCTGATACTGATTCTCAAGTCAGATTCATTAAATCCATAGGGTATATTCCAACCAAGGGGCCCAAACTTCCTTCTCTCTTGAACAAGAGCATGGAAGAAACAAACTCCAAAGAGTAATTTCTCCCATATCTTTAAGAAAAGCAAAAGAAAAACTTATTATTAACTAGTCTATAAGCTCATGGTAGTGTGCAACCTCTGTAGTGAGCACCCTTGGATTACCACTCTCCACCCAGGTATAAATCCATGCCACCACTAAGTACCTTGTGGTTTTTGCCTTGGGTACCAATGCACACACAGTGCCACATATGCAAGCACATTTAGCCAGTTCCTCAAGTACCGTGATATTCTTTCATGTTTAGGGCAACTGACTTCCTAAGAATTCCAATAGCACCAGATATTTATAAGGTTTATTAGATAAAGACAAAATACAAATGTATTTTTGATGCAAGTCCTTAGGTGCAGTCACACCTATGCATATTGATAACTCGTATCTCTGATCCCATCGTTTTTCACTTCCTTCACTGGTAATGATTAGCTAAGTTGTTCACCATGTAACAATAAGATATATGGGCACTGCAGTACTTGGTCCCTGGTAGCAACAAAAGGTCTCCTCAGTGCTTATCATCTCAATAATGACAGACACGCCCTTCTAATTAATGTTCAGAGTCTATATACATTGTGTACTATGTGTGTGTAGCATGTAAGTGATTTAATAAAGCCTAAGAAACCATTTAAAATATTGCCACATGAAATTACCTGGCAGAGGTAATTCTTAACTAATTATCACTGCAAAACCTAAATTCACAACCACAGTAAAAATTTTAGAAACCAATATATCTGTGGATAAAAAAACCCCAAAGCCCAAAAACTTCTCAAGAGATAGGCACATTACCAGCTCCTTTCCAGGGCATCCAGCAAAGAATTCAGGATCAGAAATAGGATCAGAAAGAAATGACTGAAGCAGGTTTAACCGGAGACCGGTAGGAGGTTCATTTGTCATCTTCACTCCATTCTGCAAAATGGTTACTGGAAACTAGAAGTGAAAAATAGCAAAACTTCATTCAGAAAGTGCAGAATAGATTCTATGCTAACAATATACTATTATTCTGTGCTTTTTAGATAAACAACTATCTGCAAGAAATTACATTTTAAAGATCAACAGCTTATAAAAAATTCTCCAAGGCATCAAGAAAGTAAGACTCTGCTGTAAATAACAAACCTATATTTTAAAATGTTTTCTTGGTATGCAACACTTCACAAATAAAATGCAAGATTAAATTTTTGAATCTATATGAGAGCAAAAAAACCTTAATAATATATGCTGACAGATTGCAGTTCCATTGAGTAGTACACAAAATATTTCACATCACAGTATCAAGATATTACAAAGGAAGCTTGATATTCTCATGTTCATAATTATTTTTAAATGTCCTTTCTTGGTTAAATTATCTCTTCAAAGTCTCACTGCATTTCAGAGAAGTTTGGTATTATCAGCTCATTCAGGTATACAAAAATCCCCTAAAAATGCCACCAACTTTCCCTTTCCCTAAACAGAGATTATGGGGCAATGCATATACCTTTGGTGAAGGGTAACTTGTAAGCCAAAGTCTGAATTCTGGGTGACAGTTTTCACTGTTAAGCTCCTCACATATTTTCTCCAGCATTGGCATCCAGGAGACAGCTAAATGACAATTTTGTAAACAAACCCATGTTCCTTCTTCCATTCCTGTTTGAATCATTTTTGTAGCTATTGGTCCTTGTCCTTGTCCTAATGAAATGGACTGAAACTTATCTCCTACCATCTCTTTGTCATTTGCCAATTTCAGGAGGCCTTGAACAGAAAGCATAAGATTTTAGCACTCATAAATTAAAAAGAAGTTACTTCAGAAAAAAAAAAAAATTAAAAACCTCTATTATTATTTTGTTTACATGTACATACAAATTCCCATTTTGATGGGGCTCACAATTCTACCAGTCCAATATAATGCACTCAAATCTACTTGCAGAAAGCGCAAAAGAATCCTCACTGAGAAGGGGAATTTGAGGTCCCTAAATTGAAAAGCTATGCTACATTTCTGTTTTCTCTTTCTGTGTATACTTACTAGACATGGGATCTGCTCCTGGAGATAGCACAAATATTAAAGGGACTGTAGCAGTTGAATCTAAGTAACTTTTTGCTAGATCAAAAGGTGGTGGCTCTACAAATTTCTTCCCCAGTTTCTCAGTAACAAATGTTGTTACAGCTGGACCAATCTGTTAAAAAAAAAAAATAGCAAACACAAACCATTAACATAGACATTAACTGCAGATCTGACACCATCTTTTATGCCAAATTCCCAAGCTTGCAGATAGTTCTCTGATTTGCAGAGATTTGAGACTAGTCTTGCAGAATGATCCAGAAACAAAGGTTTCACCTCTTGTTGATACCTCCACCCTTAATTTTTTTCCTACAAGAGGAACGTTTTTAGAAAATAAAGAATAACATACCTCATATAAATAATATTAAATAGCATTCAGACTTTGATTCAGGCTTTTCCTGATGTGGAGAACAAGCACATTCTCCCTTAGGAAATTTTAATGCAATTATTTTTAATTAACTCTAGGGAGCAATTGCAATACGTCTTAAATTCTAACATTGATAGCTCCTAGAGAAAATGCAATCCAATTTGTTAAGTATACCGAAGGCAGAATTTGTTACAAATTCATCTTGGTGGCTCAAATCAACACATTTTATCTCTTTTTTCCTTAAAAATTGTTTGCATGGAAGCAGATGGTATTAGATACCCTGTGTATTTTTTCCAGGCTAGTATGTCCTGGAAGTCCTCGAGTATATTGGGTACACCAGGAATCAGCCAAGCCATGAAAAAATACTTCAAGAAAACTAGAACAATGAGGATCCTCCAAAAGATTCATTAAATCACATCAGAAAGAAAGATTTCAGCTGATGCTTGTGGTGTTTGTATTGGTCACTTGAAAAATAAGAAGAGCATTTACTTTCTCAATAAATACGATAAAGAACAGATTAGTTACTGGAACAGGCAGAGCAAACTATGCTACAAGGCCTGGCACAGTCTACAAACACTCAGTAACAGATAATTTTACCTTGTCTGGTCTTAAGCACCGAAGAACTATAATCTTCTGTAATTCAGTTAATGTATTATTAAAGTCGTCTGGTAATGGAAAGTTGTGAGGCTCTTTGCTATCATACATTTTTTGCCATTTACTTATATTTTCAGAGACATGACTCCTAGAGAAAAAAACCACAAGGACTATAAACACCTGGAGTCTTTTTTTTTAATGTTTCTCTAAGGCAAATTATATTGTATTGTCATTATGCTACTCCATATCTACATCAGAAAATAATCCTACAGTTGAGCTTGTCCATGCTGAACAGTGAAAAACATCTTTCCACCATGCTGCTGAGGAGAGACCCCAACAGAAAGGTTTCAAGTTGACAATAAGTTCTGTCTTTTCCTCCAGCCAGCGCTGCTTGGATCTTCATTGGTCTGGGTGAAATTTCTGCCTCCACTATTTCAGGAAAATACCACACTTTAACTGGAGAAAATTGCCAAGAAATTCAACTAGGGAAAAAAACCTATTTTCCTTCATGCAACATGCAGAGTATGTCCTTGGCAATGGGACAACTCTCAGATTACTTAAAGGCCGGATTATCATCCTATTACAACTATAACTCCAAAGGGGCTGAAACTCAAACTCAAAGAACTTTTTCTAACTGAGCAGTGTTACTGCACTCAGATCCAAATGCTCCAAATACTTGCCCTCAGTCAGCTATTTTGTGGAAGTCTTGTACAGCCATGCTGTCTCCAGAGCTTAGTGTTAAATTCTAATTAAACTCTACTGAGTTCAGTACAATAGAGTTTACTAGAAAAACTTCTTCCCCAGATCTACAGTGGAATTCTGCTACATGTACCATCTCTGGCTTTCACTGAGCCCTTAAAACAGTGTTTCTCTACCATGAAGACATTTCAAAAGAAAAGTTTCTTTAGGCAATGCATCAAATAATTTAGAAAAAATAGTTTTATTAAATAATATTATAATTAGTGATCTGACTGATTGGAGAAAGCTAAGCAGACATGATAATGAAAAAAGGGATCTGGTTTTGTTCCATTTGCATTCCGGCACTGATTTGGAAAACATAGCAAACATTTCTTTCAGAATGTTACACATGTATTGGTCAAAACCAATTCAGGCCAATTCACATCAGTATTTTACTATACCTCAGTCCTTCCATAGCTGGGAATTCACTTGCACGACACAATTCATCCCAGCTCTTATCTGACAGCCAAGATGGATCTGGATTTTTGTGCTCATTCTTGAGGCCCACGCCTCCAGTTAGTAAGAACATAAACTCCTGATGTTCTATTTCATTATTAGCCCTATATTAAAAAAATTAATTCAGTAATTGAGATACAATTTTACATTATATAAACAGTTTTAAATTAATTACACTTCACTGCCCTTTAGGAATGCTTCTACTTCTGTAAGAGCTGAGACCAGATCTCAATATTCTATATCATTAAAAAACTGCATGGTAAAAATGTTTGATTAAGACTAAAGTAAGGGTTTCAAGAGGTAAATCTTAGAATCAATGAATTGTTTAGTTTGGAAAAGACCTTTAAGATCAAATCCAACCATTAACCCAACACTGCCAAGCTATCACTAACCCATGTTCCTCAGTGCCACATCTACATGGCTTTTAAATCCCTCCAGAGATGGTGTTTCCACCTCGAGCAGTCTGTTCCAGTGCTTGACAACACTTTTGGTGAAGAACTTATTCCTAATACCTGCTTTTTTTTTTTAAGTGAAATTATTCCTGATTTTTAAAGGCTTTGCAGAAAATGCGTTCTGCAATTACAGTAGCCTTACAAATTGGCCCAAGAAGAACATCCATGTACAGATGAGTACATCCTGCAATTAAGTATGCACATTATGGTTGTGCAATTTTGAATACATTGCTTCTTTCATAATGTATTCACGCAAAATTAGGAAGAGAAAACTTAAAAGCTGGTGAAAAGAAGACTGCATCTGAGATCTCATGATGTTATGCAAAAGGGTAACAGAGAGAGAAGAGAAAAAATTAAAAACAAAGACCTAGAATTTGTTGCATTGCACATTACTGCCTAAGCTTTCATTCTAAAATGTTTTCTTAAATAATAGCAATTGTTTTTGGCATAAGGATCCTATGTAATACTACCCAGATCCTTTAAAGATCTTTGACAAAACCATTGACAAATGGCCACATATTTTTTCACAATGTGTCCTGTAGTAGTGATACATGCACTCACATACTGTTCCATTTTTTAATACTATACATCTTAGAAAGCCCAAAGTACTCATGACCTTACTCCAAAGGCATTATTATCAGTGTGCACAAGAACATTCCATGTGATCAGTACCTGCTTCCACAATTAGAAAATCATTAGTTTCTGTTAGAAAGATACTTCACAAAAATGAGCTTACATGAGCAGATTACAACACAACAAAAATGAGAAGAGCAGCTTGTCCGTTTCAAACAGTGAACGACAGACTTGGCAGTACAGGTTGTAGGTGAAGTGGTCATTTAGATACTGAAGTCGCTTCTTCAAAATTTTGGATTTATTACTAAAAATAAAAGAAGTGATAAACTGAGACTTCAAATTGAATAACATATGCAATCAGTTAAGAAATCTCATCTCTTTAGGGTTGCAGAGGATTTATATTAGATCCACAGGCTCCACAATGGACTTAAGTGCCAGTTTCCCCAAAATTTCAACCATACTCCCTGCCTTTTTAAAAGACTGTAGCACTTTCAGAAGTCCCAAGCAAAATAATAAGCTGAAATCAATTTGCCACAGTTAAGTGGTGGCACTCAGTCTTCATAATGGAGCCTATGTCAGAACCTGACTTCACACTAAGTTACATTCTTAAAAATACTTAAATATAGTACATGCTATGATGTTCATAATTTGTTTTATCAGTAACTAAAAGACCAATTAATTAATCCCATTTTCCTTCAAAAGCTTGCATTTAAAGAGGTAAATTGTTTTCAAAGGGAAAAAACTATTCATAAGAGAATGAAATGCCCTTATTTTCTGCAGACAGAGCCTCTTTACCTGTCATGAATGGAGCTGATGAAGAGGTTGACAAACCAGCTGAGGGAGTACTGGTACATGGGGTCGATGTTGGCCAGGTCTGCGATGCTGAAGAACAGCACGGCCGAGTGCTGTGCCACGGACCGGTACGCCTCCCGCGACTCCGCGATCTTCAGCTCCGTCTTCTCTGCAATCTACGCATCAACAGCAGGGGAGAAACAACAGCTTTTAATAGTCTTAATACTCTTAACATTCTATAGAAATATTACTACTTAATAACATTACCAAAATAGTTCTATACGGCACTGTGACACCAGAGTAATGCAACTTTTCTGCTCCAGAAAGCACCACCCGCGTAGGTAAAATGAGCACTTGGCCCTTCCCCAGTACTGCCTGATCTATTTACCTGCACTACAGATACACGTACTTTAAAACATTTTAAAGACTGAATAAACTACCAGTGAAGATTCCAATTTGATTTGTCTTCCCATTTCACAAGTACAGAATTTGCTCCACATGCTACACATCCAAATCAGAGACCTTCTGCTAGCTTCAAATTTTAACATTTAATTTCTCAGCATTATTGAGGGAAGCACACATACACACTCCTTACCTGCTGTTTTCTTGTGATCTCATTAGCCATGACTTTGGCAGAATCCAAGACCTGGATAGCAGTCTCATCTTCCAGAATATCACCTTCAGATGACTGTAAAGTTTCTAAAATTTTCTTCTCAATTTCTTGTAGATTCTTTTTATTGGCTGCAGACTGAACAATGAGAGCATTTCTTTCCTCTTCTAAATCTGGCCTAATGAAGAAAAACACAAAAACCAAAAGCAGTCAATGCTTATCTTGTACTGGCTGCAAAAGAAGCCCACTAAAATACTTCCCTCTTCCTACAGGATGTGAGTATTTGTGAATATTCTTTCCAGTTTAAGCAGGTTTTTGCTGTTTAACATCTATTTATACTGGTGAGTACAGATTTCTTTGCATGACTTCGACTCAGTTTTTGGAAATGATGGTCTAATCTTTAACATCTTAGCATTTTGCAAATGACAGTGCATTCTGCTTTTCCTTTATTGTATCCCTGCTGCCTGAAAAAAACCACCATGGGAGATGCAGAGCCAGTTTACTGCTGCAAACACTTCTGTTAGCAAACAGTTTACCCCAACTGCATAGACATGTCTGTCCAACTCAGATACTACTTCTCTGAACCTCTGTGAGGGTTCAGATATGATCCATAATCTGTTTCAGGGGTACTTTGTATTTATTTCATACAAAATTAAAATAAAATCCTCATAGTTCTGCACCTTTATCTGGCAGTTCTGTCACATTGAAAAAATAGCAGTAATGATTTAAACTCCAAATAATACTTACATAGTGTTCTAACATTCAAGGAATATTTCAGGAGAGAACTGCCATGAACAATGATTTTACATTTCTTTTTTTAATTAACATTTTAGTTAAGTATCTAACATTTCCCTAATACACTTTTTAAATAATAGAATTTTAATTTAAAGCTGTTACTGAGCAACATTTACACCATGTAACATCCATTTTTCTACACAAAAAATTAATTTCTCATTTCCTTGGAATTATGCTATAGAAACCTTTAATGGCTATTTACCATAAAGAGAGACTTACCTCTCTTCTGCTACAACAATACCTAGCAGCTGGTCTTCAAGCCCCTCTGGTGTTATCATAAAATTGAGTAATAAAACCTTAGTAGCAAGTTCAGGCATATAGTGTGGATTTCTTAGTTTAGTGGTGATAAAAAACTTGAATTCATTGGAATACTCAATAACACTCTCACCAAGCCTGATACACTCCACACCTCCTAAAGTTAAGAAGAGAAACATTAAGAAAACTTATCTACTCCAATTATTAATAGAAAAAAAATACTTCTGTCAATAAATAAAAGCAAACTTCTCATCAATGACAAATTTCCTGAGAAGTAAAAATAAGTAAATATATATGATAGTCTCAAAAATTCTCACAGACTTCAGTGGGGCCACTTATCACTTAGCAGATGAAATGAAGTCAATCCAATTACTACTGTACTTCCAATTTGTATATACAAAAATTAGAGATGGCAACAGAGAGCTGTGAAATTATTCCCAAGTATTATATTCTTAGACTACTCTTTCCTTGAATTACTTGTCTGAAAGAGGAAACCAGAAAGAAAAAAAAAGTGTTTGAGCTTTACTTTCCTTTTGTTTGTATTTCTGAACATGAAAACGAATAAAGACAAACTAGGTAAGAAGCAAGGGAAGACATTTTTCTTTATGTGCAATTCTCTGTGATCTAACAGAAGAGGTTGAGAACCAAATTCATAGCTACTTGCTAAGTACAATGCAAACTATGCCTTAAGCAAAATGCCTTGACAGCTTTTCTTCAGTTGTGCAAAATTTAACAAATATTATTATTAGACTAAAACATATGAACATGAACAAGCACAACAATTCCACTGACAATGTTCCCTTCACAGAACTTCTTTATTCTCCTATAGCGATCTGGTGAAGGTTTTCACATAAAACCATTATCATGACAGCAGGAATGACATTTATTAAAATGTAAAACTTCAGGCTGTTGTGCAATTACCCTCCTCTTACCAGAGGCTGAATTAAGGCAAGAAGAGAGCAATACAAAAAACATCAGTTGGTACTAGAGATTAGAAACTGAACATTAATATCCTTTCCTTCAGGGTTCTAAATTAATTCTGCCGTACCTTGTTTAAATGTCTGTTTAAGCAGCAGAGGTTCAAGAGATGGGTCTAGTTCTTCTCCAACATTTTCTAGCAGCAGTGGAGTCCCAAACTGAATGCAGTTCTCCACAGTCCTCATATAATCTGCGTCACTGATCTTGATAACATTCAGACGGTTGTCCTTCTCAAAATTCTTGATCCATTTATTTGCTTGACCTTGAGGATCAATCATCAATGGCCTAGAAAATACAGGACAGTTCTCCCAGTGCTTGCAGGCATTTTTCAAAATTTGAAACTATTTTACAAGTTTCTGTATCAGACTGTCAAGAAGTAGTGATAGAACTTAATTCTGCTATTTTAAGACATCAGTGAATAATGGATGCCTAGCTGTTTTATGGTAATTTGAAAAGTAATAGCAGAAATAGCCTTAAAACTTGCAAAAAAATGTTTAACATTTTTCATAAAATAACCAGAATGCAGAATTCTTGTAAAATATTGTTCTACCTCCCCCCAGAATATAAAGATTCCACTCCTTTTTCAATTACTTTGCTCTACAGAAGCTACATTGTTTCCAGAGATATCCTTTTTTTAAAAGTGGGAACTTGTTTGGATTTGAAAATTAAACCTTTTTGTCACCTACCAACGTCTTGAATTGTCAACAATGACCCCATTGTCTACAGAAAAAATGTCAGTTGGCAAACCAGCAATATTCCAGGCTCTTATTTTTACTGGATCACCAAGATTCTTGCTCAAAGAGAAATTCTCAGAACAAGGGATCTCTTTCTCCTGAAAAAGAGGGGGTAAAACCCAACAAAATAAATGTTTGTCTTTATTTTGTGTTTCTTTACATCTTTATTAAATGCCACTTCAATCCAAAAATGACAATGTGCATTTTGTTTTAAGAGAATGAAATAGGTCATGTATAAGTAAAATTCCTGGGGAAAATAAAGCCTTAAGTTCAAAAATTAATTACATTTCCCCACTAAGTATTTACTCTCTCTTCAAATTTCGTAAGCTTTTCCAGCTATATTCATAATGTGGGAGGTTTGTTACATAAAGTTATGACTTAAGAAATTCATACACAGCTGGAAATATCTGATTATATCTTCCATTAACTCAGTACAGCAATCCAGTGCTGATTTGTTACTGTTTAATGCATTTTTAAGTGATTCCAAATCACTTGATTTATGAATTATGGCATTCATATAAGTATGTTGGAAGTGTCCCATTGCAAAGCACATAATCAACCATCTAAGTAACATACAAATATTTGATGGTGCAAGTTACAGAATGTTTTACATTGCACATAACTGCATTTTAAATTTAACTCTTTAATTTGAAGGCAAAATACAGAAAACTATGAGATTTTACTTCAGTAACAATCAAGAAGCCTTAAAAAATCAATCATGGTCTCTAGTTTCTGATATGCTATTGTAAGTGTGGAGTAAATTCACTAATTTAAATTAATTCAAATCTACAAAATATTGAATCAGCAGAATTGATCCCCTTGGTTTACCCATGAGGTTTACTAGGCTAATACAAAATAAATTACAAGGGATTTTTGAAGCCTTTTGCAGCTGTCTCAAAAAAACCCAAACATTTATTTAACTTTAAGATAACCTTCTAACCTTGCACAGTTTGCTCCAATCTTTGGTACATTCTTGTCGAAATCCAGCAGTAAAAGCTCCCAGATATGCTATTACACCAGCTGATATCAGAATATCTCCTGTCAGATTATCATATTCCTCTTGAAGATCATGTGCAGCTTGATTCCATCTATGACAAGCAGAAAAAAGTCATGCTGAAACCTCCACAGCAATGATATTGATGATAAAAATCACCTTGTTTTTGTTCATCTTAAGTGAGAATAGGTGAAGAATATGAAAACCTTCCATATATTCTATTCTCATTTTGAAGAGATTTCATCTACAATTCTCCCAGTGTTGTGGACCATATTTTTATGTTACAAACAATTAGGAATATTTCATGGTCCCAGACACTCTTTAGTGTTACAGTCCTAAGGCAGAAATACAGCAAAAAAGGCTTAGAGAACTGAATTTCAAGTTCTATTTCTACAGTGGTTGTTTTATCTGACATTTGAACTTTAACCTGACCTTGTTTTCTCTCCACCAAGGCCTCCAATCAACTTCTCTGCTCGTTCCAGTTTTTTAGCACACAAATCAACCTGGAATTCTAAACGAGCCTTTTCTTCCGTCTTCTCAGTGAAGGTTTGTTCCAAAGCAGCCAAACGACCTTCAACTGCTGCAAGCACTTCTCTCTTCTGATTCAACAGTTCCATTGTCATTGCCAAGGACTCCTCTGCCACTTTTAAACGTTCTTTTTTGGGTTCAATCTCCTATTCAATGACAACCAATACACAAATGCTTGTAGTACATTTTCATAACTTTATTATTAACTACAATGCTTAGGGTGGATACACGGAGCAAAGGAAGATTCCATAGCACCGAGGGGCAAGGATCAAAACCACACCTTTGACACCCTGTGATAGACTTCCATTCCCTTAATCCATTTGCATAAACCCTCTGCTGCTGAGGAAGCTTTAGCCACCACTTGTGGATCAAACTCTGGATTAGTCAGGTACTCAGTCCGAATCTTCTGCATGACGGCTTCCTGGGTAACAAAAGCATTATAGCCCATCAGATCTCATGGCTGACACTTCAAAATTGAACAGATTCATTGCCATTTCTCTACACAACGAAATAAGAAAATACTATTCAGTGTTAACTGTTGTAGAAATCACTGCTCATTTGATTTCTTCTGATCTTCCAATTATGTTTCATGGTCTTTTCTTGTTTTCATTCTAATCCTATCCTTATCCTTTCTAATCATGCATTTCCTGTATCTTCCACGTGGCAGCTCCCTAAGTGCTAAGAGCATTACAGTCACATAGAAGCCTTAATTTACACTGCCCTTTGCATAAAACACACCAATTACATTATTTGCTATCTTTTTCTCAATACACAACTTTGGGGATAAATATAAAAATGTATTTTTCCCAATGTAATACAAAATGTAATTGTTTGTGCCTACTTTTGGGGATCAGTTTTATAAAGGGCAAAGCATATTCTATAAAAGAAAAAGCATATTCAATTTCCAATTAATTCAGAAAAGTGTAAGAATCACACTCTTGCACAGCAAGACCTTTGGGAGAAATGATAATATTTGAAAGGTTATATAGCTAGTACATTTCTGCATTTATTGTGTATCTGCCAGTATAATTAACAAAATATCACCCATTTTGTCATCATTCATTCACTCATTCAAGCAAAATAATACAATTAGAAAAAGATGTTAAGAAATGCAGCAATGGGCAGTCAATCATAAAAAGAAGTTTATTATGCTAAATGATTGATCTAGTAAAACTAGCAAAACAAAAAGGCATAGGAAGGCTGGACATGGATCAACCATCATGCTGGATCATGGTTCCACCAAAAAAACCCAAACAACTCTCAAAACAGAATATATGAAATGAGGTAAAAGGACACAGGTTCAGAAGAAACAGGTTCAGACAAATGATGTCTCCAATACAGTATTTTCTCATTTAATTTTTTTCCCTGCAAGAAAGTGTCTACATGGTAAAAAGTACTGAAAAAGCCTTACCGGGATGGGTTTCTCAGAACAGGCTTTCAATTCCTTTAAGAAATTTATGTTGCCAAGCATTTTCTGGCTGGCAGTCCAATAATCCCAAATCTACAAAACAAAGTAGAAAATACCTTTTCAGGCTTTAAAACAAATACACAATCAAAAAAAATTATAAATCTCATTTAATTAAAACTCATGAATACTTAATACTGATCACCTGGTATCTCCTTGCCAATAAAGCAGAAAATCTGTCAGATTAAACATTTCCTTCCAAGCATACTTAAAGCCAAAAAGTAAACAGTGTCTCAGGGAAGTTATGTGTTATCTATACTCAAGAAATGAGTAAAGCAAATTAAATCTGGCAGATTACAAAATTTGGAAAACAAGAAATTCTGAAAGTTTTCAGTAAAATCCTGGGTAGAGGCTATAAGCACTTGCCTACTTTAATGGACCTTGGGTTATCTTGTTTATTGGATAAGTGTTGAGAAGAACAAGAATTACATTTTTATTTCAGACTATTGTCTGCCATTTTACCTTGCCTCCAGATCCTGAAGGATCTGCAATTCTTTCAGGTTTTTTTTCTCTTATGACACAGACAGCAGCCATGACAAGTTTGACACCAGATGGAGGATTTTTCATTGTTTTGACAACTGCTATATCAGAAGGCTAAAATAAAAAAATACATTAAGTATTATGTCTTTCTCAGCACTCAATAAATGAGCTGATAGAAAAAAAGAGGAATTACAACACCATTACAAGAACAATGAACAATTACAAGACCAATGAACATAAGTGGTAATAGAGGGCTTTTAGAAGGGATGATACAATGTTACCATCACAATTAACAGTATCAATCAATATCCCCTTTGCAGAGGAAATAAAAATTAAATAAATGCTAATGAACCGTAAACTAATGATTAAATTAAATCATGTTTTAAAAGTTCCAGGACAGAATATTTTTGTACACTTTCGTGTCATCTAAGGTATCTCATATTCTTCTAAATCCCTACTTCATTTTAGGGAGTTAAATAACACTTCCAAATGCTGAAATTTAGATCAGCTTGCCTTCAAAGTATCAAGAGCACCAATTGCAGCCTCCATGACAGGTAATGCCTGTGCCAAGTCACTCTCACATTCATTTTTCAATGCCTGAGCTTCTTCAGCTTTTGCTGTAGCAGCTTCTTCATCCACTTTTACAATTTTTCTTTTTTCTTCTACTTCTGCAGATTCTACTTCTATAATCTAAAGAAAAACCATGAGTGGGCTTTATATTGTGCCATGAATGATCAAATAAACTGAAATTACCTACTATAGGACTTATGGAATACCATAAAATATAAAGAGAATATTGAAGTTTTGAAATATGTTAACATAGCTTCAATATATGTTAAGGGGATAATTTCTTAGCATATTGCAACATCATCATGGAGTTTTAACAGTAGATAAACTGCATGATATCAGACTACTCTCAACAAAAGCTATTTAAAATATGTTTGAAGTTCAGGAGACAAGAAACTCTTCATGTTTGTGCATCAGGCTGTAACTAAACAGATGAGCTTTTACAGGGAGTTTTAGCTCCATGGTCTATAACGCTGACTATTGAAATTTATTTGCTCTTCAGGGATAAGTCAAGCCTTTATCCAACTCCCTTTGCGGTTCTAGGGAAGTGATACTTAGTTTTCTTAGAGGTAGAAGATATATCACTGTATCTGCAAAAACACTTAGGAATCAGAAACAAGTGCATAATATGTCAATTAAATTATGCTTTTTTTGGCGATGCAACAGTCACATACTAGATAAATATGTGTATATTTTAATATACTGACATTTTCAAAACACACAAGATTTTTGATTCCAAATCCCACTAAATTCCCATGAAATTAATTGGGTTTAGGATTCTTTTATAAATCAAGCATATAATCCCTGTGCATGCAAAGACAGACTGTGCAAAATTGTTCTTGTTTATTTTGTCATATCTGGTCATATGGAAAAACTATTTGAGATATTCACAATGCTTGTGAATCCACTTGGGAAACCTGATTTAATCATATTAGCATGAAGGTTCCTCTAACATCCTTCAGCATGGAGCTTAGGCAAGGACTATATATCCAGAGAATGTATTTTATATAAAGAATGATTTTTTCTTTCTGTTCTAAGGATATAAACATAAATAACCAGTTTCAGAATACTGGAAACCTCTATAAACAAGAAGTGAGCTCAAAAACCTCAATTCAACTCTTACTTTCTGAAAGTCACACATCAGTGAAATAAGACACATGCTTACATTAAAAGTCACAAAGCTGTATTTGTATAACTCTACCTTCATCATGCTTGCATTTTCCACTTTAGCCTCTTCCAGTTTGGGCTGCAGCTCAATTAATTCTACTTTCATCCTACCAACCTATGCATATACAGAAGAATCAGGTGGGATCCAGAAGGGTCAAGCACAATTTCCAACGATTTCTTTATGACCTAGATTCTATCTAATGACTAATTCATTGATAGAAGGATGCAACATGCAGTTTCAAATCAAAACATTTCCAAGACTTATTTTTATCTCCTATGTACAATGTCTAATTTTAAAACATTCAAGAACTATGCTCACTCACAGTCCCCTGTTAACCACCAAGGAAATGGAAGCTCTGTTCATATACTACTTAACAATACATGCTTAGAGATGTCTGGCTCTAGCACAAGTTCTGTGATTGTAGGAAAGAAAAGAAAAAATACATTTCTTAGTTTTACTGTTGAAGATTGAGCTTAACAAAATCTGAAGAACAACTTTTGACTGACTTCTCCAGAAAAAGACCTGCATTTGACAAACATTTTCTATTTTCAATTCCATATTTGTCCTAACTCACCTGTGACTCAGCAAAAGCTAGTTTATCTAGCCCATTCACATATTTCTTCTTGGCTTTCATTACACTGTCTCGTTTCTCAGTAAGAAGTCTCTGAAATGCAGCAATAAGCTCAAGATAAGAAGTAGGAGTAACATAATTATGGCGTCCCAGAGTTTGTAAGAACCTATTAAAAAAGAAAAAAAGAAAGAGTAACTTTAAATTTTGATTTATTTTTTATTTATATTTTTAATTTATCAATTGCAAAGTTATGTAACTTTGATAGGAATTAACGATTTCAACGATTTTATATAATTTTTATGAAGGCAAATAGTTGTGTTAACTTATAATATATAAATGAGTAGCATTGAAACTCAGTCACCTACTACTTTATTATTGTTGCAAAAGCTGTGGACTGACCTTTCAGAGAGTGACAAAACTGAAGTATGAAAGTATTTACAGACAGGCACAACTCCCTGACGCTCAGTGTCTGTGAGCTGAAGTGTTTCTAAGAACCTACTAGCCACACGTTCAAGGGCATCTTCAGGCCACGGCTGAGGGAGAAGTGAGGAGGAAAGACTTTGTAAAATTAAACTGTTAGCAGTCTTCAAATGATAAAATCAGTTTTTATCATTCAAATCACCAGAATGAGACACACTAGTCCCAGCTGTGTCTCAAGAACAATGGACTGATACAAGGGTTGGTTAGCTCAGGCAGCAAGGTCATCACCCGTGCAATCTTTTCTGGCAACTCCTGGCTGATCTGCTAGCCCAAAGCTACACATTAACATTCCATCCAAACAGTTCTGCATTTTTCATCCTTTGGCAGAAAAATTAATTGACATCAGCACTAGGCCAAGCTATAGAGCTAACTGTGCTTTATTGAGAGCAATACTGCTTACATCAATACTGCTTCTTCAAGTTTTATTCTGCTACGAAAGATCTACTGATAAACAACAGGATTTGTATTTGCTGGTCGTTCCTACAATGGATGACCTGCCTAATAGGCAGCCACAATTAAGATCATTTTACAGTCATAATGAAATGCTTTCTCTAGTCCTTTAAAACATACACATTATGTAACAAACTTACAAATTGCTATCATCAAACTAAGACTATTCATACTTCAGAAATGTATAGCAACAAAATTTAACTTTATTCAGAGGTAGAAATGGTGAGATCACACATCAAAGAGCTCCCAAAATATTACAGAAAAGGCCTATGCAATTTTAAAATTTTAAAAAAGGAATACTTCAACAAGGAAGACAAAACAAAATCTAATGGCGCTTAGAAATATAGAGTATTAGAGAACTGAAGCAGATTTTGGAGGAAATATTATAAATATTTTCCCATACCTGGAACCAATCAATAGTACAGCAGTTGATGAGCGATGGAAACTGTCTCAGACGATTGCGGAAAGCATCTCCAATTGGGCTGAATGCCACCACAATATGGAGATTTTCTTTGCAGAAGTTCACAAAAAGCGCATACAATGCCAAGGGACTGAGTTCTTCACCTTTATCACCAGCCCGAATTGCTGCACGTACACCCTTAGGAATAATACATAGCATAAAAAAATGTTACATAAATTGTCATTAAGCACGTCTGAAGTCCTATAGTAATCCTATTAATGGTAACATCACCAGGAAATAATTTTTCTTAGTGGAAATGAAACAGGCAAAATAAAGCAGAAAACCAGAACAAGTAGTAAATACTGTGTGAGAACAGGATTGCATTATTTATCTGTGACCCTGACAACTCATTCTAGAAATGATCATCTGCTGCTCTGAGCAACTGAGAGTTGATCATAACATCAGAGTAAAAGAAGAATTCTTTTGAGGGAGCAGATTTAAATGATAACACCAACTTTGCTCCAGCTGGCACATTGTGGACAGCAAGTAAGTCCCAGCACACACCCACCAGATGTTCACACAAACTGTAAAACTGCAAAAGAGCTATATTATTTTAATATTGTCACTATACACCTGGCAAGAATGAAATAGTAATAGACAAAGATCACAAGAATTGTAATCTAACTTCTTTGAAAGATGCATGAATCCAGGTATCAACATGCTTCATAACTTATGTAGTTAAGTAGTAACATCTATCAAGTAATACAGATATTGCAATAGAGAACATTTGTGTGCATACTAAGAACCACTTCGAAAGTCAACTAGAAGCATACCTAGTTAATTTATTAAAAACATCATAAGAGATAGGAAAACAGCACATCATAGAGTTCCAAATATTGTTTGCTAACATTAAGTTTCCAACTTGATGTATACAAAGATTGATACCCCTCCTTCCCAAATTGTGACTGCTATTGTGAAAATCTAAGTCTGATTTTAGTTTCTAATTTGCCTGAGTACATTGCATCTTCACTTCTGAGCCTAAATTCATGGAGCACCTTTGCCCACCTTGTCTCTGAGTAGAAGTGTCAGGACTGTGAAATTCTGTCTAACAATGCCCTAGTGCTCCAGAGAGTAGGAGTATATTGAGGAAGGCAGGCCATGTGTTGTAATAAAAAGGTCACATCTTTGCACTTCACTGATCAATGAAAACATTATGATGCACAATCTTGTCCTACACAATACACTACAAAAACAACTACGGCCGGGGTGTTCGTGAACAACACAAGTTCTCTACATGCACTACTAAATGTGTTTGTGAATGGAGTGCTAAGTCAGAATTAAAGCTTGTAGTTGGCATAAACTACTCCATAAGTTTACTAATTTGATTTATCTAAGGTCTCAAAAAGAAGTCACAGAATTAAGTGCAAATATTCAAAAGTCACACTTCACACTGAACTGGCCAAGCAGATTAAAAGGGAGGTGAAATTAAAGAGAGTTTCTAAAGATACCTCTAGAATTTCTTGCTTTTCATCTGCTGCAAAAAGATTGGGAACCTCCCCTGTGTTGAGGACACTGTCAACATCTTCTAAAAAGCTTTCTTCTTTAATTTGTGTATCTGTGATTAGAAATACAGTTTTCAAGCCTTTTACACCTGCATTCTTCAGAAGTCTCTGAAAATGCAAGACAGTTAAAATTGTACATTCCAAAACACCCTTCCTCAAAACTAAGTCAAAATGTAGACAGGTTATTAATACTCACTTTCAAATCCTCTCTCCACTCATTTGTACCGTAGGTCTTAGAAATCTCTGGCTGAAAAACACACATTCTTGCCATGAACGCTGCCAGGCGAGTCAGAGACTGCCGCCCACTTCCTCCCATTCCAATCAGCAGAGCATTCCCTCCCGACTGCTTCAGAATGCGGCTTAACCGAGACAAATGTTCCAGCATGTACCTGCATTGGGAACGTGCTGATTACCAGAAGAGCAGAAATACACATACATCCATGCACCTATAAATCTGTGAAACAAATCAAGGAGTAGCACCTCCAAAACAAATTTCTGAATGCAGGGTGGGGTAGAGTAGAGAGGGAGAGGAAAAAAGAGAGTGGGCATGAACCACAAAATAAAGTAAAACTTAAAATTCTTCTATTATACAAATATCAGTATTTAGCTAAATTACTACAAATTGCTAAAAGGAACACGCAGAGGTAGGAACAGGAGCACTATAAGGATAAACGTGTTAAAGGAAAAGAAAAACATTAATTCTCTACTTCAAAATCACAGCAGTATTACCAATTTTAACTTTCTTGAAGTATAGCAATTTAAATATCGGGGGGAACATGGTTTTTGTCAACAAACATCTCTCTTCCCTCACCTCTGACAGTGTTTTATAATTTGTATGTGGAATTGATACTCGAACATCCACAGCAAGCAGTATCTGCACATTACTGAGAGTCCTTGTCAAAACTCAAGCATGATTTATCTCAGAATATGCAGCAAGGCCTATAGGAGATCACCTGCTTAAGCACAGGGCATGGGGTAATTAAAGCAAGCTGAGCAGCTATTAAAAGTAGTCTCAAAAAAACTTCCAAGCATTTCAAGAAAGATAAACTCTTGTTTATTTTTACTGGTTAGAAAAATAAGAGAAACAAATTGAGATGTTAGCCATGAGATTGAACTCTAAGGCTATAGCCAAACATGCTCTCCTGGCTGCTGTTCAGTGAGGTCACTGGAATATTGCTTCTACAACCCAGGAAGTGGCCTCTGATCAGAGGCTGCCAGCTCTTTAAACTCCCAGCCTAGTTGTATATACAAGCTCTCAGAAATCCAGCTTGGAATAATGACCTAGACTTAAATAAGCTGCTATTAAAAGTGTTTTAAGTAATCCTAATCACATTCACAAAGTATCTACGTGTCAAGTTACCCCGGCAAATACGAAGAGGCAGTAATTTCTAGCAACGACGAGGAAGGAGTTTGACCTCCTAATCTCTCTCAGTTGTAGCTCTGTATGATCACAAGTTAAGGTAACAAGAAGGGCCTGCAGAGTCTAAAATTTCACAGGATTACCTGCAGCACCAGCTGGGTGCATGGCTGTGCTGCATAACAACAGAGTAGACAGACAGCTATGACTGTGAACATCTCACTCCTGGGATGCTTGTCCTTGGGGAATGAAAGTCCACTGACATCTGTCTTCACTGGTGACAGAGGCCTAGGAGAAGTCCAGCACCTACCTGATTCAGTGCACATTGTTTCCATAATAACTAAGGAAAATATTCAAAGTCCCTTAGGAGAAAAGCTTCTCATTATTTACTTTCAGATACAAAAAGGAGAAGCATAAGAGAGAAATCAGTTTACTTTCATTCAAAAAGGTGTAACATCACAAACACTTTTAAGGATGCATAAAGGGGAGCAGACATAGCAAAAAGTCCACAAAACTGAATATACTGAATTATCAACTACTGCTTAAAGCTCTTAATAAAACAGATCATAAACACCTGAAAACAACAAGGTTCATTCTTGTTTTCTGGGTTTGATTATATTCATCCAGACACTGCTCCACAACATCACTGAACTCTCCAATGCTTGGAACCTCAATATAAAGTCTTTCATCTCCCTCAAGTTCTGGAACCATGTAGTCACCAAAACACAAACTTCTCATGTTTTCTTCGGTTATCTGTGGTAAATATTCAACAAATTATGAGGTAAGTTTAATATTTAATGAATGTATTCCCCATTGGAATTTCAAAAAACAAAGGAAAATTTAGACAAATACCCCAGACACAAGAATAAGCACTCCAAAATATTTTGACTCACAGACAACATGCCCCTCAAAATTATGTTTCCTGCATTGAGCTATACACTTATGCTTAATTTGTTCTTGGAAAACAATTGTCTCAAATAGCCACTAACAGTCTCATAATCATGACTTTCAGATTACACCAAATTCATACAGATGCCTATTATGAAATGGACAACTGAGACCATCAAGTTATTTCTTCTATACATGAAACAAATTACAAAGGACATAAAAAACAAACAGCAAAAAAAAAAGGAAGACAAGGCATAAAGTATAACATAATTATACAGCATTTTGGATACTAAAATACAATAACAATCACAATATGCAGATGTACAAATTTCTTTTAAGGAAAAGTAGTAAGTTTATTCACATTTTAAAAGTAATATTTTTTTAAAAGAATGCTTATGTACAACAGGTAAACCCCCCCCAAAATTTTTCATTTCTGCATTTTTCCTCATGAAGACATTTTCCCAAATTCAACTCAAACTTTCCTGCACATTTGAATCAGAATTTCACATATTATTAACTTTCTAGTCCTAAATTTGCAATAAAAGCAATTATTTTGCAACATGATACTCACAGGTGATTTTCCTTCCTTCAGGTGTGCAAAAACTTTATCGAATGCTTCTTTGAA
Source organism: Eopsaltria australis (assembly GCA_034509425.1). NCBI lineage: Eukaryota > Metazoa > Chordata > Aves > Passeriformes > Petroicidae > Eopsaltria > Eopsaltria australis. Next base: position 1,683,081 of record JAVTVJ010000277.1, on the reverse strand, counting down.
ATGTTCTTTCACAATATCTTTCACTAGATTGAACAACCAGGCTCTGTCATCATCTTCCACCAGACGGTCATAGAAGACACGTAACACCTCGTGTACAAACAGCCGAATCATCACATGTTTGTTTTCAACTGCACTTTTCTTAATGAGCAAACAGCCATGGATAACCCGGGAAAAGTCACGCAGGTTGAAGGTATAATGAGATTTGGCTGGTGTGGGCAAAAGATTTTTGATGGCTTTCTTATACACCTTCAGATAACAACAGAGAACAACAAAATCAACAAAACAGTAACGCTGACTGTATTATTATCATAATTCCTAAATGCCTTCTAAAATGTTACTTCTCAAAAAAAACCAAAAAACTTCCACACTACATTATTGTAGAGCCAAAGGAACTTCAATGAACAAACTGAAGAAAATTTTCATTAAGGTATTTGCCTCTTACCTCTAAAGTGGCAGTGACAATTTGATTTCCAATTGTGGAGAAGTCAGAAGGGAACTCATTAATCCTTAGATAAAGAGCTACTACAGTAGAGAAGATGCGGATCATTGTTTCATCACTGAAAGAGTTGATGGTGCAAATGTTGAAGTGTCTCAGGAACCGAGGGGTGACAGGATTCCTCCCACCCCCTGGAGGCCCCATAGCAGCCAGTAACTGGATGTCAACAAGGGTGATTTTAGAGGTGTCTTTAAGATCATACCTTCAAAATAAAATGTCATGTGACACTTAGATACAGATATAACACAATTATTGCACCTTAGATACATCTATATGACAGACCACTCTCTGCATGCATAAAAAAAAGTAGTTAAAAATACATAAAAACATGGTAGGCATTGTGTTATATAATATATATTTCTATATATTTTGTCTTTTTAAAAACAAACAACCCCTCCTCCATAAAAAACAAAAACAAAAACAAAAACAACTAGTCCTTTAACCTTGTACCAGTTAACCTCAACATATCATTTTCTGGCCCAAAAGAAAGATTATTTGTTTAAACCATGTTCCGTGAAACCTGATATGAAATTTTGAGTATTAAAACTGTAACATGTCAAGTTATATTATCTCCATTCAAGAGCAACAGATATTTGAGCAGTGCCTGGAATCACAAGAGCAGTTACATTCGAGAAGTGCCTGGAATGGCAGAATGATCAATCAGGAAAACACCTGTTTCAATCTTCCAGTACACACAAAGCCAACAACCTCAAAAGCAGGGAAGACATTCAACTTATTTTATTTCATGCCTATTATCAGATCTAATTTCATTGTGAATTTCAGAAAAACATTTTGAGATCTTGTTAAAAAAAATTTAGTGACTAATAGAATCACGGATAATAGGGAAAACTAACATAAGAAATAAAATCAGAAGTTTAATATAACTGCATATATACATAGATATGTACAGAAAACTGCCAACTCACTCTAAGGAGGAAGAGAAAGAATAAGAACAAGAAACTACACTGGAAAAAAATTAAAATAATCGAATTGTAAATTAATAATTTTATTTAACATATATTAACTCTGCTGAAGTTCAGCAATAGAACATTCTAAAAAATTCAAAATTAATTTGATCATGAATTTCCTAAACCGAGAAGTCCTTAGAGAGCAATACACAGGTTGCTTCAACTTTAAATAATGTATTTTTATATAAACTAAATCTACTTTAATATTTACAAACCACTTCTAAAAGGTTTTGAAAATAAAATTCAAGGGAATAAGTATAACAGCAAATACAGCAACAAAAAAAAATTTCAAATAATTACCAAAATCCATGGTCAAAGAACTGTCTCAAAAGTTCTATAGGAGGCTGTGCCCCATACTTCTCCAAAGCAGGCATATTCATATCATCTACAAAAATAATGCACTTTTTTCCCATTGGAGGGCCAAAGACTCCTTTGCGCCTCTTGTCCAGCCTGGCCATAATAATGTTCTGCAAAGCAAACAGGATCATTCAGAGCACAAATTAAACATTTATATCCACAATCTCATTGAGACCCAAAATTACCTGTTCTACTAACCTGGGTCTGATTTGCACTGGTTCGAGCCGAAAAATTAATGAAGAAGGGGAAGTAGCGCTCCTTTTCCAAGTTGTTCATTAACTTGTCCTTGACATACACAGATTTCCCAGTTCCTGTTGGTCCCACTAGAAGCAGTGGTCTTCACAAAGAGAGAAATAAAGCACACAGACTGCAGAAACCTAACACTGTAAACTAAAAGCAGCTAGAAGTCAAAGGTTCCACTAACTTGCCCTTCTTCTTCTACCTCTAAGAACATAACTTGACTAAAGAAGAAACTAAAGTGTTCTAAGGCATTCATTAAACCCTCTCATAATTTTAGTTTGCTTCCACCATCAAGAAAATGGGAGGAGAAGTAAACATTTCTCATTCCCTGATTGGTGTTGGAGTATATGAACACACAAGGAAGTTAAATTTCTCATGATAGGTCTTGCATTAGTTCAAACTTTATGAAGCTTTCAGCCTTGGGACCTGAGACTAGATTTTATTTAATTCTCTCGTATGATCTGACCATGGCTAAAATAACTGATTTTGATTAATCAAAAAAAACAACAGCCCTAAAATATGTGTTTAATTGCCAAAGTAGAAAGAGGCTGCAAAAACTTTTTGGGCTGCCTTAAGAGCATCATCAGACTGCAAATACTTAAGTTAGACTGTAATAAGATTTCACATAAAAACTAAAACCAGACTTTTGGGCAAGTTTTTTTTGTTGGTAGTAAGCGTCTGTTTTAAAAGGCCAAATAAACTGAGGGTTTGATAAAAAGCAATGAACTCAAAGGAAAGAATAAGAGACATTTCTATCTATGATAAAATTTCACTTCAGAAATTTGTAGTGAAGCAACTTACTTTCCATGGGTAATGAACAGGTCTAACAAATAGGTATAGCGAACTGTATCCATAGTTGGGACTATAATATCTTGAATCTTCACATTTTTATCACGGTAACTAATTTGTTCAATAAATTCATTCCAGTGAGTCCAACCTACTTTGCCTTTGAGCTAGGAAGAAACACAGATGTAGAACAGATTGGTATCATACATACTACTTCACTTTTGAAAAATTAAAATAATGGATTTTAATGAATATTTGATGTTTCAGAAGTTCATACTTTTAGTTTGCTTTACCTCACTAAGAAAGTATTAAAGTACATACCTAAACATAGACTCCTTTCTTTTCTTAAGAATTTTGTTCAGTGAAAACAAACAAAACACACACACAGAAAACCACAACAAAAAACAAGAGAAGAAAGGAGTCTAATAGGCACTATAAACAAAAATTGTAACACAAATTATCTATGGGCTTAATATTCTGCTTTCCTTCTGAAGAGTCCACATTACTCCTTCTATACAAAAGCAGATTTGAATCTGCCAACTGAGCTTGGGTTACAGAAGGACTATACAGTGGCAGTATTACAAATATAACTGAAATGCACAATTTTTAAAAAATTGGTCAGTACGCTGGTATTCGAAAAAGAAATGAAAAATGTATTGTGGGATTTAATCCAACCAACACTCTACAATATCCAACAGGCTTTGTAAAGTTAAAACACCCACCCGGTTGTATTTTCTTTCTATTAGGACTGTAAGAATCTATTTAGTGGATGCAGAAGCCAATCCTACCTCATACACATAGTCATAGACTGAGCCTTTCTCTTCCAAGGGACACTCCCACGTTCCCAAACTCTCTGGTACAGGATTTGTATCAGATTTCCCAGACAAAGTTTCCCTCAAGAAATTATCAAAAATTGTCCTGCTGTCACCATCGCATGTCCCACCAATGGACCAGATTATGGCAAAAGCAAAACAACCCTGCAAAGGCAAAAAAATTAGTAACTGTCTCATAAATTGACATATTACATGAACAAACATAATTCTAAAAAATATTGTTAGGCAGACAGATGTTAGAAATTGCCCTTGAATACCCCTGGCTTAAAGAGATTTAGAAATCTGACTGTAGACAGAGCACACAAAAAGGTCTTACTCAAGGACAGAAAGAGAGAGAGAAAACAAAAGAAAGGCCACCTACTACAGCAGTAACATGACAAAGCCTGAGAAGAGTTCTAATGGCAAACCAGGATCTAGGAATATTCTAATTTAATTTTAAGAAACTATTTTCACATTCTATTTTCTTCAGTTTTTGTAAGAACAATCGTATAAGGTCAGATAGAGGATCCAACTAACATAACTGTCAGAAAACCCTCTTACATAGAAATTTTTCTCAAACAAGCAAGCCAGTCAGTGTTGTATGAATCTTTATTTCCTTTAAGAGAAAGAAGGCCCTTTGCTTTAGCTGACTTCTTGGTTACTTAAAAAGCACATTTAATAAAAACACTACATCATTTAATTGGAAAAATAGTAAAATTTTTTATCATATTTGTCACTTGTAAGACTTCCATCTCATCTGGGCACCTCCAGAGTATAGAGAGAGAGAGCAAGGAGGTAGTAAAATTGTTTCACACGTCTCTTATTCAGAAATAAAAGTTATTTGGACTAGAAAAATTGTTTTGAAAATCGGCATGTAGAGAAACAAATATACATTTCTCTCTGTGTTAAAAAAACCAACCATAATCCAGGCACGGATGCTTTTGTTGGTGGGATCTTCTTGCACAGCTGGACAAATCAACATTTCAAAAATCCGTGTGAGAGCTACTACAACATTGATATCACTTGTAGGTACCAGTTCCTAAGAGATTCAAAAAGTTGTGTGTCATACTTTACTTGTTCAGTTAATTTATCTTTTGGAGATACAACACTAAAACAATTAGATCACCGGCTAATTCTAGACACATACTAGAAGGCAAGGTATACAATGACTTTTACTCCTCAGTCATTGAAATGCCAAGACCTTTAGTTTGTTAACCATGTTCATGGCTACCATGTGACCACTACAATTAAACGTCTTAAACAAAAAAAACCCTACAGAAGTAACTACAGCAAAACATGAGCAAAATTCTAAGCACTGTGACACTGAGCTTGCAAGGAACTACACATTTTCCCTAAAACTTAGAAAAGTACTTTCTGATAAAACATGACATCTTTAAAGAAAAAAATGTACAAAATTCTCTTGGGAAGATGTTTTAGTCAGTTTTTTAAATAATTACTTTACTTTTGAAAATAAGAAGATGAAAACCATGATCAAGTTTCAAGCCTTAGCTGACATCATCATTTTAACTCTCCAAACTGGTCCCATGAGCCACAAATTCATTCTGTGCTTGTCATGAGAGAATAGTCACCTCCTACCAAGGGTAACAAAATAGAAATGGCCACTAACTACTGCAGGAAAAAAAGGCAAAAAGTACCTTGCACTGCTTCTGACGGACTCTTAATGCTGGTGGTACCAACCAATCAAAAAGTCCCTGCAGAAGATCTTGATGTTCTTCTGAGTTCAGAGGTTCAGGCAGTTTACTCAGCCAAGAGGTAACAAGTGGCCTCCAGCCCAGCTGAGAAGGTTCCAAATAAATCATGCCACAACGACTCACTGTAGCAGGCTAAGGAAAAATGGTAAATGGTATTTCATTGTGCATTTAATAGACTGAATTTTGTTTTATATTTTCATTGAATACAAAACTTACTGATGCCTGGGAAAGATCCATTGTTTCAAAAATAAGAGTCATCTGAGGGGACATTTGGATGACTTCCCCACTCATCAAACAAAGCTTAAAAGATAAAAAAAATAACATGCAAGATTAGAAAAAAATAGTATTAAATTACACCTCGTATCCAGGGGAGTTCTATGTGAAAATTGGCAAAACCAAGTAAAATCAAAGGTAAGGTCAACTACATAAAATGTTTAAGCACTTGCAGCAGTAGATTCTTATCAAGTTTTAGCTCAATTCTTCACTTAAACCATAGTGCTCCATAGTAACCTATCAGTAGGTTCATTACAATCAATCTTGCATATGACAGGATAAAGAAAATACAGCAAGAAGAAAGGACAAAAGATATCTGCAGCTATTGTTGCTAATACTGAAGCATTCCAGCCAGAGACAAACTACCCTTTTGTACTAAAGTAAGAGTCCAGTTTGAGTACTTTGACACATTATCAGCCAGAACTTAAAAGTTCAAATGTCATCTCTAATTTTTATATTTGCTTTGAGATTCCTAGGGCCCATTTTAAAAAGTGGCGTTACAATTTTGACTTTGGAAGCCATTATTTTTAAAATGCAACCCTTTTTCCTTGGGATTGTCTTGAAATATAAATGTCTAAGTTTGCACAGTTTTAGAAATAATGGGGTTTATAATATATAATTAATTGTAATTTCTGAAATTTATATTTCAATTATTTATATTAGAAAATTACATTTTGACATTAAGGAAATACTACATGATTCATGTCCTTTAGCAATGAGCTGATATTGTGATTATGATTCCAATGCAGTAGAACAAAACAAACAAAAAAACCCCCAATCAAAAACCTCTAAAAAAAAAAAGCTAATGACTTGTCACCAATGCCATCTTGTACTTGCTCTTTTCAGAAGTCAGGCACTGCAGTTTTTATTTGTGGTTTTACATGTAGAAGGATATTTTCAAAATGTCCCGTAACTTTATTCAGACATTTTTTTCACTGACTGATACCTTTTTGTTGTCATCCAGAACCGTGTTCATGCTCTCAATCCACAGAGTATCAATGGGGCCATCGAAGATGACCCATTTGCGCTCGGGGGTCTCGGACAACGCGAATTCCCTGAAGGTTGTAGCGACGACCCCGTCTGTCCACTGACAGGGGTGGACGTGGCAATGGGGAGTGAGACAAAGAACAGAGTTCAACCTGAGCTGCCAGTCACAGAAACCCTTCTCTTGGCTTTCCATTATCCCTCACATTTAACTGTTCTCCTCTTGTGCTGCAGAGAGCAGCACGTAACTTCGGAGTTTCACCGAGAGTCTTAAAAGAACAGCAAATTTTAAAAAAATATTCACTTGAAAAAATACTGGGAAAAAAAAAGACCAGTAATTCAATTTACTGAAACTTAGAAGCTCTTCTGCCCTGTTGGGCATCTGTTTCTCTCCAGAGTCATCTAAGTTTCAATATTTCACATTTACTACTTCATATAATTCCTTCTCCGAATCTAAGTTTCACACTTCGGAACCCATGAGTTCATAGATTTTTCTAGAGAGTTTTTGCATTACTTTGATTATACTAGTTAAGAACAGACAGAGAAATCAATACAATTATGTTTGATATGATTTCCTAGCATGGATGCAACTACAAGAGGACAATGACCTTCAAAATGGTGTTGTTTTTTTATTGTTTTGCATATTTAAACCTATATTTAAACTGCATACACAGGTACTACATTTTTTATATCCTAATTAAAAACAGGCCACAAAAGTATTACTTAAAGTAAAATTTACAATTGTGTTCCCATCCATGTTTAAAATCATAAAATTATGAATACAAGAGTTCACTATCCATAATAACAGAAACATAATATACAGGAAACATTATTTTTTAAACATACATTACCTCATGGGATATCAGATCAAACTGCCCAAAAAGCTGGCCCATAGTGATTGATTTTGGATTCACAGTTCTATAAATTACTTTTTCTTCTTCACCATAACCACGCTCTTTCATAAGAGACAGTGTATCTGCCAACACATGCAGAACTTTGGTCTTCCCAGAAAATGACTCCCCCACCAGCATGAAGCTATTAGATGGAAAAAAAATTCTGCTATTAATAAATTTGTCTTGCAATTTAGACTTTTACAGATCACATGAAGGCCAACAGTATCAAACAGTATCAAACATATACTTAAAGCTAGTTTTCACCTAGTTTTCAAAAAGTGAAGCAAGTAAATTTTCTTTGAGTATACAAAACATCTGTTCCACAAACTCAGTTTATTTGCACATGCAAATCTGATTGCACGATGTCCTACGGAGAAGATTAATTAATGAGCTGAATATTAACCATCATATGGCTAATGTCATATTTTATATATTTTCTCCACACAGTTGCTGTTCTGTAATAAAAGCTAGGAATAAAATGGCACAGATCTGACAACTAAGATTTTAATACAAATAAGCCTTTATAGTCCTAAGTTTTCACCATACTGATATCAACACCTAAAACCATTATACATATGTAAGTACTTCTGATAATCAGGAAGAGTACAATTCCCCAGACATACATGCACAAGAATTTTGGGACATGCAAAAGCAGTATCAGTAATCAGCTGTTCCAAAGCTGATTGGAACAAAGAGGAATATTATGCCACCCTCAAAATCTTCTATAACTTCATATAAATAACTGCTACGGTGTAAGTCAGAATTACAACAGATAGTGCAGTGATGACAACCTTACCCATGTCTAACAATCATCATTTCATATGTCTGTATAATTTTCTGCATAAAAGTTTCTACAGGTTGGGCATTATGTCGAGTGCAACATTCATTGACACATTCCAGTAAATCCTAAAATCAAAACAAATCATGATCTTATTGCTGTTACAATTTAAATTACTGTCCTGCACTACAATAGAAGAGTTTATGCTCATCAGTAAGGGTTTCAAATTAATTAATAACTGAAATAGTATTAGTCAGAATATAGAAAACCTCCTGGAGGAAAAAGTCCCCACTTCTCTCCTTCATGTGCTAGAACAGGCCTTAACTACAATTCTTCTCTTGTGGAGAAGGCATATCACCCTCAGGAAACCAGAAGTGTGCTTTGGAACCATACACTTCTTTCAAGACTGTAGTATTTACTAAAAACTTAAAAGTTAATCCAATTTGGTTTTTTCAATTTACTCATCCTTCTTTCCAACTATCCTTCTACAAAGATTGCTTCAAGTGTTGCTACAAATAAAATACAAGCACAAATCTTAATCTCAATTAATGATGTCCAAAAATTAGGACAGATATCAGGAAGTTGAAAATTTGGTAAATCTGCAAGTCAAATTCCAACTTGTAATGCACAACCCTTCTGACGGTAAGGGAACTCAGATGTGGATTATATTCAGCACAGATAAAAGAATTCCCTTTGCTACAAAGTTTCATTGCAAATATTCAGCTATTTTACTCATCTTGAAATACCTCACTGTATTAATTGCACTTGATTTAAATGCAAATCACCACAAAATAATCAACAAGGATCATGATCAAGGAAAAATTCAAAGAGTACTTACATTGTAGTCTGCCTCAGGAAGCTTGATTCCAGGAAATAAATCACTGGTTATACCCATGAACAGAGGTATATCATGTGACAAAAACTTGGGCTCATTCACATCTTTAATTGATCTAAGAAGCTAGAAGAAACAAATATGCATTTTACTGTTCTTATTAAGAGACACAGCATAAGGTGTTCAGCGATTAAAATAATCTAGAATGTAACAAAGATGAATTCATTAAATGGGGCCTTTGATAAGAAGTTAAACTGTGCAATCATCAGCACAGCCCTGGAAAATACAGCATGTATTTTATTATCTTCATTTCACAAACTACAAAACATGGATCAGTGATGTGACGAGATGTGCTGGAACTGCCTTCAGATCTCAGAACTGCATGCATCTATGAAATTCCTTAAGCAAATATTCCCTCAGGAACTCACCAATATATCTTCATCTTCTGTGGGAAATTTTAACTTAAGATTCCCCGCAGCCACCAGCACAGCTTTGACTGCCCGCATACCATAGTCATAGTGATACTGAGAGGAGAGCTGTTCTGAACAAAGCCTGTAGGTCATGACTATCTTCACTGACAGTGACTTAGCATTCAAAAATCCATATGAATAGAGGGAAATTTCTGCTATCAAAGCATAGTTGGGAACCATCATGGCTACCGTTCGGAAAAGAACCTGAAATACATACCCAAAGAAATATCTTTAAATAATTAATTTAGGAATGGAAAGTAATTCAGAAATTTTACAGGTGATGGATCAGTATTCATCCCACCATAAAACAAACTTATCAATATTTGCAGCTTATGACTCCCTAGGAAGTTAAGTGAGCTACCATCAATATCCATCTCAATGTACAATACAGTGCAGAAAAGACATTGTCCCTCCCAGCTCTTTTCCCTCAGCACTGTCTCAAGAATGCAAGAATGCAATTTTCCCCTTGCACAGACACATCCAGCAGTAAGGAAGGAAAATGTGGTCCATGGGAGCTGAGAGAATGCACTTCCTTTCTTTCAGCAATCTGCATTTAGTGTGCTCCTCATGCTGCACTATCTCTGCTTTCAGTTAGCAAAGCCTCCTCATGGAAATGGTTCATCTGATCAAAACAATCATCACAAAGGTCACAGACACATCTATTCTATTATTTTACCTTCAAATTATCCGGAAGTTCAGAACGTCCTGCATAACCTGGATTCATAGTAATTGCTATAAAACAGTTGGGGTTAAGCTTCAGCTCAGTTCCTTCAAAATTAAATGTTTCTAGCTTTATCTGTATGGCTCTCTGGATGCAAAGGATCTGCTGTGCCACTACAGACAGCACCTCCAGTTCAATGCGATTGAATTCATCAAAACATGCCCAGGCACCTGATGAAGCCAAACCCTTGAAAAACTGCAAATCAAGAAAGAAATCAATAATATTCCTACAAAGCCTTAAAAGATTCAAAAGAAACTAAGACCATAATGTTGGAAGTTTAATTAGATTTAAAAAATACTGTTATGATAATAATGCTTAAACCTGTTTAGATCATAGATCAGTGATATACTGAAGAACAGTTTTGGGTCTAAAGCAAGCTAAATCAGAAGATCCCAATCCCATGAACTCTTGTTTATTTCATGTTTTAATTAGCAACTTACTAGGCTTTCACAAAGCACAGAAAATTAAACATGTAGAGAACAGTATATAGCATCCAAGGGTAGCAGACCACAGATGCCACATTTATTTGTGCCTGCAAAGTAGGGACCCTAAAATTTTCATGCTAAAAATATAATACAACATTTATTTATTTTCTATTTACCTTTCCCATCGCCAGGTAATCAAGGCCATCAGAGCAGTTAAAGACAACACACTGAACAGCAAGAGCTTTAGCCAAATCTTTGGTGGTCTCCGTTTTACCTGTTCCTGCTGGACCCTCTGGGGCACCACCAAGGTTTAAATAAAAGGCTCCAATCTAAAGCACAGAAATAGTTTATGGAAATCATTTGTACTTCATTCATATGAAATTCTTCTGAACGAAAATGGTAAAATTAAATTGCAGTTGAGAGTTTCATACACTTATTTTATCTAACATAAAAAAGATGGTTTAATGAATTAAAAAGAATCTGAAATGTACTTACAGCTGGGAAAAATATGCCAGAGAATTTAATTTTCACCCTAACAGAGGGTTTAGTTTTATTATCATCATGACAACCACGGAACATCAGAAAAGCACTTTGCATTCTCATAATCTATACAGCAATCAAATGCTGTCTGTTTTTCCTGTGTGTTTCAAAAAAACACAACCCACAGAACAACCCACTAATGATTCAGTCAGGCTGGTGGGCTGTCCTGATTTGTTGTTATGAGTGATTTTCATGTTTAATATTCTATAAAAATTGCAAACCTCATTCTAGCAGAAATAGCAGAGTCTCACAATAACCATAGGCCCAAAAAGGATGGCTGCACTGAATGGTGCAGTAAATACAATTTGCAGTATCCCAGGAGGAAGCTCTTACCAGGGTGCGGTAACACCTGTCTGTGAGAGGAGTTATCACCAGGCGTGGGGAGTTCCCGAGGTATTCGTAGGCGTATTTCACATTGCAGTTAATGATGCACACACGAACATTCTCATCCTGCCAATAATAGCGCAGCTGTGCAAGCCACTGAAAGTCTGTTTCACTCTGCACACCTGACAAACAGAGTTTGAGAGCAAGAGAAAGCAATCATAAAAGATGCTGTAGATAACTGGATTTTCTATTATGGTTAAATTTTAAAAACTTCAAAATAATTAATGTTTTTGCTTGTAGCCAAATACTCACAAACCCATCTTAGTACTGCACTATTTTAGGCAGTGAAATCTGATTGGTTAATGATTTTTCATTAACTACATGTTAAGAAAAATGTTTTAAAATATAATTACCACTTCCAATCATTTCCTTGATGACATCCCTAGCATGAACATCAATAGTAACCAAGGCACCCAGTGTAGTCCTTGTTTGCTTTGACAGTTTTCCTCTTACCAGCTCTACAATATCATTAAGTTGAAGCTGAAGTTTATCATAATAACCCTGTAAGCCCTAGGAGAGAAAAGGTAATTTTGAAACCGGCCATATCACAGTTTCAAGTGCTCCAGACTTCTTCATGTTGACTAAATATCTTAACAGAGGCTGCTTATTAAGCTACTCTTTTATTTTGCATCAACTTCTTTCTTATCCACAGTTATGCATTTATGTTGCAAAGCTACATTTTTAACGATGATTGCTCTAAATAAGAATATTCAAATATTTGAATGAAAGGTATAAATCACTGTAAATAAATTCATGTATGTCAAACACACATGCTGATAATTTTTCAAATTTTATTTTGATTGTAAAAAACTGTTTGATTAAGCAAAATAAATCAGCTGAAATGAAACACTAAGAAAGACTTCTAAAAAATTATGCATTACACAGTACCTTGGGTCCATCACGAAGAGCTTCATGTACCTCACTTGTCCAGTACATTTGAGACACACACAACACTACTTGGCCAGGCCACTCCAGAACCCAGCGCTTTCTCTCAGTCTCAAGATATGCCTGAAAGAGTTAAATGCACCATACAAACACAGTGTCTGGGAATATATACCACAATGTATTATGGAAGCTTGTAATGTAACCCTTTCAATATTCCTTGCTAAAAGAATACTATTTTCCTATTTGCAACCTCCAAATGGAGCTTTAAATGCTCTTACCCCCTTAGATTTACAATTTTTTACCTATAATTTTAAATATTCTTAGAATTATCTTTCCATATTACAGAAATATTCACAACTTTTTAACTTCATACAAAAAAAAACCATTTTCTGACTAATGATTTTCTTTTAGGAGGAAGCAAGCATATTACGAGTGTTGTATTTCTAATTCATAAGAAACCTGAACTATTGCTTTAGGTGATATATCCTGTAAAATAGTATTGCTGTATAACTTTTAGAAGAATTGATATCCAGTGTTACAGGAAAACAATTTGCATCTTATTCAAACTAAACTCTAACATGTATTACTGTCCTATAAATAAAAGTCATGTTAATTTGGTCCTGGCCACATAACTTTATCAACTCCTGTGTTGAGGGAGAATTTTAGAAAGCTAAGAGACAGCCATAAAACAAAGATAGGTGCTACAGTTCTTAAATTATCATAAACCCCATACCATTCTTGATCTGGCAATTACATCACGTACAGTCTTCAGCATAATATCTTCTACTTGAACTAACCACTTCTCCACTGCACCTCGAGCTTCAGAAGTAGAAATGTTTGAAATCAGTTGCACACGCTCGCCTTCAGAACTACACATTCCTTTAATATCCAAATTGCGAAGGAAGTCCAGCTTTGCAATGCCTTCAAAACACTTCTTCAAGTGAGGCTGAACTCTAAGAGGATCCTTAGTCTCTGACAGAATCTCCAACATTTCATCATTAGACAAGAAAAAGAAGCTAAAAAAATCAGAAAAAAATACAATTGCATTATCAAGCTATTTATAAGACTGATCTTATCTACAACAACAAAAAAAAAAACACATACAGAATCTGTGGGTTTTAAATAACCAAAGCTCATCATACCGGGGAAAGAAGAGACGTTTTTTTTCAAGGTAAGCATTAAGCCCTTTCATGATTTTGTCAAGAAGCTCATTACAAGTCTGAAGCTTCTCTGTTAAGCCTGGCAAGGAAGTAGCAGCAAGAACCTGTAACAACAAACACGTGCAAATTGTCAGCTATAAATGAGGTATTTCAAACAGTAGAAGTTAATCAAATAAGGAACAAATAACTTTGCTTCTAGAAAATCTGGGGAACTGAAATCGTAGTTCACTGTATATATTTTGAAAACTAAGCATCCCCCCCAAAAGAAATGGCAAGAGAAGCTACTGTTTCCTGTTAGTAATGGATATTTCCCTTACTTTTGGGTCTTCGGCACAAAACTCCATAATCTCTCTCCACAGTCTATCCACAGTCTGAAACTGCCGCCCCTCTTCTGGCATCTGTTGCATAATATCCTCAGAAGAAAAGATGGGTTCCAAATACAGCCACTGTGCCTGCACTTTCAGCCAGTCATCAATATTCTCCTGAATTCGAATCAAGCGGCTTTCCCATTCCTTAATAAATGTTTAAAGAATGTTAACTTGACATTTCCAAGCAAATAATGGTAGAGACCACAAATTCAGGAAAGGCAGACATTGTGATATTCCGGCTCCCAAAGAGAAGAAAAACATGTCTACCAATAAACGAAATGAAAGAAAAGTATTTAGGAGTATAAGTTCTTCCACAAATACAGATGGCCAAAGAACCATAGAAATTTAGTTACTTGGCAATCAAATCTCCAAAATGCATTTATCACTTCAGTGCTATGAACTTTCAATAACTTAATTGTTAAGCAATAGTGAGGAGGCTATAAATTCTGTTTCGTCTCCCCATAGCAAGGGCTCTTGTAGCTGAATGACAGCAGGGACACAATGTCAGAAAAGCCACCTCAGCTCATAGGAAAGATCCAGCAAGTCCAGCATTCTGTTCCTATGGACAATAGCAGATACCACTGGAGCAGGTTGGAGAGGCTGCCTGTAAAGTGTAAATACTACGTACGTACACTGAGCCTGCTTGAGCCTGAACATTTCCCACATAAACCAACAATGAACTAGGGAGGGTAACTGCAAAGCAATTCCACCATCTTCTCTCTTGTTAATAGCCATGGTGTTAGCACCACAGCACTGTAGCCCTGAAATTCAAATGCAAATGTAAAGTGCTGCCATCATCACTCTGAGGCCTGATTAAAAAACATTCTCCCAGCCATCAAGAAGTTTCTTTGCCCAGAGGAAAACATTGAGTCCAAAACTCAAGAAATAATAAATGTTCTTATTAGCAATAATAGAAACATTATTTCTAACTATTAAGAAGCAAGGTTAATGGAAAGAGTGATTTTGCAAAATATGAGAAAAAATAATCATGTTTGCTTGGTTGCATTGAATCTGAATGGAAGAGGGAATTCCAAAACAGAAATAAGGTAAGTATGACTCATACAAACTCAAAAGATTCTTGCTGAAAATTCAATGGAAGCATTTCATTAACAACTCAAACAATACACTTGTAATACAATGGGTATACTATTGCACTACAGTTATCCTACAAATAAAAATGATTGAAAAAGTAATCATTGTACCTTGATTTCCTTGTCAAATGGTTTAATGAAAGGTGATCCTCTCATTGTCTGAGTTTTCATAATCTGATCATCAAGAAGAGCCTGAATATCATCCACAGAAGACAGAATATGAATACCAGTCTCACGATACACATTTGTGATGAAGGAAACTGAATCCCAGGTTTCCATCATAGTATGCATTGCTTTCTCCAAGGAAAATTCCTATTTAAAAAGAAAATGGCTTCGTCTAGTCACTGAATTGTTTTATTCCAACTCTCTAATTCAATATATAAGCTTATCTATCTGAATAAGCCATTTTGGTCTAGCAGCACAAATTAACTACTTGTTATTACTTTTCCTCAGTATGTCCTTTTCTTGCACACAGAAAACAGCACACTTGGGAAATACTAATGATGTCACATGAGATACAAATGCTTACACTCATCGTTAACATATAATGGGCCAAAGTCACACCAAATTTCTTGCATAACAGCAAAGAGAAAAAATGCTAATAAGTCATAAAAGTATTCACCAAGAGACCTGATGTCAGAGTTGTCACTATCAAATCTCTGTGCTTACCTTACTTGCACCTACACTTATTATTGTAAACTGTTCCAAGTAAGAGGATAGATTTTGCTTTAAAACTTTTCTCAGCGTAGTTCCAGCATCTGGTGTTATATCAAATCCTACTATATCTGACATCTGCTTCCAGTGACGTTCTCTCATGCCAGGGTTACAAAAGACAACCACAGTGGGAATATTCTCCTAATCCAGAAAACACAATTATAAGGTAAATATTGTCATAGACATTATTTCTTAATTTTTTCATAATCTTTCACGTGCATTGAAAATTCTGCTACAATAGCCGAAGACATGAAAGTATTTTCAAAAAATGCAGATGGCTCCATTCAGCTATCCATTCAATTTCTAAATAATTATATCAACTACTGAAGAGGAAATATAAAGAACTATTAAGCACAATTTTTCAGTCATGCTAAATTTTGCTTCTATTAACATAACAGAGTCCGATTTCAAAATTCCCAGCTACATCCTTAAATGTTTTTCTGCATCCAAAAATTAATTTTGTTCTGTATGTGTTCACTCATTACAATTCCAGAATCTATAAAAAAATTTTAAATCCAATTTTATTAAAATGAATGGGACAGTACAATCTGGAAATGGGGATCTAGAACAGTCTCACTCTCTCTCTCACACTGCATCATCTATGTGTACTGAGCCTTAAATTTAGCATTTGTCCCTCAGCATCAGATATTAATATCCCTCATGTTTTCTTACCTTAAATTCTTTAATCTGATCCAGAACTGAAGAACACATTGTAAGAGTTGGATTACCCTTTACAGATTTCTGTCGCACCATCTTTTTCTTGTCTGATGCCGCTTTCTTCTGCTTTTGTTGGAAGAGTCTCAACAGTTTATACATCTCTCTATAAAATTCATCAATCTCAGCCTCCATGGTTTCCCCATTTAGTTCCAAAAAGGTCCCATCCATCCATCTGGGAAAAAACATAAGGTTACAAAACAGAATAACAAATGTAGCCCACAAATAACTATCACTTTGTTTTGCAACACATGAATAGCTATTTAAATTAAAGCAAAGCTCTTCTTCCATATTACTGCTATTCTTTGCAAAATTTTAATGCCCAACTAAAAGTGGCTCAACCACATTCTTCTGTGTATTTGTGTAATTCTCTTGAGTCAGTCACATACTGAAACTGTGTAACAGCATGAATGGACAAATATTTAAGTTAAACCCTGGACAGCGTTTGACATACAACATTTAAAAATACACTACGTCTTGTATTTTCAAACCCCCCACACTTTCAGCCATAGCACATTATAAATTCTGAAGAATGCATGAAATGATAAACAATCTCCCTTAATTTATGCACAGAGTACAGCTTTTGCGATAGGATCTAACCACCAGACAGCAACACAATCATTTGAACCCACCATTTTGGACAGTTGCCAGGTTAAAGCCAGTTTTGGCTACATACAGATGATGAGCTCTCTAGATGAACTTCTTTTTTTTCTGGAACACAAAATGACTCATAACACAATTTTTCTTCTTAATACATTTCTTCCACAGAACTTGCCATATTACAGGCTACACCAGCATGACCAATACTATTAGAACCCAGACTGAGATATGGTCCTCTGCTCTCAGACACATGGTGTGATTCTTAGGGCTGTCCTGTGCAGCACCAGGACTTGGACTTCATGATCGTTGTGGCTGCCTTCCAGCTTAGGAAGTCCGATGATTCTATGATTCCATGAGCACATTTTAAAAATAAAAACAAATGAACATTTTTTCTAGCTGAAACAAAAACAGCAAGCCTGATATGTATGTTGCTTTACCCTTTTAGTTTGCTTGCTAATAACACATTAACAGGAAAACAAATCCATATTCTACATCTGACATGAACAAGACCAGGATAAGCATACTTCTCTCTCTCCCTATTACAGCATTTAGAGCTGAATTACCTTTTTTCTGTCCGCTGCCATTTCAGTATAAGATTAAAGAGTTTATGGTATGGTTCTATCTCAGATTTTAAGTTGTTGAGGAGTGGGAATTCACTTGGTCTCCATCCAAGCAGAGTCTCTTCTTTATTAAGAGCAGCTACTGTTTCATCAGTGTCCTGTATTGTTTTCTGTAATGTCCTTAGGTCAGTCACATACTGAAATCAAATAATAGTATGTCTTGAGAAATAACCAAATTGTGTTCTGAACAGCTATCAAAATCAGATATCAAAATAAAAGCTTTCATATTTAAATTTTAGAAAACAAGATTTGAAAACTTGTCTGCTTTTTGATGAGTACATAAACTGTGAAGAACCCAGATGAACATTATGAAAAATAAAATTGGTTCTCATTAATGAATTTTAGAGTATTTTCAAAATGTTTTCAAATGTTTTAGAGTATTTTCAAAATGTGCTTTAAAACTCACTGTTCCAGGAGGCAGGCACACACCTTTTTATGTACCTGGCATATCATTTGGTAACTGGGATTTATTAGCTTAGGATTTCTGTTTTGTGCTTTGAACTGTTTAGTTTTTTAAAAAAACAAAATTTCTTACTATGCAATATCCTCCAATTAAAGCAGAAGACATGCTCTGAAAATTAAAAAATACTGCTAGAAATTCACAAAGTTTTGGAGCCAGTGGTCTGCTCTTCACTAGCATAACAATGAAATTTTGAGGTTTGTAGGAAAAAAAACTAATTTGCTACCACATGCTTTTTCTGAAGAGCTGGTATTATTACCTGTCAGCTAATTCAAGCACAACTTTATAGCAAACTTTCCTCTAAATAAAATGTTAATTGCCAATGAAAAACAAAAATGTGGGGGGAGACAAGTGTAATTTTATGAGCTGTGGCAAGAGGAGAGTAAATGTTTTAGTTCACATTTGTTAAACTCATTACTTTTTATTACAACTTTTTTCCATGAGCCCTGTGTATTAAACACATAAAACATTTCTACTGATGTTATACTATTAATCAAACCTGTTGCATGCAATCCAGCTCTGCGTATTCTTCTAATTCTGCCACAGAATTATTAAGCTTGTCTAATTCAACATGCAGATGATCAGATTTCTGGAGCACTTCTTGTTCTACTTTAGCCTTAGACTGTTCAATCAGCTACAAAAGAATCGATTTTTTTCATGACAAAAAGCAATGCAAAGGTGGTTCTAAGTCCTTTCAATGATTAACATACATACTACCATCTAAACATTTAGTGCAAACAGACGGAAAACAAACAATACAGATAAATTATTATCCCCACAACAACTAAAATTTCTTTTCCTATGTCCCACTTCAGTGTGTGCAACCTCTATATGCTAGCATGGAACCCTCATCTCAATTACCATAGCAGTTAGGATTGCCTTGAAGGCCTCCTTCAGGAATCAGAAAACAGAAAGTAAAGCATTACAGAAAAAAATATATATTCTCATTTTTGGGATTCAGTATTTTACTGCCAAAAAGGACACCTACAGTTGTTGAAAGCCAATGTTATCCCATCTGTGCCTGTAAAAGGCAGAAATTCTCGAACATAAGACCACCTTAAAGCATTGGGTCTGCACACTCAAGGGTTTGTTTTAAGGTACTAAACAAAAAATCAGTTGAGAGAGATCTCCTAAGACAAGGACACCTACTGCCATGCAAAATTTGTGAAGCAGACAAACAGAACTTCTCCAAAGGAGGAACCAATCTTTTCCTTTTTTAAGAAGAGACTCATATCTGAGAGTACAGAATGCAAATATACAGGCTCATAAAAACTTGATGTGAAACTTTTCTTGTCCTCAACCTCTAGCACAATGCAAGTTACTTGACAGCCAGCTACAGGGTCCCAGTGCTGAGGGACTCTAACTAAGTAGTGAGATTCACTCTGTAAAACCATTTTCATTAAAAAGAGTTAGAACAAGCCTCAGGGACTCTCTGTGTAGAAGTAGAAAATTAATTTTACTGATTTATTTTCAGGGATTAAAAGAATACTTTGATTGCATGGAGATAACATGCAAACAAAGTATTTTATAGACATAGCAGTCTCCCAAGCTGGGTGTCTTTTCAGTCAGAGGCATATTTACTACCTTTGGACATACACCTTTGTTCTAAACAAAACTTAGTAAAGGAGAAATCCTTAATTGTAATACTTAAAAGTTACTGATTTTTTAAAATGTGAATTATTAAGTCTTTAAAAATTTTAGAAGAAATTATTAAATCTATGTTAAATTACTACAGAGAGGCTAGAGAACATTAACATGCCTGACTTACTGTGTCATAGACAGAGACAAAGCATGCTAAGCAAAATGAATACAGATGGTGGAAGAAAAGTAACTTACAGTCACCCAGAGAAAACATGATGTTGCATATTTTCTATTAATGATTGCTAGAAAATATTATTCCCACTGTTCTGTTTTTGACAGAACGAAATACCATTTTAACAAAATGACTTCCTGTCCAGACATTCAGTCTTATTATGGGCTTGAAAGTTATATTTTCAGTACTAGACAAGTGCAGTGTAGTGAATTTTCATCTGCCTATGTATTTCCTAATAGTGACCACAAGTACATTAGGATAATAAGACTTGCTGAAGCTTTTAAGTTACAGTGACAGTTTCAAAATTTATCCACAAGAAGCCCATTTCTGTTACAAAAATCTAGAAATATGTTATTCATGCATGTCTAAATTAGTATGCCTCATTTTATGTGTGTATATACATTTAGCCTGCTGAGGAAATAAATAGCTCAAGTAAAGTGAGAAGTCTAACAAGCCAAAATATACCATAAACTAAGAAAATGCTCTTACAGTATCATGCTCTTTAAAAATGAGGTTAATCTTCTTTGGCCATAATATAGCTGTTGTATTTAGTTCAATGTCTTCAGGGGCAAATGGAAAAACATCTATCAAGTAACTCATTTGCCGACAGCATTCCTACAAAGAGAGATTTCAAAAAACTTTAGGCATCATAGGTCTGTTTAAAATATAGGGCAGGACAGTATTATCTACAAAGATAAAATTAAAACTTACATTTCATGAACTTTTCAGAATTCAGAGCTCCTTCATCTATTTAAATAATAACATTCAAAATACGTGTGTAATATTTTTAAAATCCCTGCTTCTTTCTCTAAATACGACCCTGTGTTCTGTAAATCTATATGCAGAAATCCTAATGTTATTAAAAATATACAAAATATCATTTCTGCAGATATAAACATAATGTGTTATATTTAAAGACCTATTACCATAATAGAAAATCTGATAGATATTCACACAGACACAAACTACTCTTAATGTAACATCACCTGTATCCTGCTCAAAGCATAAATTGTTTCATTTGTTTCATCACCTGTATCCTGCTCAAAGCATAAATGTGTTCAAAGTCTGTTGACTGTTTTTACACATAAAATGTTCTTTATACTTGTCTGTTACATTTTCACAAACAGATTTTTAAGCAGTCCTGAAGTAAGTCTCCAGGTACAAACAATAAACTGAGTGATTTATTAAAAGCTGCGTTTCCTCATGGATATGCAGAACACACGGGAATGGCAACAAGAAACAAAGGCATATGGCAAAGAATAAGCTGGACTTCCCATTTCTATCTGAAGTAACACTGAGTTTATTCACACAAGCAGAAAAAAGTCTGTACTCTGGAACAAATTCTCTATTTGTATAGGCCAGGATGTCTAATAAAAGATCAAGAATTAAAGGATAGTCATTTACCTTGCTCCTTTGCACCAGTTCCTGAATATCTTTGGTTTTGACTCTGTTTATGTAATCTATTATTTCTACCATTTCTTCTGTTGACTCAGGAACCTTTAATGCACATTCCTTAATGGCTTCAAATTCGCTGCATATCCTATAGGTTTTTTTACATAAAATACCAACATTTTAAGATTTTAGTCTGACTGGCTTCAAGCTCATGTTTAATGTAATTAAAAATTCAAATTACTTCTTTAAGTAATTCCATTATTTATGAAACTAGAAAGGGGAATATGACCAAGTCATATTCTTGATTTCTGACTTGCAGTAATTGCTTTGTTTCGATTTTGGGGTATTCCTCTGAAGAAAATGCCTTAGTAACCTGTTGTTACTAAAAGACCTTCAGAAAACTATCATTAGTGTACACACAAACACTTTCCTAGTAAATATTTTCTCATTTTGGTAATGTGGAATCACTATAAAACTTGGCCATAATTGTTCCTTTTAACTAGAAAATGTAGTAAGAGTTTCCTCATTACTTAATCCATACCTGCAAATTAACCTCCTTTTTAATTAAATTGATATCCTATAAGTTCACCCATGTAGAGGATAAAGGGAAGGTGGTGGATATAATTCTTCTCAGTTTTAGTAAGAATTTTGATACTGTTCTTCACAGAATCCTTCTAGACAAGTTGTCCAGGTGTGGGATGAGTGTGTTCATGATCTGCTGGGTGAAGAGCTGGTGAAGTGCAGAGCTCAAAGGGTTGTAGCAAATGGCTGGTGACTGTTAGCAGCAGTGTTCCTCAGGGTTCACTTCTGAGCCAGTTCTGTTCAATGTATTTACCAATGATTTGGATGCAGGAGCTGAATGCACCATCAGCAAGTTTGCTCATCATACAACTGTGAGGTGCTGCTGACTCTCTTGAAGGATGGGATACCTTGCAGAATTAAATATTTGACTAATATTAAGGGGATGGAAGGTTGAGTTGAAATGCCAGATTCTGCACCAAGGATGGAGTAACACCCAGCCCAAATACAAATGGAGAGAGCAGCCCTGCTGAGGTATCTATCAGGTAATAAGAGAGCCTAACTTGCCTTTCCTTTGACTGTGCAGTAATACTGTAATTCACACTTAAGAATCCAGAACAGTAATAAAGTTCTTTGATCTTAGGTCTTTGATCTTTCAGCTCCTCCATTATCCAAGTCTGTACTAACATGCCCTCCTACCTTTATTGAGACTAGAACAGCAGAAAAAATACAACAGATGGTGCAAACTGCATTCGATCATTAGTTACCCAAGAACCTTCAGTAAACAGAAGTATGGTATATGAGCATTTCTTCTACATGCTTCTACTATGCATTTAACACACAGAGCATTCACAAGCAGAAAAATTCTACTTACCTTTCATTTTCCTCTCTGTAATCTGTAAATATTTTGTCCATTAGCATTTTTGCAAAGTCGTTTGCACAATTAGCCAAACCTTGCTTTAAATCCTCACAATTCAAACAGATCATATGGAAATAAATCACCTCTGGCAAACTCATTATTTCCTTCTTGAGGGTGAAGAATTCATCTATGAACTTCAGAAAAATGTTAGACTTTACACTTCAGAGCTGTTGTTTAAATACTTGGTTACATGAGTAAGTAATAGACATTAGAAGAATAAGTAAGATTTTCTTCTATTTACTATAAATTTTTAGGGGAAAAATCAGTTACATTGTAGGTAGTCCATATAATTTTTAGCTAAAGGCTAAGCACCTGTTATCCTCTGTTACCTTTTCATTATTACTGTATATATAGTAAAAATTATTTACTGAGTGCAGATTTAAAACTTACAGTAGTGTATTCATCAAAACTGGGTTGCTCCGCTACAAATCTGTTTATCCGTTCCTCTGCAGTTCCATCTACAAGCCAGCCATAATTTTCAACTACAATTCAATTACAACATATTTACATTACTAAAATGCCATACAGCAAGTTACTTATTACAAAGACGTGTCACAGTTATTTACACACTCTTCTATCGCTTACCATAGCCTTTAAAATGTTCCTTCGGGCCTTCTAAGTTGTCTCTGATAGATTTTTTCAGAGTGGATTTGGCCCATTGTACAGTGTGAGCAGGAAGCTCAGCATCCAGAGTTGCAGTGCCTCCCGTCAGCCAAGCACGTATCGTCTGGAAGTTCTAAGAGAAGTGCAAGTGTTGATTATTTAAATTTTAAAACGCAGTGCAAAGATACATATACTTCAAAAGTAAGCTGCAATCTGCAGAAGACATGATCACAAAAGCAGGAGACCCTAACCATGCCCAAGTTCACATGCTTTATACACATGTAGAATGACTTTTCCTGAAGCAAAAAGTTGAACAGGAAATATGTAACGGAAAAAAAAATTATCCAACCTTGCATAAAATTAAATCATATCATATGTGCAAATACAGAACACCAACCTTGTCTGAAAGTACCAACACATGCGACTCTGTTCACATCTAAGGCCCCCAGGAAGGCTCTCTTCCCTGGAACCATAGACAGGTTCCCAAGACATCAATCTTTTGATGTTGTATATATTAGCTTTTAGAGGTTTGAGTATTTTCTTTTTCTTAGAAAGAAAATGAATATCAACTCTAATTTTCTTTGTCTTTCTCTGGAGATCTTAACTTTAATGCAAATTTATTGTAAATCATCACACATATAATTAAAGATGTTATTATTATGACTGTAGACCCTAAGAGTAGACTAAAACAAACAATAGCAGGTGCACGAATTGTTTATAAACAAGGAATTATAAAATTACTTCAGAGCCTAGGGTGCCGCTGGGCATCAAGATTCATCATGTGATCTTTAGAATGATTGTGGAATATATATAAAAGTTGCATTCTTATCCATTTCCAGGGTAGTCAGACTCCTAAATAATGAGTATTTTCACATACTGAGCATCCTAACAATTACACATTTAAACAAAGACAAAAGCACACCTGGAGAGTCTGTCCTATACAATCTACTACAAACAGAATTGCTTCTTCAAAGTCTTGTAAGCTTGGATAGAACTCCATTCTATTTTCATCAAAAGTCAGGTCCATCTTAAATAAAGGCAGACAACTTCTGTCTTCAGGATCAAAAAGTTTCACAAAAAATGCAGTTGTTCTTTGCAGCAATTCTTTCAGCTAGATAATAACATAGATCACCTATTAGTTGACATAACAAAGGCCCAACCCATTTTCCATTCATCCAGTAAGCCAGGATTTCCATTCATTTTAGTACTTTCGGCCTGATTCATGGATAACTGAAGCAGTGTGAATTTTTCTAATAACTCCAGTGGGTACTGGTCCCAACCCTTAAATGATAAAACTAATGGACAAGTAAACATTTCAGTAAAGTTCATGTATTTATTTTTGCTATAAAAGTAAGTCTATTACTAATACATGTATGTAAAAATTAAATACCTTGAAAGCATTTTCCTCTGACTATTTTTTTCAAATGACAATGATTTGATTAGACTATTGTTCCATTATTTTTCTACAAAGCAAGTAAGGTTTTAACCCCATTAAGACTATCATGGGGAGGAAAGATATCTACCTGATTAGACAAAAGCACAGCCACGCAGTTATAAAAAGACTCAAGCTGATCCAACTTTACACCATCCAAGGCCTCTGACTGAGTAAAGAGACTGATAACTCTTTGGTACCACGTACTCATTATCTCTTCTTCTGCTTTAGAACAGCTAAGAGATGCGTCAGTTTTAAAAGATTTACAGTCAACTGGTCCTTTCAGTCTAGAAAAGAAAATTACAAGCAACTTAATAAACAAAATGTAAACAAACCAAATATGGAATAAGGTAACAATACAAACTTTTGTATTACAAACTCAGTCTTTCTCTAGCAGAAAGCACAGCATTCTTCTTAAGAACTGCTTCAGCAGACTAAAAGGAAAGAAAAAGCCTACCTCAAACTCCAGGAAATACAGAACAATTAGCAGAAAAAATAATGAGGAAAAATATTTGGAAAATTATCTTTTTGAAAACTATGAAAATTTTAAGTTCCAAGATTAAACAGAAAATTCAACTGATGAAAACCAGCAAGAAGTCTGATCTTCAGGGTTAGCACAGAACTCCCTACAGATGATAATACTACTAGAAGTTGATTTTTCAAATACTACTTTAAACAGATTTCTATGGGAATTAAGCATTAAGAATAAGTGAATAATGGGGAGAATTTTGCAGAATTAAAGGCAAAATACAAATCAAAAGGTCTGATAATACCAACAACTTAAGCAACAATAAAATACATAACAGAGAGAAGAAAAGTCACATGTCATAACACAGAGTAACTTAATCGCAGTATATTAAAATGGTGCATCAAAGAAATTTGTTACATAAACTCCCCTATGATAAATAATAGAACTGAATAAACTCATCTTTGCCAGCTTCAAAAACCTACATGGGTCAATAATTCAGCAGAACAGACTTTACCTGGAGCTAGAGAAATCCACTACAAGAAAGTTAAAGAATGCTGTATAACCAAAATCCAGTAGAGTTTTCATTGTGGGGTGAAGAATATGTAAGGTGGAAGTAATTTGTTTTTTTGCTTTGATATAACTGTTATGCCATGTACTAGAAAAATCCAGGCCTCTAGAAAAGAAAAAACATAAAAAACCACAACCAAAACAAATTTAAAAACCCAAAAATTAAGAGCTCAAGCACTACTTGAATAAAGTACTCATATATAAAAGGAAGTATTCAAAAGCTTATTCTGTAGCCTGAATAGTCAATTAAATGCCACACACATCCTCAATACCATGCAGTGGAAGTTATAAAGATATTCTGTCTGATAAAACATGCTTTATCCTCCATGGTATTTTCAGACCACCTCCTCTTACAGAAGCCCATTCAATGTAAACTCCTAACTTCACCAACTGCTGTCAGGAAGCATTTATCAACAGATTTTGATAGCACACACTCTGATGCATCAGCAAATTGTGCAATTTGGGTATTTATATTCTGTCTCCTTTTTTTTTTTTTTTAATACCTGAACTCCTTTTCCATGATGGGAGGGCATAATAGATTTGCCTTCAGCCTCAAGGTTTCATCTCATAAAACCAAAATCACATGAAACCTTGGCATTATATACAGTTTTAGGATGTCAAAGTAGTGTACAATGCTGCTATCTGCCAGAAAACTGCCCCATACACACACACTTCATTCCAGAGGCAGCTGCACTGTGACTTTAGTGTCTGGGCACTCAGAGCCAGATTTAATTTGCAGTCATGAGTGCTGCTCTAGGTAACTGTAACAACAGTAACAAAACACTGTCAATGCTAAAACTTCGTAGAGCATTCAAGTAAGAGATGTTAAAATGTAAGATCCTCAACAGAGATTTAAAAATGTTCCATTAAGGGGCTTCAGAATTAATCTCGTGCTTTAACTCTATTCACACAGCTCAAAAAGAATGTCCCTCATGTAAACTCAGTGTGTTTTGCCAGTGGGTTATTTGCTAAATTAATCCACTCACAGAGGTAACAAAGGCAAAGGTGCCTCCTCTTCCAACTTATCAAGTTCTTTTATGTCTGGTTTAATAAGAGCTCTTCTCACTAAGAAAAAAAAATATATCAACATTAGAAGAAAATTAGGCCACGTTCAATAGTCACTGTACTTCCTTGGTCTTTCTCCAGGTGCTTGAACCAAGCATACAGTAGGATGAAAAAGTAATTGTGCCACCCTAGTCTACAAAACACATTCTCCCAAAGATAACTCAAAATCAACAACTTCTGCTAAACTTTTATACAGATTCAGGTGCCTTAATTCCAATTCTGGCTCCTGTTCCTGAAGGTTTTCAGATGGGTTTGTGTTTAAATAATTAAATATGTATGCAGCTCTTTTGCTGAGAGGATGGTCAGTCATAGGTACAGGTTCCCCAGGGAAGTAGACACAGCATCAATCCTGCCAGAGTGCAAGGAGCATCTGGACAGTGCTCTCAGTTGTACAGCTGAGTTTTAGATAGCCCTGCAAGGAGCAAGGAGTTGGACTGTGATTCTTATGGACACCTTCCAGCTTGATATATTCTATGATTGCAAGAATTTATGGCAACTTTGTTTAACATAATTATAATGAGATACTGTAATTATGCCACTGATGACATTACAAAGAAGTTAGTCCAATGTTAAATTGTTTATTTTTTAATCACATTTTTTAAAAGATCAGCCATCCACTAAAATATTAACAAAATTGGGCTCAATTTCAGATTCAAGTTACTACAAATGTAAATAAATTAATACATGATTTCAAGGGAAAACACTTTCAAAATTCCAGTTCATTACTCCTTTTAAAGGGTTTTAAAATTGAAATGAGTTGCATGAGTGATATCTGAAAACAGTATTTATCTTTGCAGATTTTATTGCGAGCTTTCTCATGCAACAAAAGCACCGTCAGAAAACTCATGAATGTGTTTGTGAATAAACAGCTTAAAAAAGCTGCTGTTCCCGAAGAGGGAGAAAGAATGACATACATAAAGTCATAAAAAGTACATAAGCACATAAAAAGTTTCTCCTTTCTTTAGCAGTAAACAGCAAGACATTCTTGCTTCAAATTAACTAAATAAGTTAAAGACATAATGAAATATCATCAGCCATCAACCTTTTTGACATGAGGTCTGTAGCTGTCTGTGTCTTTGCCTGAACTGTACTTTCAGCTGGTTAACTTTTTACTGGTTCAAATAAAATAAGCAAGTTTTGCCTTAAACATTATGGCCAACACACATTATGGCCAATGCACATTTGATGAGGCAGAAAAAGCTAAATCAGTAGTTAATTACAAAGATCCCGCTGGGCTGAAAGAACAAACCAGAAAAATTATTTTCAGCAGGAGAATACGGAGTTTATAATATACATATATATATATTATATATATATTATAACACATATAACATTAATATAAGTGCTGAGTAATTTGTAGTACTTACACACACATCTTTGCATGCTCTTTTCATAATCCCTTACTACCTCCTTTAAAAGGTCTTCAGTGAGCAGCTCTCTATCTCTGCCCTTCATAAGCCACTGTGGCACCATAGTGAGCATGGACCTCAGCCACTGCTGCTGGATGGGAACCACCGGATTACTCTGCACACACTTCTTCAAAAAGAGGTAGTCTGCCTGAGAAGACAAGATTGTCAGAGGTCTAATAACTGCCTATGCATGTATTTTTGTGTTAGGCTTGGCAAAAATCTCTTTTTATTCAAAATTTCTTAATTTCAAAATTTCTTAATTTCTTAATTTCCTGAAGAGCAGGGTATTTAATCTAAACTTTTTAGTATTCATTGACTAATACCCTAATAGCTGCTCTGTGGTTGGTAACATGGTCTCTCTGTCTTAATGTTTAAATATAAAATATTGTACTTGTAAGTATGGCATTTTCCTTGGTTCTCTGCTGTAGTTTATGGCTAAGAATAAAACAGTTCAAGGTTAAGGTTATTGTTCTTTGGACAAACATTTATCTGGCAAAAAGTGTGGACAAACATCTCCCATAAGGGGAATGGGTCTTGGCCAAAGAAATAGATATTGCTGCTTTTGATTGACAGTTTTGTTATAAAATCTCTATAGTCTACAGAATAAGTTTAGCTAACAACAGCTAGGCAAAATTGGTGTTACCTTAGGCTACTTAATATAAATATTTAAATATTAATTTGAGTTTCAACTGGCTCTCAGAGATGAAGTCTTACTTTAAAAGCTATGCACAAATTTCAAGTTTAGTGCATGTTCTTCAAATTAAGGGATCGATGTCAAAGACTACTTTTAGTACAGGGTAAGGTACAACCTATGACCTCAACTGCAAAAATCCTGAAGCCTGTTAAGTTTCTTTCCTAAGTAATGATCTTTAACAAAGGTTAAATTAATTATTGATAGATGTACTTTCTATAACAGAAAAATACTTTCCCTCTACAGGACCACAAGACAAGATTCCTATTTTGCCCCTATTCCATTTTCCCCCACCAAGACCACTTTTTCTTGTTTAATAAGAATTATTCTACATAACATACTCAACTTCCCTGAAAAGGAGCCATTCACTCTTCTACTCCAAAAAAAGCAAATGAAAGAATTTAACTCACTCTTTTTTGGCTTTCTTCATCATCTGTCTGTATAAAAATAAATGGAAAATTGTTATATATGAAGAACATACAAATAAAAGCAGTGGAAATATAAAATTTAGCAAATATTTTTCCTAAACAAAGACTTTATTCTGTAGATATACAGGTATACATTTCAACTGGATTACCTGAGTATATAAATATATTTATGAATTACTGAGGAGCAAAACAAATATCTTGGAGTAAATTCTAAGAAGGAAAATAAATACCCCAATAACAAAGAACTAAATAGGCAAGACTTAATAAAGAAATATTTTCTCACAGTGGAAGGCAGTTCTGTGATAGGAGGTGCAGCATCTCTCTTATCTGTTTCATCCATGGTTATGTAATAGACTTCAAGAGCTCGTTCAATTCTAAAGTAAAACACAGCATCAGAAGTGAAGAAAAACTACAAATAATATATTAAAAATAATGCTAACACTTTAATCGATGCAAGCTATTTTTCCATCATTACCAACTCCATGATCACTAAACCTCACTATAATTATATTAAACAAACATCATTATTTGTCAAATGTCAAATGTGTAATGCCTCTTTCACTTGAATTCCAACATGTCTTGAATTACATAAAACTCACAGTAACTGATTAATGATCTCTTGCTGCTCCTTGTCTCTGTGGTATGCCAGTAGTTTCTTCTGTGATGGTGATGTTTCAGATAAGACTGGTGGAGGTAAAGCAGCAGGACGAAACAAAGTTCTCAAAGTCGGTTTATTGGAAGTTGCTTCATCTGAGTGCTCCATCTAAAGCCATAACAAAACAAAAATTCCAGAATACAGCCCGGTCCAGAAAGGAGTTTAACACATGCATCTGTTAAGGTGAAGGCATAAAATGAGGTCACCTCAGGGATCTCCATAGTTTAGGTATGACAGTTGAGCTTTCAAACAAGAGAACAATAGTTTGTATGATAAAATGGCAAAGTTTAAGGGAAAGTGTGGAAAGGAAGGAAAGGCAGGAAGGAAAGGCAGGAAAGAAAAGAAAGGGAGAAAGGAAGAAAGGGAGAAAGGAAGAAGGAGAGAAAAAGAGAGAAAGAGAAAAAGATTGATTTGTGTTCTGCGACTGGGCTAAGTTTCAACTTTCTACGGCGGCTTAAGCCCCTGAGTATGGCTATACCAAAGACTGACGGTCGGGTTCCCCTGGAAACACGATGCACAAACTCACCACTGCAGGTTCCCACAAGGGAACAGAAAGCCGAAGCTACCTCCTAAATCAGTGGTATGTCCTAAAAACGCACCAAACCGGGCGGTGGTGGACAAAAAAGCTCAGCTACGGGCAGCCGGGACGATATCGCCTTTTCCCGACGCTCGCTCAGCCCCGCCGCTCTCACCTCTGCCAGCGCTGCGGCCCCGGCTCGGGACAACAGCGCGGTTGCCCTGGAGCCAAAGGCGGGCGGCGGGGCCCGGCCCGTGCGGGGTGCTCGGGGCTCTCCCTGGCCGAGGTCAGTGCCTCTTGTGATGAAAGGAAAAGAGACGCGACGAGACTTGGAAAAACCTTACCTTGACCGCCCCGGTCTGCCAAAGGGTTGGCACAACCCGAGCAGGTCAGGAAGTCCCTCTGCTCCAGCCTCTGCCTGCACCAAGCAGATCACAGCAAGAATGCTTGAGAAATTATAATACCCTCAAGCATCAGGTGGCTGTTGCTAAGCTTCTGCTTTTTGTACAACTATAAATGGAAATTTATATTTTATTTATTTTATTTTCTGGAACTCCAGAAATTTGCTACCCACTTGCCCATACTTGACAAAAGAGGCTTTAAAACCCTAATTTTGTGTCTGTGTGGGCAGAGCCCCACGCGCAGAGACTGCGGGAGCATCGGGAGGGAATTTCATGTGTGTTTTCCAAAGTCCTGGGCATCTTCCTAGCGTGGCTCTCACGGGACTACTCAGCGTGAGGTCTCAACCCAGACCTGAAATGTTTTCTCACGAACAGAACACAAACCCAAACCCTTAACGTTAAAAGATTTAACATCAGGGCATTATGAGGGAGCATCAGGGCGTTATGAGGGACACCCGCCCACGCCTCAGACACCTGTTGGCCGGAAGCTGCGCTGAGGCGAGGGCGCTTCGCTGCTGAGGGAACAGAACCCGCTGGTTCTCCTGTCGGCCGGACTCACGCCGTGTCGGCGGGTTAACGGCGGGCAGAGGGGCGCGGGCAGAGGGGCGCGGGCAGCAGAGCGAGGCCAGCCCGGAGCGGGGCGGGGGCAGCGGGAGGAGGCGGTGCCTCACGGCCAGCGGCGCGTGCCCGCCCCCTTCCCGCCTCCCGCGCGGCCCCGCCCCTCGGCGCGCGCTGACGGCAGCGGCAGCTCCGCCCCGCCCGTTGCCCCGCCCCCGTCGCGTGCAGTGACGGCACAGCCCCGCCCCGCCCGGCGGTTCCGGCCGCGCCCCGCGGAAGCCGCAGCGCCGCCGAGTCCATGTGGCGCCGGCTCTGCTCCGCCCTCCGGAGCCTCCGCGGCTCCCCCGCCGCAGCCCCGCACGGCGGTGGGGGCCGCCCGCCCGCCGCCATGGAGCGCGCCGTGGTGCGCTGCGTGCCGTCCGAGCCCAAGCTGAGCCTGCGGTTTGTGCTGCCCGACGGCAGCGCCCGGCACATGCAGCGCGACCAGGCGGAGCCGCTGGGACGGGCGCTGGCGCGCATCGCCACCAACGCCGCTAAGGGCCACGGTAAGGCGGGCAAGAAGAGCAAGAAGGCGCGGGCGGAGGGCGGTGCGGAGGGCGAGGCGGCGGTGCCGGCCGTGCGGCTGTTCTCCCGCGACGGCGCGGCGGTGGCCGAGGAGCTGCCGAACGCGGCCGCCTGGCAGGACGGCGCCGTCCTGCACATCGGGGACGCGCAGTACCGCGTGGAGCGCAACCCGCCTGCGCTCACCGACCTCCGCCTGCCGCGCTCGCTCCTCGCCGGCTTCCCCGTGTGCCCCA
This sequence comes from Eopsaltria australis, assembly GCA_034509425.1. Classification (NCBI taxonomy): domain Eukaryota; kingdom Metazoa; phylum Chordata; class Aves; order Passeriformes; family Petroicidae; genus Eopsaltria; species Eopsaltria australis. The sequence continues at coordinate 1,650,563 of JAVTVJ010000277.1, read as the reverse complement.
AGGTGAGCGCCGAGTTCGCCGCTCCGCAGCACTGCCTGTTCCGCTGGTTCCGCGAGCAGCGCCCCGCGGACGGCGGGGACGCGGCGGGGGAGGCCTGGGTGGAGACGGCGGCGGCCGAGCGCGTGTTCACGCCGTCGAACGCGCTGGTGGGGCTGCGGTTGAAGCTGCGCTGCACGCCCGGGGACGGGGAGCAGCGCTACGGACCGGCCCGCGAGGTGGAAAGCAGCGGCCCCGTGGAGGCCGGGCCCGGCGCCTGCACCTTCGACGCCCGGCACCTCTACACCAAGAAGGTTTGCGGCCACGGCTCCGTCCGCGCCGTCTCCTACAACATCCTAGCCGATACTTATGCGCAGACTGAGTTCTCCCGCACTGTACTGTACCCCTACTGCGCTCCCTACGCCCTGGAGATCGACTACCGCCAGAACCTGCTCAAGAAGGAGCTGGCGGGCTACAGTGCTGACCTCATCTGCTTGCAAGAGGTGGATAAATCTGTCTTCGAGGACAGTTTGGCCCCGGCGCTGGATGCTTTTGGACTGGAGGGGCTGTTCAGGATTAAGGAGAAGCAGCACGAAGGCCTGGCCACTTTCTATCGCAGGGACAAGTTCAGCCTCCTCAGCCAGCACGACATTGCTTTCAGCGAAGCCCTGCTCTCAGAGCCGCTGCACAAGGAGCTGTGTGAGCAGCTGGCCAAGTATCCCCTGGTGCAGGAGAAGGTGCTGCAGAGATCATCTGTCCTGCAGGTACCAGCTTTGACATGCCTTCTTCTCTTTCCCTTATTTTTTCACCCTTTCTCCTCCTCCCACTGTCTCCAAGTGCAGCCGGGCCAGCATTGTTGAGCCTCAAGCAGCAGAAGGGAGGTGAGGGATTAACAATTTGAAACATGGAATTATGTTCTCTGTTAGCTGGGGTAATGGAGAGAGCAGAAGATCAACTTAGGAACAAGAACAAACCATTGAGATCTTACTGAACTGTATATATGGAATTACCAAAACTTGGTTAAAAAAGACTTATTTTGCTTTAAAATGAAGACAGATGTTGAGGTAGTAATTCCTGGCCGGTGGTATTGGCTGCCAGTTTTTCACTACTTACTTTTATATGTCAGAATGTATTTTATAAAACTTAGATCTTATAAATCAATTTTAAATAAATTAGTTGAGTATGCTTTATAAGGCCTCTTTAGCAAGTGACAGGAGAGAGACAAATAAGGTTGGATGGGTGTGTGAGCTTCCTGATGCCAGAGGGTCTGCCCACGGAGCTGTTGTGCAAGTGCAGGAGTGTAAGATAGAAGGCTGTGTCAGGAATTGCAGAAACACTGGTAAAAGTTCCCTGCTCATGAATTGAGTAGGACTAACAGGATTTCCTTGATAACTGAAATAACTTCCAAATTTTTGTTCAATTTAACAATTATGGAATGCTACATTTGCTTGCTAAAAATGGAGATTTAGCTCCAGTTCTGTTACAGAAAGAACTGGTGAATAGAAAACAAAAGCATTTCAGAATGGTACAGCCTGAATATCGTATGAAAAAATATGGCCAAACCAGACACAGTCAAAAGAATGTTTGTTAAATGATGTAGTGGTAATATTTCGGCTGGTGCCTAGACCTTATATAGAAAATTAATGAAAAGTACAGCTCCTAAATTGAGTTTATTGGTTATAAGCATCACATTCTTTGAACTGGATTGCCACAAAGGCATAAGCTGACTAGTGCATTTTAAAGTATAGAACCTCTCTATTTAAGATTTAACAAAGACTGCTTTTTCTCTTAAAGGTTTCGGTTCTTCAGTCTACAACTGATCCTTCCAGGAAGCTTTGTGTAGCAAATACCCACCTATACTGGCACCCCAAAGGTAATTTTTGCACATTCCTGCATGTAGGACAACTGGGTTTGGAACGGTTTTTGCTCTTCCTTGGGAGAATAGATTTCCCACCATTCTTTTGCAACTGTAGCCTTTTCTTCTGGAACTGAGGGTTTCCTGCCTTGCTTCTTATCTAGATGAAATCAAGCCAGACTCCATGGTCTGTTTATATATTTTTTTTCTAGTCTGCCTGAGAGTCAATAGAATCCAGCTAAAAGCAAGGCAAGTCACATTGCACATAATTCACTGAAAAAGCAGATCATAAAATAGAGGGAGCTTTGTGTGTGCTTATGGTTTCCCAGGCCTGTTGAACATGGAGCTCTCCCAGGGTACTGCCAGGAGGGCAACCAGATTGGGCTCCAGAAGCTGTCAGGAGAGATTCTTCTCTTCCCAATTAGCTCTCTTTTGGTTCTGTGCCTTTTTGGGAATATTAGTAGGGTGGTTGCCATTAAATGGAAAACTGCTGTGTATGAGTGTTAAAGCTTCAGAGTTCTTGCCATGGACGAGTTTTAAGTTGAAATTGTATGCCTCTCAAAAACTTTCAGAGTCACAAACTTTAAAGGCTTCTTATTTAATGAAAGCTATTCTAAAACACAAGATTGCTGTTTCAGAGCTATATGTGCTTAAATGTGCAACCCAGTGAGCACCTCCAGTGCTGTTCTGCATTATTTGAAATAATACTTTTTTACGTCCTTAGGTGGGAACATCCGTCTGATCCAAATTGCTGTGGCCATGTCTCACATCAAGCACATAGCATGCGACTTGTATCCCAGTATCCCAGTCATATTCTGTGGAGATTTTAATAGCACACCCTCATCAGGAACTTACAGTTTTATCAGCAGTGGTGGCATTGCTGAAGATCATGAAGACTGGATCTCAAATGGGGAGGAAGAAAGATGCAGTATGTCTCTAAGCCATCCTTTCAAACTGCTGAGTGCTTGTGGAGAACCTGCTTATACAAACTATGTTGGGGGGTTTCATGGATGTCTGGACTACATTTTCATTGACAGAAATGCTCTAGAGGTTGAACAAGTTATTCCATTGCCAAGTCATGAAGAAATAACAACCCATCAGGCTTTGCCAAGTGTCTCACATCCTTCTGATCATATAGCACTAATATGTGACTTGAAGTGGAAATAGAGTAGCTCTGGCATGGTGCTTTTGGAGGTTTTCAAACAAAAAATTTAATTTAATGTACTGCTGGGGAACTGAGGTTCGATCTGACTTGTATGCTACTAAAAGGAGAGCCAAAATAATTAGTGAAGAGTTCATGTGTTTAATGGCTCTACTGAATAATGTCACACTGTTCAGAATATTTGCATGAAAATTTCCCCATTTTTATATGCTAATGGGAAAAAATACATTGAAGACAGGGTTTTGAAAATTGGATTATCATATACCTTTTTAGTAGTGTTTTTAAGGGATTAAGAATTATTTTGTTAAAAAAAAGAATTTAATCTGATTTGTAAGACAGTGTACAAATTGAACCCTGTTTAATTCAGAACCAAACACAGAACCCAAACTTAAATTTATTTAGTTGACTCAACTTCACTGTAATTAATGTAATGATAATTTAAGTTCATAAATTGTCTTGTTCACTTACCATTACTATGGCACAACTTCTGGTAAGTTGCATGAACAATGTACTTGTACCAACTTCTGAAAAGATGGTCTTAGTTATCAGTGAATAGACTTTCTGTGAATAATCAACCATGTTAAATTCAAGGCTGTCATTGATTTGGAAGCAATTTGCCCACATAACACGGGTAATGAGAATAGTGCTAACACCTTGTGAAACTGGACTACATGAAGAAACAGCATCTACTTTGAACATCTGCTCCTTCTGGTTTGAGTCATTGATAATAAAAGATACTGGAGTTTGGGACAACCAGCTTTGGATGGGAGGGAGATTTTTATCAATATCATCTGTTTTCAGGTGGGGAGAGATACAGAACAGTGTGGTGCATTAGCTATCTGTGCCTAAATCTTTATGAAGAAACACGAGTGACTTGTATACCTTTATCACAGTGGTTGTATTTTGCTCCTCTCTTGCATACAAAGACAGCCTGAATTTTTAGTGTTTTTATGTGCATTTTTTCTTTGTAGAAATAGTCCAGTTTACCCTATTTTGTAGGATGCAGGGAAGTATATTTTATCCATACCTTCACTGAATGTGTTGGAGTGGATTGAATAATTTAACAAGCTTCTTGCCCTGCATCATTAGTCCATAGGAAACAAAGAGCATTTGGAAACCATTCACTAGATCATCCTCTTTCACCTAATAAAACTCCCTTTATCAATTTTGTCACTGTTGCCTGTTTGGGGTTTTTTTCTAGTTAGTGGTGTCTTTCATGGCAAAACAAGTTTATCTGGGTTGATAAAAGCTGTGTACTCTCTACTTGCACACCTGCTCACCTTCCCTGCATTGTGGTGCTCTGTAGCTGGGATTCACTCAACTGTTTAAACGCTACTCTAAACAGGCAAACTCTTTCAGGTGGGATGATTCTGAGGGTTGCTGGTGCTGTCTCTTGCCATAGTATTTGCTATGCTGTGAAGGGTGATGGTGTGTGGAAGCTTGTAAATATCTGCTCCTTTCTGTTATTTCCAATACAATTACTACTGTGTTTTGCTGCTGTAGTGTCTGGGCATCTGTCATGATGCTGGTAGCTGCAGTAGCAAAGCTCTCAAGGCAGGTTTACCTTAAGAGATCATACAAGGCTAAAAAGACACAGGCCCATAAATCTCTAAATGTGTCTCAAACAATATGATGTGAAAAGACAAAGCTCATGAACTGTCCAATATTTTGTTACCAACTCTGCCCGCAGATAAAGGAAAATGGACAAATTCCACTACTCTGAGTCTGTAGAAACCTGTGTTGGTAAAGAGCTCATGTAAATGTCCTCTGCAAGCAGCTTCTTTTCAGCAACATAAGCAGTTAACCTTCCCTCTTATCTGGAACTATCACCTGACCTGCTCTACCATCTGTGAATTGACTCCTTCTTCCTGCTCATGCCACACCAAACTAAAACACGGATGTGATCCTGTTAAAAATACAGGGCCTTTAGTTCTCTTGCTTGTATTACCATTTTAATGGATCTTTATGTCCTGAACTTAGTTACCTTAAAGCCATTTGTGCCCAAAGAACAAGACAGAGGCTTGGAGGTGGAAAGAGGTGATGAAATCTTAAAGCAAGACCTAAACTTGCTCCAGCAGATCCACTCCAAAACAGAACACAAGGCCTCAATGAAATGGTGTTCATTTATTCCAACAGCTTTGCAGGCTTATATGTAAACTCTCAGATTTCTGGTTTTGTTAAGTCAGCACTTTAGCTAAGCCATATGGTAGCTAAGCACCTTTGGATACAAAAAGGAAGCAAAATGGAATGTGGCAATTAAAGTGGCAATGGAGGATGTTAGATCACTGCACTAGTGATGGACTGTCCCTGAAAAATTGGACCCTAAATAATTTGGGTGGATCTTTGATCACTTACTGTTCTTTTATATGTCTAATTAAAAAATAAAGTGTAATTCAGTCTTGCATGAGTTGATACCTGTATTCTCCTAGACCACAAAGTTGATAATAAAAGTATCATTGATTTGTAACTTCAAGATACTGGTGTGAGGAGAAAATCTTCCAAACCGACTGGAGACTGTAAAACCCCTATCTGGGCAAGTAATTTTTACTAATTTAGTAAATGAGGGAACACACCTGAAGATGTAGCATTTGCAAGCATATGGCATCCTAAAGGGCAGAAAAATTAATTGGAAGATCTGTTCAAGAGAAAAATTCCATATCAACACCAAGGAAAACACTGAAAATGACTGCATTACAGCTGAGTCAGAAATACAGCGGCCTATAAATTGCCAGCTCTGAGAAAAAATGAGGGGAAAAATAAACTCCACTGAGTAATGCAGGCTTGTGGGCTGGCAAGAGAAATGTCTGTCACTTGGAACAGTAAGATTGCAATTGTAAACTTGGAAGTGAGATTGTATTACTTATATAGGCTAACTGAGCTCCCCTTATAACTTGAAAGAACATTATTTTCCTCATTTTTAAGTACCAATCCATTACAACTGGGTTAGTTTGTCTTTTCCAAACCCAAAACATTAAAAATCTGTAAGTTGTGCCTGGAACCAGAAGATGGAGCTGCTCTGAGAACAGACTTGCTTGGTGCTCTGCCTCCCTTCCGAGAACAGCAGCTCCCTCCCGCTCACTATGCTGGCACTTGGGCTGCTGCCTCTGTCCCCCTGCAGACCGGGGAGAGGGAGCGCACAGGGAAGCTGGAGTCTGCAGGAAGCAAGTGATGAGGACAAACAGGGCACTGGAACAGGCCCTTGCACATGGCAGATAATCCTTTACTGTGTTTAGGAGAAATTCACCCCCATGAGCTGATGCTGGGGAATCTCCAGACCCAGTATCCTCCATTTAATTAGGAAACTGCAGCAGCAGAGGCTGACTGCCAATAGCAGCAATGTGTCAGGAACCTGTCAGCATGTCTGGAATGAGAATGCAGCACTAGGGTCTAGATTAGGAAAGACATCGTTCAAATAACCTGAGTTTTTGGGGGTAAAAGAACCCTTAGGTATACCTTTGGCCCAGAGCCCCCACGCTCCCAAGCTCTATTTACATCTGTGTAAGGTAACATTCTGCTTCCTACTGCACATACATTAATTTTAACTCCAATTTTGGCTCCCCCTACACCTCTGGACCTTGCCCAGCAATTAATTCTTCCTCTCTAAATCACATCCAGGACCCACATTTGTACAAGTCCCATTCAACTTGTCTCCATTTTATTTCATAAACCTGAACTCACCTCTACTTGTTCCTCATCCAGCAACTGGAAAGCTCTATGTCCTTCACAAGAAAAAACCGGGTAGAATTTTCTTTGCATCTTTGTAAATGTGTGTGGGATTTCTTTGTTGTTGTTACTCTAGTTTTCCGTTAAGGAAAAACTCCTTGCCTTCTATTTATATTTCCCACCTCTGATTCATTACACTCAAGACTTGCCTCCTGCCTGGCTGTTGTCAGGAGGGAGAAGTTTCTTCTTTCACACTGGCTCCTGCTATGGACAAACTCATCACACACAAGAACATTAGAGAATGAAGGGCACTCAAACACTGACCTTCTGGAGACAGCAGACTTGGCTCATTTTTAGGCTCTGGGTATTGTGAAATGTCTACCTGTGTATTTGATATGTACAAAATCAACCAAGTTCTGCCAGATCCTTCAGACTGGTCTGGCAACTTTGAACTCCTATTATTCTTTCCCCTGACCACATTTGTTCCAGAGAAAGAGGTCGCTGTGACAGTAGAGCCTCCTGTGACAGTACTTGAATTCCCGCACATCTCTTGCATCATTGTTGTTTTTGAAAGGTGTAATTCAAGCATTCAGTAAAGTACCTCTATGTATCATGATAAAGCAAGCAAGGATGCCAAATATGATTGAGAGGAGGAAGAACAGGGAGGAGAAAAATGGTATGAAAAAACTAAGGGGAAAAATACCCAGTGTGCTAAGGCATCTGAGTTTTCAACATGTCAAATTAATTGTGTAGTTGCCTTGTTTCTCAAATTCTTGGCATAGAAAGAAAATCGTTTCAAGTCTTCCGACTGCTATCCAGTAAGAGGAAAGGCCTTAAAGCATTTCAGTTTTGGCTGCTCAGCTTTATTCATAAATCCAATGGCAGCATATGGAATGTATTCTTAAGTCCCCATTCTTGTCAAGGGTGGGAAAGACATATTTGGACAAGGCAATGTGCAAAGTTTCATTATATTGCACTCAAACTGCCTTGTCCAGGTCTTTATAAAAGGATTTCTTAGACTAACAAGGGACTAATAACTGGGCTCTGAATTTTCATGACTAGCAAAACCCAAACCAATGTTTTACACAACCTGGGCCATTCTTGTAAGCAACAAAAATAATGTACTTAATATTCGAGAAATAAATTGTGTCACCATGGTCAAATAAAACCCACTCATTCTTCAGTATTTTTCTCTCTATAGTTAAGCTGGCCATCTGACACACTGAAAGGAAGCCTCCTGTACACAACTAATACTTGACTAACTCCCCAGTGCAGTAGAATTTACCCATTGTTTGAATATGGAAGTTCATGTATACCAAGAGAAATTTCAGCTACTGGAACTCAGGATTTCCTGTCACTAGAGTGAATGAGGAACACATTTTTAGCAGTCTCATGCCTGTTCAAGATTTTGAACTTCTGGGATAGCAGCTCAGTTCAGGTATTTGACTTCTGATAGGGAAATGACAAACCACGTTAGTACCTAAACTCTTAACAGACAGGAGAAAATTGGATGTTCATGGGAATTTCATCTTTCTCTGAAGAACAGGGCTGTACTGTACATTGTTACTGATATACAACATTGACTTTGTCTTACTGCATTTCAGTGCAAGCTATAGCCTTAACCCTCACGCAGACTCCGTCACTCTTACATGAGGCTCAAGATCTTCATTAGTTTCTGACTTTGAGAAATCACTCATTTTATAGCAGAATTACAGCTACTGATACAAAACCCCAAACATGATGACTCTGAAATATGAGCTTCGTATACATATGCTGCAACTGAAATGCATAGTGGCTCAACAGAGCTCACCTAAACCTGAATACTTACTCATTTAAATAATTAAATCTCTACAAAGCAGAATGTTTCCTTCATGGTAATAGGCTGTTTCATTTAAAGATTACCTCTAACTGTGTAACAAGCAGTGATTATTTTAACCCACTAGGACTACAAAAACCAACTTGTACTAGGGACAAGCTGTCTCTTCTGAACAAGGTGTACCTTTTAAGGTTTAATTCAAGGAACTACATTGCTAGAAATGTGCGCATCAACAGCTACTGACCAAATGCATGGGTATATCAGCTTGGTAAATAAGTAATTTAGCAATTCATTAAAGGTGCAAGCAAAACCCTTCTCACTTTACACTGTCTCCTGGGTTTCCGTTACACATTGAAGACATTTAAGGGACTGTATTCAAAAACACTGGCATGTTCCCTGCTTAGCTGTGCTCACAGTAACAGCACCTCCTAAGAACTTGAACCTCACTTAAAACAGAAGCTGCCTTGGAAGGTGGTATGAACCAAAAGTAGCTTGAGTTCACCAGATCTTGTCACTGGGATTTCTTGTAGCAAGGGTAACCAGACTTGGGTGGAAAATGAGAAGCACTTAGCCTGAAACTTCAACAGAATCATGCTTTGAGTTCCTAAAGACATCCAATCAATAGGACAGCACATTTTAGTTGGAGAGTTGAGCAGTATTTGCTTCTATACTGCAGACAGGCAACAGAAAAATAGATTCTAAACTACTCATTAGCAGAAACCTCAAAACACATATTAATTTATGCCTTTTGAACTACAAAGGTGTAAGGGGAGAGAAATATGTTGTATAGAGATGATTTTTGGGGGCGATTATCAGCATTATTATAACATTTGTTACATCCCTGTAAAAGCACTCAAGTTACCTTCCCAGCTAGCCATCAACATGTGTGACTCTCCTGCTGGGACCCATGTAGGTTTTGACACGTAGATAAAACTATGAAACAGACATGCATGCTTTTCAGGCAGTTCGAATTCGTTTTATTACAATTTTTTAACTGTTAGTATTTTCGTATCTGGACATCTTAAAAGGAATTTAAGATTTACAACTTCAAAAGACATTACAGAATTATGTGAGCCCCGATGACAGCTACTCTACTGCACTGTATACAACTTGGTTGCCTCCCTTCCATGTCCCGCTCTACACAGCTCCAAACAAGCGAAAATCTGAGACTGATGTTCATATTCAAGCTGCAGGAAAGTTCAGTATATGGAGAAAGAATAAGTGATAATTTGCATTCGACCATCTCAGGAATCAAGAAGAGCATACACAGAACTATACATTTTATCATTTTATTAGGAATAATTCCAAGTGGGTTATGAAGAAACTAATCCATTGAGTTTGATGAATTTTCCAAAATTTTCTTATGAAGATATGTTCACCAACAAAGAGTAAAACTTCAGCAGAACTATTATACACTGGGCAAAAATAGTCAGGCTGATACCAAAAAGCAACATGCAACATAAAAAAAAGATACAATATAAAGGAAGACAATCTGCTGAATATTAAAAACAACCTCAACATGAGCTCTTCGCAACCAGCACAGAACTATTCTACCCATCAAATCCAATTCACACAAAGGCAAGTTGGGCTGACAACCCAAGGATTAATAAAATGTTCCTCAGTGCAGTAGATTTGTATAGTGTTTTAGAGCATTTCCTTGGCTTGGAACAAGCAGTATTAGGAAATCTTTTTGGCAAGGGAGAGAAATAAATACATACGGAATGCTACATTTTTAAATCAGCAGACTGTCTGAGGAATGAAACAGGGCATCAGTAAACTAAGAGTAGCAGGGAGAAAAAAATTAAAACATTAATTTATTGGGGCTCAAAGAGTATTCAAAACAGATCTTAAAGATGTCACAATAACTATATTCAGGCATTTAGGCTAACGAGGGGAATAAAATCAGAAGACACACTTTTTCCAAGTTAAGGAGATTTTTACCCAAGCATATTGCTACCTTTGCAACATGTAGCTCGGTAAACAATAATTGGCAACGAAATAAGTTGAAACGCTGTAATATCCTGCCCAAATATCAGTTCCAGATACTGTAATAACCAAGATGCAAACTAATTTTGTTGTAACAAGCCTAGACCACTTATATCAAACATGTCCCTGGTGAAAGAGTCATCCAGTTGGAATTAGCGTTTTGAGAGTTCATTTGACAGCCAGTCAAGTCCCTCATACAGACCGGTTCCTTGCGTAGCACAGGTAGCCTGGACATACCACTGTTAATGTAGAACACAAAAATTAACTTTAAATACTGACAAAATGCAAGCCAAGTTATGACAGCATGTGACACTCCTTAGTGTTGTTGTAATCGTGTTAGTGTAATAACAGTGTTCTTTAAATACTGTTTTGTGCCGTAAGTAGAGTCAAGGTTGAACAAATGGTATTGTAAAAAATTTTGAGAACTACACGTAGTGTAGAGGAGGTTCAGACATTATCCAGAAATTCGAGTGTTGGCATAGTAAAGGCTACAACATAGTTTAAGACATCAAGAAAAAAATATACAACTTTTATGCTGAAAACTACTACTTGTCTCTGAAAGACTGTTCTTCAGGAAGTGAATATGGAATTATCTACATGAACAGACCTCTGAAATATGGACAGGATCTTAGTGTGTCAACACAGACACTCAGATTCCAAAAGGTGGGATGGTTTATGTGAAGCAAACCTGCACCTCTAAAGTTTGTGCAGACAGAATCTAATGCTTCAGAAGCTACGTAATTTCCCCCTGGAGGTGGGAATGCAGAATGCATGTGCTCTCCCAGAATACTGAGAAAACAGGAAAAGCCCACATACTTTGTGAAATGCTGGATGTCTGTATTTCAATGACAAACTGGAGTGTTTGTATGCTTTCAGAAAAAGGTGACAAATGAAACACCTGTAACAGGTGTATGCACTGGATTATACTTGTAAACCACTTATTTTGAACAAGAACCTGAATTATGCATTATGAAGTTTAACAGCAGGTGTGTGCATCTTTCTACAGAAAGAGGTGAAAACTACCTCTTCCCTTCGAGGAACTTTATATGATATATAACAGAGGGAGAAAAGAGCTCAGTAGTCAGGAAGTTTAACACTTACAGTTCTGTTACGCAGAGACTGAAGGCCTAGTTTATCTGTCATTTCACTGATTGCCATGGCATTTGGCAGATCCTGTTTGTTTGCGAACAGAAGCAGCACTGCATCTCGCAGCTCATCCTCCTGAAGCTAACAGAAAAAACACACATTATCAAATTGCCTCAGTTAAGTCAGTTACTTCAACAAACACTAAAAAAATCTAAATACTGATTTAAGGGTTCTAAACATTTTCATTCTTGCTCCAGAAGTCACTAGTAAGTCTTGAGTGAAATTTAACTAGTATACAACAGAATTCCTGCAATTAAGGAAGCCACCTTTCAATTTAAAAAGTTTAAATTTATGGGCACGTTGCTGATCAAATATTCTCTAGCACCAATCTGTTCTTCCAAAATTCTTTTTCTGCTGCATTTCTATCAAGGTTTCATGAATGGAAGGTTCTGACACATTATTAGCTCTCTACAGAGTGGAAATTACAACTCAGTGCACTATGTTACCCAGAATTACCAGCTGAATACAATATGCACTGTACACACTCCCTAAAACTTTAAAATCCTAAATCTTTTAGGGAACCTGACAAACATCCAAAAATTGGACAAGTCTAACAATGATACTTCAGAAGATACTTACCATTTTCTGCAGCTCTTCTGCTGCTTCTTGGATTCTCTCTCTGTCATTGCTGTCTACCACAAAAATGAGGCCCTGTAGAAAGTTAAGAAGATTTGAAAAAAAATAATGTAAATGTGCAGCACTATTTTAAAACCGCAAAAATACTCATACTGAATTTGTTTTAAAAAGTTTGTACCAAACAGTACTTCTAATGGCATTTCTGTTACTCAAGTGTTCTTCTTACACAATTTACTCTTAACCTTTCAGTCTGAAAACCTCTTTCTTATCATTCTCTTCAGGGAAAGAGAAGTATCTTTTAGAAGTATTCAGTTAGAGGACAGTAATAAGGAACTGAAATTAAGTATTACTCTATTCCCAACAGTATGCTGGTGCAATGTCCCTTCTGTCAATCCAGACCTCTCTATTTTTCGGCACTGATCGTATGCATCATGCTGCACACAAATATCATGGAAACAATTCTATATTCAACACAAAAAGCCCACTCCAGAAGTTTACTGATACTAATAAGCAACTTATCTCACTACTTGTGAACCAAAGGAATCACATTCATGTCCCAAAAACTGACTGCAGTCACATCAATGTGAAGCTGGCACTTTACAATCAACTGGTAACAAGATCTTTTACAGTATTTTAGATGCTCAGCTTACTAAAAACACTGACTTAGCATAGTAAAAGCTGCATATTTTAAGAGTTCTGCACAACAAACCAGTTGCTCTGGTACATTAAAGAACACTGGTAGATCCTAAAGGACTTGATCCTTGAGAGGCTACACTCACAACTAGGCTTGAAGCCTTCAGGGGAACAAAGCAGCTACAACTAGAATAAAATCTGGGTACCCTCAAAAGTTACAGGAAGCAGTGCAGAGCCTTTCTGAAAGAAAGAAAACAACTCTCCATATGTACTCTACAAAATACAATGAGGCTTTACAAAATAGGTCTTTAACTATTGCTATCTGAGTACTCTTACCTGTGTGTTTTGGAAATAATGCCTCCAAAGAGGTCTAATTTTATCTTGACCACCAACATCCCAAACTGTGAAACAAATGTTTTTATATTCTACCGTCTCCACATTAAAACCTAAAAATGAAGGAGTTTAGTAATTAGAAATAGTTAATTCTAGTGTTAAAACATAATTCTAACCATGTTCAAGATAGATACTTCCTAAGGTACGCTTCTCCCAAATATGTATAAAATGGCTTATCAATATTGAATTGGTAGATCAGAAGAAAATTGACTGAAGGGGGAGAAAACATGAATCACTTAAATCCAAGTCCAAGGGACTGAGCAAATCTTTCAGCCACAAACTCTGAGGCTCATGGTGTTTGGGGGAAGTGGTGCTACCGATCTGGTTCCTATCCTCCTGAGCATCTGCCACTGGCCATGGTCAGACACAGGATTCTGGTCTGGATGTCTCTTTGGTCTGACACAGTTACGTTATGGCAGTACCAGACAGTTCATGTTTGTTTTGATTCTTATTCTAACACCAAAGACAGCAAATCCCTGCACCCTTCAGAGGTCTGTCAGGTTCAGAATAACAAGAATAAAGATATAAGAACTGGTGATCTTACCAATAGTGGGAATTGTGGTGACAATTTCTCCTAGTTTCAGTTTATAAAGAATGGTTGTCTTACCAGCAGCATCCAAACCAACTAAAAGGAAGAGAAAAATTGCTTTAGCTCACACACTGAACTGCAACCTGCTAATCTAAAAACATGCCATTGTACATGCAGAGTACTAGGGGTTTTTTACTGAGAACAGCTTTTTAAACACTCTTAACTCATTGCTGATAAACTACTGTATGTTTTTCCCCATCTCTTCTACCCAGCACTGAGAACAAGCCATGAAGACAAGCTCATTAAGACACTTCCACTCACAGCCTACAGGCTCACAAGTTTCTAGTAATCTTCCTTAGTATTTGTATTAATTAAGCTTTATCATTCATGTTGAAAGATTCTTCTGTGTAAATCAGGAAGATTTTTAAAGCCTAGCAACAATCTACAACCAGCATACAGTTTCTAACTGAGCGCACATTTGTTACTTCACTAAGCTGGGGAAGGCCTCACTTACTCAACTTTCTGCACAGCTCAGATTCACAGGCACATGGACCAACTGAAGCTGGCACTATCCATGAAAGACACTTCTTGTCCCTTATTCCAGCCTCTCCTCCCTTTGCTAAGCCATTTCTTTAGCACTGACAAAACTACATACATCAGGAATCTCTCATCATCCCTCCATATATACCCCAAGGGCTGTAGCTCTTCAGGATACCACTTCCATACAGCGAGATCCACTATGATGCTTCCATTAGATGCTTCCACTGTTGGTCATTACAGAAGACTTTCTGCACTTAAATTTGCTCTTCTGTTTCTGAAACAAAACTTAAGCTTGCTGTTTCTCAATGTAAGCTATGTGATAAATACAGGATCCTTAAGAAATAAAACAAATCCTAAAAGATATTTTTTAGACATATCACCAACACTGCAAGCATACACTGTAGTTTTCTAAAACTGTTTGTGAAACTGCTTATTGTTACGTCTTTTAGAACACATAAATGTAACTCAAAATAGTATTCTTTAAATTAGAACCCAATACCTAGCACACAAGCACTTCCATAAACAGCAGGCACTAAACACCACAGCACAAAACGTCTATCTTTTGTCAGCAACATTTTGACCAAACAAAAATACTCCCCATCAAAAGAATTAATTAATCCTTTTGCAAGAAACCAAATGCTATCCTCATTTTATAAGGATACCACACATTCTTAAGTTTTCTCAGTTAACATCCTACTCTGTAACTGCAATATATTAAGCTTTAAGTGGTTTGGTGACTTGCCTATTAAAACTGTTTCCTTAGCATCACAAAAAAAATGGAATTCAAAATTACCTGCTTATTCAGAATGAAACCAAACTCTTGAAAAACCTCCTCTTTCTCAAGACACAAACTGCTGTTGCAGCAAACTGATTTAAAAAACCCTATCTATAATTGTCTTATATTCTAATAGTGTGCATGGGATTAAACATACCAATGCAGTTTCTTTGGTAATGTAATAGCATGTTAAAAAAAAAGGGTTGTTTTAATTCTTAATGTCATGACAGCATGAAAAAAAGGGGGTGGAGTGGGATTCTACCACCAAAACCAAAGCTCCTTGACTCCCAAAATGCTCAAAATGTAATTTAAGGGGTTTGAGTTTGCTATTGTTTGAGTGTTGGTCTCCTTCAGAACCACACACAAGCATGAACAAAAAAAAGTCATGGTGCAGCAGAAGTCACACAAGAACTTGCAAATCATGAAACTTGTAAATGCCACAATTTTCCCCGCACTAGTGAAGTGTCAGGTCACCTTAAAAAACCCCCTAAGCTGGTTTCAGAACCCTCAAACACTCCATTTATGCTGAAAACCAATGTTTTTAACAGCACAATACTTGAAACCCAACACTATTTTCACACAGCTCAACCTCAAGTAAGCACTTGCAGGATGTGTAGATCTTCAGAAGAACATAGTACATGATATGATAGGGTTTTTTTCCAGTAAATTAGTAATAAGATAATTTAGTGAACCAATCAGAGTTACAACTACTACTCAAAACTCAACTCTTATTGTTCCCCACCAAAAAAATTATTCTGTTATCAATGTAACAAACACTGACAAGATCTGTTAAAATTAACAATGTAAGAAAGATGTCATTGTCTACACAAACTGTTCGAGTGTATTTGAGGTTTATACAAACAACAGACGAAGACAAAGAAAAAAGCTCATCTCATTCCAAAGAATGTATGCAGGGTATCGAGACCCATTTGAAGACATGATGCAGAGTCTGGAAATTAGAAACTAGTCAAGAATTTTAAACTACTTGCTAAATTACGAAAATATTGCTCTAGTTACCCACTCAACCCTATAGCACCTCAGCGGTGCTGACAGAAAGCTACAGTGCCTATGTAAGCACAAAGCCCAGAGTCTGCTTAAACCTACTCTTACCCACAACTCTTGATTAAGCTGTTGGACTTTGCACTGAGGCAGACTGAGTTATGGGGTTATGAGTACATGTTTTCTTCTTCTGACTTTACATTTGAGGCAGAAGCTTAACTGAGGGAAGGACCTTATGCAAATCACTGTTGACCCTATTTGCAAAAACTGCCTCTTTTGGCCAAACTGCAAATGTTATGAAGTCTAAAGAAGCAAGTCATGAAAAGCATAGCCTCCATTCATATTTCTACTCCAATTTGCAATTTACCACCCTTTAAAAAATTTCAGAGCACTAACTCACGTTTAATCTTTTGAGGTGGTAGGAAGTGTAACTATTGCTTTTAGTAATCCAAGAACAAACATGTTTACATTTGAACTGGAACACTAAATGTAAACCTATGAGCTACTGCCATGTCATAAACTTCACCAAGATTAAAAGCCACATCGTAAATCTCCAAACAAAGTAAATGTCCAATTCTGCATTTTCACTGATTCTACTGCCTGACTGACCATTGTCAAGACCAAGGTGTAAGAGACTCGATGAAGGGTATAATGTTCAGCAATTGTACTGCAAAGCATCAAGGTTACAATAAAGTACAAATGGGAAGAACACACTTGTACTTGGAACCATTTTTCTTTAAACTGAATCAAACATCCTCTTCCTCTAGTTGAAGAAAAAATATCTACAATGCTTTCAGGTGCTGCTAAAATCACTGTGGTTTTAAGCCCTTTACTCCTCTAAAGAGTGTTTTATTCACAGACTGTCAGTCGTGTTTCTGAATCTCAAGCTTCTAGTTCACTTGTCCCTAGGAACATCATCCCTGACCACATCACATCCTTCATTAACCAACTTCCTATTTTGATCACTGGTGGCTGAATATCAAGCTGCCTCTGTTATCACAGCACAAAACTACATAAGAACTATAGAAAGCCAATAGCATGTAAACCAACAGTTGTCTAAAACAACACCTGCCCAAATAAAAAACAGCTAAACAATTATGATCTGTACAGTGACACAATTCCCAAAGAATATGACATTTTTCACCCAATGTATTTAATAATTACCTTTCTATCTGAAGCTCCTCAGTAGTTACTGTGTCAGTTAACACTTGCACAACTACACCAAGACACAGAACACTAAATTATGATACTGAAAGGTGTACAATGAATTGGTATCTTTTTCTTCAAGGACAAAAAACCATCAGTGAAGAGTTTCACAGACAAGTACATGCAGGGTGAGGACTCAGTGTTTCTACTCTTAATGCTGCAGTTGCCTAATCTGACTTTCAGACATTCAGCTTGATCCCACCGTTCTTTCTTTCTCCTCATGTTGTCTATATACAAAGAAAAGGTATAAATCTTTTTTACACGCATTTCTTCCGAAGAGTAACTTAATATTGTTGAAAAACACCTAATTACACAAGCGTATTTTTTCAAAAACAAAGTTTCAGTAACAGTAAAACATTAAATGTCCACCTCTTATCATAAATTGAATTTGAGAACATAAAAGGTAAGTGAGTGCTGTTGGTAATAGTCCCTGATGAGAAATACTCAAATTCTGCCGAACTCAATAACACAAAGTCTGTTTCAGGAGCTAAATTAATTCTAATTTATCTTCAATTCTGCAGAAACAGAAGAAAGATACGAAAAGGAAGTTAGAATTATAAATAATAATCTGTTGATATCAACTCACATAATATTTTTCCCCTAAGTACTTTACCCCATAAAGTTATTTCTTAATTGGTGTTCTACATATGGAAACTTAGATGTTTGGCCTTGTACAGCCCCATTTTCAAACTTTACACTGAAAATTATAACCTTGAGAAAAAGTTTTAATTCTATCCCAGTATTCATTCAGACACCTCCTCTCAAAGTGCTGATATACGATGTAAAATGCTATTAAGAGATTATTTTTAGTGTTACAGTTATAGACAAATTATGTCCTATTCAGTGTTAACACTCTGCTCCTAAATATCCAGTTTCATGCCCTGTAACAGACTTTCACCACAACATACCCCAGGTTTTACTTTCCAGTACTACCTAACAAATATGGTGCTATCCTGTGCCCTGATCCAGCCCTGAATTTTAATACAAGGCCTTAAAATAAAAATTTTTAAGAAACACAAAAATAAATTCACTTGAACCAACTGCTAGAAAGTGCACCTTCCAAAGCCATCTCTAACTTGAATTCGACCTTATTTCCTACCAATGAAGAGCCTTGCAGTTTGATCTGTATGACATCACTCTCCTGTTTTCAGTACTTTGCAGAAAGTAAAAGAACTACAAATACCACAGACACTGTCTCATCCTACAGTCAAGCTCACTTAAGACTTCATTCATTAAGTCATATGAAGAGTCTGGCTGTTAGGGAGACAACCAAATCACCTCCTTGAAACCAACACATGTACTAAGTTGTCTTGAAGACTAAAATTACCCGGATTATTTTGAAATGGATGAGAGTCTCTAATTTCAAACAGATTAAGACACAATAAAAATTATTTAATATGCAATAATGAACTTCGTTCTCACAAAATATACGGAGAACCTAAAAGATCATAATTTTAAAAAGCTGCACTACTGTGTTTGCTGTGCACATCCAGGCAGCATTAGGGATGGGTGTGTGCCAGGAAGTTTCACAGTTAGAGCCCACTCCCATTGCTGGCTATATCCAAATGAGCACTTTATACAGTTCCTTAGGACAAGCTACTTCAGTCAACGGCCACGAACCAAATTCCATTCACTTTGGTAACAGAATTTGAGAAAAATTTAGAGGCTAAGAACTGTTTGTACATAAAGATTGCAGGGGTGGGTAGGTGGGTGGAAGAAGGCAGGGAAGAACTCGAAGTGGAGGAGGAAATACCAATGCAGTATGTGCTGGCTTTGACCTTTTGAACTATAATCTGAAAGTGAGAATCTTCAAGAGCCACTGGCTCCAACTCCTACAGCCCGTGTCAAGGCAACAGATAATTTAAAAAATAAATGGATATTCAAAATAAATAATTACGCGGAGACAGTAAGACTAAGCTGCCTAGAGGGTTTTATCGGTTTGTACACGAGGCACAAAACTAATGCCCAGAGAGGCTATTCCGAAACGCCCTTTCACAAGAGTCAGGATACAGACACTACAGCTCCCTACAGCTACCGAAAATCGGCCATTATACGGCAGTTCCTACGCCCCTGGTGCTGCAAACACCAGGCTTTGTCACATCCTGCTCGCGGAGCCGCAGTGCCGGGGCAGGAGGGCACGGCCGGGGCGCGGGGCTCGCTCGGCCCCTCGCCCGAAGACACCGGCCCTGCCCGGCTGCAATTCCATCTTTGTTCCGCTCGCGGCCCGGCGCAGGTGCGGGAGTGGGGCTCGGCCTCGCCGTGCCCGGCGGGACCGGGGGGCGGCGGGCGAAGCGGGGAGGGGAACGGGCACACAGGAGGAGAAAAAGAAGGGCAAATACAGCCCGATCCGCACCCCTTCCCCTCCCCTCCCCGCCGCTCTCCCAACGGCCCCCAGCCCCTGGGACGGGCACAGCGCGGTGTCGGCGCCCCGCAGCCCAGGACAGGGCGATTCCCCCGCCGTGACTCGTGCCCGTCCAGCGGCCTCCCCTCCCCCGTCCGGCAGGACTCGGCTGCACGGCCGCGACCGGTCCGGCCTGCGCGGTGGCCCTCACCCATGAGGATGCGCATCTGCTTCTTGCCGAAGAGGCGCGAGAAGAGCGAGGAGATGGTGAGGCCCATGGCGGCTCCGGCGGCGCTGGGCGGCGGCGGGGGAGCACTGAGAGGAGGGCGGGAGGGAGCGCGGCCCGGCCGGTGTGCGTACACGGATCCCTCCGCGAGCGACGGCAGCCCGGCGGCGGCAGCGGCGGCTGCTTTATGACCGGGGACCTCGCTCGGTCTCTGCCACGTCACGCTCGCCGCGGCCGCCCTGGATCCAACGCGGACACAATCACGTCACGCTCGCCACATCCCCTGTCCGCGGCACCGCCCTCCGCCACACGGCCCCGGCGAGGCGGGCACTACGGCTCCCGGCAGGCGCCGCGCGGCCCTTACGCCCCGCGTGCATTTGCCGCCGCCGCGGAGCACTACGGGGGATGTAGGCGGGCGTGCCCGGCCGCCCCGCGCAGCTTCCGGGTCGCGCGGGGCACGCCGGGCGCGGGCGGGTCCCGCCCTGGCCGCGGGGACAGGGGGCAGCCCCGGCAACCGGCGCCGCTCCCCGCCCGCAGCAACCGACTGGGGAAACCAATCCCCGGCGAGCCTCCAATGGCACCCCAAGCGACAAGGACACGTAATAAAAACACCCAAACAACCCCCCCAAACTCTAAAAACCAAACCAACAAAAGGCAGCGCTGTCACATATGACTATTGCTATACTATTATTAATTTATATATATACACTACTACAGTAATTATTAGGCACCCCGGTCACAGCAGAGCCATGTTCTCACCCTGCCCTGACCCTCACCATAAGCCCCGAGCCGCAGCACCGGGGGAGCTCTCGGTTTATAGGCCACAGAAAGTAATAGAGGAGTAAAACAACCAAGCCAGGGTCAACGTTCTATTAACAGAAGGTATTTACTTATCCTCTACTAAAGAAAAACATTGTTAATGATCCTGAACCAGATCCTAACATGTGGCTACTAAGCCAGTCAAGTGAAGCTGTTCTTTTCATAGAATCATAAAATGGTTTGGGTTGGAAGGGTTGGATCATCTCAGTCCACGCCCCTGCCATGGACAAGGACACCTACACTAGTAAGCAATGCCCTGTCCAACCCCACCTTGAACACCTCCAGGAATGGAGCATCCACAACTGCTCTTAGGTATCATGTTGAAAACCTTATTCTAAGTTATGTTCTTCTGAACCCAAAACCTGGTGTAAATTAAGATGGAAAGTTATATTTTTATAAAATAAATCATACCTTAAATCTAGTTTGTGCCTAAGATGTCGATATGATCCTGATCAACCATGAAAACTATCAGGAAGCTGTAATCTAAGGAGTCCAGTTCTAGGTTTCCAATACTTACCTATCTTCTGTTCATAGCATTCAATATTTACACTTCTTTTTTTGGGCTAGGAAGGTTAAGCTTCCCTGTACTTGAGGATAGTTACTTTCTGGATCTCCAAGCTGGCCTATTCGTAGTGTATCCGGGTCATTAACAGATACCTTTCACTACTTCAGTGCTTTGAGTACAATCTAACAAACACTTGTTTTAGAATCCAGGCCCTGCCATTTGCTTTGCTGAGGATCCTGCAGCTTTGTCATATTCCAACCACGATGCATAATCAAACTACAACACCACTCCATCACATTTCTGGTCAGCTCAGGGGTACAGCTTCATCAAGCAGCAGTCTTTGTAAGCTGAACAGCTTTGCTTACACAGGAGACGAGAAAAACCAAGCAAACGAAACACACCCATCATCTAAGTCATAAAACTTCCAAAGGAAAAAAATAAAAATCAAACTCTTTATTTTTGTTTAAAAAAATACGTATTTGCAGTCATGTGCTAGTTATCATAGTTGTTACCAGTTTACGTGGTTCCAAGAAACTACACAGTGCTCCAGGTTAAATAGCTAAGATAATTTAGGGTATGAATGGCCACTTAATTTCTAGATTAGAAATGCTTTTCATCAGGGTGTGCAAAAAAAATTTGCAAGTTAGCAATTAATGCTGAAGTGGTATAGTTTAAGTAATGTAATAGATACATTAAACTTTTGGTCATGAGTAACTGTATACAAAACTTAACAGTATTAAAATACATTATTTTCATAAAAATACTGTTGTGACACTTTATATCTAAGACATTTTTAGAAAGATGGTATGAAATATTTGTTATACAAAAGCATATTCTTATAGCAGGATTATGTCATAAGATTTTAAAAATTCTATCCAAGCACTTAAAAGCAGAGTGTTTTCTTTTTAATAACTGTGATCCACTTGACATATAAAAGTATATGTTGTTTGTACACCATAGCATTATGTTTACTCTACTTGAAACTGGTCAAAGTACAACACTGCATATGGAGCAGCTGAGTTCTTACATACCACTGAAACTTATTCAAGGAGGTAAAACATCCCATTCTTGTTGCTTAATATGCAAGAGGAATTTACTCTTTATGCATGACTGTTTTATGCACATACTGAGAATAATTTTATGCTACCTTTTTTTCCCAGTCTGACCTGTCCAGAGGCTTTTTTCAGCTGAAGGCAACATTTTCTCCCTCCAGCCTCATCACCTTCTCAAACACCTGACTGGTGTAAGCCAAAAATAATAAAGTTTAAAAATGTAACAGGAGCTGACTGGTACGATCTCCAACTGAAACAGACTGAATCAGCTAACTCTACCAAAATCACCAATTTTAAAATCCCTGTAAGAACACCACAGTGTTTATTTCCTTTGATGAACACTGCATGCTTACATTAACACAGGTGATCCACTTGAAATCCTGGATGTCACCAGTTTAAAACAGCAAATTAGTATATAATTACTTTAAGGCATGTAAGAGCACCCTGATAACTGACATTGAGTGGAAGAGACTTCCCTTCAGGAAATTTTTGTCAGCTGCCTTCTCTTCTTTAAAGATGCTAAAGCAGTATTATTTTACAAAGATGGTAAGAAGGAGAAATGCAGAAAGATAAGACTGGATCTGATCATTTCAGTTGCTCCTGAAACAGTTTTAAAAGCCAAGATTTACCAGTAAGATACCTCAATTATAAGGTATTCTAGCCAAATCACCAATATGTGAGTTGGACTTGCCACTAGCTAAACACTAAAAGTAAAAAACAAAGAAAAATACTCAGATACTACATCAACAGGACAGTACAGGATCAATATTGCCTACCCCTGAGTAGGATTGGGTATAGCAGCACCAATGGGAAAACATTCTGCAATGCCAGCACTGCACTGTAGTTCTATACTGTGGTACAGCTTCATATGCCCACAGATTATTCTTTAAGAGCACTTATTTCAAACAATATTAGACACAAGAATCCCTTTAGTTGCATTGGTATTGAAGTGGAAAATACAGTGAAAATTATATAGTGGGCTATACTATTAGCACAGTCCATTTGTAGTGTTAATGTACTGGTTTAGAGCTGTGTTCCAAACTTAGTAAGCCACTGTCTTCTGTGAGACTACTTGCCTTTTGGTTTTCTGCACCAAAAAAGCCCAGCAGAAATCATGTTGTGACAGTTTTGAGCAGGATGTCCTGTAAGTCATCTGGCAGTGCCAGTATAATATCATTGATGTGTGTCTGCAGCTTTTTCAGTGTGTCAGTTTTCACAGGAAGATGTTCTCTGTCAGCCTGCAACTGCAAAGGTACCAGTAAACATGATTTGTATTAAAAATGCAAGTTTACCTTAAGAAATATCAAAGTCATGTATTAAAAAATCTGGAAAATTAATTCCTCGTTTGCTGGCTGAGTAGGAATTTGGACAACAGCAGGTTTGCTCAGCAACCATACAACAGTGAGAGCAACACTGATTTGGACTTTCAGAAATAACAACAAAATTTGGTTTTCTTCTACCCTGGGGATTCAGATCAGTCACAGAGTTGCAACTATTTAAAAAAAACCCCAGCAATACAATGCTTCCAGCACAGCCAGATGATATTGGGAAGCCAAATAACTTTTCAGGCATGGCTGAAATTGACTGTTTCTGTTTTTAAAGCCTGAATGAATGATTGACTCTTTAAACTACCTAGATCATGAAGAACATTTTCATTTATGTATTTGCAAAACCAACTATATAATGCTTTTATGTAGCTAAGTCATGTTCAATTCAGTTACTTACCAGTTTATTTTTTAACTTGAGGACAAGATCCACTGTTTCTACCTCAGTATGCTTCTGACTCCAGAAAACCAAGTTCTGAAGTAAAAAAAATTAGGCATTGAATTATTTATGATTACATATGTAATTTTCAGAAGATGTTTTAATCTATACCTAACGTGCAGAATAGGGTATTTTCCTTATTCCTATGCCATTTGCTAACCTCATTTTACTCATGCACTGTCTTTACCGTGAACTGCAAAATCTGCTTTATTTGCATGTTTGCCCAGTATTTCACATAACAGCAAACTTGCACACAAACACAATACAAACAAATTAAAGCAGAAAAAAATCTTGCCGAACAGGCTTAGTTTGAAAAAGTCCATCTACAATGCAAAATGACAGTGAATGGTTACCAAATCAGAACTGCCAGCACAATGCAGTATTAAAATAGTTCAGGGCAGTGCTTACTGTTTCTAGGGCATTAAAGGAGATCACAGTTGATAACTAGTAAGATACAACCAATTTAATTTTCTTATGGAAATTCTGCTCCCCTACCCCCTTTACAACTCACCTATGAAAGACATTAGTTCATGTAAAAAGAAACATTTCTTTTGTGGATCAAAAGAAAAAACAAAGGAGCAGAATGGTAATAAATTTGTAACACATTTCTTTTCCTTTGATAAAGTTAATGTCAAATACAGTTGGATAGAGTTTAACTTGTATTAACTGACCTGCAAATTATTTGGTCTGCCCTATTAGAACGATCTGTTTGGATTTGCTACATTTGTACTGTTTGGGAATTGACAAAGCATGGGATAAAAACAAATGACTTTTGAAAAATAACCAGAGCAATTTTGTTTCTTTATTTTAAAGCTGTGATTGCCTTACTTTGCTTTTTGTTCTTCCTATTCCCTCTCTGGCTGTACAATGTCTTCTCCTCTTGGAATTCCTTTCTCTATCAGTTGCTCCAACTCAAATTATATTGATACCCACTTTGGCTTCTTAATTAAGGAATGGATCTTACAATATAAGAATAGCTATGTGGTATTTTGTCATACATAAACCGATTTCACTTCTCAGCTTTCCATTACTATGGATCAGTTGTAGGCTTATTTACCAACTATATCTAATTAGCTGTTAATACAATGTCAAAATCACTGGATTTTTACCTTTAAAGCAACAAACTATATTGTGACTGAAAATATGTTGTCAAGGACTCCAAGGATGGAAGCCGAATAGAATAATATTGCCAAGTAAGAGGAAAAAGCTTTTTTTGGGGGTGGGTGGGTGTATTTTATTTTAAAATACACAACAAAACAAGAAGTACTAAAGGTAGGTTTTACAAACAATGACAGTTGTTATGACAAGTGAACTGTATTTCATATTGTTCTCTTGCTTTGTTACTTCTATCTTGTACTTGTTTAACGAAATCACGTTGCTAGATCAGAATTCACAAAACTGTCAACAATTTCATGTTCAACCTATAAAACCAGGAGTAAAACTGACTTGTGGGAGAATGTATTTTTATTACAAGATGATAAATATAATCATAAGCACACATTTTTCTAACCTCATTACAGAGTGCTTCTAAATGAAGGGCCTCTAACTTCTGTGTCATTTCTTTCTGCCGGCTCCTAAACCAACCATCAAAGTTTGGTGATTTCAAAAAATGCCTGGTAAAACACCGAAGAAAAATACATTTTATATTTTAAGGACAATTTTGTAACAGTGCTTTCTACACCATCAAATGTAATTATATTTGAGACTGAGTAAGATACTAGAACCCTTTCTCTATTTACTTTCACAAAGATGTAATACTCTGAAGTAGAGATTAACAGGTGCTTCTATTAATTAAGACAAGGGTTAAGAAAAGAATGTAAAGAATATGCATCTGAAACACAATAAAGATTAGGGAATTTTAGGAAAAAAGAAATCAAGGCTCAGTTTGAAATAGCCTAATTTTTACCCTTATGTTTGACTGGAAGGAGAAATCAAGCTAGAACCAGAAATAAAACCACAAACAACACTGATCTACAGAAACCTATAACATTAGCAGAGAAAGATTTAAGCAAATAAAGCATGCTTAGCACTATCACTTTCTATTACAGCATATATTGTAAAATAAAGTCTTACTCAAATCAATCCCAATTGTAAGTTTCCTCAGAAAAAAACCAGCATTAATAT
Source organism: Eopsaltria australis (assembly GCA_034509425.1). NCBI lineage: Eukaryota > Metazoa > Chordata > Aves > Passeriformes > Petroicidae > Eopsaltria > Eopsaltria australis. Next base: position 1,624,477 of record JAVTVJ010000277.1, on the reverse strand, counting down.
TACTGACCTTTCTTAATTTATGTCATTTTTTATGCTAATGAAAGAAATTACCTGTAAAGTCCTATCCAATCTCCCTTTAAACCTGAGGTGAGCTGTGGTCCTGCTTTTTCCAGTGTCTTCATGAAGTCATCCTGGCTAAACTGCCTCAGCTGTGGTGGACTCTACGGAAAGAAAAAAACAAATTAGCAGACCTTAATTTCTCTAATTACCAATTTCCAGCTCATTCAAATTATACTTCCTTACCTTCCAGGGTGATATGCATTTCTGCAAAGGCATTAGGCTTGCCACATAACGTTCCTGAGGAAAGGAAAAGGAAAGGTTGTTTGCATAACCAGTATTAAACATACACGGTCCACATGTGTGTTTGCTTATTGCTTGTGACCACAGCATTTTCTCTTCCCGGTGTTAGTACAGGGTGGGGTTGTGCGTATTTACCACATGAGAAGACAAGAAGGAGCTTATCTTATACAGACTGTATTTTCCAACTCCAGAATTTTAGGCCAGCAAAGTTCAAGAAGGATACAAGACAAAGAAGGACAGGAAGCAAATGCACACATAGAGTATCTATATCCTGAACTTCAGCCACTGGTAAACAATTTCTCTTTTCTTTGGAAAAAGTCCACAGATACCTTCATATTGTGGGTGATTCCAAATAGTAACCACAATTTGTATCAAGTGTTTGCAAGAGGTTTTCCGAGTCCCTCACCCAAACAATAGAGTTACAACTAATCCACAGAAGACTCACTGAGCTGTGGCTATCTCTGCTCTAGCAAGGCTTGGAACAGGCATGGCCAGAGCCCCAAGGTGCCCAAGGCACAGGCAGTGGGGCCACCACCAAGTGTCAGGTGTGACAGCAGGAGGCAGCTATGCTTTGCCAGCAGGGCCCAGTACTGGACCCAGACTTGATTCCAGGGGTACACTGGAGAGCTACTGGACTTGGACTAACTCCAGAAAAACTACTCCTTATTACTTATGTAAAAACCCCATTAGTCTAAGAACTCACTAATGGAATAATGAAACTTTCCGTCAATTCCAAGAAATACCGCCGGAGTATCACACTCTGTGCTTCTGTAGGACGTTTCTGTTGTACTCCCTTAAAAAAAACCAACAAAACACAGTCAGTCTGTTACTCTAAAGTATGTAGGTAGTTGTGGTGGGTTTATTTTTTATGAATATTTATTATGAATCTGTATTCATTTGCCATAAGCCCACACACAGCACTTCCTACCCTGAACCAGGGAAGGAAAGCAATAGCATCAAGTTCTGTTGTACAGATATTTGTCTTTGCAATTACTGATTTTTTTTATTTTCATGTAAAGAAACCCAAAGAAAGAAATGTTTCTATAAAGAAATGTTTGCAAATCAGTTAAAATCTGGAAGCTCTGATTCTTACACAAAAAGTGTGAGACTTTTAGACCAAAGAGACCAGAGTGGGGGTGGCAGAGGATGGAAAACCTCAACAGATAAACAGATAAAATACCTTTAATCCTTTAATTATTAAGCTAACTTATTGAACTCACCATTCATATGGTTATAGAAGCTGCTAACAAGGCAGCAGCCCTCCTACAATGAGGGCGTATATTCAACTATTTTGATATGAACTGGGACAAAGGAACCAGAATCCAATTTCATTTCAATTACACAAAGTGCAGCCTTATATGAAACCACTGTACAACAGTACACAAAATATACAAACCAGTTGCCATTAAGAAGTGACCTACACCATTACCTTTTGCAACTGCTTAACGATTTCTTCATCTTTGTTCAAGTATGGCTTGTAAGAGGTATAAACACCTAAAGAAAAAAAGCAGCACATAGCCAAAGGAGAAACAGGGTATGCCTTTTAAAATGAAAACACTGGCAATTTAGCTCTGAAGTTATTACCAGGTTTGGAGTCCAAAGTTTTTAGGTTCTTCAGTTTTTTCACTTTCACCTGCTTTGGAACTTCACCTGCCAAAACACAAAGTCACCGTACTTGAAGACTATCTAATATTTTAAGAAATATTAGAAACATTGACAAGAGTCCAAGTATATATCCAGAAACACCCAGCAAACACATGAATAACAGCAAATAGACTTTTCACTTCATATAAGCATTCCTTCTTGAAAAGAAATTTAAAAAACAACCAAATACCTGAAAACCAACCAAATACCTGAAATACCAAAAACTCTTCCCCACACCACCCTAAGCCCCCACAGGTATTCTGACCATAGACAGACATGGCATTTTAAAGTAAAGTAAAACCTTGTCAAGTTATATTGAACACAGTACGTAATTCTTAATTAATTCAGTGTACTCTGAAGTTAAAATTAACTTCTTCTAAAAAAATTAATTTTAGGGTGTTATATCTTAATTGCATATTTATGCACTCCCACTATCAGAACAGTGTAGTGAACCTATTGCAGCAAACAACTACATTCAGAAACTTCATACAATTAGAGTGATGCAGTATTTTACTACAGGTTGGTAATTGACATGTTATCCAAACATTACATAAAAATTCTACTCGATTGTGTAAGGAAATCATCCAGACTGAACAATTAATAATTACTGGAATATTGCCAGATTAAAAATATATTATCAAAATATTGTCAACAACTTGTTATATTACCGTAACATTCAAATGTAGCTTTCACACAGGTCTTATGTTCTGTGCTGGCTGTGACTGATTTATTACATTCTACTCACACTAAAATTAACATCAGTAATATGTTATGTCTCATTTTAATACCTTATTGGTAGAGAGACAAAATCAGGGCTCTGTGAAAGGTAGAACATTATTACTAATGAGTATAACTACCTTCTGCATTAAGATACAAGATCTGAAAAGACAAGACATAAAGCAGTCAAGATTCTAATTTCACTTGTCAGATTTACATTATGAAAATTTAGTTAGCATTAAACTAAATAAATGGAACATAATTACAAATGATTGTAAATAAATAAGCATGCAGTTAGAACCCTTTGCACAGGATTGTAGAAAATATTTTTATTTTACCTGGAAGTTTGATATCTCCAATTCGGATAATGTGAGGCCAGTGCTGAAGAGTTTTAGCAAAAAAGGGATTTGTCACCCCTAGAATGACAGATGGCCTAGGAAAATAATGGCAATGTTTAAAATATGACAGCAAGAGCTTCCGCCTTAATAAATACAAAAGGTCAACTTAAATTCTTAACTTGAAATTATCTTCCTTTGGTATTTAAGAGTTACATTTTAATTTGCATATAAGAGCACAAATGTTTATTAAAGTTTCAATGTTTTAGAAAATAAGACAGAGGCATCTTAAAGTACCAACAACAGTGAAGAATAAAAATTACATCATCTGTTCAGACTTGGCTAACTTCTGCCCATTTGCAATGGTGAGAACAGCACATTATCTGTTATTGGGGTTTTGTGATGTGCTGGTTTTTTATTTGTTTGGTTGGTTTTTTAATGAGCTGGAATCTGACCCATATTTGAAAGACAAATTGCTACTTTTCAAGGTTTGATTATAACAAACTCTCAGTACTTGAATGTGCATGTCATTAAGAAAATGAGATATTTAATATCCCACTTGCTTTAAGCAGCAGTTATCAAGTGATGCAGCACAAGCACATTAACAGCACTGTGCCCCAGCTCACAGATTGCCAGATTCTTCTGTCTGCTCTGAGCTTGGTATCTGGCTTGGGGGGTGCACAGGAGCACCCAGGGAACAAGAGGCAGTAAGAGCACAGTGCTGCTGCTACAGCATAGGTCTGCAGAATTTGGGATTTATAGCACTGATATAAATGAGAAATGAACATGATTTTCAATGTAGTGGTTGGCATCCATTTTACAGTCAAACATCAGCTAAGGAATATAGCAGTAAGTCTCACTGAAATTGCCATCTTAAAAATAGGTTACCATTATTTTGTTAGACTGGTCTTAAAAATCCCCAAATTTAACACTTTCTGTACACTAACCATAAGTTTCCCTGCTCCCCTCTTACTAAGATAATAAAATGCACACAATCGGCATTGGATTCTTCACCTTCTTAGAGCCATGGGCTTAAAAACCTATTTCCAATCTTTCCAACTTTCTGTTTTCCATAAGAAAGAAAGAAAGCCAGGGCAATTTCAACTCTATTTCAAATACTAAATCCATGTAGTGACCAACCTTTCTATTTCTGCTACAGAGGAATGGATGGAATTTTGAAATATGGATTACTAAAGTTTAACCAAATTCTTCCTGGAATTATTTTTAGGAACTAAATTACAGACTGCATAACCATTCCCATGGAACACAATCTAAAACATATTGCCTATGTTTATGTGTTTTTCCACTGCTCTATCTCTGGCAATACATCAATTGAGAGGAAATATACAGTAAAACAAACAACAAAGCAAACAAAAACCCAAATCAACAACCTCTGCCTGTTCTCACATTAGAAGAAATTCATCTATTAAAAGATAAGTGAATCTAACACATGCACTCCACTCCTAAATCAAGCTGCATTTTAATAACATATATTAAGAAATACTGGACGTGTATGGTCTCAAAATAACAGCAGGATGTAAAACAAAGTAAAGGGGGGAAAATGTGTCCCTAAAGCAGTTTCAAACATCACTGGTTTTGGATATTCACACTCTTAAAAAATAACCATAATTTCTGAATTATTTACAATAATAACCTAATAAATATAGTGAAGAGATATTTGATTTTTAAATTGTCTCAACTAGGACACCAACTGACTTTACAAAACAGCTGTATGGATGTTGAATTCTACAAGTCACTTTGTTTAGCAGTTAATTAAAAATTAAAACATTTACAACAGAATTTCCCAAGGAGCTACTCTAGAGCTGGTGTTGCACAGACAAACCCTTATGGAAAAGCAGGAGCTTTTCTTGGTTTCACACTTGCAGTTTGACTTATTCTGTAGAGAAGTATTCTATGAAGCTCAAGCCTAGTTTAATTATGGCATTGTTTTATAACTTCTTTGCCCTATCTAACTGGAATGAAAACTTAAATCAGCTAATTGCTGCACTCTGCAAGATGCATCTTACAAAAAAAAAAAAAAAACCAAAAAAAACCAGTCTAAACCTAATTCTCAAATGATAAAAATCCAGAATAGTTAAACAGTATTTTAATACAAATTTATGGTTTTGAGTGGCTTTGAGAAACATTTTCTCCAGAGAATTTTATTTACTTACGGTGCTTGTGTACGAGTTGTGTATTCTTTGAATTCACTGTCATGGATGGTGAAGTATGGCCTGAAATCACTGCAGTACTTCAAGGGTGAAATACAGCTGCAAGGTACAAGAAGGATGAGCTTGGTTTATATATTCAGTGCAAACTTTCATGACAGACACAAGCAAATCTAAAATTTCTAATGCTCTGTCACACTCAGAGCAAATGAAGGTCCACTCAACTGGAATCCTACACCAACTCCCTTAGTCACAGTTAGAAAGCTCTACCATATTTACCTAACAAGGGCCAACACAGTTTCTGAAGACTCTGCTGGTGATGGCGCCATGACAACAAGTGGTTCTCCCAGCAGCACCAGCTCCCAAAGCATCTGAATGTGAAAGAACACTGGACAGAAACACCTAAAAACAGATTGAGGTATTTTAATACATTTGACATCATAAAATACATATTCCTTCTGGTTAATAAAGGCATAAAAAAGAAATTTGCAGCAGTATTTTAACAGTAATTTGAAAAATATAAAATACTATTGGTCCAAACTGTGTTTTAGCAAACTGTACAGAAAAAGAATATTAAAACCACCACTGATAAATGTTAGCTTACAAACCACGAGAAGTGTTAAGGAACTGTCATAAACCAAAAAACATGGGAGTTCACAACTAGGAATTAATCAGTCCAAACTCCTACCTGAAAAGATCTACTTCATGAACAGTCGGTAAAGCCACGGAGATCTGAGCATCTGCCTAAAAGACATCGCAATGCTTGGTTTTTAGTCATCAGAACACCTAGGTATTAAATGAAATGGTTTCCCTTAAATGCTTACAGACAGTAGACAGTATATAGCCTAATTATTTATGTACTGCTGCAGTATATAGTACATTATCTCCACAACTACCTTTGTGTTCAATGAGCAAGATATCCCCCAAGACACGCACACACACACACACACACACCCCACTTACAGGCATGTAGCTTTCAGTACAGGAAATATATAAAATACTGAAGCTGTTTCAAATAACTGCACATGAATACACAGCTTTGTTTTATAACCATCTTCTATGGCTAAAGACTTTTAATTCTGGATTCATCCTCAAAAAAACCCAAGCTATCCAAACATTAAAAGGATGTTCAGGTTAGTAATTTTGTCAGCCAACTATCTTCTTCCAGGACTTGGATATCTCTCCCTGCTCAGGGTAACTGCTTAGAATATCCTTTCTATGAAGAACCCAAACTGGGACTACTCCATTCAAAGTTTCAAAGATTGTGAATTTCATTATTATCCTAGTACACGACGATTTGCTACCAGTCTTTTCTAACAAGTTTAAAGAATGAAAGCAGATCTCTAACTTTGTCTAGGGTTATATACAATACCAGTATCTAATCTCTACCTGGTGCATATTCTGTACTATCGGTGTTGTTCCAGGCTTGTCACGATATGTAGGAATCCGCAACTTGGAAAGAAAAAGAAAGATTTATTTTCCCTTGTGTTGAATCCAGCAGACACTGAAAATGCCGACTTAGAGACAATCTGTAATACTTAAGAGAGGATATACTGCAGCATGATGCTTATTTACTCTACAGAACTTTCAGAACTTCACAGAACTCCACAGAATTTCCAACTGCAAACTGAATACTAGAATACGAAAATAACACTCCAGTTTAAAAAGGGACTACTGGTAAAGTAAGCCAAAATTGCTACTGTAATTTCAATAAAAATACCTCTAAATGTTGTAAAGAATTAACTGAAATAAGGTCTTGGGAGTTTTAAGATGGTATAGAATTACTTTTAGAAAAAATCCTCTCCTAAAACATCAAGATGTTCTGGTGAGTGAGACAGAATCCAAATAGTCTGAACATAAGTACATTTCTCTGGCCTCAGTTTGCAGCTCTAAGTCTTGAGTACTACAAATTTATTCATCCTGGAAGCTCATATGCACAAATGGATGTCATTTACACACATGATTTAAAACTGCCCAGGCGGTGTAAAAAACCAGGGACAATATCACTGGGCAGTAATCATGGCTTTACTCAGTTCAGGAATGCAATTTCAGCTCTCATGGGTAAGAATTATTGATGAGATAAATGCAAGCAATACCCAAACAAGACATAGCTGACACTCCTCATAACCCAGCACCCAGAACTGTTTCATTAAACTTCTGCTTTTAGAACAGCTTCAGAAACTTCCTTCTCTCCCTAGTGATGCACACGTCTTTCCATAAACTTGAGAGTATCTGCTGAGAAAGTACTTTTGGCTGTAACATCCAATTTCATCAAACCCATTCAACTGCATTTCATATGGAGATGTTACAACTCCCAGAGGCCCAGTTCTTAACAACTGTTTAAACTCTACAGTTCTTCCCTAGGCACTAAATACAACTTCTTTAATAGCTTTCTTCAGATATATTTCACTGCCATTGAAAAATACAAAGAGCGCAAGCAATTATTTTTGGTGTGTGGGCCAAAAAAGATTTTTACTAGTTGTCTTAGGTTACAATGGTATGTATTCTATCACTATCTTCATAGGATGTTGGGGCCGGGTAGGGCACTGTTCCTGATGGCCACAGAACGTTTTCTAATGGGCCAGTCGTTAGAGCCAGGTGGGGCACTTTACTGTGCTCATCCCCAACGACTGCAGCTAATGGCCCATCATCCCATTGTGAGATGCCCCTCGCAGGGGGAGGAACCCATGTATCCCTATCTGCATATAAACTGGGATTTGAAACACCACAAGCCAGCTTTTTCCACTGAATTCCCAGAGGAAGACCAGATCCTTCTACACCACCACTGGACCTTCAGAGGAGAACTACACCTTTCACAGAATCACTGCTTCAACAAAATCACATCTATCACTCCCAGAAGACTGCAACCACCTTCTAAGTGAACTACTACCAACACCCTGACCGACAGGGTGTCAGGTTGTATTCTGACTCTGTCAGTGTTTTTGTATTATTACATTTTTTTCTATTAAATTGTAGTTCTGACTTTGAGCCTCTCACTGATTTGCTTTCAAACTACCACACTAGTCAACTTGTAGGAATGAGAAGGATTTTCATCAATATATTTTATTTGCTTGACTGGAACTTAACCCTCTGTATTTTCAAGTGCTACTTTATGTTTGATTTGACAAATATTATTAGCACTATTCTCCTAGAATGCAAATTCCAGAAGGATAATAGACACTGCCATTAGTAGTTATATTGAAACATCACTTTTTAGTATCTGCTAAAATTAAATATTAACCTAAGTACTATAAAAGATCCTCCCCTCCTCCCCCCAATCAAAGCATGTAATCAAGAACTCCCAGACCTTCACTCTGAGTACTGTAAACATCTAGCCCTGTTTGAAATAACAGGACAATGGTAACAAGGCACAAGGCAGTGAGGAACTGTACAGAAAAAGGTGGGGGAAACACCCTCAGAGAAGAACAAGTGCAGGAGTCCTTACCTTCATTATAACACCCATAATAGGCAACTGCAGAACTTTCCCTGGAACTGGTGGTGGCCAACGATCAATGTCACTACAAACTGAAAGAAAAATATGAGTTTCTGTAAGCTATAAACCATGAGCACAGAGTCACCTTTGTGCACACTGCAAGCTTAAATTAGTGCTAATAGTCCACAGCAGTTCTACTAGTCTCTCAATCACACTGAACAAGTTTTACAGCCTTTTAGACATTCTCTTTGTATTACTCCAATAGAACTACAAAGACTTCCATTTCAAAATAACAGTGTTCTCTGCTCTTCCATTTTTTTTTAAGAAACAAGACTTACAGTTAGTTGAAGAAATGTTATCTGAGAAACCCTGAAAGTACATACTAAAAAAATTTGAAAAGAACACCTACGTTTATGTACTACTACTGCAGAACCAATAAACACCAGCAGTTAAGGAAAAAGCTGGTTCCTGGCTTGGCTAGGAAGTTTTCCAGCATTATTAATGCAATATGTAATTCTCATAGTTTCTGCAGAGCTTATTTTACAACCTCTCAAGAAAACAGGTGATTGAAAAATGCAATTCTTTCATGGTTTATGCAAATCGCTGTTCAGTGAAAGCACAAAAACATGAAAGCTGTATGGGGCAGGCACAGTACACAGAACTGAGCTCTTCCAGGCAAAGAGCAAATAACTTTTCTATTTGTCCTTCTCCAGGTCTTTCAGCTTTGCAGTAAGGCTGAGGCACCTGTTACCAGTGCTGCTCTGTTGCTTTTTCCACTTGGTCAAAAACCAAACAAATCACACACGCACAAAAAACAAACCTCAAGCAAGGTGACATTTGTACAGTTGCTTAGCAGAAGTTGTCAGGCTGCCCAAAAGGGTGGTGAAAAGTGCAAACTAAGGATTGCCATTAGCTCCTAGTGCTCAATAGCTGGTCCTGAAACACATGCAACCCTAGATGTGTTTCAGGAGGAACCTCCAACTCTCCCAGGGAGGATCCAGAATTCAATTAACTCTGTTCAGTGATCTAGAAGTCAAGCCAGTTTGCTAAAATTTCAACCCTCTACCCTGTAAGAAGACAAAACCACAAACTAGAACACAACAGTGTTGTTTATTTCTCCAGAAAAAGCATGTGATACTGCAAGACAGAACAACATTATAAGACCACTACCTGCTTCCAGGAAAGCTTCACTTTTTTCAAAATATTCTGGTGCTATTTGCTTAAGCATGGTACGAAAAAGATGGACATAAGGCAGCTTGCTGATGAGGACCAGCGACTGGAATAAAGAGTAACAAAACAAAATTTCAAGTTAACACTTCCCCTCAGTTCTACTGCACATGTTACCCTCAGACAACACCAAGTGTGACTTTTCTCACACATGCAAGCCAACCACACATCTTACTACAGGCAAACTGCAAACAAACAACTCCAAAAACTTCCAAACTTTTTGTTTTTAAACACAGACATAACACTATCTCTTCTGACAGCAGAGCTGGAACATAGCATAGCTGATGTAAAATTAGACCAATTTACTATAAATTAGCAACTAAGTTAGTTAGAGAGCAAGACAGTTTTCCTGTTCCTCTGCAGTCACTGAAAAATAAATAATCTCCAAATTAATATTTTCCTAAAATGAAATTACCTTCTGGAAATACCCTCTTTTTAATGATTTGTCTCGAACTTGTCTGAAATACACATAGCCATAGTAATATGCTGAATCTTTCTGCAAAAGAAAGGAAAGAATTCAATACAACTACCTGATACTGCCCTCTTTTTTGAAGCATTCAACATCCAGTTCAAAAGCCTATTCCCCTGCGAGCTCCAAAGTTGATTAGATACAATAAACTAGAGGATTTATTACTGTTATTAGCATTACCTTTTTTTAATAAGTACTTCAAAGAGAAAATATCAGCATGGGGAAGCAGCTGTGCTTTCTGGCTTTACTATTTTTATATCTACATTCTCCTGACACACTGTGAAACCAAGAATATAAATAATTTCTTGAGGAATAAATCAACATTTATAATTCTGCAAAGGAGCACTAAAACGATTTTAGCGGTTAAAAACCCTAAAGCCCTGACTGGAAGAGACAAAACCTAGTCTTGCAATGTAACAGTTTTAGGAAAGATTCTTGGAATACTAAGGAAGTAGGCTCTCACATTTCAAAGACAAGACATCAGTGTTATCCTTCCTACAAACAGGAATTCAAGTATTTACCACATAAACAGAACTAAATTGAGTTTGAGAATCAGGCTCTCAGAGACCTCAGTATTCCCTATGGGCATGATGAGAACAACTTTTGGCCACCAACTCTTTTAGGTAACTGCTCCATCTTCAAAAAGTGAAGGGTGGAAACAGAGAGACAGCCCAAGTTGCTTGAAATTTTTTAAATTAAATTATAAAGCACTTCATATTTCCACAACAGTAATGGTTCTTAAAATTTGATGTACAGGTTTCTAGTCAATAATTAAATTTATTTAATTCTTTGTAATCCAATTTAATTTCTTGTAATCCAAAATCTATTCTAACAAAACAAAGAATAGTTAATTATTATAACTAATTATTATAATAACATGCTACACCAAACATGAGTTTTGACTTTCAGAACACCCAATTCAGAGATTTTTCTTTTCAAATGTTATATTTAAAGGTAAAGATCCACAAATTAACATTACCCAACAGAAATTTAACTTCATTTTTTCTCATTTCCAACCTTTAAGTAAACTGGTAGATCTCTATCCAATTGGTCCAGAAAACAACACAATGAGACCTTCCTTCCAGGAGACCGTCGGAACCTAAAACAAAATTGTGTGTCCCCAAGACAACCTATATGGGGGAAGAGATAAACAACAGACGGTATTCTGAGTTTGAGCCTTGTTTAATATGAGCACTTGCTTACAGCCAAAGAGGTATCAGAGTTTTGGTACATTTATCTTGCATTGCTCTTGTGAGCATTTATATATTTATAACGTTATAACTGAAAAATTTGGCATCTTTTGCAACAGTAAATATACCGTCTGCAACAAGGAAAAAAAAGTCACTGCCTCACAGTGAATATCATGTCCTCAAACAGTTCCCCTACTGGCATTACCCACTTCACTGGCATGCCTGTACAGTTTTGATATCTTAGCCACATCATTCCTCTGCTACATGGCTGCACTTTCCCTCTTTTTTTGACACCATACAGATCATACACAAGTCACACTGTAGTAGTGCATGATGCTGAACTGTTACTCCACAGGCAGGTCTAGGATTTTGAAAGCTGCAAAGCTAATTGCTGAAAACTGAGTGAAACTGAGTAGGACTTCCCAGTAATACCCCCAAGGATTGAACTTTTCCTTCATTTCTATCAAAATGAATTTCTTTAAGAAAAACGTAACTAATTCTCCAGGGAACAGTTTCACCAGACTTGAAAGTTCAATTTCATCTTCTCATTCAGTCACACACATTCTGTTACAGCAAGTACAGACAGCCCAATTCCTCAGTCAGAGGCACTGGCTGTGCAGAGTAACACTGACATGTCTAGAGCACCCAGGTCTGAGTCTCAGAACTTCCTGAAGCTGCAGTCAGAAACCCTCAGTGCATCAAGACAAAACCAAAAGTAGCAAAACATGGTGTGATGGGACCATTCAATTCCAACAGGTAACAAGTGCTCAGCAATACAGATGCAATGATAAGAAAAAACACAGCACATCCCGGTAACACTGCACTAAATATTTGCTTCAACTTTTCAAAGCTCATTCCTTTCATCCAAAGAATAAAAACCCTCATGAACTATTGTAAAAACCTACACAGAGAAGACCTAAATTACCCTTAACCAGTAATATGTTGAAATATCATTCAGAATATGATGTCTTCTTATTTAACAAGTTCTTCCAAAAAAGATAGGTAAATGTCTATTCTTTCTTTGATTATCCATGCAGAGAATGTAAAAGCTTTATTTTTAAAGACAACTGTACTGCAAAACTCAGCTTAAAACCACAAGTGTTGTGATCTAGTAGCTGATTAAATCAAATTTCTCCTCTAAATTCATAGCCACAAGTACTGTAATACACAAGTAGTAATAAAAGAAAAAAGTTTAATTAACCTTTTGAGCCATGAAAACCTGGGATGGACTGACCTGTAAGCTAATAACTTGCAGCTATTAGCTGCAAGCTAATAACTTCCTTCATTGCTACATTACATAAAGCTTTTCTTTTAATGTTAAGGCCTGTAATGAAAAAATAAATCCTAACATATAGGATACACTTCCAGCCTTGTGGAAGGCAAGTTCTAGACAGGTTATTTCCTCTACATCATTTGAAACTTCAGCCTATCAAGAATGATCAACAGTTCTTAATAGGTACAATACAGAAAACAAAAAAGTGGAATTTTTCCCTGCTGAAAGTAAAACCTCCTTACATATACCTATTCTGCCTGAAGCAACTTTACTATACTCTTATTTGAAAAAATACCCCCAAAAATTTTAAGAAAGCAAGCTTTGTTCCTAACACATGATTTTGTACCTTCGAGATACCTTTTAAAGACTGAAGATATTTATAACCACTAACAAATTAGAGTAATAAGAAGATACAGTTAACTCATATTTCAGTAACAGAAAGAAGTTGTATCTCTGTTTACACACAGGATCGCAAGAACAGAGAAAATATCCTAATTTTATTGACATTTAGACAAATGAGAAAAACTAGCCAAAATACTTTGTAAGATTATATAAGAGAGAGCTCACACACATTAAAAACACACATCTGCATCATCCCCTATCCAAGCTGTCATACTGCAGAGCATCCAAAAGCACAGAGTCAGTGCAGTTACAGGCACAATGATGGTCCTGCATGTTTTGACTTTTGTACAGAAATAAATGTGAAAGGAAGTGTCTGAACTACTGCCATTTATTTTTGCAGGTGGTCCAACCCATCGGCTACATGCTCCAATTTCTCTTTGGCAGCAGAAGAGCACAAGTTTAGATTCAAGAGTAATTTAACAAGCAGGACCACACACAGCCACAGCAATAATGGAGAAGACAGCTGAGGTTTTCCCTTCACAACTGTTCTTTCTGAATGCTTTTGAATTAAAAGTCGGTTTCACTGTTGTGAACTTAAGACAATATACATTTAGTCCTTTATGAGAAGAGGGTTCCATATACTTCCATTTACTTTATTAAATCCTTCAAATTCCATGCCTACTCTCCTCTCTACAGTGACAATACTATTCTTTTGTTTAAAGAGCAAGATTAAGATTCTTTACTTGGCAAGTATTCTGAAATGTCTGCACAAATGTCATCTGGAAGGTCTTACACACTTACATAAACGGGAGGAGAATCCTCAGACCTTACTGCAATGCAGACAGTTGCAGTTTTATATTTAACCTTAGCTGCAACATTTCTGTATTGCAATATTAATTAAGATAAAAAATACGTATTTGATCTAAAGCCCAGAATACATCTTATCAAATTCTTTTTTAACATAGTTTAGTCCAACAACAGATGGCTACAGAGTGAAGGAAGCACTCACCTGAATTAGAATCTGGAAAAGACAAATAGCAAATATTGGTTTTCTAAAGGGTAGGGAAAAGAAAAGAGAGCTGTTATATTTCCTGAGATATAATATACTTATATATTTCCTAAGATAAAGCCAAATGATATACAACAACCATGACTTACCTCTTTATCTGTGAGTTTGGAATGTGGAGGATATATCATCTAGAGGAAAAAAACAGTATTATTTTATTTGAAAACAAGCTGGGTATAAACAGTAAGTTTCCATCAAGTATTTTAACAATACAACCCTCGAATACCTTCTAGCTTTAAGACATTTTCAATTGTAAGCTATTAATATTATGTCTCAGTTCTTATCTTCATATGCTTTTAAACCTTCTTGATCACCCATCTTTACAAGGCATTTTGGATGCCAGTTAGAGACCACACATGTTCATTTAAAAAGGTATTTTCAGAGTGTACATCCAGAGTACTTGAGATTTTTGGTCTCAAAAGGAGAGCAAAAGGTCTAGAAGGAGAGCAAGATTACATATTTTAGATTTAACTTGTACATGCAAAATGCAGTAGTTTATTACATTTAAAGCAAACACACATTATTGTCTGAAATCTTTTGCAATCAAAAGTTAGGTGGGAGTAATCAAAATTCAACCACAAAACACCATCTATAATTATTACCAGCTATTGGAGGATGAACACTAGTTCCTAATGACAACTGTGAAAGCTCAAACAATAAACTCAAAGTCATGTTCGTTTGTACTAACAGAAAAAAAATAGATCATGTAAGAAGTTTTCACAACACAGAAATCAAAAACAATGCAACACAATGTAAGATGCAGAAGCACCATTATTTTAAAAAAAAGGATGTATGAAATCAGTGATTATGCAAGCAAGAGAGAACAGACTATACAGAAAAGAGGAAAAACCTCAGACACCTAAATTTCACCTAAAAAGGTCCTCAAAACAACCCACAACCCACTGCAAAACTCCTGAAATGGGTGGCTAGCTTATAAGCAGAGGAAATTTGACATAAATTTCAGGACTATGCTTCAAAGAAGGTTTCAGGGTTTCCAAAGATGGGACCTAGTCCAAGAGCAGAAGTTCAATGCAGGAACAGTAGCTTCATGCAGAGTCCTCATCTTACCATACAGCTACCATCCCATCATCTTATTTAATCTTATTCTACTAAATGTAAGTAAATTTATCTCCTGATAAAATAACACTATCCTACTCTATAGAAAACAACAAATATACCCATTGGCTAATCTCTGACTAAGCACCTTTCTGTCCTCCAGCCATAAAATCTCCAGTGCATTTTTCCCCCTCAGTCTCCTATCAAATGATGTCCAGGTGTGTAAGACAGCATTAATGCAACTGAAGCTGAAAGCAGACATTAGTGGAACACCTGCATTCTGCATGTAGTAAACCCATCTCTTTTTCAACTCTTAATATTTTCCTTTGCTATCTTATGCTAAGTAACTGTACACCAAATGTAAGTCTTTCAGTAGCTGAATGATGCTGAAATTATCCACATTCAGTCAGAAGATTGGCACACAGACTTGAATTCATACTCCTTCTCCTCACTAGCAGGTGTTTCCTCCCAGAATTCCTATATAAACTGAAGCTAATTATTCTTCCTGCACCTACATACTGGAAAAAACCCAGGCGTTAGTTCCGTAGGCATTTTAAGTTTCATTTTATGCACCCAGTTAAATTAATGGGACCGTCAACTGAGGAGTCTGCAGCCAGGATAGAGGCTGTGCTTCCCTCAGCCACTGAGCACAACAGCTGCCCAAGTCACAGGTTATACAGGAACACTTGTCTATGTTGCTACCACCATCTTATAACATTAAAGGAAGAAAACTCAGATAATTAGCACAGTATGCTGGGGTTTTATCTGCATTTACCTGTAGCCAACAGTTATGTATTTTACATATTATAACAGCTGGATTGGTTGAATTTTAGGCAAGTCTGCCATGCATTTATGCTGGCAGCCCTTTAAAGCTAGAGAAACAAAAAGGACTTTCCCAGCAGACCAAGAGTTTGCTGCGCAGTCTCACGGTGAACAGGGTGAAACAGGATGTGAAACTGATCCCACTGGTAATTCCCCTCTTCATTTCCAGCACTGTGAGCTCCCCGTGCATTCCCGAAGCAGTGTCACAGCTGTCCCTGCCCGGGCTCTCGGTGCATTCCCAAAGCAGTGTCACAGCTGTCCCGGCCTGTTGCACAGAGCGCACAGCTGGGAGTCGCTGCCGTACCTATGACACTGCCATAAGCCGGCATCCAGCTTGTGCTGAAGGAAAACGCTTAAAACCTGTAGAGAACCTTTTCGCACAGCTCAACGACCTGATGAACGCCGTTAATTATGAAGACCACTCACATTCTCCTTACTATCGAACTTTTTAACACCTACATGCCATGGAAATTAGCTCTATTCGTATGCAAAGAAAGCCGACGACGTACTTCATACAAATCTCGGCACGCGATGCAAACCATTTAAAAGTGCCCACTGACAGCACGAGCAGCACCATGGGAAGAGCTGCCCGAAAATCACCAGCCTCACCCGGGACAGCCGGGCCGGTTCCCCAGGGCGCTGCCCCGCTCTGGGGCTCCGCACAACCACGTTTCCTCAAGCACGGCCGAGCTTCTCTCGCCTGTGTGCAACCAGGGGCCAGAGGAAGCGCCCGATTCCGGCGGGGCCCCGCCCGCAGCCCGCAGGCCGCGGGGTGAGCAGTGCCCCCCGCCCGCCGCCGCCGCCGCACGTACCTCCACGGCCTGGCCCAGCTCCAGATCGAAGCCCACCACACACACGCAGTGTAGCCAGGCTGAGAAGCGGTCCCAAGGCAGCAGCGACAGGCACTGGTCGGGACTCTCCGGCTCCGCCGGCGACGCATCCTCCGCAGCCGCCTCGGCCCCGCCTGACCCCGGCTCCAGGCCCCGCTCCTGCCGCGACATGGCCCCGACCCCGGCCCCGCCGCGCGAAGTCACGTGACTCGCGGCGCCCCGCCCGCTCCCCCCGGAGCCGCTCGGAGTGGGCGGGGCCAAGCGGGCACGGACGGGAGGCCGAACCATTCCTGCGGGGAGCGGGGGGGGCGGTAGCGGCGGCAGGGAGGCAGCGCTCCCCCGCGGCCCGCCACGGAAAGGCGGCGGTGGGGCCGGCACCGCGCGGCCCCTCCGAACCGGCACGGAAAGGGGCTCCTC
The DNA here is from genome assembly GCA_034509425.1 of Eopsaltria australis. Lineage (NCBI taxonomy): Eukaryota > Metazoa > Chordata > Aves > Passeriformes > Petroicidae > Eopsaltria > Eopsaltria australis. The sequence goes on along the minus strand of JAVTVJ010000277.1, from coordinate 1,607,188 downwards.
TGTCGGGGCTGCGGACAGCGCGCCCGGCCCCGGGGAGCCCGTGCCACCGGTGCTTAGCGGGGTGCTGGCGAGGGCAGCTCTGCAGGCAGCGGATCAATCAGCTTTCTTTTCCTCTTTGACATGTCTGTGACAGGCACCTGCCGGGGGCAGACCTGGCCGCCAAGTAATTAACAGGCGTGTCTTCACCACGTCCTAAGTAGCCTGAGCGCGGCTCAGGAGGGAGAGGGAAATAACCTCCCTGGCTGATGGCTGGACACTTTCACCCTCACAGGAAACGGATAATAAAAAAGCATCCAAATCTCTTTAAGCCCTCTTTTAGTGCCTTAGCCAAAGCCCAAGCTCTTTATTTAATAATGTAAGAGCTTTCAAATATTCTTTTAGCACAGTCCAACAGCTATTTATACTTCATTATGAAACATTTTGTAGAGGCAAAAGTGGTAAATAGCTACTTTATTTAACAAAAAAAAAGAAAAAAAAATCATACATGCGCATCCCCCCAAACTCCTGACCTCTTTTTATTTAATTATTCACACTAGACTTTTGATTGACTGCTACTAGAACAACTTCAGCAGCAGTAGGTGTAGATGAACTGCTACCTGAATCACTACATGCCATTTTTTCTCCAGAACAGGAGTTTCAAATATTAAAACCAAGATAATACATCTATACATACTTAAAAGAAAATTTATGACTCCTTAGATGCACTGTTTCCTTAAGGCCCATTAACAACATTTGTTTATCCACCAAAAACAAACTGCTAGAAATTAAAATATTCTTTGATCACTGGAGTAATTTTCTAGACAAAAGATGAACAAACATATAACTCAGACAAAAATATAACACAAAAAATTGTCATGGTAATAATTTGAGATATCAGCGGCCTTCAGTTATCCTAAACCATGAGTAGCAAAGTGAATGTTAGACACAAACTGAGACAGGAATGGGGTCCTGCAGTGTGCAGCCTCAGGCAGGGCTCTGTGGGAAGGTTCTTGCTGTCTCCAGCTGCTTCAGGTATTTTACAGTGATACCATGAAAGACACAGATTTTTCAAGTAGTTAACTCCTGAATTCTGTAAAAGATTATTCTCCACAAAAAGACATGAATAAGACTGAGCTTAATCAAAGTCAATTCAGTGCAATGATTCTCAGTGGCATTTAATTTGCTGTTTCCATCTAAGAACTGAAATGGCCTGGCCAAAAGCTTTTATTACTTGGTTTAATAAAAGACTCCATGTCACTGCTGCTTATAAGCCTTCCCTCATTTGTTTTGTTATATTTTCCCTCATTTATATTCTTTCTGTCATGGGCAAACCAAAATTTTTTAGCTATTATCATCATGCATATCCTTCTAGCTTTTGCTGGCCCCTATTTTTAAGTTTTCATGTGAATAAAAAGTATATCTATGTGAAATAATAAGAATAAACTACTTAGAGTGACATGTGCTGCTCATTTTGTTAAACAGTAAATTAATTCCACTGGATGCTTAACAAATAATCTTTTGGCAGGAGAAAATTAAGAGAATACACACGCAGTCTTTGATAAAAAAGTACAGAAGAAAGGATTCTCACCTACTGGAGATATTCCCAATACCTAGGGAAACACAGCTTCAGAAAGATTTTCCCTTAGCCATTTCAAATACATTTTAGTTTCGATAAAATGTGATTATCTTCTTCAGTTGAGAAAGAATGTACGCTAAGAATAAAAATATTTCTGCATGCATTGTAACATTTAGAAACATCTGAGACTGCTTTCTTCTTCAAGAAGTATCAACGCAGGACAAACGACAGACTTCAGAGCTGGGAAGCTACTGAGAGCATATTGCTACAACTTGCAATAAAGCCTCATGAAACACGAGGGCTCTGCATATGGAATGTGCCCTTACAAATCTCCAGGAACTCTGCCTTGTTTTGCAGAAACACAGCCATCTGTTAATATCTGGAAGGGTTTGGACAAGAGAGACTTCTAGAAAAAGCATGCCCTGTGATGTCAATTGCTGGACTAAAAATGAGAAAAGGCCTGTGTGGGACAGCTGGGGACTAAAGATCCGCAACTGTTCCATGTTTGAGCCTGCCTTGCTTTCTTCCATGCTCTATCTTGCTCCTACAGCTGTGATCTCCGCGGCTCCATCCTGCATCTCTCAGCAGGATGCCTTCTATCAGGTAGCAGCAAATGTTGTGTTGGCTCCTGGCTGGCCAGGTTCCATCAGCTCCAGCAGGGAGTGACTGTGCGGACTGCTCATATCCACGGAGTAACACCAAAGAACTGCATAAACATCATCTGCTCATCTCACCTTCCCCCTCCATCCCCCGCCTCGAGATTCCAGTTTAAAGCAGTATTTTATTTGTATTTGAAAAGTATATTTGGTCTAATAAATACATTCAGTTAAAACAAATAAACACACACACACAAAGAAAGTCATAATTATTTTAAAGCATCTTTTCCATTTTTCAAACAGCCACAGAGAACATCAAACATTTCAGAAAGTCAATATTAATATTGACTGTTTAATTGATATATTAATAGAAAAGCCAGTAAGAGCTGGTCACATGATGACTATGTTCTGCTAAAATGATAAAGCAGTGAAAATGCCAGATATTTCAACTTGCCTGATTGCATTTGAAATTAAAAAACACTGTATGTAAAATTAGCTATATATCAGTATAACATTTATTAATAGTCTGCATGTTACATTATTCTTATGTATATATACCAAACACATGGATTATCTACATATTATGCAATGTACATTGTATATATAAATAGGTAGGATATATAGCACATAATAAATATTTTACATAATTCCATAAAACATTAATATTTATTACATAATGTAAATTGAATACTATATTCAGTATATGCTTACTACATATATATTACATTAATGTAATTGTCTGTTATGTTGGTAAGACACTCATTTGTATACTGTATACAAGTATCTTTTTTAATGCAAACCAGAAATAGGAGCAGGGAAGGACCTGAAGGAAAATGGAATAAATGGAGAACCTACCTGATGAGAGGATTAAACTGTCAGAGTTGCTTATTCTTTCAAAATTAATGCGGAAAGATAATGTAATTGTTCTTTACATAACCAGTCCGAGAGTTAAAAGCTCACAAACAGAAAATAAGTCTGAAACTAAAGAACAACAATAGCACTAAAATAAAAAAGTGTAACCCCTTCACTAAATCTGGGGTGATAATTAGAATCCATTTTTTTAACTGGAGAAAACTTCTCTGAAACAGTTCCTTTTTGACAGCTTGGTTCAGAATATTTTAGGAGCTACTTCTGAGGCAAGTTTGTTTTGCAAAAGATACATAAAGATGCAAGTAAGAGTTCAAACTTTGCTTTTCATTTCCACACTGCTCTACACAGCAGTAAATGCCTTCTTAGACTGTCATATTTTAAATGCAGTATGTCAATTATACATGGAATTTGTTCTATTTCTGAAAATCAGTACAAAATTGATTGGATAAATTGTTGATGAATGAATTTCAGGGATGAGAAGTCAGTAGAAAACTGCATCTCCAACTTTCTTCTTACCTGTTATTTCTGCTTTCATTATCAGTTTGCATCTTAATTTTTACACTAGACACTGAACTTTTGCTATACAGCATGCCTCAGACATTTCAAATGTAACCATTTCTCTGGAATCAGAATATCCCACTAAGCAACTAGTTCACACCTCTGCACTGAAAACTCAGTCTGACATATATTAATTCTTTTGGAAGCCTTTTAGATCGTCATTGTACAGCACTCAGAAATCTGGCACTGAGTTGCCTACAATGCTGCTCGGCGGTGTTTTTTCTGAGTCAGCTACACTTAGGTCAGAATTCACGATAGGCTTCCTTCAGCAAAAGATCTCATTTTTCACCAACTCATTAAGACTTCGACACGCTCGAAGCCAAAATCCAGATTTTCTTAGATATGCACATGAACTACCTCAGCTGCATTTCATCCTCCTGAGACAGGCACCAGCTGTTCAGGGGACAAATGCGATGGTGACAGTCCCCTCCGCCGCCTTTCCCTTACCCAAGATGGCTCCGGAGCGGGCTCTCTGTGCCCTCAGCTATCATGGCTATCATAACATTTCCATGGCCTTCCTGCCCAGAGAAAGAGAGACACAGCGGGCTCCTGCTGCCCTTACCTAACATGGCTGCGAGCTACTCCGCCTGCTTCAGCTGTGTGACAGCGCTTGCAGAAACGGAGCAGGAGCTGACCCTTCCTCCCTCCTCCTCTTTCTCCTCCTCCTCTGAGCACAGCACAGCACAGCGGCCGAGCATTTCACACAGAGCTCCTCATCCACCTGTTGCTTTCCACAGTTCTGGGATGTACACTTGCTGGTAAGCAGCAGACACCTCATAAAATACCAATACAATAATTGTATCCTCATTTCAGAATGCAACTGCTTTCTGTATTTTCATCTTAGCCTATAACTCTGCCCCTGATAACTTCTGAACTCATCAGGCAATTTGAAATTGGAGTTAAAAAGCCTGAGAGAGGCCTGAGCCTCTCTCTCCACTGGCACTCATGCAGAGAAGGAAGGGTCAGGTTAATATCCTGGATGAGCAGTGGGTACAGCTCAGTTGTTATATGAGCCATTTGGCAGTGCCAAAGCGAACTAGAAAGGCAGCTGGCACATACCATTGCTTCCCTGTGAGCCTGTCAGAGTGGGACGAAGAAGGGTTCAGGAAAATATATGCCAGTGGCTTACAGTTTAAATGACATAGATAAATTATATTATTATTATGTTTTTATAAATACTTCCAACATTGGAAAAAGGTATCCACTGTTCAGTTTATTATTTTACCTGATTCTCTTAGGCCCTATAGATGGCAATGGATCTTCTTCATCTCTAATTTTACTTTCGGTCTCCTTTCTCCATTAAACATGCACACAGAAATATAAAAAATGCTCTCAGAAGCATTATTTTCATTCCAACATCTGTAGTACACTTTGTTCCCATTTTTTATACTTTGCAATTCCAAAGCACTCTCAATTACTTCTAATTTTGCAACTCATTTCCTCAAATGTAACTCCTAATGGACCTAAATTCATTCTCACTTTCTCCATCTTCTTTTAATACATTTCATTCTCCCTTCGATTAGTTATGGCACTTTGTGTGCTGTAAGCAAGAGCCACACTGAATTTCCACTTATTAAAAAAGTTAATAAAAGCAAATTTTGATTATGTTTATCAGAGTAGTACAATCTCATAAACTGATGAAAGCCATGAAATGATGTGCCAGATTTTTTTTTCCCTGTCAGGGGAATTAAAACTATGGATAAACAGTTCTAAAGGTTCCACCTATCAGTTGTTTGTTTTTGTCTCCACAAAATCAGACTTGTCTTTGATCTTGGATTTCATTTCTCTGTTTCAAACACAGATGCTACAGCCTGGTTTTGCTGTCTTTTTCTTACTGGATTGTTGGAAGAACACTGTTATTAGTCAACCCCCCTACCCCAAATCACAGTGCAGTCAAAAAGAAAGGGAAAAATTAAGACAGTCCTGATATTTTACTGTGCTACAACTAATAATGCACCAGTCATGCTTTGTCTCATACATTGCACTGCCTTACCTTAATTGCTGCTTTTCCCCTCATCCACTGCTGAAGTTCCTGGCCCAGCTCCACTCCTGTCCTCCACAGCTGCCAGCTCTTTCTGCCATCGGAGAACCCTCCCATATCCATAATCCTAACACGCTGTCACAGGGTAATTATAGTGCTGGCACAACACAAACATCTATCTTATATCAAACAATTTCCACTTGTTTGCTTTATAGGGAATGATGGAATTAGAAATGTATTTGGACTGGAGAGACTCGTTTGGCACCAGCCTACCATATGACCTTGACAAGTGACCTTCTAGAAAAGGGGCATCAGTATGACCTTGGATGATGCTCCATGACGTACTGAAGGAAGACACAGCACCAGTGACCCCACCTCAGTCCTGTCCTGCAACCACTGCTCCAAGAGTCCCCCTGCTCCAGCTGCCAACCTGCAACAGGGCATGGCAAACATGGCCAGCATTCCTCCTGCCCCAAGACACATCAAACCACACTGCGGCTCCCTAGATTTTAAATCGGGGATCCTAAAACAACCAGACGCGCACAGGAAAAGCAGGAGGATGTTCAAGAGACTCCTGCAATTTCTCATGGAAGCTCTGCTGCGAACGTGTCACCCCAGCTCCTCCTCTGAGCTTCGCACTTTCACAGAATCACAGAATAGTTTGAGGTGGAATCAGATCATCGAGTCCCACTCCTGGTCCTGCACAGGGAGGATCCCACCGCGTGCCTGAGAGCGTTGTCCGAAAGGTTTGTGAACAAGCAGTCTTGGGGCCATAACCACTTCCCTGAGGAGCTTATTCCAGTGCTCGACCACCCTCTGGGTGAAAAGCCTTCTCCTAAAATCCAGTCTAACCCTCCCCTGACACAACTTCAGGCCATTCCCTCCCCCTTTTTAAATAAGGGCTGACGGGCCCCGCTTGCCCCCTCCCTCCCAGAGCTGAGAACACCGAGAGTAAAGCGACGGCACGGAGCCGGGGCTCACTCACCTCAGCGACCTGCCCCGTGCTAACATGTCCCAGCCGTGCCCTTCCAGGAGGAGCAGCATCCCCTCTCCCCTAACCCCGCTCCCCTCCCGGCCCATCCCGCCGCCCCCTCCTCAAGCGCCCGGAGCGGGGCGGAGCCCGCCCGTGCCGCAGCCTCACCGCGCGCCGGGCGCATGCGCCGAGCCAGCCGGTGCGCACGCCGCCCGCCCCCGGCCCCGCCCCGCCCCGGCCCCGCCGCCGCGGCCACACCGGGAAGGGCTCCAGGCGCTATGGCGGCGGCTGCGCGCAAGGTAAGGGGGAGCGGGGCGCGCCCCGTGCCGCTCGCGGGGCCGCGCGGCGCGGGGCTGAGGGGATGCGGGCGGACGCGCTGAGGGACGCGTCTGACCCAGTTTGTTTTCGGCCCCGCAGGTCGGAGGAAACTTCCCGCGGCCGGTGGCCGTCTGAGCGGCAGAGCGACCGAGCGGGAGCGCCCGGGCCCGGCCGCCAGGCCTCTCCCGCCGCCGGGGCAGTGTAACCGCGCTGGGCGGGCGGAGAGCGCGAGGGTGCGCAGCGGGCCCGCCTCATGCGCAGCCACCTGCGGAGGGGCTGAGCGGAGCCGCCGCCGCCGCGCCCCGCGCCGGGGGCTCCGGGCGGGGACTTCCCGGGGCAGCCGCCGAGGGACGCCGCCGCCGAGGGACTCACACCGACCCCACCGCCAGCCAGAGCCACCGCCGGAGAGCGACCTGTCAGGGCACCGCGCAGGCCGGCCCCAAGAACCCTTCCCACGCGTTGGTTTGTCCCCGGGAGAAGGAGAGTTGGGAGCTTCTCCATGCCTTGTCAAGTTCCTTATCTGAGCGGCTCCCAGAAGCTGTAGACCAGTTCGGCTTTATCTGGTGTAGGGAAGAAAAACAGTGTAGCTCTCGCACTCCATCATCCTAAATCGAGGACTACCTATTCTGCCGGGGTTCAACACACGAAGATGGTGAAATGCGAATTGCTGTGTGAACCAATAGGTCGCTGTTGTGGAGCGAGGGCTTTGTATTCACCTTCCAGTTCCTGATCTGTGCCGTGTGTGAGAGGACGCTAATCTTTGTCCTTCATCCCCCTTCCCTAAACCTCTCCTTGCTTCCATGTTGCATTGTTCAGACTTTTGGTCAGTGTTGTTTACGGAAGGGGGGGGTAAAGAAGGCAGTTGAGGTTACAAACAAAAGTACTTGTATGACTCATCTACTTGGATTTAAGACATTGTATCCTTCTTTCACGGGGCCTTTGCTTCTCTCTGGAGGAATCAGATGCTTGTTCCTGTTCTTTCAGATGAGGATGGATTGAAAGTTGTACGTTTTAGACTTTTTTTGGGCCATTGCTGACATTATTAAAAGATATAATGGGGCTTTTTCACTGGATTATTGCCAGAATTAGTTTACACACTGAAACAATGAGTTGTTAGGCCTCTCATATGATAATATTTGTCCTGCTTTAATATAAAGTTGCTGTGGAGGTGTTTTAAAAATTGTGGAGGACGATCTGCATCAGAAGAGGCTCTCTTCATCTCTGGTTGGAGTGGCAACCACAATCTGTCCTCGATGCCTTCAGCCTTGGCCATCTTCACTTGCCGCCCGAACTCCCACCCATTTCAGGAGCGTCATGTCTACCTGGACGAGCCTGTCAAGATCGGCCGCTCCGTGGCTCGCTGCCGGCCAGCTCAGAACAACGCCACATTTGACTGCAAGGTGCTGTCCAGGAACCATGCTCTTGTCTGGTTTGATCACAAGACAGGCAAGGTAAGATGGTTATTTAAAAACGCTGAAACTGCACATTTGTTTTAGCAAGTCCCTGGCAATTGCGGATCTCTCTGGTTTTGCCGTAATGAATACGGTTACATAGGACAGGAGTAAGATTTGTTTGAAAAAGGTAACTTTCCAGGTAAGTTGGTAATTTCTTACTAAGCAGAAACTATGACTATTATGAAAAGTCTATAAAACTAACAGTTGAAAATGGTTAGAGTACTGAAAGGCTTGCATGTGTCTTATTCATTGCTGGAAGTAGGTTATTTTGAGGTGAGTCATACAAATGTGAAAGCACATTGTATCAATATAGTGGTGTAATAGTATTTTTTTCAAATGCGGAGAAATTACTGTTTTATCAGTGTATGTAAATTGATTGTTGGAGGAGCATTGAAAAATGGATGTGAAAAAGATGCCGTGCTTGTTTGGCACTCTTCCGACTTGTCCTTTTGAAATTTTGTGGAGTATTTTGTTTGGTTCCGATAGAAGGTTTATTACTGACATCAGGAGTGTAATGAGTGGCAGTCATGATATAGTCTTATTGATAGTGAAAATGGTTTCGAAATACATCCTGTGTTCTTAACTGTTCCTCTCACAAGTCTGGGAGTCTTGTTAAGCAAAATTGAGGGGTCTTGTAGTGCGTGTTTTGTCCACTAGGGATTGAACTGGGACAAGTAAAGTTGTTTTACTTAATGACTACCAAGTTAATTTTAAATGTCCAGCGAAAAATTAACAAAGGGTCCACTACAGTTGCTCAGCACTGTATTTTTTTTCCAAATATACTGATGTTATGCCCTAGAACTTAACATGTTCTAATTCAGCTAGTTTTTAGCTTCACACCAGGTCCTTCTACGAAATGCAGTCAGTGTAGCTCTGGATCTTAGCACTAATATGGCCTGTAATTCATGCAGATTTTTTCAGTAGTATGACACAGCATGAGGCACAGTCAAAGTTTTTAAACCTTCCATTGTTAAGTATCGTATGTTACGCAATACTTGGGCATGATGGGACAAGACAAGCATTTAATTTCTTAAGGCTGGATTATGGCATGGCTTTCAAGTTACCTGCAGGTAATTGTGCAAACTGCTATCTTTATTAAATGTTTCATTAAGCATCTTGCTCTCACTCTGTTGTGTATGTGATGTGCATTCTTAGATTCTAGAAAACTTAAGTGCTTGAAATACTTTCAGTTTAAGTTTAGTCTTTAACCTTTCTTGTTTGACTCAACGAAGTAAAATGTTCCAATTTATTGTGCTGTTTTAAAATTAGAAAGTATTATGCATATAGGTTTTTATCAACATTTCTTATGACTTAAAAAGATCTTAAGACCCTCATGTGTTCTATTATGGTTACAAATAGGTTGTCTTATTCAAGATGGTTAATTTGACAAAGCACTGAGTGTTGAGCAAGTCTGCTAACTGATAGACAAGCTTCCAAAACCATCAGCTGTGGGGATTTTTGTTTGTTTTTAAATTTCAGTTAGCTTTGGCTTCTCTTATATAGGTAAAAAAATCTATATGCTTACTCATTTTATTTATCTGTTTTAAAATAGCAACTTAGTAGTAGTAGTAAATAAGAGGATTGTATTTGATCTTGAGATAACATCATGTGAAGATTTGACTGGGGTCTGATGAAAATTGCTAAGGTGGGGATCTGTAGCCATAGTAAACAACTAAAAATGGGTTTAGGATCATGCCCTGCAATCCACTCCTGTTGCATGTTAAATGTGGTATTGTAAAAGGTTTAAAACACTGGTATAGCAGTGTGGATAATTTCAGGTTCTGTGCTTGTTTGTTGGCTGTATGGACTGGCTTTTCATCTGGTTGAGTATCTGAATGGTAGATTGTGAGACGGAGGAAAGGGGGAAATGCACCATTAGAGATAATAGGTATCAACTGCTGTTGTGAAAAGGCAGGCAGAAGATACTGATAAATACAGGCTTGATCTTGAATCACAAGAACTACTTAAAAAATTCTGTGGTGTTTTCAAAATACAAAAACATAAAACTATGCCAGAACATTTACATGTAGGAACATCTATTATCTTTGTTTACGTAACTGCTAATAAGCACATCTCATTTAGGAAATTGTCATTATCTTGTCAATGACCTATATTTAAACCTGCATAAATTCTCTTTGTCAGAGTATTTGTAAACATTTCTTAGAGGCTTATATATAGGCCATTTATCAATTCTCGGTTTTTTGAAAGATGAAAGACCTTCAAATGTTAATTTAGTAATGAGAAAAACATTCAGATATTTCAAAATAGTTCATGAATGGTCTGGGACTGCAGTTTCATAAGTTGTGGACTTTGGCAATACCAATTTCTAGCATTGCCAGTCACTCAGTCCAGTCTCTGTGCTGCCTCTTGGACTGCCTTTCAGTTGTACTCTAGTACTCTTTTTTTTTCCTGAGGGCTGGGAGTTTTTATTTTGTTTAGTGAATCATATGAGTGATCCTGTTTACTACATAGTCTGTAAACAATTTTATCACTATCATCTGTAAATAGGGGTAGAACCTGAGGAAACATCAGTAAGCAATGCCAAGGAAAGCAGTACAGAATTTTTTTCCTAAGGCAGAGGAAGGAATAAGTTGAAATACGGCACATTAAGTAGACCACGCTAAAGATAACATGTTACTTACAGTTAAAAGATGTGAAAGTTTACTTTGTATAAAAGCACTTTAATTATGCATGGAAAAAGTTATTTGCCCAGGGAGATAATGTCTATTAACACAAGCGTTACTAAGGATGAAAGTAGAATGAGTTTTTGAGATCACCAATACATAGCAATTAAAAGAAGGTACTTGAAGTTGGATTTGCTTTTAAAAATATTTTTAACATAATATGTAAGCCTAAATATGTATATGGTAAAGGTGGAAGGAGAGGGTGGCAGGATTTGCTGTACTTGGACTTTTTCCTGTGGATAGTAATATTTTTATAGACAACCAGTGCAATGCCTCTTCCTGTCTGTGATTGCAGATAGAGCGTAATAGCTCCTAGTTAACTAGTGGATTTTTCTGCAGTGATAACTTTAGAATATTATACTTAGAATTCATTTTGATTTTATTTTTGTTAGTAATTGCAAGTTAATGAATCTGGATTTTTTTAGAGGTGCCTGAAAAAGTGACTCACTAGATATGTAGGAAGTAGATGTTGTGCTGAGCATGGAGTGTTCCAAAAAGTGTGAATCAAAGCAAAAGAAAAAGTGGGCTATAGTTCAGAAAATCTAAGTATGTTTGTTCAGCTCAAATTGCTGTATATGGGAAGACACTCTTAAAAACTGTGTAACTGAAATAATCTTAAACTTGTTTTTTTGCGTTTTCTTTTAATTTTTAAAAATAAGCAAGTGGGAGACCCTTGAAATTTTGTATGTGACTTGCAGGCTGAAATGCTTCTGACAGATATTGTAGAAGCTTTTAGTAGTAACCTGAAGCTTACAACAGATATCCAGGCTTTCAAAATCTGGAATTATTCAGTGCCTAAGATTGTTGTGAATTGCTATTTTAAGTACCTTTTATAGGGAATTCATTGCCACAGTTTACCAAAGGCTCTGAGAAACTGTGGAAAATGAAGTATTTTCTTAGATCAAAAGCACTCCAAAGAACTGTCCATTTTTAATAACTGGGAAAAAAAAGTGTGGGCACCACAAGTTGATGTGTTAATGGTAGCTAATACTATTGTTTTCATTTAATTCAGAGTGGGTAGGAATGGAATTGAGCACATTCATATCTTGGTGACAGAAATGCTAACTAGTATATCGAAATCCATAGTCCCCGTAACAGTAAATGAAGTTCATTAAAGCTGTGCATCATGGCTTCTAGACTTAAAATATGTGAGATAAAAATACTATAAAATACTTCCTGCAGGGAGCACCCTCTTTAAAGAAAACAAATACAAAATAGATTCCCCCCCCATAAAACCCTCAAAAACCAAATCCCAAAACATTCAACCAAAAATCCAACAAGAAAACCCAAACCCAACCAGTCATAGCAAACCCCAACAACTCAAAACAACCAGCCCAAAGGTACAGCCAGTTTAACGTGATCTGAAGGACATAGTGAAGTTTACTCTGGTCATATTTGGGATGACACCAAGCCTGTGAGTCTTGGTGTGGTGGGGGTGAGTTGATCTGCTCAAGGGCAGGGCTGCCGTCCACAGGGACCTGGCCATGCTGAGTGAACGGGCAGACAGGAGCCCCAGGACAAACACAGACGCTGCGCGTGGAAAGGAAGAACCCCTTGCAGCTTATTAGACCCTGTCTAGCATTCTGCATCTGATTTTGGACCACTAATGCAAGGAATACATTGAGAAACAGGAGTTGAGATTAGATAATTTTTTTGTGTGCTGTATTGTACTAGGGATAAAAATAAATTGATATGGAAGAAAGCAAACAAAATTTGTAAATATGAAATGTGTTACTCACTTAACATTACATAAAATGTTTTGTGGATATCAAGAACTTGGCATGTTTCAGGAAAGTACAGAACATTTTCTTTGGATGTCTTGTTTGTTCAGAAGTATTTTAGTAAATTTATCTTAAAAAATTAAGTGGGATATGAAACATGTTATTTGGAATTGCAGGGTTATGGTGGGAGATTTTTTTCCTGCTGCTTCCAGTAGAGAATCCTCTGTGATCTGTGTAAGGGATGTTTAGTTTCTCATTTATCAGTAGCACTTATTTTGATAGATACCATATTTATTTTTTCCTCTATTACATATTTTCAACTTTGTTAGGATTGTTGTCCAAGGGATGAACAGATGTTTTATTTTTCAGTACTCTTGATGTTGCTGTATGCTTACAGTCTGCAGTGGTGACACTGTCTTCCAAACATTGAATGTTTGTTCCAAGTGCCCTGGGGGACTGACCTGGGATTTGCTGTAATGCACTAAGGTGAAACTCCAATGCTTAGGTCCTTCTGGTAAGAGGGTGATGTCAGGCAGCCCTTACATTCACCTGTTAATATTTTTATGTAAGTGCTTTTCACCCTGAGTGAACTATCCAGTTTTATACTGATATGATCATGAGAATAGTGTGGGGTAGGGAGCCCTTGCTTGCTACAAACTCCAGCACCATGGTTTTAGAAGCCAGTGTAGGAGTGCGAGCGGCCATTTATAGTAGAGGTAAAGTCAGTGCTGACAAGGATTTCCCTGCAGAGATACCATCTAGAGCCACTGCTGCAGAGTTAATACTGTAATTCTTGGAACTGATCCACTGCAGTCATGATGCATCTATCCTGAGCCAGAAACACCAACACATTGATTAGGCTTTAAAAACAAACAAAAATCCCTTTTGTATTTGCAATGAATTTTAACAAACCTCAAATGAATCAGGTTACTTAGCCAGAATGAAGGCCAGTAAATGTGTTTTCCTTAGATCTCTAATGAGATGGTTTAGGTTTGCTCCTGGTCCCAGGCTTATAAATGCAAAGCCTTGCTTCCCTACACTTTGATTATATAAAGTTGTTCTTGATTTTTTACTTTTTTGTATGTTAGTTGGGCAATCCAGTGATCATTTGCAGGTAGATTTACATGGCACTGGAGAAATACTTTGATTTGGCTTTATCTTCTCATTTTTCTTAATAAATGTGACAGCTTCATTTGCTTATTTATCTAATCAAAGTATTTGAATTTATGTAAGCTGTAAAGGGCCATGTGGGTGAGGAGTGTCTGTGTCACTGTACTACTTTGGGTGTGTTGATTTGAGTCTGATCTAGCTCGAATTCTGCAAAATGTGTTGATACATACTCAGCTGTTTTGTTGCATTTTGGGTTTTGTAATTTCTTTTAATGGATACCATAAAGTAAAAATGGTTATTGTTTGTGGAACCAGGTCGGTGAAAAGGAAGGAGTAATGCTGTCTCCATCCCTATAGCTAGTTATTTTACAGTCTATTGCTGCTAAATTATACTATTATTTGTTGTCTGGATTTTCTTTTGAATCACATCAATACTTGCTTTCTGTTAATGTTGCTCCCTTGCTGAGAGTTTGGATTATTCAAGAGCTCTGAATTTTGTTAGATCTCACTGTGACCATGCATTAATGTTCCCAACTTGTCTGTCTTGCCAGAAACATTCCTGCTTGTGGCAGAATTGCTGGAAGAAGGCTCAGCATTGTCACATTTTTGTTGAACATAGGCAAGTGTTTTTTCAGTCTGCTCTAGGAGTGGGAACATCAGGCAGAGAGATGGGTTGGACTGTACCATCTTGCAAGAAGACATATCTCTCTGCCAGAGAGGCCCAGAACAGTTTCCTCCTTGAAAAGGAAAATCATTGTGCCGGAGCCAGCCAATTAATTGGATACAATTTTCCTGTTGTGTTGTACCAGGCTTGTGTGTGATTGAGCAATTCCTTAGAGTTTATTTCAGTCTTGAGAAAGTATAAATAAATTATGAACTTCCAGCAGGCTTATAATAGAAAGTCCAAAATCCTGTAGTAACACTGTAGTTGAATGGAAAAACACAGAAAATGTTAGCAGGAGTTTGACCTTTTTTTTTTGTTTGTTTGTTTGGGTTTTTTTTGTTTTGGTTTGGTTTTTTGTTTGTTTGTTTTTTGTTTGTTTGTTTGTTTTGGTTTGGTTTTTTGGGGGTTTTTTGTTGGAGTTTTTTTTATTTAACTTTTGTAAACATAAAAAGTACTGGGATTAGTCAAGGGTGCATGAGGTATTTGTAAGATCTTTGCAGAGCCAAGGGACATTACGGTATTGATAGTTGAACTGTGGTGTGTGTGGTGAAGGGAAATACATGCTATTCACAGAACTTTTGGGTTATAAAATAACATCAACCAACCATTGGAAAGACTGAAGAATTGACCATGAGATGAGCCCAATTACAAATGTCCTAATAGTGTAAAATAGGACAACTTGTAGCTAAATACTAAAAATATTTATAGTATTGTGCTACTGTTAAAGTAAGCTTTTCCCCAGTAGGAATATCTTGTTTAGTTTTAGTTTCCACATGATAATTCAAATGTGTTGAAAGTATTTATTAAGGAAGTCTTCAACACAGAAAGCATACAATGTCTCATGTATGTATAAAAACTGTATAATAACAGAAGGGTGACCTTTTGCTCTTGTGTTAAGAGAGTATTGAATAGAAACCCAAGAATTAAGTTATTAGTGCTGCATATTTTCGTAATCACACGTTCAGTGTTGCTTCCATAAAAATAAAATAAATGCAAGAGCTTATGATAGAAAAGTTATGGATGCTTGTCACCATACCCTTTTTAAAGGAAGGAATAGAAGTGTTATGTTTCAAATCCAGGATGAAAAGCTCTGTAATGGGCCAGACAGATATTTGCACAGCAAGTTCTTTTGATGACATTTGATACTGGCTGCTGCTATCTGCATATGTCATTAGTCTTATCTGATACAGAAGTTTTTGCTCTTAAATGGAACTTTTCCAAAGTTATTTATTTTTTGGAAGTTGAGTGAGATGAAGTTTAAACCCTGATTTGTCTAAAACTTACTCTTTGCCATAGTATCAATGTTCTGTAAGTGTTTTTTTTGCTTGTTTAACCCCATCCCAGCAGAGTTTGATGATTATGCCTTGCTTTCTGGTTTTTTTTTAAATTAGTTTTCCTGAAGTGTAATGCTAATTATATAGCTTAGAAGCCAGATCTCTTGGTTTTGCAAAGCTAACCATTTAGCCTGCCTTTTTGCCTTTTAATATCCTGGTGGCCCAGTAACTCATGACACAGCTGTGACCCTCCTTTTTTTGGTTGTTAGCTGTGATAGTTATGCCTGAACTTAGGGACAATAGAATTTCAAATCAGTTTCTGTAGTATTACTTGTGATTTTATTCTGGCATTGCTGAGTTTTGCACTTATACCTGCTGTTTCCAGGTGCTTGAAGAATCTGAAAGCTTTCAGGAGGCATATTGAATTATTTGTAAATCTTCACATTTTGAACTCTGTTATTAAAAAAAAAAACTTTGTTTTTTACATCTGATTGTGAAAGAATCCATTCTGGAGCCAAGTTATTTTTGCAGGTCTTTGTAGGTAATAGCAACTCCTTGTTGTTTTCTTATCATTACAGGGATTGCTCTTGCTGAATGCCAGAGGATTTTTAAGGTTATGTCAGTATCAACACATACTTTTAACGGACAAGAAATAAGTTTGATGAAGTTTCTTTTGTTTCTATAGATTCCAGAACTTTAGGTCATTAAGTAGTTAGGGTGGTATCTACTTTGAGGGAAGTTCACAATACTGTGAACAAGGGCAGCAAATCCTATGACATGGATGAACCGGCAGAGGATAACTAAGGTTGGTGTGGACCTCAGGAGATTGTCCAGCCCACTCTGCTGGTCCACAGCAGGTCTAATGAGTTGTGGTTGCTTGTGGACTTGGCAGAGGATTTTGTATACAGACTTAATCCTACCAGGAAATAAGCTTCCAAGGTCAGTGTCAGGCATTTTAGCTGGTAGATTAACCTGTGTTGCTGTTGTCTTATGTTTCTGACTTCCAGTGTACGTATGTATAGTTAGAATTTAGTATTATGCATACCTAGAGTACTTCTTTTATAGTGTAACTTAAAATTACCACCAAAATGTGTCAGATAAATTTTAACAGAATTTCTGGAGGAAAAGAAGCACTAAATGAATGACATAGGAATGTTCCTAGTTCTACTCCTAATTCCATAAGGGTGGAAATAATACCAGACTTTCACTTACAGCTGTCAACCACTACTTCCTTTTTAAGAGCTCAAAGGGGAAATTATTTTTTTTCCCATCTTCCTCTTTGAGGACTTTTCAGACTGCATATTCCAGCACTTGTAAGAGAAAGCCAGGCATACCAATTGTCATGGAAAGGGAATATTTGTTTTTGCAGTCTTTGTAGCTATTTGACATTAGGTAAAGCTGCTGGTTGTGCTGCTTAAGCAAAGCTTTGGTAGGTATACAAACACTGTCTGTGACAGTGAAGGCCAGTGATTTGGTCTATGAACACAGCCCTCCCTATGTAATTAAGGGAAGAACTGATGGGCTGCTATTTATATTAATAATATGTTACCTATAACACAGAAAGGCATGTGGATGTTCTAAGTCTATTTGAATGCTCTTTATCCATGGCGTCATTCTGATCTTTGGCTACAGTTATGAATGACTCTTAATTAGAAAGTTAAAAGTATGTGTGCTGTGTTCAGATAACTTCTAACTTCCATGTAGACAGAGAGGAAAATGTTTCTGGAGGTTTTTGTATTTGTACAAATGCATTGCATCAGCACACAAGGACAACCTTCCTTTCAAAATGCCTTTTTTCAAATCTTTTGATTCGGAATCTCTGTACACATGCTCCTCACTGACTGAGATCAGCACAGATTGTACACCCATCTTGTTGCAGGATATTGCTTCCTGATCAATTTAATGCAGATCTACATTTTAGCTGCAGATTGACCTTCCCTGACCCCGTGTTCCAGAAGTGGGTTTGGGAAGGGTTAGTTTGGCAAAACACTGTACCAACACAGCTGTCCTCCTTTCTCTGAGCCACTCTGGGACATCCAGATTGCATTCCTGGGTGGTCCTTAGGTCACCCTGTTCTGGGATTTTGCCTGCTTCACAGGTCAACGTAAATGTGCCTGCAGTTGAACAATTTTGTATGCAGATGTGCAGGTAAGAGGGGGTTTTTTTGGTCTCCCCTGGTTATCAAATGCAAGTGTGCTAATTTTCCTTCCTTCCTCACACAGCTTAATGTTGAGCCTTCCCAGGATAAGTGTTGCTGGATAAATTTTAGGTGATGATCTGAGTTTTATAAACTGATATTAAAGGATCTTCATTACTCTTTGAGATCTGTAACTTGTACTCTCTTTGTGCGTTATGGTTTAGACTTGCTGTATGCATCTTCTTTTATAATTGCTGCTTTGTAAATAATTGCTTTGTAATATCCTTTAAAGCCTTTTATGAAGATGTAGTTTTGTGTCTAGTGTTAAGGTACCTGTAATCTTGTAACATTATATCAGTGACTGTATCTGCTTGCTGGTGTTATACCTCAAATCTAGAACTTGTAGACATTTGGAAGAGGTAATTTTTTTCAACTGCTGCAGTCATGCCAATGTGTCCCAAGTATTCTTTTTCATGGGACAGTTGTAGTGGCAGCATTTTAAAATGTGAATTTTTGATCATGTATGGACAGAAAATGTTTTAACGTTGAAGTTTAATTATTGTGTTTACAGTCAACATGCATTTTTATTTCAAAACTGGTTATATTTAATATATAAAATTATCTTTAATATTTTTATTTAATGGGTGAAATAGTGGAGACAAAAAAAGAAGAGGCAAATCATCTTTCTAGGTACAGTCTATTCTATCTGAAAAGAAGTTGTGACTTTTGGAAAGTTCTGCTTGAATTTACAAATAATGTGGTAAAAAAAGCTACAAGCAAAACAAATGTTTTGGAACATAGGAAGCGGCCAACTTTTTTTTCATTTTAATATTAGCAGTGACAGTATAATTGCTAGGACATGAAAAAGGACTTGAGTGAGTATACTGAGTCAAATGTGAAAAAGGCACCAATTCAGTCTTATTGTTATTTTTGACCCATGTAACTCCTGCCCTGGGGTTTTCTTTCCATAAATTTAGAGAAGATACAGTGAATGGACAGCACCAACCTGCTACTGATCAGTGAATCACAGCATGGTTTGGGTTGGAGAGGACCTTAAAAATTATCTAATTCCACCACCCTTTCCGTGGACAGGGACACCTCCCACTAGACCAGGTTACTCAGAGCACCATCCAACGTGGCCTTGAACAGTTGTAGGGATGGGGCATCTTCCAGTTGTTTGGATTTGGGCTTTTTTTCCCCATCGTTCCTTATTTGGTATTTTTTAACTTCATTACTTCATTGTGCTCATTAAGTACTAGAATACTAATAATAATAATAGTAGTAGTTGTTGTTATTATTATTATATTCCAAAGCAGCAGAATTTCTCTCAGTGCTTTTAATAATTCTTGATGAAATGTCCCATTTCAGTGGAAGAAAAGCACACGAGCAATAAATGACTACAAAATTAGATAGGTGTTAGGAACCCCAAGTTTGCTCAAACATCTGTTAGGAGTGCACTTTTATCAGCTGTGTCCATGAGCAGGTCTGAGGGCCATCTTAGCAGGGTTCTTTTGGTTTATGCATATGCTGGGTAGACTTAGGCTGGTGGAGGGTGAGCTCCTTATTTCCCTCATGCATTGTATTTCGGAGCATTAGAGAGTATGAGCTGTACTTGCCTTTTTAATGCAGCTTTTGAAGTATGAGCGCTGTTTGCGGGCATCTTAAAAGAGGAAGGAGAGAGTTTATCTGCTTTGTTAAACAAGCCTTTGGAAAGAGCTCTGTGACCCAGCTTGAAGAAGGATTATGATGAGAGGAATGTTTTGTATATTTATTTTCTATAATCACAAGTGGTAAATTCAGTTAAATGTGGCTTGTTTACAGTGTAAAACACTTAGATACTGCCTACACTTGAGGCATAGTAAGGATATTATCATTTAAATGTCTGCATCATCATAATTTACATACTTGTTTAACATGCTAGCAGTGTATGAAGCCAAACTTAGAAGATTTGAGAATATTATCATTTAAATAACTTGTGTTGTTTAGTTTTTTTCAAGTATTAGAGCATCAGGTTCTGGAGAATAGACATGGGTGACTGTTCTTTATAAAGGTATTAACAGGTTTTTTTCTGCTTGGGTAGAACTGTTAAAGATGTCCCATAGCAGAAAGCCTGCATGTCTTGCATCTTCCCACAATGCTGATGAGAAATTGCATTTTGAAAACTATGGTGGAATACAGTCTTTGTTATTTGCTGCAAAACTCAGAGCTGCAATTCAGAGGGAGCTCTTGATTTTCAGTTTCAGTTCTACTCTTTCACAGGATTTTGTTCCAATTCAAAAGGTGCTTTTTTCACTATTGATCTGTGTTCTTCCGTGCTTTCTAATACCTTTGACAGAACAACTAAAGCAAATAGCATAGAACAAAATCTTGTCAGCTTACACTGTGCAGTGAAAATATATTTTAGAAAATCCAAGGTCACTGAACCTACATGTTACTGAAAATGTTGGTGGTAACACTTATTTAGAGCACAATGCTCTTGCCACCATTAGGGCAGTAATCTAATTGAACAGAAATAGTGAAGTGGAGTAGGCAGCAAAAGAGCACAGTGAACCCCAGCATCAGAGTAGCATGTCCCTTGTTTCAATTAGCTGATCCTCTTGAGGTGAGGCTAAAGCCTCTATAGCAGGAAGTTCCTCTCTGCATCTGTGTTTCTTTGTCAGTTGCTGGGTAGTAAATTGCTTTCGTTTTTAATATATGTGCATTACCATTAGAAAATACGATACTTCAGGCTGTGGAATTAAATTTCCTGTTACTCTTTTTAGTTGAGAAGGTGAAAAATAAAATGTTCTGCAAAATACTGATTCTTAGGAAGGTATTTGACAAAACTGAAGAAATAAGAACAAATCTATGGCAGAAAAGGTCATGGGTGCATGGAATATTTCTAAACCAGTTGTCAAATGCCAGGTGAGCCCTTCTGCATAACTGGTCCATCATTCATCCTATCCTTCTTACGTTGATTCTCACACTTGGGCCACTCTTAAAACAACTAAACTTAGACTTCATCTCCGTTGTCTGTCCTCTGTAATGTTGGTGCTGTCTTCCTTCCAGTCTTTGGGATGAAAAGAATTGCAGATTTTTAAAAGAGTAAATCTGTTTTTCGCAATGCTTCCTCAGCGGTATCTGTAAGTAGTCCCAACTGCCGCCTTCCTCTTGCTACTGCTGCTTTCTGCAAAGTGCAAACAACAGTGGTGAAATTCCAGCTTCGTGCACCTTGCCTTTCTCTCATGTCTGGGTGGCTTTGAGTACGTATGGTGATGGAGCAGCCAGACATAAGTCGAGTTTAGGGCATGGAGAGAGAAAAATCAGGGGAAAGAAGAGTGCAGTGAAAGGCTGGAAGAAACTTTTCTGCTTCTGTTTCTCATTCCTTCTAAATACAAGCAACCAGTTCTCAGGTCACTTTCTCTGGATTGAGCCTGGTAGTCATGGAAGGTGCTCAGATGCCGTGAGGGCAGGAACCACATCTGTATGGTCAGTTTGGAGACCTGTTGAGGTGAACTTCATACCAGCACTGAGGCTGTACTAGGGATAAACAATCATGTGAGAAGAACACTGAGCACTGAAGATACCAGGGAGTTTGCAGGGGAAATTGTACAAGGATGGGATAGAGACAAGTGGATCGAGTGATGAAGGGAAATACTGACACTGAAGAGCAATTGAAGACACAGTTGTACACTCTAGATTGCAAGTTGCCCTTTTTTTAAAAAAAAAACAAACAACAGGAAACATGTATTGCTACTTCTCCTTTTTAAATTTACTTGTACCACTAAACACGGGTGCCCAAAGAGAAGAGTTCTGTGCTGTTGAAAAATGGTCGTAAATATTACAAGTATCATTTAAGGTAACAAAGCTTTTTATTGGCAATTTTCTGTGTTCTGCTGTTTGAGTATTTAATTTTTAAAAATGCTTACTTCTCTCAACCTAATTTCTCAGGTTCTATCAAAATGTTCTTAGCATGTTGAAAAGAGCCATTGTTAGGAGCAGTGCAGAAATGGCAGTTGTAAAGAGCTGCATTTGTAGTGAAGTAAAATATTTCCAGAGCAGACAGATACTTTTTTTTTTTTTTTAATTGAACTAGTCATGTAGTTGGAAGATGGGTCATCTTCCATGAAAGTTTTTAGGAAAAATAGTTTCAGCTCTTTATATAATGCTGTTCCTGGTGAGGAGTGGGCTGTCTCTCTGCCTTATTTGAGACACTTATTGTTGAGCACTTCACTTGTTTTTAATTGTGACTTGCTAATGAGAGCATTCCTAATACAGTTCACTCCAGTGGTTTTGGTCTAAGTTGAAATAGCAGCATGGAAATGCTTGTCATTTATGTGATTCTGTCATAGCTAAAATAGTTGGTTTCATACTTAATGTGGTTTTGAATATGTTGCTTCATGAAGAAATCTACTAATCCAGTTTGCATTTTAGTTGATACTGAGTAGAGATGAATGTTTTTATCCTTGAGCTGACAATGATAACATTGTACCTGCAGAATGTAAATGCTCTAGTAGTTTTATTTTAAAACTAATGGTAATTGTTTTTTTCTTTGTTAAGTTCATTATTTGGTTGTATGAAGTGACTTTGTGACTTTCTTCTTGTGAGTTTTTTGTTTCTTTTGGTGTTTGGTTTTTTGCTTTTAAAATTTTATTTCTGGGTTGGTTTTTTTTTATTTTCATGGCTTAGGGACTGAATCCTTCTCATATGCATTGAATTTTTAGTTGATATTATGCTGTACATAAATCTGAGAGAAGACAACCAATAACTTATTGCAGTTCACAGGATACTGAGGTTCAAGGGGATTAATTGACTTACCATAGACACACTTCTTTCTGGGTCGCTGCCAAAAATCTTTGTCAGTCACATACAGCTGGTAAGCTTTTAGAACGAGAGGAATGAGAGAATGAAAGGTGTTAACTGATCCTGAGTGAGGTTTTGTAGTTATTCTTGTCTAACTGGTAAAGAAGTAGAAGTTCTGCATTGTATCAAAAAGTCCACTGCAAGAATACTTCTATTGTAATTTATCATGCAATATTACTGTCAAGTGACATACCTTGTGTTGTAAATTATTATTCATTTTCTCTTAAAGTAATAAGCAAAAAATGGTTTAACAATTTGCACATTGGTTATTGTATATATGAGTGACTGAAAATCCAGAAGGACCTTCTGAAATGTTAAGAATTTATATTTGCAAATTAGTTTCTTCAAAATATTTAGGTATTTGTAGAATAGATAGGAATAAAGATTTAAATTCAGTTGCTTTTAAATGCCTACCTTTTTTGTTTTTAGAATAATAGCTGTGTGAGTTCTCTTGGGATTTTTCTCTGTTTTCTTACTCTGAACTATTCATGTAGTTTGCACAATTTTGTTTACTAGTTTACTGTTTCTGGTATTTAAATTGTCAAGCTAAACCTTTCAAAGGGAAGTGAAGAAAACATCAACGTTCCTGATGTGCTTGTTAAGAAACGTAGATTGAGAAACAGGTGGCAGAAAGCTGCTGGGCGGTGGTTGATGATAGTGTGTCATGCTTTGCATTAGTTCTGCATGGCACTAGATGAGTGGATGGTATTGAAAGAATGGAGACACTCAGCTGCTGAGTCTGGAAGTCGGTAAGTCAGTCCAGTTTGTGCAGTCAGGAGGTAGATAAGCTGCTCAAGTTGTCCAGTTTTGAATTGTGAAAAGTATAATGTAATAAGGTAAATGAGGCACCTTTGTTAAGAGCACATGTTTATTTTATCTGACTTGAGCCAGTTTTAAGAGACAGAGAAGCAATCCCTGAAATAAATGTACTAAAAATGCGCTTTGTCCCATGAGAACTTGTTAAGAATTAAATAATATACTTTAACCTCAGAAGTTTAGCACCCCTTTGTTTTTAAGGTACCTTGTTGGATGTTGAAAGAGTACAGAATATTCTGTGATGTTTTTCCAGTCCCTTGTGTGCTTTGCACGTGTTGCTGTTGCATGCTGGGAGGGGACTTTTCTACACTCAGTTCTACCATGTACCTGTGAGAGTTTTGTCTATTCCCAGAGAAACCAGTGTACAAACAGGGAGGAAGCTGGAGCTGTCCTGTGGTGCAACTCTTGAAGCGGATGTTAAGGAGAACACAGCAGCTGTGCACTGCACAGGGTGTGCATCCACAATTGCTGTGAAATGCTACTGCTCCCAGCATAGACCTGGTGTGAATGGGGGAACTTGGTGGGACAAAAACTATTTGAAATACAGAGAGAAGAAAGCAGAGAGCTGACTCCTGACACTTCCCTGGAAACCTAGATTAGAGATCCTGTGTGCGGTCAAGGAAAGTGCTGTTCAGTGAGGCCAAGAGATCTGTAAAGGCTGAGGTTGTGCATAAGGTACTTTCCTGCTGCAGTCTGTCATTTAAGAATGTCAAAACTACAGCCACTTCCTCAGCCCCGGGGAGCTACTGTCAGGTGGCAACAGAGGCAGGAGGTAATTTTAAGATCAAGTAGGAGAAGGACTAGCTTACTTCTCTCTAAGTCTGTGGTAGACAGATTAATTCCTGCCTACTAACCAGAGCACTGTGGAAAGGTACTTTCATGTGAGAGGGCCTTGCCCTTTACTTGTTTCCTGTATCTCTTAGATTTTGTAACTTCAGTGGATATTCACATGAATTTCTATGTAAGCAATCAGGAGAGCTGTTACTGATCTATATACAAATTTCGTATTCTGTTTTTATTATAACAACAGCATCTTAATGGTTTTAAGGCTGGCTGGGCAAACTTGTGTTTTTTCTGTTAAACACTTGAAAATTCATCTAACAAAAGTGTCACGGATTTGTTTGGGGTTTTTAAAATTTTTTGTTTTATGAAATAGTGCAAAGCTGTAATAATCCAATGAAACATTCTATCAACCTGCATCATGTGTTGTGTTTGATATGCCTAGTATTTGCTTAAGACCTGAGTATACTACTTGACTGCAGAAGAAAATATTTTTCAAAAAAATGTGAAAGAAGCAATAGGAACACACATGTTTCTCTTAAACTTGTGTTTAACCATGTTTCTCTTAAGGCTGCCAATTCCCAGTGGCCCAACCTATTTTCCTTTGAAACAAACTTTGGATAGCATCTAATTCTAATTAAAGTTTATTAAAACTTCGTGCTAATAGTAGACTAATTATAGGTAGTGTAAAAGCCTTGCTGATTTTTCTTTAATCAAAGTGTAATCTTATCTACAGCTGTATTAAATTTAAGCTAAGATGACAAACCCCTTGGTATGTCAAAGCTTATTACTTAACAGCAAACATGTTTTTTTGTGGGAAGGCTGTGCTTGTTCTGGGAGTGCAGCTTGAATGTTATGTGAACTTAATTTGAGAGTTCATCTGTTTTGGTGATATACAGTACAGATGCTTTTTTTTCCATGGAGTAGATGGGCCAGTGTAGATGGGACTGATTTCATGCACAGTACCAGTGCATTGCCACTGTTATTAAGTGCCATCATTTTTAATGACAAGCTTGCTGAGCTTTCTTCCATGCTCTGTTTGGACTATAGATTTTGAAATAATTGTTTAAATGTTTTTGTCTTGAGCTTCTGGTGTATGTCCTTCTGTCAGCTGGGGTTTTTTTCTTTTAGTAAATGACTCATTCTCCTGGTTTGCTTTAGTTTCTGGGCTTTGTTTTTTGTTCTTCTAAGAGCATAGATAATGAGTTGTAGCAGTATTTAATATATTAAATGTCAAGAATACTTTTCAACAAAGGGCCATCTTTGTACAGAAAAAGCCTAACTGTTCTCAGAACAGCAATTTTTTTGAAATGCTGATTGACACAGAAAAAATCTGCATGTTAATTCCGGTTCTCTTGCAGCGTATGACAAATTTCTAGCTAGATATTTTTTACCATTGATTAGGAAGTTCAGTTTCTATATTTAATGGGAAAAGCCTTTGACAGCATTCCAGGTTTCATGGATGCTTGCCTATTCTGGGTAGAATTCCAGTAACTTGCATAATTTTAAAATTGCAAATTTTAAAATTTGAGAAGTACAAGAATTGTTAAATGTGGATGTTGAAGTGTAGAAGTAGCTTGTCTGGGAGGCTTTAGACTATAAAGATGAAATTAATATTTTAGGCAACCCACAGAATATGTGGGAATATTCCTATAATAAATGGAAAATTCAGTATTAAAAAAAACCAAAAAACCTGGGCAACCAGATCTTCATAATATAAAGAGTCTTCAGCTGTAGTTTCTGCTCTGCGTTTTGTGGCATTGGTTTTGCATTGTCCAGCCCGGGCAGTGTGTTGTGTATCGTGGCCTTGCCCTCTAGTGGCTGCAACTCAACTTTAAATAGTGAACGGAAAAGGCGTTTTCGTGCTTAGGGTAGGGATTTGGAAAATTTCTTAATGATGATTTAAAGAACTAAATCATCGGGGGGATGCTATTTCTTCTTAGACTGACGATCTAGAACTAGATGCTAGAAAGACGTTCTTTTTGTACTTCGAAAATTTTTGTCTGTGCTCTAAAGGGAAATATGGCACATTTAGTGCAAAAAACTGTAAGGCTTGATAATGACATTTGAGAGGTGTGGACGACCACTCCCTCAGGCTTTTCAGCTGAAAGGGTGTGGGATTGCCAGCGGTACTTTGCAGTTCCCCTGCTCCTAATGCCCACTGGCAGATTGGGCATTGATGTGTTCTGGTTGCATTTCTATTGACAAAGAGATTAAGAGACTTGGGTTATTGGTTGTTTTGTGTGTGTGTGTGTGTGTAGTTTTTTATTTTTAGCTTGTCTGAAGAATCACATTTATGGGCACAGGGGCTACCAGTGTAACATCCCTGATGACCCTGATGGAAAAAAGCCAGCAAAATACTCCTGTCTGTGTAGAAAGTTGTACCTTAGCAAGCTTTGCCATGTTAGCAACCTGTCTAATCTGTAAATCCAATGTACCTTGTGTGTGATTTTTGCCCTTGACTAAGACGTATGACTTGTGAGTCACCATGTTTGGTACTGTAATTACCAGATCCTTGAATGCCTTATCTGCCCTCTGCCCATTCCTCTGCTGGGATGGTTCTGTCGTGAACCTGTGAGAAGGTTTGAACCTTGTTTTGAAGCCAGTAGGACACAGCTAAAGAAATGACTGATCAGTATTCTGTAAGATTGCCTATCAAAAATCAGCTTATACATTCTCAGCCATTGCTGGCAGAGCCATCTCCA
The DNA here is from genome assembly GCA_034509425.1 of Eopsaltria australis. Taxonomy (NCBI): domain Eukaryota; kingdom Metazoa; phylum Chordata; class Aves; order Passeriformes; family Petroicidae; genus Eopsaltria; species Eopsaltria australis. The sequence goes on along the minus strand of JAVTVJ010000277.1, from coordinate 1,580,151 downwards.
TATGTGGATTTCTTAAGTTTAAAATAATCATTTTCATTATTGCGAAATGGTTGATCTCAGGAAAACACCGAAGTAAATCAGCCTTTGTTCATGAATACTAGTATTTAATTACTACTTGCCTTGAAAGTCCTGACCCAGGAATGCATTGCAAATAAATACAGCCTCCTCCCAGGGTATTTTAGCTCTCACTTTGTTGGAGGTATGGCTTGGCAGTGCCTTGAGTACAAATATTAAACTCCCAATTGTCAGATTTCTCCTCTGTGCTGGAAAATGAATTTTCCATCTTTGGATGGAGCCGCACCCTTTTCTTTTGGTGCTTGGTTTCCAGTTACTTGCATTTGCTGTCCACATGGAATGCAGAAGTACAAAACACAGAATGAAAACTAATTAAATTTAGTAATTTTTTTTAAAAAGTTTTTGTCTGTCCTTGATGCAGAGATATCTTCAGAAAAGCAAGGAGGAGCATATTACTTTGGTGACTCGTTGTTTTCAGTATGAGGAGCTGTGTAGTGAACTCTCACTATACTCTATTTGGGTAATATTTGTGGTTTGGACCTCTTACAAAAATATCTTGTTTGACATGATTAAAATTAGCGCAGTGCCATTTGTACTAAGGCAGTTCCCTTCAGTTAGGGCTTGTACTTCTGCATCTTTATTGGCTGCCTTGAATTTATATCACAGTAGCTTTAAGTCTATCCTCACATGGGCATTTTATCTGTAGTTTAGCAATGTGCTGAACATTATTTTCCTTGTGACACTTGTGCTCCGTGAATTAATAGTTGAGGAGCAGATGATGGCAGAAAGCAAGAAAACATTGCTTTGTGCAAAGGAGATTAATTAACTAGGCCTGCTGCAGATGTTTGTTTAAAAAAAAAAAAAATACTGTAGTGATATTAGACAAGTCCTTTCAGATGGAATATGTCCCTTAATAAAAGGAAGGGAGAAACTTTCCTAAAATTTTCAGGATATTTTGATATTTTTATATATAGAGAGATAATACCAAACCACTGTTGCATTGCATTTGGAGGTGTCTGTGAAATCTGATGTGGGTTTTTCTCTTTATCTGAGTGTGTGATCACTGGGAGTTTCCTCCGCCATAAACCAGCGTTATAGGAATTAATGATGCTAGGTAAACACAATGCCTTGTGTGGAAGGAGTACAAATGAGAAATAATTTGAAATCATTTCAACAACTCCCTTTACTCTCTAAACAGTTGAAAAGTCAGCATGTGAGAAGAGATTCTTCTGTGCCAGGAGTAGAAGAGCTTTGATGTAATGATTAACTAATTTAGCAACTTAGCAGCGAGTAGCAAGGCGATTAAGAAGCTTTTGCAGTTCTGCACCTGCCTTGAAATGTCTGGGGTTGTGTTGGGAGTTGGAGTTTCCTGATAAACTAACAAGCTGCCTCATAACCTTTTGCTCTCATGTAAGTAGATCTTCTCTTCTGGCGGAGTTATCTGGTAATCTTGGCTTCTGTTGTTTTTTCTCCAATTTGCTTGCAAATGAAAATGTAATTGTTTGCTGGTAGAAGTTCAGTAGTGCAATTTTCTTAAGGAAAATTTCCCTTTCAGTTAATTTTTTGCTAGTTATTTTGTTACCTCATTAGCTCAAGATTTTTGAGGAAGCAGAAACAATGGGTAATGTTGGTATTGCTTTTCTCATTCTAAGTATTTACTGACAGATGCTGATAGTATTTCAAGATTGCTTTTTAAAAAAAGATTGGTTTTCATTTGTTTTCTTCTTTTTCTGTAATTTCTGGTTATTCTTAAAAGTTTTGCCGTAAAAACAATTCATTTGGTTTCATTAGCAGGTGTTATGGAAATTTGATTGTAGCTTTTGTTTATGCGAGGTTCTAATAAAGTCAGTTAAAATCTAAAAGCCAGGAGAGATTTATGCCTTACCTCTGCTTTTAAATTAGGGCAAAGCTCTGTCCAGACATGTCAAACCACCCTCTTTATGTCATACTTTTCATTGCAGTAGTTGGAGACAGAACCATACTTTATTTTGGTCTTGTGCTTCATTAGATTGGCCAAAGAATGTTAACTATCAAGTTTAACAGTTTTTTGATTGTGAATTTAAGAATAAAAAATTTTTGTTTTCTGAATTGTCTTAGTGTTCTTTACTAGTGCAGAATATTTATCGGTGCTTTTGCCTCCTAAAGGTAAAAGTAAATTGCAATACTACATTACAGACCTTTAGAAACACATATGAAACATGTATTTGAAAAGAAATGAAGATTGTATATGAGAACTTGCTCTTTGTGGAGCTTATTTATTTTATCTGGACACATGTGTCCTAAAAATACAGTCTTTGGGAATTTGTACATGTCACGAGCAAGCTGACTTACTGCCAAGTTTGAGTATGCCATGTTGCCAAACTTAAATTACATTCATTAGCATAAATAATAGTCTTTAGCTTTCAGTCTAGTTTTGTAGGAAGATATTCCTATAAGGGCATCAGGATTGATGAGTATTTCAGCAATATTTTACACTTAGAGGTAATAAACCTGAAGAAGCCTGGATTTCTGAGTAATGGCCTATTAGGGTGTTTTATTTCTTTATTTTAAAGCTGCATTAAGTTGCAGTGTATTACTATAATTGATTACTATAGACAACACAGTAGCATTAAGTGAAACCTCGGGAGGTCACCTTGGCCATATGTTTTTTCCCCAGGGTCCATATTTGATGTGATGATAGAACTTGAGATAAGTTATACAAAGCAATCACTGGTGTCACAGTGATATATGATATGTAGCTGTACAAGTGTCTTGTGTGACAAGAGGCTGAGCTTCTTTAATGAAACAAAGCAGAAAACTTCGTTGCATGAAGTACAATTTCCTTCTAGAAACCTGTTATTAGCTACTTTTTACTGATTTTATGAGCACATTGCACAAGTTGACATTTTAATATGGAGCAGAAAAAGTTCTTTCCAAGTCTCTGGATGTTATGTAAGATATTGTCATCTATGACAGCAGTAAGACAAAATAAGTCTCTTCTTTGTATTGTTTTAGTATTCTAATGAGTCAATTTGAGCATCTTGGGATGATGTGTAAGTAATTATTTCCTGGGAATCTTTCTGTTGATTGTACTTTGTTATTAATGTATTTTTAACTTTCCAGTTAAAGCAATGATGTACCTTAAAATTCTCTCAGCATTTTCAGAATGGAATTAAAATAGTACTTGAGAATATTCATGTAGGCTGAAAATTCAATTTCCTCCAGAATATTGTGTATAACTAGTAGTGAGTTGGGTAATTTTTTTGTGGGAAACTTCTGTGCTTTGTTTATATTCAGAATGGAGTTGCATCTTTTCTGAGAGTGTTAATGTCCTTCATCTATTTTGTGATTCATATACAAAGGTTTTAAAGCATGGTATATGTGAAGGGACAGACTTTCATTCTACTGAGAAGTGAATAAATATAAAATTCTTCTAGTTATCTTGAAACCATCCAGCACTCGTAGCAGAAGGCTGATACTCAGAAATTCTTGTGAACTGTGAGGACAAAAGTTAAGTAAAAGAGACATTCTAAAGAGTAGTAATTAGTAACTATGGTGACAGATGTCTCACTGTAGCAAGTCAGTCAGCTATATATAAACCAAATTACTTGTAAATTAGAACTCTTCCTCTACATCTTTTCTTTTTAAAAATAGATTTTTGCATCAAAACGAGTGACACTGATGTGTAGAGAGGGATCTATTTTTGTATGGTGTTGTCGCATTTTGTGGTAAAACATTTAATCTTGAAGTTTTTGGTGAGTGTCTATCTTGTAATTCTTCTCCTTCTGACAGCGAATGCCTTTTTGGATTATTTGAATAATCTAGGGATAGATTGGCACTCAGGTAGATGAGCAACTTCTACCTTTTGCAATGACTTCGTTCCACACCTTGTGTTTCTTGTAGAAAATTTTATTTAGAAGAGGAATGAATGTTTTATATCATGCCTGGGATTGCTTCAGCTCACATCCTTCAGCATGAATCTTCTACCAGAGTGTACTTCGTACAGAATTTTGAGGAGGCCTTACAGCATAATAGGGAGTGTCCAGGACTTGTTCTTCTGTGACTTGCTGTTGTACTGCATTTTTCCATTATGGAATGTGATTGCTGGGAGGTGTAACTTCACAACTGTCGAGTGAGGCTTGAAGTGTTTGTGTTTAGAAAATAGTTTGTGTGTTACTTGAATGCTGCCTGTTCTGCTGAAGGAGGGTGCAGGCAAATAGCTTAGTAAGGGGAACCATCCTTTGTGATAGTGTTTCCATTCACATTGGCTGTGCACAGTCATAGTGCACAATCACAGAGTAAAAGCTTTGTTTTCAGTTTGATCTGTTACTTCAGTATTGGTGTATGTTATGTATTTATCATCTTATATGAAGGATTCTTTCCCTGTATAAACTATCACCATAACACTACTGGTTTTTTCCAGATTTAGGTGTTTTAGGTGTTTGGAGCATTGGTAGTTCCTTTCAAAACTGAGGTAAATAAAAGCAATCTGCAAGTGAGTTAGTGATGGTCGTACAGTTCTGCACTGACCATGGGGATGTTGAAGGATTCAGGAATTGTAATGCAATTTGTTTCCTTACTTTCATTTTGACAGAATCACAGAATGGGTCAGATTGGAAGGGATCACAGTGGGTGATGCAGGGTCATCTGAGAGCATGTGGCACAGAATTGTGTCCAGATGGTTCTGGAATATCTCCAGTGAGGGAGACTCCACACACTCTCTGGGCAACCTGTTCCACTGTGCAGTTACTGCACAGTAAAGAAGTTCTTCCTCATATTCAGGTGGAACTTCCTGGGCATCAGTTTCTGCCTATTGCCTCATGTCCCATTGCTTGGTATCACGGATTACAGCCCAGCTCCATCCTCTGACACCTCCCTGCAGATACTGATAGATGTTGGTGAAGTCCCTTCTCAGTTGTCCCTTCTCGAGGCAGAGCAGCCCCAGCTCCCTCAGCCTGCCCTCAGACATGCTCCAGCCCCTTAATTGTCTTTGTAGCCTCTGCTGGACCTGCTCCAGGGGCTTTGTATCTCTCCTAAGACTGAGGAACCCAGAACTACATATTTTATGAAAAACCATGTATTTCATGAAAGCAAGAATGATGTAGGTCATGGTTTCCTTAATTTTCTTAATTTAGCCTGAGACAGTTGTCTCCTAATACAGAGAACTTCAGATTCTTGTTGTCAATTGTACTTTTAAGTACTTATGTAATTTATGTACTAATTCTGACATATTACAGTTGAGAGAAGTCAGGTGATTGACACTGTAAATGCAGCCTGCTCTCTGCCATTCTGTTCTTGACTGATGCTGCTGCTGTGGGAGGTGTGAGTATGTGGCTTAGGAACCAGCTTCTGAAGTTTGCTCTTTTTTATCTCACATCATCGTTACATACCAACCAATTTAAGCAAACCGAAAATGACAGGAATTCTGAAACTACACTGGATTTTCAGCTGTCCCTGCCATCAAGCCAACTTTGCTGCTTTGTGTGATGGCTAAGGAGCAGACAGCCTGCACCATCCTGGTCCAGCTGCCTCATTCCTTTTGTCCGTTACCACATGTGAGTTGAAGAAACCAGTCTGGAATGATGTAGTGGTTGTGAAAGGTGTGAGAGACTATGGGTTAAAGTTGAGGGCAGCATTGCATAATCACAAACTTTTGGACACAAGCAGTAGAGATTTTTCTCCTCATTTTCATATATATGCACAAATTTTGAGTTGTGAGCATGGGTTTTTGCTTTTGTTTTAAACTAGAGAATTTGAACTGTGATACAGTTTGAGGTCCTACGCTTAAACTTTTAGCCATCTTCTGCCATTCTCTTAAGTATGAATTACTTGGAAAAATGCAACAGTACTGCTTGAGAAATATATATGATAAAAATAGCTCAAACAATTTAAATAGCTTTTTTTAGGCTCCATGTAGCTAGTTATAAAACTGAATAATAATAAAGTATTGCTTAATATTTTTGGTAGCCTTTCCATTAAGAAAGACCACTTCCTAACACAAATCACAAATAATTGTAAAATAAATGCTTGCTATCCTCTTTCTGAATCTTTGGATGTAAAGTAGATTGTCTGTAACTACTTGAAGAATAGTATGGAGCTATTGACTAATAGTAACTCTGAGCTTTTCACTTTCAGATGACTAAGCTGAGTTGCAACTACTAGCAAAGTGGAATTTGAATAGTGATTTAGAAAGTAAATGCAGTGCTTAAATGGGCACAACACATAGGAGGTGGCATTAAGTCTGCAAACATACTTTTTTGGTGGGGTTTTTTGTTAACGATTTTAATATGCTGGAATTTAAAGTACTGATAGGTGTAAGTATATCTGTAAAAGTCAGCATTTAAAATAAGCATTGCAAAGTCATATGTCAAAAAAAAGTCTGTGCTGAAATGTTCGCAGGTACGATTGGTCATGTTTGCTTTGTTGTGTTGACGAAGCTGACATTTTGCTACTGAGGAAGGCACTAGAGCAACTCAGGATTGTAGCTAAAAATTATGCACTTTCATGCACAAGTAATCTGTTCGTGCCTCTCAGTGCTGGACATTGCCTTTCTGCCTGCCGAAGGTGCTTCTTCTTCCTCCCCACATATCTATCCATATTCCCTTCTCTGTCGTAGTCCCTTTACAGGCAAAGTCTGCTGACCACTCACACAAAAGTTAAGCTGAGTGTCAGCCTATATTGAACTTTAAAGCACTTGAACAGCCAGGACCTGGCAAGGAACACGGGGATTAATATTTTATAGCACCTCAAATAATACATCTAGAAAGGCCGAACTGTGTTTATACCCAGGCTCTGTTATGCTGATACAAAGCTGCTTTTACTCGCCCAGTTTATTTTGCTTGACAACAGGTATGATCAACCAGCAGGGTTGTCCTGGCAGTACAGACAACAAAACTTCAGGGTGTAAAGAGACACAGGAACAGCTTGGTCAACAGAAGAGCATATTCCCTGCTATCCTTTCCCCTCCACCCCTTTGAACTAATGGCAAGTTTGGAAGGATAGCATTGGATTCCTGGGGGTAGCTGATGATTTTAATTTTTTCTCATCAGTGTAGCTGGATTTACATTAGACTTACACTTTTAAAAACACTGTAACTTTTTTGTCTGGTGCTATATCAAAGAATGTTAATTTTTTATCCTTTTTTTTTTTTAATTACTGTGTAAGTTTAGTATTTTTTAGAAAAGTTACTGAAAACTACTAGCAAGTTTTGCTTTACTTGAGAAACCCGATACTTACGGTCCCTGAAAAACCAACTGCCACTCCTTCACTCTCTTCAATCTGACTGGAAAATCCCTTTCTTCACAGCTGGTTGCTTGTAGTTTCATAGTGGGTGTCTGCCTGGAGTAGTTAGAATAACTTTTAAAAGGAGTTTTCATAAGAACTCAAAAGTTAATGCACTAGTTTTGCTTCTGAGTTGAAGGAGCAGGGGTTTACTAAGCAAAGAGCTATTAGATCTATGTGTTTAAGAAACAGAAAACTAAATAGAAAAGCAATTTTGCTTGATGTAACTCCACCCTGTGAATTATGCTTGCTTATGGAGACAAATACTTCAACTTCCTTGATAGGCGGGTGGAGTTAGGCAAGCGAGAGGAAAGGAATTCAGGATCTGTCTAAGGAGACCAGAATGAGGAACTCAATCAATTGGATTTGGAGATAATTGAGCATTTGAACTTCTCTATCTTACAGCCAAAGACTGACGTGGAATTCAGTATGGTTTGCACAGTGTACTCTGCTAGCAGAGTGCTGCTCCCAAAATGAGAAAACTCTCAGTGTTAAGACTTCAAATAAGATAAAATAATCTTGTAGCAATATGAGAGGAAAAAATATTCTAGCCATGGTGGGACAAATGTTGGCCATGTGTGTTTGACTCTGGTATGTGTTGTTTAAAGTCTGGCTTTGCATGGTTGGACTCATGCACAGTGTACTTCACTTCTTGGTAGAATTCTCAGCATGCAGTGAGTAAATGAACAGAGTTGCATTACTGCTTAGTGAAGTATTACTCCAGGGCAAGTATTCCAATTTCTACATCCCTGTTTACTTGCTGCTTTTGAGTATTAGCCTTAGTACTCAGGGGGTGCATTTATAATGCCTGCATTAATTGTTCAATGATTATTTAGAGTGAGTAGGGGAAGAATCTTTCATCATTAACTGCAGCATTTTATGGTTTAACTGTTCTGGCTAGCAGCCTTGCTGCCCATTTGTAGCAGTAACCATGGCAAAAATGAAGCTGCCATCTCCCTGGTTATAGTTCATAATTCGACAAAATAATTTAAATCTTTCTGGTTCAAGCTAAAGCCACAAAGGTATAACAGGACTCTGAAGCTCATGGGAGTTGTGCGTGCTTCTTTCACAAAGGAAATAAGAGTTGAGAAAAAGAATGGTAAACTAGGAGATTCTGAAATTGGAGTTCATTTTCTACATGAGTTGTTTAGGCAGTGAAAATATATTTAATAAATACATGCTAATTTTTTACTTTCTGTAAAAGGCAATAGCCTACATTTAGGTGCTTATTTATTAATAATTCAGCTATGGAATGAGGCTGAAATAGGTTTAATTATATGTGATGGTTTTTTCTTCCTGCATTTTTTGATGTAGAAGTTGTTCCTCTTCACATACGGAATCTCACGTGTCTGTAGACAAACTGCCTCAGTTTTCCAGCAATTCTCCTCACTGTAGTTCTCAGAATAATTTCTCTGAACTGCAGTCTCAAGCTGGGTTAGGTGGAGTAGCAGTAATGTGCTCTTAAAATGGCAGGAGATGGCTGTACATAGTGATAGTAAATATTAGAAATATTAAAAAGCTGATCAGTTGTTTGTTCCTGTAGGTCTACTATAATTAAATCACTGAAGAAGTGTGCTACTTTCTTTTCAAGATTTTCTTTAAATTTCTGAGCCCGTGTTTTGTCTTCTCTGAGATCCTTCAGCATTATCTCATCCTGTATCAGGCCTGCATATGGCTTGGGAAAGAAAACACTTCATGGCTTTCTCACTTTTCAGGCTAAGTAAGGGGTTCTCTTCAGCCTGCCTTCTGGAAAATGTTACAATACTGAGCATTAAACAGAATGGGTTTGTTGTTGCTAGTTGGTTTTATTACTTTAAAGAAGACAGTTTACCTACATTTTGTAAGTTAGGTTAAAATCTGTCCTCCTGGAGCATAGCAATTTGCAACTTCCTACTGTCAGTTAGAATTTACATATTTTATGTGCTTAATGTTGATGTATTATGGTTTGGGGTCCCTACAGAAGAATCTTCTGTTTCTCTAATCAGAAAATACTAGGAATTTGTTATAGGGGAAAATCATAGTGGTATCTAACTGCATGAAAATAAGACATGAACTGTGATTTAGCAGGTCTGAGTAATTGACCTAGGAGGAGTGTGATTTTTATGCACCACAGGTCAGAACAGAGGAGATACATTTGTTCCATTTGCAAAACTGAACAGTAACTTGAAATATTATACATACTAAATTTGTGAAATAAGTAGATAATTCCTTGCAAAACAGGGAAACAAAAATCTGTAGTTTTTTGAAACTTCCATATTACAGTTTCTAAGGAAGATGGACTGTACTGGAGAAGTTTGTGTGTACTGATGAACTGCAAGTTTTATTTTAGAATAAAATCTTCATTAATTTTGTGGAAGCAGCTTGGTAAGGTGTCTGCAGTTTACTGCTCTTATTAATGGCATGTAGGTGGGATGGGGATATAAGGAATAAATTACTAAAGAAGAAATACAGGCTAGGATTTTTTTTTGCTCTGAGCTGTTATGATAATGGAGAGTAAGTTTCTTGAATACTTTGTGTGTTACCTTGTATTTTTTAAGAAAGGAGGGGAAAGCAGCACTTGAGCAATATATACAGCTGTCCCCTGAATTAAGGGTGTGATGATACCTTAACAGTCCTCAAAAATTGAGTTGTTTTGAATGTGCATGAGCTGCCATCTCTGCTCTCCGTTGGACTTCTTGTTAATATGAGGTACAAAAGGGCTGGGACTTCGCTCTGAAGGGTGAATTATAAAAGCGAGTATAATTAGGCCAGTATATGCTGCTATTTTTTCTGGCAGCACCGGCTTAAGCACCTCCTCGTGTACCTTGCATCAGCTAGAAACTGGTTTGCAGTGACTAAACAAGCCAGTCCAAGTGAGGAGGTGGTGGCACAGCTCGGCAGTGAGAGCTGGGAAGGGCAGGATTCATTGCTGCTCTGTGAGCTGGCACTGCTGCCCGAGCTCAGGCTGCTCTGGGAGCAGGAAGGACAAATGGTGCTGGATTCACAGAAGGCACTATGTTACACAGCTGCTGTGTAAAAGGCGTTGGTTTGGGAATCAGAGAACCCTCTGAGCTTACTGCATAATTAAATAGTACATTGAAAACCACTCTACTGCCACAAGTACTAGTTAATGTATAGTCACATTTGTTTCAGGGCTTGCACTTGATTTTATTTCCTGAAGATAACTTAAGTAATTATGCAAAGGTGATGGAGAGCTTGACCTTCGAGAATGATCATTTGAACTAGTGAAAACCAGCATGGAAGTAACATTTGAATTTGCTGCCTTGAAAGGGACGGGCTCAGTGGGTTCCCAAGGAATGGCTATATTAAAGATATCTGAATACTTTATTGCAAGATTTGAAGGCAGTGTGTTTTCCCTTCCTTAAACATCAGCTATTAACATGTGGCTGGTATTACTTCTTTACTAGATGCAAGAAGAAAAGTATTTAAAAACAGGATGAAAAGACTTGAAGTGCATCACTTTCCTGAAGTTTACCTAATACAAGTCAGTAGTGTGCACTTAAGCAGACATCAGTTACATAATATTTAATGTAATGTGTATTTGCTATGGACATTTGTTTACAAATATCCTTTTGTGGTTTGAATTTTGTGTCTGCTGACATTTTATAAGTTTTGTGTGGCTGATGATCTGTTGCACTTCTTTTCCTGTGTTCACTGTCCTGTATTTCCTTGTGCTATCTTGTCTGAGTCCCATTTGCAGATTCTGCAAAAATGTGCTTACGAGGGGCAATGATGAATCAAAACATTGGGAGGAATAAAAGGCAGATAGGCACAGAGAAGAAAAGGGTGGGGAAGAGCAAATAAGCAGAAGCATGTTTGTTTCTCCTTGCCTGTGACTCACTTTTTCATAACAGAAGAGTTTTCAAATGAAAAAGAAAGCTAATTCAAAACAAACAGGAAGCAAGAAATAATTACCTCTGCGCTGAACCATGAGAGAGGGTTCAGTACTTTCAGACTATTAAATTAATAAGCTAATGAATTTGATTGGCTTTTAACCATATAATTTATAAAAGCTATATTATATACTATTATGTTAATAGATAGTATTTCATAATATGGAGAGTATTATATAGAGTAGAGTGGGTTTGATTATTAATACAATGAATGCAGTCATGATTTCTTGATCTATCCATAATTTATGTTTACCTCCATCTTTATCAGCTTATGACTGATTATTGTTTTCTTTTCCTTCAGTTGAAGATCTGAGGCATATATGCTGGGCTGGGGGAGTCTTTCACGTACTGCTTTTTGATCTTTTCGCATAATGCATTTCATTTCAAAACACCTACCTAAGCTTTCCTGGCGTTCCTCTTGATTACTGAGTCCTGTGTGCTGGACACGATGGAATTCCAGCTCTCTGCTTAGGGCCACTGTGTTGTGCCATTTAAGATCCATATCATACACTCGGTGTCATTTTCCAATACAAGGTCTGAGGAGCTCTGGTGCTGTGCTCTTACTCCATTCTAAACCCATCTTTCCCCTCAACACTGTGGTTTTGAGCTATATATCAGGTTATTTTGAGGCATGTGATAATAGAGGCAAATAAAAGCATGGGAAATTTTGCATGGAATGTTGAAAAAAAAAAAAGGTCAATTGCTTTTATAAGAAAAAGATGGGAATATATTCATTTCTCTGAATACAACATCTTTTCCCCCAACCGTAGGCCTGCTTTGGGACTTGAGATTCTTTATGAGTGCAGGAAGCCAGCAATTTCTACCATTCCAGCAGGTTTCTGTAGTAGCTATTGCTATTGGAGTAGTGAGATTGACTCATTCCTGTAGTTACACCTGGCTGTCAGTAACATTCTGGTCCCCTCTTTTATACTGTCACTGCTCAGGTCTTAGCCAGTCATTCTCGTCTTCTGCCAGGTGCTTCATTTGTAACCTCAGATGCAGCAGTTTTGACTATGTCTTGTGTCATGAGCAGTCTCAGATTCAATAAGTTGCTATTAACATTCAATTAGCTCTGCAAATGGGTATTTACAAGAGTACTTGAAGTCTTGAAATTAAGTTAATGATGTGAACTAGTATTGCTGAGAAGTAAAAGCAACCTGTTGGTTTTCTTTAATTTTTACCATGGTCTTTTATTGCAATTCCTGAATTCTGTCTTCTTCCAGAGGTTTTCCTTGTGCCTTCAGTACTAGCCTTCCCTGCAGCATGTTGTCATGTAATTCTGTTACCTTAAATGTATGAGCAGTTCAAATTTCTGTGTGGTGACTAACGTAGATATGAATTGTTATATGTATGTGGCAAAAGGTGTCGTTGCTAATGACGTATGATCCCCTACTGCAGGCAGTAGTTCAGGCACACTTTGTAGCAATTATTTGCATAGTGTATGTGCTAGAATTCAGTCATATGTTAACTCAAAATCAAATACAAATACTTCCTGATAATGGGAAGATGTTGCATTCTGATGAGGGTGTTGGGAGTTTTACACATTTGTTGTCTTTTATAAATAGATTTTATGTAAATAAAATTTTACTTGTGTTTGTATTTCTTGTCTTACTTTTGCCAGATATTTTACTGTTCTCTTTGTTTTTTTTACAGTTCTATCTTCAAGACACTAAAAGTAGTAATGGTACCTTTATTAATAGTCAGAGACTGAGTAGAGGATCTGAGGAAAGCCCACCATGTGAAATTATGTCAGGTGACATCATCCAGTTTGGTGTAGATGTGACGGAAAACACACGGAAAGGTAAGGGTATGGATCGTTTTTTGGTTTCTTTCCAAGTATATTTATTTAGAACATCTTATTACAATCCAGTCTTTAAATGGCATTCCCATGGTAAGAAAATAGTTTTGTTTGTTTTTTTGTTACTTCTTTCCTCCTTTGTGCTGGCAGTGAGCCCTGAGCCCAGTACCTGATCAAGAAACTCGTCTGCTGAAAACACAGACTATTTCTACCCCACACCCCCAGATGGACTTTAACTGGGTTGTTTCCATGGCCTATCTTCTTCCCTGGCCGTGTGGCTGCTACCGTGTGCAGGGGAAATGTAGGTCTGGAAAAGGAGGCTCAGCTGGGGCCACGTGTTCATCTATTGCCTCACTTAAATTGACCTACAGCAATTTTAGAAGTGCAACACAAGCATGTGTGTGTAGTACTGTATTGGTCTTCTTGTGTTTGGATTTTATTATTTTAATTATAATTACCTTTTTTTCAAGCCCTTTGAACCTTAAGGTGTGGCAGAAGTATGAACCTGAATTTCTTGATCAAGTAGTCAGCGTAAGTTTGAAACAGGCTAACTTAATTCTTTTCAGGATACCCACTGTTTCTTTCTGTGACTGCTACTGATTTTGATTTCTGCAGGTACTTTTAAAATGAGAATAGAAAATCATTTTTATTTATATGAGAATAGGTTGTTAGCTGACAAGTAAGATGATGGCATTTTAGTTTTGGTTTGTTTTTCTTGCTGTCTTCTTCCCAGTATACACACTCAGGAGATCTTGTATTATGGCAATAGCTCTATATCTGTGTTCGTTAAAATGCAGCGTCAATCTCTTTTCTTTTAAAATTACGTAGTATCTCAGGAATAATTTCTTTATATTTCTGGAGACTGGTCTGTATAGGGATTGTTAGATTGTAATCAGTTTTGTCGACTTTTTAAAGTTCCCTAGTGGGTCTGCTGCTTTCTGTAAGCATTGAACTTGTGGCCATGTTCTGTAGAATCCTGTCTACTCAGTAACACACAGATTTGGCAGTAAAATGTCAGGACTGCCATCACCACTTTAATGCTTTTCTGAACAAGACCTTCATTGAGCTTATCCTTAAAGAGAAATGTATCAAAGAATGAAAGAATAATATTAAATTGGAATGCTGATAATAAAGCTCTTTAAAACAAGCAAATAAATGAAACGTCCATCAAAGCAAACCTCTCTCAAACCAGTCCCCCAAAGCCCAAAAAACCAAACCATAGTAACAACAGGAGAATTTCTGAAAGTTCGTGAAGTGTACAAAACATAAAGGTGGCACCTGCTCTGTTGCTCATAAATTTTGTCATTAGGTGAATGGGTTGTAATTCTCAGCTCTGAAGTATCAGAAAAAGGTTAATGAATGTCTTTAAAGAAAACATTGTTACATAATGGTGGTGGTGGTGGTATTTTGCCGTGGAGAGCTTTTGGAGCTGTAGGATTTTTGAGTGATTCCTTCTAGTGGAGGTCTCATCACATTGTTTTACTCCTCTCAAAAATGATGTTGCAAAGATTCAACTCCAGGATGCCTAATTGAAATTACCTGGGAGTCACTTCAAATGTTTCTATGTGAAGTGATTGCAAATATTTATGAATGCTAGCAGTATACATGGAAGAAATCAGAGGAATACACTGCATCTAATCAACTTGGAACTATTAATTTGATGAGATGCTGTCCTTGCTAAGAGAAGCTGAATTTGTTCACGTATATTCAGACTAAAATAATTTTTATTATAAGATTTAGTTGGGAGAAAAATTGGCCTTGACTTGTTTTATCAGCACATTACACTTAGTTCATGGAAACATTTGTGGAAAGCTCATAGTAAGCAAATTCTTGCCATGTGTTTTTGCCAGTACTAGTTATTTGCTGTGGTCTTATGTTAGTTTTGCCAAGTACGATCCCGGTGACCTGGCGTTTGTGTAATGAGTGATCAGATTATGCAGCCTTCCTTGTCTTTTTCTGTGGCTTTGAACATGGAAGTTGTACTCATGTTGCTCATGAATGTGTTGAGCTCGCTAATGAGCTGGAGGATACAAGTTTGCTTTCCTCCCCTTCTGCTGCCCCAAGCAGTGAATGACGATTGTGCCATCACAGGGTATTTACCTATGAATGCAGTAGGAATGCATATAAACATGGAGTTTTCACCAGTTCATTTCAGTAGTCTTAGATGTTACTGTTAATCTAATCTAGTCATGAAACAGACAGGAAAGTAGTTTTTAAATTGGTGATTCCCTTTAAAAGCACTTTGCACTCTGGTATTTACATAATGCCTTACTTGCATAAGACATTTCAGCAATCTGCTGTGTGTAATTATAAGGTAATGACAGGACAGAATGAGTGTACTTCCTCATGTAAATTCTGAATTCTGTCAGTATTGCTAGAATACATTTATTTTATTGTTCAGACTGTGTTTTAATAAGTAATTTCCTTGCAAATGTGATCTGGATTTGGTTCATTAAAATAGTGGCATGTTCAGTGTGTGATTTTTCAGGTTGTCAGGTATGAGCACCAATTCCTCAGTTTCCTGCTGCTGAGCCAAAGTAGTAACAGGTCCTGGACAAGTGTTTGCATCCCTCCTGCTTTCTTATTTGTCCACTTGCTGTATTTACTGACAAGCACAGAGGCCTGGCCATTTCCTCCTCCTTAATACAGCACTTACCTATTAACGTCTCCCTGTGCTTTTCTCGGTGTTATTGTGGTTTATTTTCTTTTAGCACTTCTGAAGTTTTCCACTCTTGGAAAATTTTTTCCAGAATTTGAATGGCAGAGCATTCCAAGTTAACTGGTGATATTTCCCTGCATGGAAAGGAGCAGCAGCATTGCAAAGCAAGATCAAATAATACCAAGATGATTTAGTCCAAATGCAGTTCATGCAAGTTTTTCTAGTGAGGCTTGGACTCTCTCGTACATCTATTGTGTCATGGGATATTTGAGGGAGGTCATGCAAGTGGGGAGCCCAGTGTGTGCTGCAGGGCAGTGCACAGACTCCCGAGGGGTGTGGGAGGGCTCCTCAGGGCTGGGTACCACATTAATGAGTGAAAACGAAAACGAGAGCGTCATTGGCGAATTGTCTCTCTAGGAAGATAAAATTTAGAGGAACGGAAATGGTTTCTGTGTTCCCGTTGTGCACCAGTGCAGCAGAACCTGTCGGGGTTCAGGGCAGGTCTCAAGGGTTTTGTAGCTGTGATATGTGGGGCAGCTCCGTGTTTTGGAGCGGACCAGGAAGTTCGTGACTGGAGTGTGGAACAGCAGATGGAGCAGGAGCAGGGTTTTCCTCGGTGGAGAGAGCAGTGGATGCGGCGGGAGCGGTGCCTGAGGGCCGGCAGTTCCCGCTCCGGAGGGCGCGCGCGGGGCGGGGCGGGGCGGGGCGGGCTCGGCGGCGGCGGTGGTTGGCCTGGGGCGCCCCCTGGCGGCGGCGCTGCGCAATGCCGGCTGTGCCCAGGCCGGGCGGGAGCGGCGGCCCCGCGGAGCGCCCGGAGGTGAGTGGGATGGAGAGGGGGTGAGCTTTGGGGACACGGGGTGTCTCAGCTCCGTTGGGAAACCAGGGGTTGCTCTACTGCTATTCCCTGTTAATTCCTCAGAAGAAATACTATAGACCCGAATTTAAACCATGGCTGCTGTCCTGTGCAGTCAGTACTGTATTCTTTTTTCTGTGTTGCTTTACCTTTCCCTCGGGCTTTCTCCTTATTTTTCCAATTGCAAAGAACTGATAGCTAAATATCAGACTGCAGGGTTTGGATATTGTTTCCTTTCTTACTATTTTAATTTTATAAATTTGTCAAAATGGTTGGTACCTTTTTCTAGTCACTGTCTATTTGAGACTTTTTACTAGATATCTTAATTTGGCACAAATAAAGCTCCAGCAGATTTTAGGAGATTTTTGTCAGTTTAGCTGTTGACAGAAAAACTTTAGAATTATATAATCTTACAGCAGACCTACCTGATATGTGACCCAAAGGTAAAGCTGTCTTTTGGTATTTAATGTCAGGTATCCTAATGTTTTCTTATTAAAATCTCTGATTTCCTCTTCGAGGAAAAATTCTGCATTATGAAAGATATGTATTACAGGGTACAGCTAAAATTGCTAATGTATTTTTAAAATGTTTTTTCAAACTGGATTTATTCCATTACAAATAAAGACCCCAAACCCTGCAGTTTCATCTGTGCTGCCCTGGCATGTAAATTTAATAATTTACCAGGTCAGCTTGAAAAAACAAGATACTCTAGCCAGGAGAATATGTCTCCAAAGAATTAGCTTTTAGCTATAAATAAAGGTTAAAAACCGACTTGTCTTGGTTGGATCATTTCTCCTGTATTTTTAGATTCTATTGAGGTAGCTTCATTAAAGACCTGTCTCATTTCCCTGGAGTATTACCAGTGTCCTAAAACGCCTAGTGCCCTTTTTTTTCAAAGCCAGATTAACTGTTTTGCTGATATTAATAACCAAGAAAGGAGAGCAGCTATTTGTATATTAGTGGGTACTGGAGGTATGGTGGTGCATGATAGGTGAGCACACACTCATTTGTATCTCACTTGTGATGGTGTTTTGGGAACAATGTACAGCTACCTTTCCATGTATCCGGAAATAATTTTTACTTCCCACTTCATAGAACCATACAGGGGGAAAAAAAATCAACCAAGACACAGATATAATTTGACTGCTTGCAAAGGCACTGAAAATTGTATCAGTAACATTTTTTGAAACATTATGTAGAAAGTTTGAACTTGATGTAAGAATCAAATATTGCATTTCCTCCTCTTATTCCTTAGGATCTTTCTCAAGATCAAAGAATCTTGAATTTAGTCCTCAAAGAGCAAGATTACCTCTTGTAAAATGAAAGGCCGCTTGTCTAGGGCTATGCAGTAGATGTGCACTACAAGTACCCCGAAATAAAGATGCATTGTCTTGAATGATGTTGCTTATGGTGCTCAAAAGGGTATTCTTCACAATGATTCCTACACACTTCCTCTGCATGCCCTTTTCGATGTTTGTAAATAATAATTGCTTGGCAAGTTGAAGTGAGTGTCAGTGGCAGATTGGATGTGTTACTTTTTAAGTCCCTGGATATACTTTAGGAATCTTGTCAAAAAGGCAGCTCATTATTTTGTTTATACCTCTGCATTCCCATTGCCTACTGCAGGAAAGATGCATTCCTCTTCACTCATTTTATGATCAAAACATTCACTTTCGTAACATACTGTAGTAAAGATAAGTTTCAGGTATTGCTCCACATGGAAGAATTGGAACTGGAACTGCTGCACAGCCAGGACTGAGTACACAGCATAATCTCTTCAAGTTTGTAATTATAATATTTCCTGTGTCCAGGGGAGGTTTGCTAAGGCAGACTCAGGCACTGGTGCTTGAAGGTGTTCATGCCTCCTCCTCTTTGCCTATCTCAAGGTTTCCTAAGACGGTTTGCTTGGTTTCTATAACATTAAGCACTGAACTTAAAATTAAGTTGTAATGGATCATGATGACTTAGTATTTGTTTCTTTTTAGTTACCCATGGATGTATAGTCTCCACAATCAAACTGTTCCTTCCAGATGGAATGGAAGCTCGATTGCGATCAGAGTAAGAATATGTATTCACATCTACCAAAATTTGACTGCTGTATGATGAGGATTTGATGGATATTATGTTTAAAATCATCATGGGAGCTGTTTATTTTCCTATGGTCCTGCAAAGCAAATAATTGAGGGCATGGTTCTTTTGCAGGCATTATGAGGGAAAAAACCCTCATTTGCTTGTTGTTTTGTCATAGTTCAGGGATATACATATGACAACTATGAAGAATAAAGAAGTTCTCTAAAAGAAGAAAAAAATTCTTGTGTAGTTGGGCTTTCCTGACTGTAGTTTACTCTGCTGAAATGGGTATTAGAAACAGAAGAATATAGAGAAAAAGAAAGCAAATAAGCAAATTCTCCTGTCCTCTTTCTTTATTTGTTATTATTATTTTGACTCTTTTAAATGCACATAGACTAAAGTGAAACTAACGGAAACGCAGGTGAACATAGATAATGTTTTCTGTGCATATGCCCATTTTTGAGAAATATTCTAATAATAGTAGTAACCAAAAACTTTAAGGTTTCGTTTGCACTGAGTGCTAATCACAAATGACATAATTTTAGTCATCTTTCATTATCAACAATTTTATGGGGTAAATTGCTTATTTAAATATTTATAGTATCCAGAAATAGTTGTGTGAAGCTTTAGGGTGTCTTTGCCTATGGGAAAATAAGTAAAAGTAAATTACTATGGAAGATTTTCCATATGTCCAAATAAGAAATAGTAAAAATGTATGGTGTTATATTTTTTGTTTTGATGAAAATGTCCAGGTACAACATTTATGCATTTTGTGTTCCTTTTTTTTTATGTTTTAGTGTTATCCATGCTCCATTACCAAGTCCTGTTGACAAGGTAATTCAGTAATTTGCTGGTTTATGCCTTATTCAGCCACATGCTATTTTCAGACTTGTTATAAAGAAGAAGAAATACTGAAATCTGTCCAGTAACATTTTGATATGTTTTCCACTGCCTGTTTTTACCTATTTTGAATGACATTTAAGGTAGAGAAATAATGCAGTATTACAGTGTATATTTGAAGGTAAGTTGACTTTTTACATTGTGGCACCTGAAACATGGCTTTGAAAAAAAACCATTGATGTTAAGATGGTTAATTTCCAGATACAGGTCGACAGACTCAGGTCTTGCATAATTTAATACTTGATGTTCTGTGGGACCCAGGAGTAGCTCATGATTTGGTGTTTGGATGAGGTCTGTTTTCTTTAAATCTTTATATCATGTTTTTTATGGAGGAGTAGCTCTGCTGCAGAGTCTGGAAAGCACTGGTGTGTTCCCAAGGAAGATTGAGACTAAACCTGTCTTGTATAGCCAGAGTTGCTCACTGTAGAGTCATGGAGTCAGTATTGTTCAGTGTAATTCAGTAATGTGGGGGACTTGTAGAAAAGCTGTTAATAGATATTGCCTTGAGAAAAGTGATCAAGAGTTGATTATTTCTCTAGTCTCTAAAAAGAAGGATTAACTTAAATGGGTTCTAATCAGAGTTTTACACATGAAAAGCAAAATTTCAACAAACTGTGGAAACTTATTTGTGAAAATAGCAGCTTGAGGCATTTATAGACTGCGTTTAAGTTGAGATTTCAAAACAATATGAATCCAGGACAAGGGTAGAAATCCTGAGGAGGGACTGCAGGTATAACTGGGGGGAAATAGTTAAAAATTATTTCAGATTATTACAAGAATTATTAAAAATTATTACAAGAATTAGTTAATAAATACATTGGCTGAAATAAACCCACAGAACAACCCCCCACTTCTCTCCAAGTGAAGAACAGTTTGTTATTATTCAAAGATAATACAAGTATTCCTTAATTCTGAGATAGATACTTACAAAGGGAGATGATGATGATGATAACTTGTAGGTCAGCAGGAAATGTGCAGTTGTAATAGGTGTGGTGACATGGAGTTGGAAACCCACAGTTTGTGTTTGTCCTTGGGTTGAATGGCTTCACCTTTGTGCCCCTTGTTTCTTTTTTGTCAGTTTAGACTCAACTGTACCAAAAGCTTTAAACTCATTGGTGTGTTAGTGGTTCAAGAACTTGTGCAGACAAAGACAGTGGGGCTCAAGTCCCCAGATGGGAAATTCTATGATTAAAAAAATATAAATAGTAACAGAACAATAAATGAATCAAAATGCTATTATTAGATAATCTAAAGTTTAGCTTTGTGAATAGATTTAAGTGAACTTTACATTATTTGTGTTTAATGAAAAATCCAAAACCATTCATGATTCTTACTTAACTTCCTATTCAGGTTGCTGCTAACACTCCCAGTATGTATTCTCAGGAATTGTTTCAGCTTTCACAGTATCTACAAGTAAGTTTTCTTTTAAGGGCATTTATTTTGGCTGAATATTTTTATTCAAAATGCAAATCTTACACTGTGTTTTGTATCTGTTGGAAACTACAAAGGAAGGGACAGTGCTGGCAGCTCTTCTTCCTCACTGGCATCACTGGCCTTTCTATGCTTGCTTCTGTGTCAGTTTTAATAGGTGTGTTTTTCCCAAGGTGTCATGCCACCATAAAAGAGTTAGACTGCAGAATGGCAGCACATTAAACTGTGTGCTGATAGATAAAAGTAAACCCTTTAGAAAGGATGATAAAATCAGCTCTCTGGGAAAAAAATGAAAGTTTTTTCGCGGGTAAATTCTATCCAGGTGTATACGTTCTACTGATTTATTTTTGCCTGGTTTTGTTTGATAATGGCAATTTTTATTTGTTCACATCAAGGCTGTTGAGATAGATACTATCTTTATATGTATTTGCTGACATAGCAGGAAGCAGCTCATGCAGATGCTCTTTCTTGGGAAGCCAAATACATACTCACTCACCAATCTGTTCACTCTCTGTATCCTGGAGTTAACTAAGACACTCTTCTGTCTTCCTGTCATAAACCAAAAAGCAAACAAAAATAGTGGTTCTTGCTTGGCATTTCTCTTTTGTGACTTCATTTGAGGATGAACAGCTCATTGCATGGAAGCTGCCAAGCTGTCTTTTGGTGTCTGCAGTTTTGTTACTCAAATTATTGACAATGCTAAGTGTCTTTAAGTCTTGGCAAGAATAACAGTGTGTCCTCAGCATGTGTAACATAGCACAAAACATGAAGGGTTTAGGAACCTGAGGTTTTAGGATAGCATTTTCTAATTAAACTATCCAAATAAATTTGTGAATGGATAAAATGGAATGGGCTTGTTACGGTTTTGAACAAGTTGACAGTGTTTGCTACTCACATTTCCTTTTTTGTTGTATTTTGCTTCTGATTTCCTGAGTTGTTCTAGCTGAACTGACTGGTGTCCTGCTCTCTTCACAGGAAGCCTTACATCGGGAACAAATGTTGGAACAGAAGCTGGCAACCCTTCAGCGACTACTTGCTGTCACACAAGAGGCTTCAGATACTAGTTGGCAGGTATCTGCAGGCATCCTTTCTTTATGGACTGAACTATGCAGTGCCATATAAATTTTAGCTGGTAATGGGGGGGAAAAGCAGCAGAAAGAATAAAAACTTCATGGTGGTTCTCTAAAACTGTGCAAAAGACAATGTTTAATCAATTTGGTGGTTGTATACCTTTGAAATAGCTATTAGCAGTAAGTACTCCAACAAAGCAGACCTCTACTGGCACTACATTATACACATGGTAATTCTAAGTTGATACTTCTTTTCTTCTAGGCTTTAATAGATGAAGATAGGCTGCTATCCAGACTGGAGGTTATGGGAAATCAATTACAGGCTTGTTCAAAGGTAAGTAGTTCACTTAAAGTCAAATGTTAGGAATGCTGAAAGGCAGCTCTTTTCAAGTGTTTTGAAAGTAGCTAGTTGTAGGAAAGCATTTGGTACACAAACTTTCCAAAATGAGTCTATGCAACTTTGATAACCTGAGTAGCACAAAAAAAACATCTGCTCTGTATTTCAAGGCATCTCAATAAGTGGCTGTTTTCATTGCCCATGTCCTGTCTGATATTCAGAGTTACAAGTATGTGGTGCCCTGATTGTTGTTTAGGCCACCTATGCCTGCCTTGGATTTTAATTTTTCTTTCATTTCTATTTCCACTCAACTATCTACATTGTAAGAACTTTTTCTGCAGGTCCTGTTTAAGGTCTTTCCTCTGGGACCTGATTTGTCCAGGTGTATGTCTCCTAGGCTTAACATTGTCTTAGCAGTGCCCAAAAAAAGTCCTATAATTTTCCTGGCGTCAAAACTGACCATTGAATGTGTACTGCTATACATACACTTCAAAAAATAACTTACTTATACCCAGTCATGTCAAGAGTCTTTGATCACTGATTTGTGCATAACATTTTCTCATCCATCAGAAATTGCTGAACATTTTTTAATAGAACAGGCCTTATCACAAACTTACTTATTTAATGAGCAAAAGAGTAATTATCCTGTTCTTGAATGTGCAGAATCAAACAGAAGACAGTATACGAAAAGAGCTTATAGCACTACAGGAAGACAAACACAACTATGAGACAACTGCCAAAGAGTCCCTGAGGCGGGTTCTTCAGGAGAAAATTGAAGTGGTCAGAAAATTGTCTGAAGTGGAGGTACTGAAATTTCATGCCTAGTCTCCTGGAAATGCTGAAGTAGTTGTAACTGCTGCTATTTAGATCCCTGTTTTGTTGCTGTAGTATGTCAGGATCTCTTGTACTCTGACACTTGCAGGGTATTAAGTAGTAGTGTTTATTTCTCCTATTGGACAGGACTAAGATTGTTAAACAGTTAATGAGAAACTATTCTTTCAGCTCCTCCCTTTTCTCCCTGCTTTCAAAATTCATGATGCTGTCTTACAGAAGTAACTGTGTGGGAGACATACATGAAGGGAAAATTACATACATGTATTAAAAGAAATGCTGTAAGACCTTGTTTAAATTGTAGCGTTTATGGAAACATGCTTAACCATTTGTACAAAGTATGCTTTAAAAGGAGCTTTTACAATGAACTTTTACAGTTAAAGTGTTGGATACTCTCTTGAAGTAAGATTTCTGCCCCTATAATATCTCATATTATTATCTTTTCCTTTATTTTCTCTTCCTTTATCATTATTTGCTATATTCCTTTGGTCTAGATGTCTCCTAAGACTAGTTGGCATCCTGTGCATATATACTGCTTGGAAAAAATAGATCATCTGCAGTGTTTGGTAGTTTATTGTCTGTCTTTTGTTATTATTTATTGTATAATAATTCTGTCTTACAGCGAAGTTTAAGTAATACAGAAGATGAATGTACACACCTGAAAGAAATGAATGAGCGGACTCAGGAAGAATTAAGGGAATTAGCTAATAAGTACAATGGAGCTGTAAATGAAATTAAAGATCTTTCTGACAAGCTAAAGGTAATAACAGAATTTCATTTGACTTAGGATAGAACTGTGAAAAATGGAACAAATGATTATAGTTTAATTTCTAATGTAGCAAACAAAAAAGGTTAGGAAGCTTGTTAAACAGCAGTTAACAAAAGAAAGATGCATATCATCTACTTATTCTCTTGGTTCAGTTTCAATGTAATTGAAATTGTCATCAGTTGGTAAAGGTTCCCTCTTCATTCACTTTGAAAGTTACCATATTTTTGGAGATGAAATATATTGCAGAATAAATTTATGTGTAGTATAAAACTTTTTATCTAGCTGCTTTTATTTGAACTAATAACTTTCAGGCTAAACATCTTAAAGGTAAGGGGAATGAAAACTAGAATTATAAATAAATTTGCCTTTCGTATTGCCTCTTTGTGCAGTTACAACAAACATAACTAGTCCACTGCATTTTAATAATATGGCTTATCCTCCATCTTGCTATCAAGTTTTATATTAAACTAAATATCTAAGTATATGAATATATAAGGTCCTTTATGCTGGAGAGCAAATAATCACTTTACGATAAAGCCTGTTCTCCTAGAGTCTCCAACCTAGATAAGTAGGAGTTGTGGAGGAGGAAGGTAATGTTGTTATCTCTGAAGACCTGAGACAGTTGTTGCATTTATCTCGTATAAATACTGGAATTGGAACTTAGGTTCCTAGTTCAGTGCCTCAGAGAAATTTTTCTTTCGAAATTAAAATGTTAAATTGCTGATCTTAAGGCAGTTGGTTTCCCAGTAATGGGTTGATCACTGATGATGATGAGTATACCCAGAAGAATTAAAACTGAAACTTACTACCTTGTTGTGGGGGAGGAGATTGTTTGAATCTTACGTTCTTGAGATCCAGAAAGGAAAAGGATGTGGCTTTCAATCAAGGTGGTCTGTGCTGTGTACATTCAGTTCAGAAGGGCTTTTGGGTTTGGATTGAATTGAGATGTTGGAGACTTTGGGTATTTCTTAGTTCTAGGTCCCTTTACTGTTGCTGTAAAATGTATGTTCCTCAGTCAAAAAGTTAAGATATTTTGAGGTTTTCTCAGTCTACTTGAAGTGAAATTCATACAAAAGTAATAGATTTTGCATCTTTTTTTCAGTTCCTTTATCTGATTAACCAAGCAAATTACTTACCTTCATTTAGTTACATAAAAATGTAGATCTATTCTTCCACATGTTAATTTTGATTTTTGTGGGATTTTAAAAATCTTTTTGAGCAGGTAGCTGAAGGAAGACAAGAAGAAATCCAACAGAAAGGACTGGCTGAGAGAAAGGAATTGCAGCATAAAATAGATGAAATGGAAGAAAGAGAGCAAGAGCTTCAAGCAAAAATAGAAGCTTTGCAGGCTGATAATGACTTCACCAATGAGCGGCTGACTGCTTTACAAGGTTAGTCAATAGTGGGGAAGAAACTTCGATTATTTGTTTTTCTTTTAATCTGTGAAATACCTTTTTCTTGGACTTCTGTTTACAGTACGGTTAGAACACCTTCAAGAGAAAACTCTTAAAGAACACAACAGCTTAGGTAGGTGTGATCAATTTCTTCTTTCAAGCTGGTTTCCGGATTTGCTGTTCCCTTACTTTAGTTACGATAATCTTGTAGTCTCGGTGTCTGGTGAAAGGGTTCTGATTCCCGATTTTCCCGGTAGGGAACTCTCCTGGACTGGTGGGTTCGTGTCGGGGTATGGCCAGCAGAGGGCGCTGCTGCTGCGGGTGTTCGCTCTGGCCCGAGGCTTGGAGGGGCCTTAGAGCCATTAGATTTAAAATACTTCTTTATATATTTATACACACACATGTGTATGTATGTAATAGGCGGTAATTCTTTGGAGTTAATAATCTCTTAGACGTTTGTACAAACATCAACATGGTCTGTAGTAGGAAACACATCAAACATTGCCTGGTTTGTCTGATCAGGTACTTGTGAGGAGATGGTATGAAAAGCCAGATGCATTTCAAAATGCTGTGTTTATAAAGAAACAAAACACAAAATATTTTTCTTGGTTCCAAAAATAATGCCCTTTCTTAATCCTAGGCATACAAGTTGACGACTTCATACCTAAAATTAATGGGAGCACAGAGAAAGGTAGTGTATCTGAAGGCTACCTTATGTCTTATGGTTGATGTTTGAAGATGAACACATTCAAAATGTTCTCTAAAGTTTTGCTTGGAATTATTTCTCTTTGCAAATGAATTTGTCCACTCCTGAGCAGCTTTTTTTTTTTTTGCTTATACTTCCGGTCACAGTGTCTTTAGAAAGTTCCCTAAAATACAACAAAACCACTTGGAGGTTGTCTTTCTTTTTTGAGTTGTTTTTTTGTTTGTGATGGGCTGTGACTGGAATCAGTAGGAGTGTACTGGACGAATAATGTCAGGGTTGTCAGGACACAAGAAAGTGGAGAACTCATTGATTGTTTTTCCTTTAAATATTCCCTTGCAACACATAGACATACAGTGTTTTTCTAGAAGAGTTGGGTGTGCTAAGTAAAGTCAGCAAAACCTATTTTTTTATAACTTTAATATGAAAAATGTGAGTATATAAAATTTATAAATAGTGGAAACTAACGTTTTAAAACTCAGGAGTGTCTTTATGTGAAACAGGAATTAATACAGATTGAAGTAAATGATAGGGTTTTTTAAAGGCCAGTTAGAGCTAAATATTTTAGCTCATGTGTCTTAATATACATGAAGTTTTTTGAGTAAAATTGTCCAGTATCACATAGAGCAAAAAATATTCCGGTTATGATTCTGGATTGTTTAATTGGCTAAGATATATTTGTCCTATTATGTCAACTTTAATTGTTTCCTTGATGTAGCTTGCTTCTACAGTCTGAGCAATGGTGGTAGTATTGGTTTGAAGGTTCAGGGGCTTACATAGAGAACTCATGCTTTTAACTGATATTCAGAGTGTTTAAGGATTCCTGTATTTATATTTTTGAAACAGAATTTTAAAGCTCCATGTGCATATTTGCAAATTATGAGGTTCTTAACTATGGAGACCAATAGCAAAATCAAAAGTTCATCATGACATAACCTCATGGCTGGTCCTTATTGGGAGCAGGAGGAGAGATCTGTTAAACGCCTACAGGAACTGTACCAAAACATCCCCTAAAGCTAAGAGTACTGGTTGCCCCTAAGTGTCCTAGCATTTTAGGCACTTAGCTGTGGTGCATACTGAGGTTAGCAAGCAGGACATTCAACATTTGTTCCCACTTCTCTACACCGCTGTGAGATTTTATTTTTATATAGATTGATCCATCTTGCTGATGCATAATTTTAGGTTGGTAATAGCTTAATATTTGATAGAATGGTAAGAAATACATCTGCTTTTTCTCTTTTTTAAACAACAGCTAATTTGAAACATTTAGCAAAAGCTGCTGAGCTCTGACTTCAAATATAAATTATTTTATAGAGAAATAGTTTGTAACATCATACTAGATTTGACTTTTTTAAAGAAACACTTTTTGTTTGTTTTAAAATTGTTGGTAGGAATGTCATGGGAGATTTTTAAATACTGTATCTCTTACAAGTCCAAATTTTAAAATTGCCCAT
Source organism: Eopsaltria australis (assembly GCA_034509425.1). NCBI lineage: Eukaryota > Metazoa > Chordata > Aves > Passeriformes > Petroicidae > Eopsaltria > Eopsaltria australis. Next base: position 1,552,714 of record JAVTVJ010000277.1, on the reverse strand, counting down.
TTGAAAATCATGATGTGATTATAACAAATACCATTATATCACTGGAACACACTTTTGTGGTCAAAGGTGAAAGAGCAGTCCCTTTTGGATTTATTTTGGGTTGTGCAAGAGTCAGCATCATCTGAATTGATGCATGACAAGATAGATTCTTCCATTCTATGAGTAACAGTGGAACTTGTGCTTAAACCTGGAAATTTTAGGAAGCTATTTGTCAAGTTATTTTTCTTTTGAGTACAGACAACATGTAACTGCTCATTCAAGTTCTCTGTGTGTTTATACAACCTATCACCTTTTTTGTCATGCACATACTATGCTATTTCATTATTCTGTATTTTAGCATAGTTTTTCATTATTCTGTCAGTTGTACATTTTTCTGCATTTCTGCTATACCTGATCCATCCCCATTTCTCTGGCATTTTACAGCTTGCTGCCCTGTGTTCTCTTCATGACAGTCTGTGCTTTTCTGCATCTTCCGGTCCCTTATGTAGCCCTTGTATGACAGATGGGCAGTTATTTGCTCTGCCAGATTTTGAATTTTGTTCTCTTAAAAGCAGCAGGAAGCAATTACGGCTGGGTTTTTTGTTGAGTTTTTTGGGGTGGGTTTGGGTTTGTTTTTTTGGTTTTTTTTTTGCTATGTAGTTTTGCATTATTTTAGAAGAGCTAAGAATTTTGAGTTTATAATGCAGATTGATCAACTTTGGGAATGAAAGAGGAAAACAGTAAAACCTATGTAAAATCAGTATGCTTTTAAAAATTCCTTTTGTCTCTCTTTCTCTCAAAGAGTGTGCACAGGCACACTACCTGGCCATGACAAGAATAATGGTTTTACATTACTTTTTTCTGTGACTGTAGCAGTCAAGAGCTGTATTCAGAGTAGAGGGACCAAGAATTCATAGCCTTTCCAGAGGCTTTTTGTAAGAAATGTGTATTAGGGGATGATGGTTAGGCATTCATTTTCTCTCATTGCACATACAGAAAAGCTGGTGCGGAAGAGAGAAGCTTGTTTGTACAGCAAGCCCCTGATAAAAGTTGTGTAGAATTAAGTTGTTTCAAAAAGTGGTATTTTTCTCAGTGTGCTTCACCTGGCTTTCACCTTTAAATTTTGTGAGCCATCTATTACATAAAGAAAGATACAAAAAATTTGTGTGCAGACACTTAAGAGGACCAGGTAAAAAATGAAAAAAGAAAAGGGAGGGAAGTTTAAGTATGGAAAATAAATTTTACAGCCACGGTGCTGTTTTTTAAAAGCTCTGTCCTTGTGGGTTAAAAAACAAGTATACTTTTTAGAATAACTTTGAAATATAGCAAAGCTTAGCATTGCAGTTGAGCTTCTGATGTCAGAGCTAATGATTGAACGATTTGGTTACAATGTACCACGTTCTGCAGGTTTGTACTAAAGATGGTCTTTTCCCACTGCTGGACTCTTGGTCAAAGAATTTTTGAGGTTCTTCAGAAAGGAAGTGTTTGCACCTTGTGGAGATGCAGGATTCTGATGGAGTTGGGAGCTGAACAAGGAATTGAGTAAACCTGGGAATGGAGCCCAGTTCTAGGAATTCTGCTGCAGAACTGTCTTTTCAAAGTGAAACTGTTAAAAAAGTATAGGGATATATTCAACAGCACTTTTAAAATAGAGGTTGTTAGATATGAAGAATCAACATGAAGACTAATGAAAAACTTAGAAAATACCCTTTTAAAGCTAATAAAAATGCTGAAGAATATAGGTTAAAAACATGTTTCTTTTGAAAATGCAGCTGAAGTACTTTTCTTCTGATCAGTTCAAAAGAGTAATCTATTTCCTAGTATCACTCAGACATCATTTCAATTTCATGTGTTGTCTGCTTGCATATTAACTCAGATTTGATTCAAAAGTCCATTGTGAATACACTGACAAATATTGTTAATATGCCTTTCAAATTTTTTGTTGCATCAATTTGAAAATGATAAGAAGATGTAAACTGAAGTGTTTCTTTCTCTACTAGAGCACTTTCTTTCAAAGAGTGGAGGGGACTGCACTTTTATTCATCAGTTCATAGAGTGTCAGAGTGAGTACAAGAGTGTTCACATTTACATGCTTTAAAATAACAGAAAACACACAAAAAAAGGTGGATGAAACCAGAATTTGTCACTACTGTTTAATATTTCTGTAGTAGCAGAAATTTTCGAAGCATAGAGTTGTGGCATTGTGTTATTAAGCAGATGTCTGGTAGAAGCAGTAATAGGATATTTTTGCTCTTGCAAAGTGATGGTCACATTGTCTCTTCTTCTCAGTTCATCCATTATTTTGCCCTGACCAACAGAAGGGTGGTGATATTGCCACATGGTGTTTCAAACCAAGTGTAATTTTTCACCTGTTACAAATTAAGTTGAAACCTGTCAGTTTAAGCAAACATCACAGGCAACAGAAGGACAGAGAAGGAGGTGCCTTTTCACATATCTAAAATATATCTGATAATTGAAGCCTTACACGTACTCCAAATAGGTTGTAACAAAAGTACAAAAGGGAAAACAAGTCCATAGTTTGTATGTGGGAATCCAAGAGACTGTTTTAAGAAAAACAGAAAATTGCAATACCGGTCTTTAGAAAGATGTTTTATTCTGGAATGTGAAGCCTGTTTTTCAAAGCAAATACTTTTGAAAATGAGTAATAAAACTGTACTGTCTGCACATGTATAATTAGGGAAAAACTGAGAATGCTAATACTTTTTGCCTACTGAAAGAAAAATATCATTAGAATGAAGAGATATTAAACCTGCTTTTTTTTAAACTTCAGGATTTATAGAAATTATGTACCTAAAATTGAGCAGAGAAGCATTTAGAAGCATGAGGACATGTAGCAGACTTGACTGATTTTACTGCTTGTGATCCAGTTTGCAGTGTCATAAACCAAATGACATGACACTGCTAATACTTGTCTAAGGAAATTTAAACTGCATTTGTTTGGGAAATGTTTATTGAAAAAAATTAATGACTGATAGCTGTCTTCTGTCAGGCTTCAGTTTAAAATAATTCTAAATTTTGCAAAGATCTTGTATGAATCTTCTTTTTTAAGTATGTAAAAGTGAAGTTAAATGCTTGAGTGAAGTTTTTTTGTCTAGAACATGAAGAGCACACTGTTGATGTTCAAATACAAATTGGTTGCTTGTTTTCATTGTTTGGATGTTAGCTTAACCTATTTTGGCAAAACTTAGGTTAGTATCACTTCTGCAAACTAAATGTGACCAGTCTGGTCACTATTGAGAAGGAAAAGTGATCAACAGTATCTAGTAGAAGATTTTAAGATGTAAAAGAAGTACTTAAAAGAGTAAAATTAAGATCAGTGTATTTATGCCTACCCTTTCTCAAGATATTGAATGCTACAGAGTGAAGACACTGCAAGGCCTTGACTGCTTCACTTTTAAAGGAATGAATATGAGTTCAAAAGGGCTCAATATTTTGCGTTTTTATGGCAGTCTGAGTTTTACTCTCACATCAAGAAAAATTCCAAATCATTGACTCTTTTTATTTCTTTTTGGACCGAAAGTTTGCCTTTTTCATATTCAAATATGTTTAGTCAGACCTCACAATATGATGAAGCTAAAAACTCAAACTGTAGAGTCTGTTCTTTTCCTTTTGTATGTAAATACTACCCTTCAGTCCTACTCTTTTTCTTTGCTCTGTGTCACATCAAGGGTTGGGAACTCCTGGGGAGAATAATTGCAGTGCCAGATATTGTCAGGAAGTCAATTTTAAGGGACACAGCAAATAGTGTAGAACAATATCATAAAGATTGGCAATAGAGAACAAGAATATATAGTTCATTGTGTGATGGTATGTTGGGGTTTTGCCCAGAGGTTTAAGTACTGAGAGGAGCAGGTTTATTACTTAGACAATAATGATATAATAAAAATCGCAGAAACCAGATGGTTTGCAAAATCCAGCTTCTGTAGGTTTTTAAATATATTTTGTAATTATTTTTTTAAGCACAATACGCTCACAATATCATCCTGTAACATGTCCTGATCTGTAACATCTGTGGAATGTTATAAAATCTGGCTGAATGGTCTGGGAAGTCTCTTACTTTCTGATCATTACATCCAGTTCACTTGTTGCTCATTCCATAGCTTTTTTTTAGTAACCACTGATGAAAATCCATGATATCAAGAGCAGAAGTCATGGTGCTTCTTTTTGATCAGTACATGATATGCATTATTAGCAAAAATGTGATGATGTATAGCCCAAAGTGAGATTTATTGCCCTGCTAGCTTCCCTTCTTTTGCTCCAGTCTAACCCTTCTTTATTTGTGTCCTTATTTTTTCTCTTACTTTGTGATTTTTGCATTTGGTTTTAAATGCAAGTCAACTTCTTCCTTTTCACTGAGCTGATTTTTGCGAATTTATTAATAATAGTTTTTGGATGGATTGAATGGTTATTTTTAACGCTTCCTTTGACATGCAGGTGTCAAGTAAAGTTCAAGCTGTTTAGTATCACTTTTTTCAGAGGGCTGGAAATTTGTGCATTGAGGGACAGGTTTTTCATTGGTTTTCAAACCTGGCCTATTTCAAAGAGTACTTTGATTCTAAAATATAAATGTAGAGGGGCTATGTTACTTAAGTGATAATTGTGATGTTAACAGATCTTAGTTATTATATTGCACACAGTGGTAGGCAACCTAAAACTAAAATGGAGCTCTTAAATTGAAAAGATAGGACATGCTTAAAAACCTAAAGGAAAACTGGCTTTAAGCTGCAAAAGGAAATATGAATTATCTTACAGATGAACCTGGAAGCTTAACTTCACAGCAGATTGTGTCAGTAAAAGCATTAGTTATATGTACCTCTCTCCTTTCTGCTAAGTACGGACTGGATAGCATGGGGGCTAACATTCTTTTGTGCCAGAAATTAAAGCTGGGATTCTCACCCTAATTTATATTTTGGTAGCCAAGATTACATGTCTTGATTCAGGGACAGCATTAATTGATTTAAAAACAAATCAGGTTTATGAAGTTTTCTGAAATAGTAAAATTAAAAAAATGCAGAGATTTGAAAGAGATGTTTTAAAGATGTCTCTTAATCTCTTCCTTTCTGATCGTTGTCTGGATTCTGCCATTTTTAGTGACTAGGGTGGTAACATAAAAATAAGATTCTATGGAGTTCGGTGATACCAACATCCAATTTTGTGTGTAATATCTAAATACTCACCAGTATGCTGAAATAAACTATTTTTTTTGTTGGCTTATGCCATATATTAATGATAGTGTTCTTGAAACACAGAGAATGTTCGCTTGTTCTGAAAGTTAGGAGAGGTGTCAGCCACCAAGTACAAAACACTGGCTGTGCCAGCTTTGAGTCAGGCTGGGCAAAGGGACTCATGTACTGCTGCTCAAGGTCTTGGCTGAGGAAACAGTGCCAAGGAGACGGCTTTTGTACAAATGGTGAAATCAGTAATGGACACTAGAAAACAATAAGCCACCATGGAAATGAAAAAAAGCCAAAAAAATCACACCTGCAGTTTCTTTAAGTCATGGAACGGAGTGTGAAGAATTGCTGCAGAAGTTTCAGTTTGGAAAACATCTGTGTCAAGAAGGGTAGTTTCTGTTTTGTATCGCAGTTACTCGGGGTTTAGCAGTTATTGAATTGTGAAAGGTAAAAGATCCATCAATTTATAATGCTGAATTTTCCTCTCTAAACTGATTACAGAAGCCTGTTTTAAGCTAGCAGTCTAGCATGGTTGAGGTGTTCTACCCCTTCAGATCAAGCAGTTGAAAGCGATTTATTTTTGCATTCAGCTTTTTTTTCAGATCTAAAGGGAGAATTCATTAGCTCTTTTCTTGCTGCCTTCCCTTCCACCCCTCTTCCAGCCACAGCTGAGTCCTGGAATAATCATATATGAAGACTTTTATTTAGATTTATTTTATTTTAAAATGGAAGAGGACTCATGATATCACTCGAACGCCTTACTTGTGGCTGCCAGTAACTTGATTCCCTCCACAGTGCTTTCCTCAGTCTAGGCACAGTCATTCTCACCGGCTCTGAGGAACTCGAGGCTGTTCTGAATTTGGATGATGAGTGATCTCCTACAGTTGCTTGAGACTTAAAGCCAGCCCTGAAAATCCAGTGTGCTGTTCCATGTGTTTCTGAAGCAGTATTAGTAAAATGTTACACTAATGCAGGATAATATTTGTAGTTAAAAGTAGGTGGAAAGATGATCTCTTTTAGACTGGTTTATTTGGCTGTGTTGGGTAGGGCAGAGGACAGGATAAGCTTTTGGCCATGAAAACCCTTCTTCAGACTTCAGGGCTTTTTGTCTGAAAGCTTGTCTGCCATCTAGGGTTGTAAAAGATACCTCCTCCCAGATCTTGTCCTGCGTATGTCCTTAGATTGTCATAGTTACAGCAACATATCATGCAGGGAGAGCATGGAGGGAGGGCAGAGGCAGGTTCAAGCCTGGTATTTCAGGGACTAACAGCTTTCAACATGGACTAAACTGCAAAATCTACAGCACAGAAATCAAGCATCTGTAAGATGGGACCCTCAATACTTCTGTGTTGGCATCACTTCTTAAGGAATTTGAAATAATGAAATCTCATCTGAAAAAAGAAATTAATTATTCAATAGTTTTTTTAGTGTCTTTGATTAATCCAGTCCTGTCCTTCCCTTGGTGTTCTTGTTTATCTGCATGTCCTAGCAGGAGTTAAGATGAAGTTAGCAATCTAGTCTCAAATTCCACTTCTAAGGTTTTTGTGCACCTCACATACATGAGTAGACTTCCGTAAAGTAGAGTTTATATAAAAACTCCATTTTTCATGAACCAGAATGTAATGCATTCCTAGTTTTTTGGAGGTTTGTGCAGCTCTCTTGAAAGATTTAAATGAAGAAAGGCTGTTTCTGTATACTTTTCACAGGCGCTGTTAAAAGCAATTGTGATGTCAAGGGGACTTCTCTATTGCTGTTTTACTGTGGTGCATTTCTAGATTTCTGCTGTGTTGGGTGAATGTCTATTTCAGGCAACCAGCTCTTTGAATTCCTTTTTTGATAACTAAACTTGAGAAATGTATTAATTATTTGTTGCTTCATATTAGATATTTTTTTTATTTTAAACTACCTAAAACTAATTTTTCTAAATTCTCATTAATGAACTGCAGCATTATGTAAGTTAATAAAGAGAAATAATTATGCACTGTATCACAAAGTTCCGGCAGGCCTGTGTGCTCTGTTTCATTATTCCATGCCAGAATAAAGTTTTTGTTCAAGCCTGAGTAGGAAGTAATATTACCAGCTTTTAATTTGGTCATGGAATGTACTCTACGTAGATGCGTGCAGGGAAAAGCTGGTTAAATTTGAGCTTGGAAAGTAACACTTATTTTGTTTGGCAGACAAGATCATAGATGAAGGACATCTAACCAAAGTGGAAGAAACAAAGCTTTTGAAAGGTTAGACTTCTGAATTATTTCAACTCATTTTGAAGCATGCTTTTTATGTCACTCAGTGCATGTTCTGTGTTAAGCCAGCAGTTTGAGTTTTGATTGAATACGCATTTGAGGAGAAATTCAATAAAGGGGAGGGAAACTGTTTGTTGAACTCTACTCCAAATACTATTGTTGGCTAAAAAGATTTAATGGAAACCATTTTTGAAGATTGAGTGCATGAAATGCTAGTCTCAATATTGACTGAGTTCTTACCTGAATATACATTTAAAAAAAAAAAAAGGTAATTTTTGTAAATTCAAGCTTTAGTGCCTGCTTGAATCCCAAACAAGATTTTGGTTTTATTATAGAGCTACACAGAAGTAATGTTTGGTGTCATTTTAAGTTTTAAATAAAAGTATATTTTAATTTGACTATTTTCTGTCTTACACCCTCATAACTTTAAAATAAATATTAACCTCCTGAATGTGTCTGTCTTCCAAGTAAAATAGATCTGTGCCTCTCTAACTCTTCTCTAATGTATAAGGCAAGAGAAATTAAAGGAGCTAATTAGAAAAAGCTTGTCAAGGAATAGTCATCCTTACCTTACAATGCCAAGGTCAGGATTGCTCCCAAGTGTGTATGTCAATATTTCTCAATTGTTTAATAATGTAAGATTGCAGACTGACTCCTCTCTTGCAGCTTTTTATTGATGTCTGGACATTCTACCTCTGTCCTTCTGCAAAGTGTTCTTGTGTTCAATAAATGTTAGTTTGTTAAAACGTCCAGTGTTTTAGAGACATTTTAATTTATCTTCTCTTCCTTTGATGTATGGAATGGCACCTTTAACTCCTTTCTGCATGTGAGGAAAGCTATAGACAAGGTGCCATATTTGGCAAAAGAATGCATACAATAACTGTAATGCAACACTTGCATGCTCCTTCCATTGCAAAGCTCTGAGCTATTTTTAGTGTTTGGTAATATATTCTAACTCATCAAGTATGATGTCAACACATTTTAATATACTTTATCACTTTGGCTATATTTATTCAGCTCAGTTTTATTATGGGAAATAGGAGCAACTGCTGTGATATAAAATAGTACAGGAAAGAGTTTTGTGCTTACGGCTCTGGTTCCAGAATAGGAAGACGGTTTCTAGTAATTTATCTGTCTTCTGCTGTTCGACATGTAGAACTGGTGCATCTTTTCTCTGGTGCCTAATCTTTTATGCCTTGTTTCAGAGGGGGGAGAACAGAAGGGAGGAAGAAGCTGGTGTACCAAGGGTGGATGGGAGGGAAGTATATAAGGGGGAGCTGTGGGAGAGGGAATTAATTCAGTGGTTGGAACTCGCACTGTTCCTCCCATTTTGCACAGAGCAGGAAAGCAGCATTTCCATGGATGCCCAGATATGGTAAAGTTAGTTGGATATGGATCTTGCTCAGCTTAGTGCTTCTGGATCGGCTACTAATAAAAGTGACATGGGTGAGGCTTTTAGGTTATACTTTTCTTGATAGTGTAAAAAATAATGTATTACTTGCTTTTGTAATTATTAGTTTTAGTGACAGTCCTGTGAGCTTGGTTCTATATGATAATGTAAAGTGTTTTGATTTGTAACATGTTTAGATATTAGTTAAAAGCCTTATTCCTAAAAATAAGAAAGAACCCTTTTTGTTTTAGCAAAGAACCACCCCCAAAGATTAAGTTTTTAACTACAGCAATCCTTATGAATTTTGAAGTCTGCTAAAATCATGGGTGTTGTGTTTGGAATACCTGCCAGGTCTGAACCTCTAATGTGCTTTAACTGTACAGGTGCTTTTCCCCTTCCTTTTCTCCAGTGATTTTGGTTGCATTAGGATGGGAAGAATCTTGCTCTTCATCAGCTGCTTTGTTTGTACTTGCTGCCTTCTGTTTCATGTACAAGTGAATGTTAATCTGGCACAGAGTTATAGAAAACTTTTCATGTTAGATCAAGAAAACTTGGAGTTTATTTTCTGTTAACCTGTCTGTGTTCTGTCATGTTGATTTCCTCATGTAGCTGCACAGATTGTCCCCAGTTTCCACTGCTTGGGGGAAGTTAGTTCTGTGTGTTCTCCTGTTATTTGAAAAGATGTCTTATTATTCCTTTGGTTTGTACTTATTTTCATACACTAACCCTTTTATATAACACCATTTACTTATTGATGTGCTTCTTTCTTCCCACGTCCTGGTACTTCATTGTTGCGTGCATGTTATCTATATGTAGTGAAATTACTTGTGTTCACTGAGCTTTTCTCCATGGATGGTAGAAGTTCTGTGTACTGGGAATGCTGTATCGACCCCTTTTCATATAATATTTCTGCCTGGAACCTGAGAGTCAGAGGAAACCTCTGTTAACCTGCAGGTGGGCAGCAGTGCTGTCAAAGCAAGGCTCTGAATAGGCCAAGAAAGATTTAATTTTGCATAACTTAACCTGCATGTTGGTGACAGTTCCTTGCTGACAGACCTGCTGGGTTAGCCCACACCAGAGATGATGTATCCTTTTTTAATGGACTCATCAGAACTCAACTATAGTTGTTATTTAAGAAAAATGTATAACAATGTGTTTCAGTCACGTATAATATTTAGACTTTGAGTCAGGGGGGATTCTGTGTGGGACAAGGGTGCACTAGTGTAATTAAATCCCCTTATCTTTTGAAAATATGTGGTCTCCACTAAAAATCTAGAACTGGGGGAAAAAAACCCCAACAACAAAAAATCCAGCAAACCAAAAAACTCCAACTGTGTGGCTTCACTTCAGCTGCATGTAATAATGTGTTGAATTACATATGAACAGATATTTCATGAAGTTTTTGTTTTTTTTTTTTTTTTTGTGAAAACAACATACACTGCTTCTCTTAATGCAATTTAAACTGAAAATTCTTTCTAGAAATTAGTGTATTAATTTATACTGCTGTGATTCTTCAATAGTTCACACCACACTTCTTTTGAACAGTACAGTATATACAAGACTTGTTACTGTTTTATTTGTCCAAAATACTGAAGCACAGTTTTATTCTTAACAGCAGTTTCTTTCTGACTTGCTACAGTATCTGCATTGTTCTGGTTTTTTTTCTTATTTGTTTGCTGATTGAATTAGCTTTTCCACAGTTCCAGCTGGCAAGAACACAGCATTAACCCAAGTTCAAGCTGTGCACGAGGCAGTTGCATCCCTTATTAGAGGCTAGGCTGGGTTAATGACTCCAGGGACGCGGAATCCATTTTAGCCCAGACTTGCAAAGAAATAAGCACCCAGCAGGTTTTTAACTGTTTCTTGAACCAAGTTGTTTTCTATTGACATTTAGCAGTAGTTTGGTGTATAGGAGAAATTATGAACAAAGCATTTATTGATTGTAGTTACTTTTCCTTGTCTGTTGCAGAGAACCAAGCACGAGTCAAAGAATCGAACGATTTGTCCGACACCCTTAGCCCAGCAAGGAAAAAAGCAGTGATGACACTACAGGTAAGAGTTTACTGAGATTCCTGTAACCTCTAAATAGTTTGAATTAAATCTAGGTAATCATGAGCATTTTCTTAAAAGAATGTAGTGTGTTATGCAGAGTTAGATACAAGCTTAGAGTAGTACTTTCTATTTTGCGGCTTCATAATTTGATTCTTGTAAATTGAGAAGGACATAAAATCTCTCCATGTAAAGAATGTGTATCTGAGAACTGTCTGCCATCTGCCGGCTCTCTGAAAGGTGTGGGTTTTTTTTTTTTTTAGATGCTCAAATGGATGACCAAGATCTAAATGAACCTATTGCTAAAGTAGCTCTTCTGAAAGGTAAACAAATTTACTTCTTCAACTTTAGATGCATAATCTGTATATGTAATCTTTTTATCTACCTGGTTTTTATCAAGTGTGCATTAAAGTAGAAGGCTGGAATTCAAAGTTGTTAATAATGTAGTATGGAAGAATTAAATTTAAATATCAGTAATGTCTCCTTTGGGTGATGTAAAAGCACACTTTTGAGTGTTGCTGTAGAAATCATCTGTATATAAAGGTAATCTTTGTAGTCACCAACACTGTTCTAGGAATTAGCATGTTATAACTTTGACTTGAGAAGTAGAGTCAGCTCACATTTAAGACTACACCTGTGGTGAGGAGGGATTCTTCCATCACTGACATTTTTCAAGCATTGTGAAATTTTACTTTACATCACTTTCATCACTGTCAGAAATGCCTCTGTTAGTTTGCAGGTGATGGGTTAATCAAAAACAAGATTTTAGATTTTCTTTTTAACAATCAAGATTGGAAGTTTGTGCTATAATTGTATTTGGAATGATTGCAGAGGCTTAACTTTGAGCTTCATTGCTATAAAAGTAAAATTTGTTATTGTTTGTTTTTGCATTGAAGGCATACACTTAAAACTCAATTAGCAAGCTGATATTTACATATTCATTAGCTGAAAAATTTTGTGGCATATTTGTTATTACATTTAGCCTACTGGAAATCATTTTATGCTTCTTTAACAATTAGACACTTGATAACATCTGTAAAATTACACTCCTGTTGGGATCACAAGTAAAAGAATGTCACAGTTCTTTGTGATTCAGAAAGACAGGAAACCATAATGGAATGTAGGAGACCTGTGAAAGAACTTTTTTCTGCAATTGTTTACATTCCCTAATTTTACGACAGAAAGGCTTCCAAAAATTGCACAAATTACATTTGCTGTTTGGCAACATGTATAAAATTGAGTTTGATATTTCCCAGTGGACATCAGTTCAGCAAAGCAGTTTAGAAAGGAGTGTTTGAGATACTGGGCATGTTCTGTTTGCCGTTTGCTCTAACTGCAGCTAATAACAAGTATGTTTAGTGACTTTCTATGCTAGAAGGTAGAATTTGATAATGTTGTTTGTAGTGATTATAATAGTCTTGTTTTTGGTTATAAAATTGAGGTTGGCAGCAACCTTTCTCTTCCTCTTGATGCTATTATTTTGCTCTCAAGAAACCATTAGAAAATATCTGTGCAATGAATAATTTGCCCTTTTAATTTTTATGAAGAGCCTATAAACCCACAGTTTTGTTTGAGGTTTTTTTCAGAGAGCTACTTCATGTTCCTGATTTTGCCCTTAAAAGGATCTTACTTGCCTCAGAAAGCTTTTCAAGTGTTATATAGCTATATAATTAAGGAAGAGTGAAAACATTTCTGATCTGGCGGCTGTTTGGAATGCGGAAACGGCCACTGGAAAAGGCAGCGGTCTTGTTGGAATTTACAAAACAAAGTAATGGAACAAGAAAATTATGAGACTTCCAAGCATTTTCCATCAAAATTTTTGGGTGCATTCAGGATTTGATTCAAATTTCTACAAGTAAGAATGCGGAAAGGAGGGGAAGGGGGGAAGCTGTCGCAGATTAGTTTGGCCTTGTTTTTTCCTTCACAAGGTAAATGACTTTATTAACCATTCATAACAGTTCCCTGGACACTTCTGTTTAAATAGGCTGTTTGTGACTACTTAGTGCAGAGTTAAGGACAGGTAAATGCTGAACAGATGGAAAGAAGCAATAAGTGTCATTGGAAGACTGGTAGTCTTGTTCTTACCAATGTCCCTGTGTTTTCATAGTAATTACAAGACTGATCAATGGAATCTTAGTAGGAAAGGTTTTCAGCTGAAGGTTTGCTGAATAGTGGTAATTTAAGTAAGAAATTTAGAAAATTAGCAGTGGTCTGTCAGCTCAGAAAGTTTAGGAACCATTGTTTTATGTCAGAATAGCCAGATACTTTATTTTAAATACATGGTACAGTTTCCTATATGTATATCTTACAAAGCTAAAAAAAACCTCAGGGTTGTAATTATTGTGTCTGACTTCATCAGAGTACCCTGAAAATTGTCTTCTGAATAACCTGAGCAATCCTGCAATATTCTGAAAGTGAACTTTCAGAAGTGAGGCCTGCAGAAATACCAGGCTGCTCATAAAGTTCCTTCTACATGCCAGGCACATACAGATAAGGGATCAGTTAAGACCACAGCCTGTGTGCGCTTCTGCATTATCTCTGTTATCAAAAAAATTTGTTTATTTAAAGTTGTTTAAAAAAAAGTTTTTAAAACAATTTTTAGATTACCATTAGAGGCAATGTTAAGGGAAACCTTACTGTACTTGTGTGGGGAAACAACGTGGTATTAATTGAGAACATTTCTTAAAATGTGGCAAACAAACTGATCACAGCTTAAAATTTTCCATGAGGCAGAAAAAATGAATGGGGTAGAAAAAATGCTGTATTTGGCCTTTTCTATTTTATTTAATTCTTTCTGGAACCTTGTTGTAATTAATAGTAACTCCTTAGCCTCCTCTGAGAACAGGTAGTCACAATGCAAATTTACTTCTTAAGGGAACTGATTCTAAGCATGATGATATTTAGTAGTTTTGTTTCTTATAAATAGGGCAATCCTACTCCCTGAAGAAGTACTTTTCAAAACTAGAATTAGCACAAAAATTGTATTTACTTTGAACTAAAAGACATTAAATTTTCAGTTTAGGTAAGGTTAAAAAGCTAATATTTTCTTGTGCGTATGTTTCTTCACTTTAGATTTAGGCACATGGAAATTTCGCTTTTGTGTTGTTGTAGGAAAGAGTTTACCTTGATTGTTCCTTTGCTAAACAGATTATGTTGTCCCTTAAATTGAGCCTCTCGTCTCTTTTGAGGCAGAAATGTCTTTTATGATGTGTGCTTTCATTGACTAGAAAACACTGCCACCACAGAGTTCATTTAGGGTGTCTGTTGTTTGATTTGAGACACTGCTTCTTTATCAGGCGTGATTTGAGCATAATTTGTCAACTTCCTCATCCATTTCTTCTAAAAAGTCTCATTAAGGAGGGTTGAAAGTCTAATTGCCCTAAATCTTTATCCATGAAAAGCTAAGAACAAAACATGTTCAGTAAAAGGAAACTTGGATTTAGAACTAATAAATTATAAAACAAAGTATTTGGATGAAATATGTAGTCCTCTCTGTTCTTTCTGCTCTCATAATTTTGTTCTGAAAGAATCTAAAAGCACATGTGTGTCCTCAGCTCTGCTTAAACCCACCAGTTCATTACTGTGAGAGCAGAAAAAACAGCCCCTTAGAGAGATACAGTATGCAGACTTTAGCATGATTTGCTGAACAATTTTCTTAAATAAGAGAACAAGAAAAAAATCTATACTTACTTTATTTTTAACATATACAGCTAAATATGAATGTAAAAGGTATAATGATGAGCTAAATTATAGTTTCTTTTTATTTTTTCCTTATTAGTGGAAGGTCTAGACAAACCAAAGTAATATTTTTTCTAAGTCTTTATCTTAAATCTATATGGTCTATACTTGCAGACGTTTATTGACCAGGTAACTGTGTAACTCTTTTCTATCTACCCTCTCCGATGATACACAGCTGGAATTCTTTCACCAATTTCCTTCCTTTACCTTTCTAACCAAACAAGTTTTATATCAAGTTTTAGCCCTCTACCTATGCAGTTTATTAGTGCTGTTTGTGCCTATTAAAACATCAATTTGTGCACAGACACCGCTTAAGGAAAATCTAGTAAAAGAGAGTTTGCTGGATGCTGTTCCTGGCTTTGCAGATGCCTGCAGGCTGGAGTGTTCCTGCGTCTCATTTCTAGATGTGTGCCCATTAGAGGACACTGCTCTTAGTAACAGATACTTAGTTTTCCTCTTTTAAATTCCTCCAGAACTTCAGCTGTAAAAGTATTCAATTTGTCTGTGACTGCGAGTCGTCCTCTTGTAAGCCCAAGGGGCATTTAATGTGCATTTTAGCTAATACAAAACTTACGGGGAAGAGCAAATATTTTTATTTAGAGTTTAAATAATCTGCGTAGATTTATCATCACATTAAAGATCTACCTAATATTTTAAGATATATTTTGTTAAAAATCAAGTGTAGGATTTATCTTGGTATTCACGAAGGCCACTGAATGAAATATGGAGGCTTGAATTTTCTTCTTTTTCTTTATTTTTTTAGGAAATTTCCCTAGATTTTCCCTTTCCTTGTTGGTCCCCAGAGGGAGAGGGTTGGCCGAGCCTGGTGATGTGGTGGGTGGGTGGCAGTAGTGAAACATGGAATAGCAGCTCTTGCCTGAGCCTGTACACTGAGACAAGCTTAGAACAACTTCCTTTGGAAAGAGACAAGTTGTAAACACAGTAAAGGATTGTCTTAGGCTTCTTGTTCCTTGTTTTTGTCAATCCAGAAGTCCTTGCCAGTTTATACAATGTTTTTAAAAACTCTCTAATTCTTCCTTGTTAATTTTTGTTTCATATTGCATGTTATGTATAATGAATGTTTTAAAGTTTGCATATGTTTTACTACTTTAAAAAGTATATTAATATTTTTGCTAATATTTGCCTAATCCAATTTTGAGTTTACTTTAACTAACATTGGAAGATTTGAGTAAAAAGTTGCCAATCATCACATGGTAGTGCAAATTAAGCTGTTCTACGAATTAATGGTTTAAAGAAAATGTTCTTTTATCAGATGAATTGCAGGGTGCACAATCAGAGACTGAGGCTAAACAAGAAATTCAGCAACTGCACAAGGAGCTGATTGAAGCCCAAGAGCTAGCTAGGACAAGTAAACAAAAATGCTTTGAACTCCAAGGTGAGACCCAGATCAACTTGGTTCTGTAGGGTATTCATTAAAATTGTATTTATCAGGTAGTTCAAGATAAACCAACATGTTTTCATAGTATTGAATACATACTTGAACTCTGTATATTTTATCCTTATTTCAGGCAGATAATAGATGTAATTGAATATTTTCAGTGGTAGCTCTTGTTAGATCATCCTGTCAGATATGTAGCTCTGTTGTTTTTGAGAGGAAATAGTATAGTCCAGTTTAATTGCATATTGTCCAGTGTTCTTTAGAGGTCATATTTACAGCCTTTTTTTTTTTTTTTTTACTTCCTCCCACACCACATTGCATTTAGCACAAATGGAGTTTTTGGATCAGGCAACAGATTATATAAATTTCAAATTATTGTAATACTACCATAATAATGGAATGATGTCTTAGTATTAACTTTTATTCAACTACTTACACAATTACTACCTTTGATAACTTCCTGAAGTAATATGTTTGTTTCATCTTTTCATTTAAGGAGAGGTTGTGACTAAAATGAATTACACAGCTGAAATGCATGTTACTTACAAAAATTCTTGGGCACATTTTCACTTTTATTTGTAGCACTCTTGGAAGAAGAGAGAAAAGCATATCGAGTGCAAGTTGAAGAATCCAACAAGCAAATAAATGCTCTGCAAGGTAGGAGTCTTTTTCCCCCACTCTTTAGGGAAACTATATAGTTTTTACTGTTTCTGTGGCGTCATAGTCACTAATAAAGGAAAATGTGTAGTTGAGTATGTATGTAATTTAGTATGTTTTAAATCTGATTTCTTTCACCATATCTTTGAATTTTATTATGGAATGTTTCCTTTCAATTCCTATTGTTCTAATAGTAATTTAGAAAATGCAAAAGACATAATCTGTAATAGATACCTCTTCTTCATCTCACTTGAGTCTTTCTCATTTCTGAATGATCCAGGGATTCTTACTGTGACTGCTTCAGAGCACTCAGAAGCTTTAGGTGTTTTTGTGCTGGTCAGTCTCTTCATTATAGGATCCTCTTAAAAAAATTTTTCATCCAGATCCACATCCAGCATCAGAGCATGCAGTAAAGTTGCTGCAAGAGAGACCCTGTCCGTGCCTTTTTGAAAATTGGTATAATCAATCATGCTCTTTTCAGCCCAAAATGCTTACAGCAGGAGATAATCTCATTATTTACTTAACTTCTGAGTCACTTGTTCTGAGTGATGTTAACTTCTCATCCATGTGTGTGAGTAAGCTCATTGATCAGGAGTCTGCCAGTCTGTCCAGCCTTAAGGCCAAAAAAGGTTATATTATGTTGTGATTTCCTTAGAGCGAGCCTTACTTTGAAGAGCTACTCAGACACTGGTTATTACAAAACTCAGGAGCTTCATCCCTTGGGATCTTTGTCAGCATATCATTTGCTTTGGACCCAAAAATGTCTGGAAGGCAGATGAGCAGACAGGCAGGTGGACTAACAGTCCTGACTTTCTTAGGAATTAAAAAAAGTCCCAGAAAATTATTTTCTGGGCAGTAGTTTCTTGTATAATGTGGTACTGATCATATACCAGTTACACTGAATAGCTGTAATAGCTCTGTTTTATGTGACTGTCAGCAAAGAATCTCCATTTTCTGCCGTTGCTCTTGTAAGAAAGAGAAGTTTACAGAATGCTCATCTTCAGAGCAGGAGGAGCAATTTAATTTTGTGTCATGTTGCTAATAATGAAAATTCTCAAAGTAGTAAATGCTGTAACAAAAGATTGAAAATATTTGATAGTTATTTCTATGAAAAAAAAAAAATCTTTTTTTTCTCCTGTAAAGAGAGAATGAAAGTAGAAACTTGACAGAGCCAAACTTAATTGCAGGATTCCTCTTTTCAATTCAATACTTTCTTGTTTCTGGATCCTTCTCAAGAGAGATCTTGCTCATGTTTCCTTCTCGCTGTTGTAGTTCAAAATGTTCTGATGTTCAGTGTATTCTTTGTGGCTTCCCAAACTTTTAGGGTATGACACATCTCACAGTTCAAGAAAAGTTGTCAGGATTCTCCCTCGTTAGCCCTTGTGAACTGCAGGGGAGAAAAAAAAACAACTGACAACTTAATGAAGTAACATTTCTAGAAGTATTTGCAGGGAATCAAATGTTTTAGGCCAGCCCATGTTGTTGGCTTTGTTTGTGATAGAGAAGAGAAAGTGCTGGAGAAAAAAACTGAGGTCGTGTCTCTACATGTCAGGTTCATTAGATGAACACATAGGTAGAGCAAGGAAATTCAATTTGTTGCTCCTTATTTAAAAAAAAGGAAAGAAGCAAAGCATTCAGTTTAGATGAGGTAATGGCTTACATAAATGAGAGATGTAATGGAAGTTTTCTTTCTAATTGTCCTCTCAAATTATATCCAATGCCTCAGAAACCATTCCCATATTGTTAGTAGTAATTCTCCTGAGTAAGCTATTTCTACAACTCCACCAAACTTAGAACTCATGTGTGTCTTTGGATTTTCAGTCCAAGACTGTGCTTGTTTTCATGCCTGAACATCTAAAGGGAGAGTTGTTAGTCAACAGCATGCACAAGATAAGAAACCACACTTCTTTGAGGTGCTGCCAGCACCAAGAAGCAGGAGTTTAGCTTGGCTTGATGAAGAAAATACTGCATTAATTTTCTTGGGCACCCGCTGTATTAGCAAGTTGTAGTTCTTTGTGTTTTAGTGCATATTATTTTGGTAGGTTCAAGACTTCTAATGTAAGGATACATGGAAAAGCAGTTGTTGATGCATCATGTATTGTCTTACTGTCAGGTTGTACTCATCCATTGCTTCTTTGACTTTCTGTTAGTATAAGCCTGTAGAAATTATTTTCAAACAAGGTGGTAGTAAACCTCATTTTGCTCATATATATTTCAAAATCCATCATGCTGTAAATGTTTTTGTTATGAAACAGAATGTTTCACCTTACACAGAATTGCTGTGAAGCTATTTTACTATTGTCTGTAGTAGCTCTTAGGTATTACAGTATATAATAACTACCATATTTTTTTCCCATTATGTCTTTTTCCCTCGAACTGAGGACTTAGGTAATTCATAGGTTCTTTAGTGTATGTAGTGAGGTAAATGTCTTGCTGGAGCCTGTTTAGAGGAGGGCACAAAAGAGGTGAATTTTTCTTCTTCGTTGCACATCAACTAAGTTACATCAACAAAGTCTCCAAGTTGTACCAGTGTATGAATTCTTCCTGTAATGCTGCATATGTAGCCACTGAAAAACATCAAGTATAATTGTCATGGAGGTGCAAGTCTCTCTTGAGTAGCTCTGATGCTCTGTCAGTCTACAGCAAGACTCACTCACATTCTTCCTGTCATGTTCTATAATGGATTGGTAGGACAAAAATAAATACAAGTGATCTAGGAAGGTTACTCAGCCTTGGTTATCCTACCCATGCTTTTCACTGTCCTTGTTTTGCCCTTTGGTTCTGAAACATACCACTTTAAATCTGTAATTCTGACCCTCTACAGTATCTTACATTAGGTTTTCAAGTGCTCTTAAGAATTTTATCTTTTCTTCTCAGAGTAATTCTTCATTAGTTTAATAATTGCTTTTTTCCATGTTAAAATCAGTGAAATGCATTTTTTTAAAAAACTGAAATAGAGTAACAGCAAATTGAACACGTTGCTCCCATCAGTGTTATAACTGTAGTTCTGTTGTTCTTTCGTACTTCCCTTTTCTCTGTACTGAACTCTTTTTTTTAACTGTTTGCACTGGATTCTATTTGCATATGTGTTTATGGAAAATTGTGATCAGAGATGTCTTTAGTAATGAAAGGGTTTTAGATGGGAATAATTTATAACGTTTGCTTAATGCAGAAATGTCAAGTAGCCTTATGTGTATGTGACTGCTGCACATTTACATTAAGCTGTAAATGTTAAAGGACCTTCTTCTAGCTCAGTATATTTGGTGCAGCTGTCTCTTTCCATTTCAAATTCATCTTGTGCTTTGAAAAATGCTGTTTGCAAAGAAATAATGTTTATTTCCTCTACTGCATGTTGAGAATGGAGTAGAAATTATTCAGTGTCTCAAGTATTCGTAGACATCACAAGTTAACTGCTGAACAGGCAAACATTTCCAGTGTAGCTTTGCAAATGTTTGGCTTGTGACAGAAGCTTTCTTGCTTTTCCTCTTGTCCCTGAAAGCCCCAATGTCCTTGTCTTCTAATACTTGTTTTACTTACAGTGATGTTGGATCTAAATCTTGGTTTCAGATTTTGGAAAGTTGCTTTGGTGTCACACACATAGCACAGCCTTGTCTAGGAACGCTTTGTCCGGATATCATTTTTGTTTCTTTTGACTCTCTGTATTACATGGCCCACATACTTGCCTCTTTAAGGGTGCAGCATTTGACAGGATAAATATATTTTTTCTATTGCATTAGGCTCCTTTAGTCCTGTTAAATATCAACGTGTTGAGAAAGAGAGGTGGTAAAGCTTTTAGGTTTTTTGTAAATACAGTTTGAAAAAGTATGAACGTGAATGTCTGCTTTCCAGCTCAGTTGCGAAGGTTACAAGAAGAAATTGAGCATCTTCGCAAGGAAAAGGAGAATGAAATTTCAACTACTCGAGATGAACTAGTCAGTGCTCAGAATGAGATTCTGTCACTTCAAAAAGTAGCAGAAAAAGCAGCATCAGAACGAGACACAGATATTTCTACACTGCAAGCTGAGCTGCAGACGGTGCGAGCAGAGCTTGAACGGTGGAGGAAAGATGCCTCGGATTATGAAAAAGAAATTGTCAATCTGCAAGCCAGTTTTCAGCTCAGATGCCAGCAGTGTGAGGAGCAGCAGAAGGAAGAGTCCTCTCGCCTAAAAGGTACTTGTTTGAAAGGATGTCACAGAGCATGGCTACCAGAGCATCCTGCTCACTGTGGTAAATGCCAGTTACTGAAATCACTGTTTGTCTGTCCCTTTGTCATCATTTACTCTATGTGTACACACTCATTTATGTATTTATGTGTGTGTACCAAGGCTTGTGGTGTTAGAAAAGACCTTTTGCATGCTTCATTAAACAGTTATTGTCAATTATGACTAAATTAACTTAGGTATGCTTTGATATCAGGAGTAGACCAAGTGTAATTCCACTTTAAAAAGATGGAAAACTTACAGTTTGAGGGATTAATACTGCCAAAAAATTTCCAAGAGGACTTGGGTAACTTCTCCATAGTTTAAGCCCTATAAATGGGAGCTCCTGACTTTTAATTCTAGCAAAATTTCACCAAAGCTTACTGCTTTAAACATTCTTTTCCTTGTAATGGAGGCATGGTATCTAGTGATTCTCTTGCTATTTTCAAGCCTTGGAAATAATTTTCTTCAAATACGCTTTTCTACCACTCTTTCTAAAATACTAGAGTAGACCCATAAAAAGACTGTTTTCTACTTCTTTGTACCTTAGAAAAAGCTTTAATGAAAACAGTAACTTGCCTGGAACTGAGTCATAAACCTCATAACAGTAGAAGACATTGTAATGTTTTACAGGTGTTTATGAGAGAATTCATGTGACATGATTACAAACAAATATATTTGAGATTTATGGCTGATACCAGCTCTTCCTGCATTTATTAGCTGGTGTTCCTTGAAGCAGTCATGAAATAATTTTACTTAATTGAATTAAACTTATTCATTGCAGGTGAACTTGAAAAGTTGAAGGCAGAGTGGGTTGCTCTGGAAGCTGAATGTGTTAAATTGAGGAAGGAAAATACTTCACTTACATCTGAACTTCAGCGACAAGAGAAGGAGCTTTGTAGGTAAGAGCACACTGGTTTGTCTAGGAGGTACCACAGCAGCTGAGGAGTTTTGTTGGTGGTTTTTCCTCCCAAAAGAGATACTGACTGTTAATTATACACAGCAAGCTGTGGACATACATACACAGCAAGACCATGGCCAGCCTTTTGTGTCAGCACTCTGTATAGGGAGACTATAATGGTCTGTACTTCTGTTATTGCTCTAAGCTGATATTTACATGTTAAAACCAATGTGTTAAGCTTTCAAGGATGAAAAGTGACTGTTTGTGTAAATTTAAAATGCATAAGGAATCAACTGGATTTTGTTTTTCAGCTCTCAGAAACAAAGCTTAGCACTAACCAGCAATATAAGTGTTCTTGAAATGTCTCGAAAGGAACTTGAAAACCAGATGGGATCTTTAAGAGAAAAACATCAACAGGATGCAGCCAGTCTGAAAACTCAACTCAGTGAAGCTGAGAGTCAAGCAAAAGATTTTCAGAAAGAGGTAACATGAAATACTGCCATTTTGCAAGAATGTAGTGCCCAATGCCTGACTTTCTTAAGCGAAAGGGAAAGTTTCCTAGTAATGAGTTTTTTTCATATGTTTATTGCAAGCAGTTTAAGTGGTAGCTAAGAATATACAATCTGACAGGCAAATCTAAAAAGGAAGACTTCAGGTAAATACACATGTTCTTTGTGAACTTCCTAAACCTTACTTAGATGCATTATTGTAGTGAATTTACTTTTAAGCTGTTCAGACAGGTAAATCACTAGTCAGAGTCTTCATGAACATCATGGTCCAGAATTTCTTTAGCTGTTATGAGTCAAAGTTAATTCTTTTTTTTTTTTACAGTCTGATATTCTCAGTTAGATTTGATCTCTTTTATTTGACAATGGGACTACACATTCTTTACAAAGAACTCCTTTTATCTTAATGGATTTGTAAGTGCATAAGGAAGAGCAGCATTCTGAGCATGTATTTAATCTGCCTGGCCTCTAAAGATTATGTCTGGAAGAAGGCCATAGTCTCCAACACTTACTTGCTTCTTCTTACAAGAATTTTGAGTGTTTCCCCAGTCACTGTTCTTAGTTTCTTTTGCAGTCCTTTTGTTTGCTCTGTGGTTAATTTCATGTCACATTCCTTACAATTCCCAGAATCTGAAAATCCCAGCTGTCTTAATCTCTATTTTGTAATCAGATCAGTATTTGTAAAGATGCCTCATCTTCTAAATTTGTGGTGAATGCCAGTACTGAAGGTCATTGATTCTGTCCTTAATAAGCCCAGTCAGGAGGACTGCTAGAATAGAAAAAATGGAATGTGGGTTTGAAAAAAGAAAAGCTACCCATTCTGTAGGAACATGTCACATTCACCCAGTACTGTTTGTACTTGACCCACACAGAGGATTATGGCATGACAATAACAAGGCATAGTATTTTTTTAATGCCTGCCTTGCTCTTATGTTTGAATTTGCTGTGTGGGAAGAAGATTTGATTTACTTCATACAGAGTGTTGAATTTTGCACCTATTAGAGGGGTGTAGGTATGTAAGATGCGGCCTAGATGTAAGACCAGTATTCAAATGTGAAGGACTCTTTATTCCCCTGTTTCTTGTTTTGTCTTTGCAGTTTTTACAGTCCTTTACAATATGATAATGAATAATTGGTATGGAAGATTAATTAAGGCTTTGCATTTACTTTGTATTTCCTTGGCTTTAGTAGTCCTAGCACTGCCAAGCTGGGCAGAAAATTTTAATTTAGAAAAAAAGGAAATCTAAATTCTACCCTGCTTTTATGAAAAGAGAGTGCAGTGATGCAAGGTGAGTTAGTCCAGGCAGATGACAGAAAAGGGAGCTGTGTGCTAAGCAGATGTCAGCATGTGCTGGGTGTCCAGGGGTCCACAGATTGTTCTCTCTTTGTCTTTAGTATGAAAGAACACAGACTGTGCTCTTGGAGCTGAAGGCAAAATATGAGGTGGCTGAACAACAAAACCAGTCACTCACGGAAGAGCTCAAACAATGTAAAGAAAACCTGAAGCTGCTACAAGAAAAAGGAAACAACGTAAGTCTGTACCAAATGTGTGGGGAAGTCGGTTCATGACACTGGCAATCCTGTTGATTGAAGGAATATGGAAGAGTCAAATAGAAAAGGATGGACTTAAAAAAAAAAAAAAAAAAAGGCTGTGTACCATATTATGCAGAATTCCATTCTGGTCCTACCTGTGCAGATTTGCAGATCATTACACTGTTACAATTACACAGGAAAGTTAGATTTACAGTTGCTTGACAGTTTTAAGTATGTCCTTAGATACCTGCTCTCTTGAAAACATGGCTTAAATACTAGTGAACCAGAACTAAGTACAATTTTCTGATTTCAAAGAATGATACAGTGGTAAAAGCTGACAAACCTGTATCCAAATGAATTGAGCAAACTTTTTCGAGCTGCTCTCATTTTATTAGTATTTATTACAATGGATGTTCCCTCCTTACTCTTGCTTATGCTTCTCTGGTTATTTCTGATGGGCTCATGCTTTAAACAGTACAGTTGAACTGTCCTTTCTATTCACTAATGAAAACAGTGTTTTCTGTTTTCAATTTATTTGAGAGGTTGTATCATTAGAACTGAGTTCCCAGCTAGACACAACTTCTTATTTTACTGAGAGTCTGAAATCTTCCAAACATTAAGGGTGTGGCAGACACATTATAAGGTGGTCATAGCCTTATTTTAGGTCCCTTACTACCCTGGGAGGGCTGGTTTTGTCTTCCTGTACTGGGATCTAGATGCTCTGTCAGCATCTGTGGTCAGTGCAGGGTGAACAGCTCCTGTTATGCACAGTACAAAACAGGAGGATAATGAATGCTCTGTAACAGACTTCAGCAAACTGTTTCTCTGACTACAAAGAAAGGTTTGCAAGTCTCATCCACTAAATCAGCTGGCTGCTAGATGCCCAAAGTTTGTATGAATATCCTTGCTATAATCAGTTCTTGAATATAAACGTTGAACATCATAGAGCTGTCAAAGATGTAAAGAATTCAAAGCCTTTCTCACTTTTTTCAGCCATATTTTCAGGAATATGATTTCATAATTCTCTTGGAACCTGATTCTTGCTTAGAATTTTTCTGCAGTAGTCAGATAATGCAGAAGTCAAAAACAACCAGACTAAAACCCCACCCCATTTTAATATGAGATCACACTGAATAAATAATTGTGAATGTGAGATTTTCTGTTCTATTAAAAACATTAATCTCAGAATCAAAATTATAATAAAGGGGGATAGTAAAGGGTTGAAATAATGTGAAAGAAATTGGAGCACCTGATGAAAGTGGAAAAACTAAAAGGAAATTTTAGGAAGAGTTAGAGGTGAGTATGTAAATGAAACACCAGTTGCCAAAATCTGCTTGCAGAAGAGGAGTTAATTGTGACAGTTGAAACCTGGAGGTCAGGGTGTGATGAAGAGCGTCCTCCATATAAGGGCAAACTCACTGCTCACAAAATATTAAACACAGTCAGTAATGAAAAACATATCCATCTTGGGGATTGTTTCAAACATCATGGATACTGGGCTGAGTTCCAAGGTCAAATTTTTCAAGTACCATTTCCCCTTTATGCTGGAATCATTATCTGCTACTTCATTTCTGAGGACAGAAAGTGACTTCCCACTGTGGGATTTGTTCCTTTTTGCAGCCCATTTGTGTCTGAGTTCGCATATCTACATATTCTAATAAAAGATGCACAATTTTGTTGAAGCACCTAGTTAAATGCTCCTTGACAATAGGGAGATTTGTTATGTATTGATAAGTTTGTGAGGGGAAAATCTAATCATTTGGAGGTGATCTCATTGAATGTGATGGATATTTACATTGATTTCCTTTGCCAAGAATATGTATAACTTACCAAAAAAAAAATCTATAGAATTGTTCAGTGAACCAACAAATGTTAGAAAAGACAAGGCTTCTGTACTCCATTTGGGATATCATTTAAATATTATGTTTTAATATTTAAGTTTTACTTTTATAAAAGATTGCAGTGTGTGTTTCTGAAATGCTTAGCGGTGTGGTGTACTACTTGTGCTTGCATGCTTGTAGTCACTGGTTACTTCCTGATGCGCTTTACATTACAGATTTAATGATGTGAGTGGTTTGAGAACATCAGCTGCTCTGGTTGATTTAAACCTCTGGCACTTTTTTGAACACTGCTGTGATTATTTCTGCAAACAGGCTTTCTGTGGGAAGGTGGCACTGTGATTCGTGGCACCCGTGACACAAAAATAATCTTGCATGAAAAAATCTTCACATAATTTTTCTGTTAAGTATTTGCCTTGATTGAAAAAAAATTAATTGAACAAGACTAGAATACCTTCTAATATTCCTGTATTTTGAACCATGTTGGAGGTTCTAGGAATAAGTGATTCCTACAAATTCATAACAGGATGAGATTTTACTTATTAATCACAATGTTTTAGAAAAGTTAAGCATGAATTTATCATTTGTTTATTTATTTGACTGAACAAAATCAAGGTAGCTTCAGCACAAACACTGTTAAAAATATTTGGCATGGTTTGACCTTAACTTCTGTATGTCTTTGTGTGTGCACAAATATATAGAGTAGGATGCAAAGAAAGCAGATGCCTTCCAAGGACAGCTTAAAAAACATTTAGGTCCATTTTTGCTTTTAATTTTTCATATCACAAATAGAAGCTGTTCATTCAGAATGTGCAGTAGTTTGCATTGATTGAACATAGCTGAGAAAATGTGTGGATGGTTCTGAGGAGGCCATAAGCTGAATGAACCCTGCAGTCTGGCCAGTTGCTGGTTTGGCCCAGCTGTAACATTTGATCAACTTTCAGAATTACATTTGGTCACAAGGCTGCTGACCTGGCAGAGATGCTGAGCTTTGTGGTATCTCTGATGGAAATGTGCTTCTCTGCTTTTTAGTAACTGAGTGTGGATTGTACAGTCATGTTACAGTCTCACGGAAATGTCTGAACTACTGGGTTTGCCTGTGGACATAGCTGTAATTGATTCACTAATGGAGGAAAAAAGATTGTTTTTTCCGGAGGCTGGTGATTAAAAATGCTAACTAGCAAGGAATGAAGAAGTAGCTGAAAAATCCACTATTTGGTGTGAGTCTGTCTCTCAAGAAATCCCAATAGGATTTCCTCTTATTTAGAAAAACTAAAACTGACTATAAAGAAGATACAGGCAAATCAGTTTAAGATTTATATTGTTTTCAAGTGCTAAATTCCAAGTTGTGACAAGAGGTTTCTTGGAACATTTTCTGCTTACTTCCCTTTATCTTTAAACATCCCTGTTCAAGTAGAATGGTGTACTAACTTTGTATACCAGATTAGATAATGCTGTAATGTGTTAGATGTCTTTAATACATTTCAATTAAAACAAAACTTACCGATTTTCCCCTCTCTAAATCATCTTTACTTGATTGATTTATAGCACAAAGTGATTTTTAATATCCCTTCCCTTCTTTAGCCTTCCATATTACAACCCGTCCCAGCCGTATTCATCGGCCTAATCCTGGCTTTCCTGTATTGGTGTTACGGCCCATTGTGGTAGCGAAAGGTACAAGCACGACTGTTCAGTCAATGTATGTTTGTCCCTCTCACCTGTTCGTACCATTTCTGTATCAAATATTGCATGGTGAAGTGCTCACAGGTATTTCTTTACCTGAAGCAAACCCTTCATTTAATATGCCATTCTGTTGACACTGATGAGCTGAGCAATCCACTAATCATTTAACATCTCTGTGATTTCTTTATTTCTAACAATTAATTTTGTTCTAACTGGTGCTTGAATGTGCCTCTTCTAACTCGGTCTCAGTTTATCTTTAGCAAATGGGCTGCCTTTTGCACAATGCTGCGATGCTAGGGCTTGTGAGAAAACTTAATTGCTTAATTAACAATGAAAAATGAAGAGTTTGCCCTAATAATAAGATTCAATGAGCTTTGGTTCCTATCTGTGGACTAAGAAATTCCTCTCTGGCTCTAAACACTTTAATTTTTCTTACTATTGCTGATGGAAAGATGGAAAAAAAAAGACAAGAAATAGGTGGTTGGTTTGTATTCTGAACTCTCAGCTTGCATTTTCTCTTGTCTCTCAGTGTGTCTTCTTCTTAAAATACCATTGTTGTCATGCAATGTTGTGACAGTCTGTTAAAAATGATGTTGTTAGGATCTGCTACAAACTAAGTCACAGATCTGGATTTAAATGGTCAAAAGTTAAAGATGTGCATAAACCTGTGTCTAGCCTTTATTTGGCATAAGCAATGTTTTAAACATCTCAAGCCCTCACATGTTCAGTGGCAGATTTCTCTGAGGTGTGTACAGTAACAAACTTGGAAATACAGAGCTTCCAAAAGTCCTCCAGACAATCCTCAGTCATGAAGACATGTGGAGTTCCCTGTGCTAAAGGAACGTGGTTTGCTGTGGTGCTCCAAGTCAGGACTAGCCTGCAGCAGGGCCTGTGGGTAACATTGTAGTGATGCCTATCAACAGGTACTCAGGACTTGCAGAAACCACGAGGTAAACTGATTAGTATGAATTAGAACAGATATGATATTGATTTGTTTTTTTTCTCCACACAGAGACAATGGCCTTGGATGCCTGTGATGGCAGCTTTGGTTGCTGTAACAGCCGTGGTGCTGTACCCAGGCCTAACCAGAGCTTCTCCATGAGAACTGTTGTTGAATCCATACACCGTCCTCCCTTTAGAAGCTGGCAACATTCATATACTGAGGGAAAACAGATAAATTCTCTTCCTTTTTACCTCTTAAAACAGCACAGCTCTGCGTGAGAACAGCAGTAGGGTCATTTGCTTTAAACTGTATGAAATGTATCTGTCTATAAAGAGGGAATAAAATTGTGATTCATCATACTGTGAGCAATATTTTTGCTTACAACTTCATGCAAGTTTTAAATTAGTATGTTGGGATTCTGAATACAATAATGGTGGCCTAAAGTAGGCTTCTTGGTACCAAATAATTTATAATGGCTAGGGTTGTGGACACTGACTTTAGAATCTGGTTGCTAGATTTAAGAGGAAAATACTGATTTGGACATCTAAGCCAAGTTAACCTTGCAGATACTTGGGAAACAGATGCAGTGTGCTCAGTGCCTTTCAGTATGATCTATTTTTTTTTTAAACTAGTGTATCATTTTACTTGCTGTTAGTCACTGAGCTGTTGGGAACAAGACTTGAGAAAACTTCTCTTACCACGCCTTTCAAAGGAAGCATATTTTTCTTTCACAAGGATTGCTTTATTAATGGGTATTAGGAATAAACACAATTCATGTCCAGCCTTAAAGAGAGAGAGATACTGATGGTGAAGACCAGCCTAAAGTATTTAGTGTGCGCGTGTGCGAGTGTAAGCATGTGTGTGTTCTTGAGTGAACTAAGGTGTTTCTGGGAGCAAGTACTTGGTCATTTGATGGACATAGTGCAGTGATTCAACTTACGTTAACTTTAGTTTGAATGTAATTTATTAAATTTCATATATTTAAAGAGATGCGTTCTTTAAAAGTATGAATATCTTCTCACATATCACATGTATCAGTTTATTTTTTCAGTCATTTGATACTTTCTGACTTGAGCTGGAGAAGCTCTTTAGAATAAGCTTTTGTGGACGTAACTTTATTTAGAGAACTGCTACAGTACGTCTGTGATCAGCTGAGAAAATCTAGATGCATAAAATACTACGAAATTGGAATCACATACCTGATGAAGTGTTGTCAGGTGAAGGTGATTTTAATTTGGTAGTAAAATTTTGTGGATCCTTATCACATGGCTGTAAGTATGATGCAGTGGTCCCCATTACAAAGTTTATTTTCCTTATCTAAGTACTATAGCTATTGTTATTTGCAGACTTTTGGTGGGAATCACTGTAGTTAGTGCTGAATTAAATGTAGACAGTAGTCTTGTTCAGCTCAACAGTTCTGTCAAAAAAGTTTATTAAAGACTTAAATAATACGTTCAAGAATGGTAAAGTAAAATGGCTCTGCTAAAGGAAACTTCAAAACAGGGAGGTAATCTCAGCAATTCAACTGGCTTTAAAGAATGTTGTGGCAATCGACAGATAGTTTAAATATTTAAATAGAAATTTAGCATATATTTTACTTTGTGAGGTTTTAAGGGTCATTGTCCTTTAGTTAAAGGTTCTATCTTAAATTACATGGGATTTTCTAATGGGAGGATTAGTAATTGGAGAAAATAGTCCACAAGTGACTTGTAGAAAGTAACTATTGTAATTTAGTTCATTCATTTCATTCTTTTCAGTTGCAGGAAGCCACTCAACCACAGAACACTCGTATGCCAGTGGTACTTAGTACCTCTTGTATATAGGTTATTGCAAATATTGTTCTGAAATGCTTAACTTCAGAATTACATTTTTTAAAGTAATTAATTGTTTTAAATCTATTTTGTAAAGATATAAAAATACAATAGAATTTCTGGAGTACAGATTAAACTATTTGCACTAACACACATGATGTGCATGATTTAATAAAATAACTTTACTCTCCCTATGCATGTTTGAGTTGAATGTCATTTGAAAACAAGAGATTCATGCTAAGTTTCTTTTGCACTAGATATTGCCACAGTTACTAGGCACAATGTCTGCAGTATGTCCAGTAAGAGCAAAAGACTTCTTTTTTTTTTTTTTTCGTTTTGTTTTGTTTTGTTTTTACCTTTTATTTCACATTTGCACTGGTTTAAGTTTTGGTCTAGCTCGTCCCTCTGTCTGTGGTTTTCAGAAGGAAATGGGGTAGGAGAGAGCAATGGAAGGCATGGGAGCATATTGCCATGGAGGAGGAAAAGGTGTTCCAAGCTGCAGGGTGGATGTGCCCGTGGCAGGGGTGGTGAGACAGGAGGAGCAGTGACTGCAGGTCCTGGGCAATAGCGAGAAGCCCTGCTTGGGGGAAGGGAGCCTGATGCTGCCTCCTCACCTCTTTAGCATCTCCAATTCCCTATTTGTCCCTCTTTCAGCTACTGTTCCTTTCGCAGTGGATTCCCGTCCCTCCTCCCTGCTGGTGGCATGTCGAGGTGGCGGGAGGAGGTGGAGTCTGGCGGAGCCGGGAGTCCCTCCCCGCTGGCAGCAGGGAAGGTGCCAGGTTCCCTGGGGGCAGCTGGGGGGCCCCTGCACCACAGCAGTGCTGTCTGGGGCTTAATTTTGTCCTTGTATTAAAGACAAATATTGTGTTTTCAGAAACAGATGTTTTCAGATCTTTAGAGTGTCAGAGAGCTGCAGTTTGAGGCCCAACATGGTTGTATTGAAGGAGAAATATTTCTGATTTCATTACGTGCATGTATGCATATTTATATTATAGACACAGGTGCATAGTACACATTGCATGGGGGTTTGTACTTACAAGTATACCTGTGGTTCCCTAATACAGTGCCTTTTCCAGAAGTTCTTGACATTTGCATGTTCAAAATTAGGAGGAATGAGCAAAAATGCACAGTTCACTCTTCTGTTGTGAGAATCCCTGGAGAAGGGTAACTGGGAAGCTGCTGTGCTTCAACGCTTCAATACTAAAACAGCAAGTGGAGTTATTTTGCTAGGACTCCTTGCACAAACTTTTCTGGTTTTTTATTGCTTTTTTTTTAATGGTAAATGTGTGTGCTGTTTTGCATTCATATTTAAGTTCTTTTGTGAGGCTTGATTAGCTAAGCCTTGGAGTTACTGTAATGAGCAGCTTTTCACACATGTGAGATGCTCCACCTGTTTTACAAGTGCTCTGAGCTTGCACTGAAGTTTGAGGTTTTAAAAAGGTTCCTCATAGTAGCAAAGGTAGAGAGTTGTTTTATCAGTTGTTGCTAGTTCAATTTGGAAGATTTAGTATAAATCTTAGAATATCTGAGCACTTCAGATTTGTTCCGGTGTCTTGAGTAAGGCACCTCTTTTAAATTCTAAAAGAATTTATCTACAGGGAACTACAATAGCAGGCTTTTTATTTAAAAATATAAATATGTGAAAAACATAGTGTGATTTTTCTGTTCCTTGTAGCTGAATTAAATTCATTCTTTCAGAGTCTTTGCCTCATCCTTTTTTGCAGAATGTCTGTATTTTTTGGTGCTAAATGGAGAATTGTGAGCCTGCACAATTTATATTGCAAGAGTTC
The DNA here is from genome assembly GCA_034509425.1 of Eopsaltria australis. Lineage (NCBI taxonomy): Eukaryota > Metazoa > Chordata > Aves > Passeriformes > Petroicidae > Eopsaltria > Eopsaltria australis. The sequence goes on along the minus strand of JAVTVJ010000277.1, from coordinate 1,520,861 downwards.
TCTTAAAACAGTGAGAATTGGTATCAAATGACTGATAGCTGAAGCAAAGGTAATCAATCACCTGTGCATGTATTTTTGGGGTATATCCCTAAGTTATTTTTCTAATCAAGTCTTCTGAAGTATGTTACCTGTTCCAGATTTCTGTGTGCTTTATGTAAGATTTTGAATGTTTCCTGCCTTAATCCATAGGGTTCTGCCACTTGCAAGAATCATTTCTTCAGCTTGAATCTTCTCCATGACAAATCCACTGCCGAATTCATTCCACCAGCAGCATCTGAGTGCTTTAAAACACCAGGTCACCACTATGGCTTTTGGGAAGCTACTGTCCTTTGCACTGGCTCTGCAAGTAGGGCTGGCCGGGTTTCACCAGGGGCATTTTCTCCCCTCTGGCTGTTCATCCACCATTAGTGTTTCTTTAGCAACTGTCTCAAAATGTTGAGTCTCCATTAATAATGGCAATTGATATAAAAGAATTAGAAGCCATATTCTTTCCTTCTCTCTTCATATACCTCTGGGTCTGTTTGAAGGGTGGTTGCTTCCTGCAAACAGCTGCATTGAATTCCCCACATCCAGCTGATTTGCTCATCCCAGTCCCTCTTAGCACATGCTTATGAACACAGAATTCCTTTTTCTTCTCTGGTGGGGAATTGGGCTGCAATATAAGGGATTTTTTCTGGCCTTCCTGGGTTTTTCCTTTGTACAAACTTGTTGAAAGTGAGCAGAGGTTTGTCCAACAGAGCCAAGTTCTGCATGGAAGAGAGGGGCTGCACCCATTCCTGCTTAAAAGCTGGGTGCTACCAGTGTTCGACTAAAGGCTCCCAGAAGTAGAGGGTAAATCAGCAATTGAAACACAGGTTTTGATGGGAAGGGACATTAAAGGCTCAAGTTCCCATGTAAAGGTAAGGGGAGCTCATCTGACCACTAATCTAAATATCACAGTCATAAAACTTCAGACTGATTTCAGCAGCAGCAGAATGTCAAGAAGTTCAGCATTTGTAAGAAAAAAAGAACCTCAGTAGAAGGATCAGTCACCTCTGCAGATAAGGTATGTGAGCAACTGCTGTTCTCTAAAAAAAAAAGAAAAAAACCCCAGACCAAACCCCAACCCTGTGTTTGACTTCATCTTGCTTTGGCTTCCAAAAATTAGACTCCAGTACATCTCTCTTGGAGGATGTTCTTTCGCTGCACATGTCCCGATCCAGGGATTTGACTTAGCATGATCATACCTTCCAATCTTACTCTATATGAATGGATTGAATTTCTTAATTTTTTTCTTCGTCCCTCTAGTTTTTGTTGTCAGCTTTTTAAACAATTTTTAATTTTCTGAATGTTCTCTTTTGAAGAGTAGATGCCAGAATAGAACATGTCCTTACAGTTATTACCTTACTAACATCATATGAATAGACAATGAGCTTTATATCCTACTCTCGTGTTCTTGTTTGATTGTCCGCCAGAGCTTTTTCTGGGGGATTCACTGACTTCCAGCTTCTAGATTTTAACCATGTCAATCAAATCACTGTACTCCTCACATGACCCCAGTGTGAAGTGCACCCTGTGGTATCTGGCTTTGCAATATTCTTTGGTAAAAACCACTTTAGGCAGCAGGCCCAAGCAGCAGCCTATTCCCATGACTGTTCAGCAGAGCATTGAAAGGGTTTTTTTCCCCTTCAGATTTTATAGGGATGACTCCTGAAGCTTTATTCTAGACTATTGATCATACACTGTTGAGCAATAGTGAGAGAAAAACTGATCCCTGAGGCATAATAGGGAAAACAGAATAATTCCTTCACTTAGTTTTTACAAACTGACAGCTATTCTGTAACCTGCATTATTAGTTACAGTGATAGTATATTGGAATGTCATGATTTACAGAAGTCTTGGTTTAATAACACTAATAAACTCATTTTTTAAAAAAACTTTGAAAGGGGGAATTTTGTTTTCTAAATGCTTTGACAGGTATGAATTACTTTACATTCTTAAATTTTTTGCTGACTGCTTCCCATAGATTGTTGTATGATTTGCTTACATCTTAGAGTGAAGCAAAGCCAGTCCTTTTCTCGGGGTCAGACATTTTACTCTTTTCCCTCAGCCCCATCATGTTGTTTGCACATTAGTGACACTTCCCTCTCTAAGAATTTCAAAATCAAGGTTGTTCACATGACTGAGTTTCTGAGTGTGCTCAGTGAGCATCATTCCCAGAGCTGGCTGTGTCTCAGCTCCAAGGCACTGAGGGATGTGGATGTGTGTCTGTGCTGTTCTGGGATTGCGTTTGCATGTGGTGGACCAGGACATGGTCACTGGTGTTTAGCAGCCATGAGAGAGAGTGGGGGTGTAATTGAGAATATTGGGTAAATGGTTCTCAGCTGTGGGAATGGAGATGTTGGCAGGGTCAGGTAATTCCTGTGTTATGTCAGGTGAGACATTAAAAATGCTAATGTGCTGCCAAAGCGTGTCATCCCTTCATCGTGTCTGATGAACAAATCCAAAGCCTGGGTTAAACTAAAAGTAATATTTTATTACCTGATCATATTAATCAGTAACTTGATACAAAAGAGTGAAGTCATCAATTCATTCTGTTCCATTGGAATAAAATGTAACCAAAAGCTTACCCCTATTTGTTTCAGTACCCACTGTTGGGACATGGATTTTTTTTCAGAAATGCCGCACACACACACACTATGAATGTTAAAGTACTGCCTTCAGTATGGAATGGATTTACTATTTTAATCTTTTCATGCTAGATCATTTATGAAGTTTTTATTCTATTTATATTTCTTGTAAGGAGTTCTTGCTCTGGAAAATAATTTTATTGAGTATGTCATCAGTTTCAATGTGACAAAACTACTTCTTGTCTTGAATACAGTGGCTCTTACTTTAAAAATGTTCCAAATATGCAATATGTCTTTTGGGATGAATAAATGGTAAAAATTATGACAATAAATTTACATCACAACAGAAAGCTGATTTGTATTGTACATAGTCTTTCATTCAGCCTAACTCCAAATTCCAGCACTCCACAACTTCTGAACCTGCTATACTCTGCTTTACTGCAATAGAAGACAAGTTACTAATTAATGAGTGGATTAAAACTTACTTCAAAATTGGAATTTGTTTACCTGTTTACTTTGTGCAAATGGGATTTGCAGCCACATGACCTTCCCTCCTGTGTGTGACATGGTAAAGCTGGGCTCCAACAGGTCTGAACCCAGGGAGAGAAGGGCTGGAACACGGGGTAGGAATGCAGCCTTGGTTTGTGCAAGAGTTACATGGGTTTAGCGGTGAGACATCCTCAGGGGATCAGTCACGGATCATCCTTTAAGAAGACCAACAATCCTACAGTCTTTTATCTCTACTGTAAATCAGAGGGAATTTTAGAGCTCTGTTTCAGTGCTGACTCAAGAGAAGGATATTCACTGAGTCACTCAGAGTTTCCAGTAAGTTTGAGGAAGGAAAGACTTCTCCCTGTTTGGAGACTGTGATTTGGATCCACCCCAGGGTGCAGTTTAAAATACACGTGGCTTCACTCCAGGCAAGCAGTAAGTCCTGGTGTAAGACCTAGGTATCTTGTCTCTTCTATTTTTCAATTTAAAAAGTTAGAGTTAGCATTAAAACATTCTTGCGGATGCGGTAGACGGTTGGGGGGGAAGGAAGCCTAAAAAGGTGATAAATATATCTCCTACTCTTCATGGGACATTGGTGGTAGCACTTAATGTGTTTCAAGTTCGTCTTGCATTCCTGTCTCCCAACACCAGCACAGTGTTGTTCCTTAGACCCTGAATGAGTTTATTTCCGAGTAATGCTACAGGTAAAAGGTGGTGATAAAGTTTGCTCATTTTTAAAGGTTCAGTGTCAATATTGCAGGTGTGATATTCAAGGCATTTGGTGTTTCTGTAATAAGTGTAGTAGCCACAGCTGACTGGCAGTTTTTCTGCTCCAGAGCCTGTCTGGAATCCAACTGTAGCTGGCCATTGTGAGAGGCATTTACTGCTCTTGTTTTTTCCACTTCCTAGTTATTGCAGCTGCACGTAAGCAAAGACACAGCCTGCAGCAGCTTCACAGTCATTTTTAAATCGCACTTCCAGCCTTGGGTTGGCCAGGTGGTGGTGAGCTTGTGCTACATGTTGCAGCAATGGTATGACCTTCCCCTGCAGACTTCTCTGAATTGTAACTCTTTAGAAGAATTATGTCCCACCCAATAATAAATTATTAACAGTCTCCCTTATTAGTACTTTACGTGATTGCCTTTGCAGTGAGTGAGGGTGTACCTTAGCACATCCATGTCCCTGATCAGGAGGTTGTTTAGTAGACAAATACCAAAAAACTTTTTGGTGTCTTATATGGTGTGTCTCATTTGAAATCTAGAGAGTGGTAAAAAATTATTTGCCCCACACTGATGTTTCTTCCAGTAATCCAAAAACTAATACTGGAATAATTCCATCTGAATGAGCACTTCTGGGATGTTTCTTTAGTGAGAACTGAATTGCTTTGTCAGATGTGTAGGATGTTGCATGTGCTTGGAATGTGAGTCTGAGACGTCCCTGCTACTGAATGATTGCCTTAGATGGGCAGGGAAATGTATCAGGGAAACCTTTGTTGTAAAGTTTGAATGGAAGATGAGCCACAGTATTGGCAGAGATAATTCTCAGCTGAGGCACCTCAGTTCTGTTCATGTGCATATGGACTCATTAACAGTGTGGTCATTTGGTTCATTTAATGTAAATTGTTTCCAGTTCCCATGAAATACATTTCACTGGAGATTATTCAAACATGGTAAGTTTTCAGTTGTAAAATAGAGAACAATAATTGCATATTTAGTCATATTCTGCAGCTCTGTGGCTTAATGTTTTAATTTCTTGGACTTAAGTAAGACCTCAGTGAGATCCTGCTAGCTCAGATACTTAATCTGAAAACTACTGTGTTATTCTTTAGATTTTGACCACATTTTTGAGTTTTTCAGTCCTTTTGGTTGTGAAGATGCTCTGAAAATACCAAGTTCAAACTGTGATATGAAGGTTGCTTCCTGCAGCCTCTGAAGTTCAAGCTTGGGAAGCAGTGGGTTTGTCTTGATGAGTATGGCCATAGGTGTCCGTGACCCAGGTGTGAGCAGCCATCTCCACTTGAGGAGAATGAGGATGATGACTCAGGGCAGAGTCACATCCTATTAACACTGGCTGGGGACACCACCACTTCACTCTTCCTGCTTCTCACTAAAGCTGAAAAGCCATAAAAAGAAACCCCTTGAAGTGTGAGAAAGGCCAGTCCATCAGTGATCTGTGGCTGCCCAAATCTTGCGTGCAGGTATCTCACCTGTTCAGAAGCAGCTCAGGCTCAGCACTGTGTTTCTGGAGGTCTCAGTCAGGTGGGCCTCTTTCCACGGGTGGTGACTGGTGGCTGCAGACCCAGGCACACATCATGGCCTTGCTTCCCTCCAGCTGAGAGCCCCGTGCTCTTCTCTGCAGTCCCAGGCTGAGGTGGTTTGCTGTGATGTGGGTTCTGCCTTACAGGTGACTCCAGTGTCTGCCAGTGTCCAGAGTGGGAGAGAGCTGAACTCCAGCAGCTGGCAGTACCCATCTGAGGAGGCTGTGAATGCCCATCACTGAAAAGCAGTGTCTGGCTCTTGCATCTCAGTGTACTGTGACCTGCCTTGTGGGGTTGGCTTTCAGCTGGAGTCCAGCATATATGTTAATAGATGGATTTAGGTTAGATATTGAAACTAAATTCTTCCCTGTGAGGGTGGTGAGGCCCTGACTCAGGTTGTCCAGAGAAGCTGTGGTTGTCCCATCCCTGGAAGTATCAGAGGCCAGGTTGGATGCAACTTTGAGCAACCTGGTCTAATGGCAGATGTCCCTGCCCATGGCAGGGGGTTGAAATGAGATGATCTTGAAGGTCCCTTTCAGTCCAAACTGTGCAATGATTCTGGGACAGATCAGCCCAGCTGCTGAGATCAGGTACTAGTTACAGCAAGGTTGTGGATTTGATCCCACAACCACGGGACAGCAATGGTATGGGCCATTCAGGAGTTGGGCTCTATGATCCTTGTGAGTCCCTTCCAACTCAGAATATTCTGTGATTAAGGGTATTTATCCAGTTTCTGTTTTACAGTGCACATTTAAAGGGCCAGCAAAGCTGCGTTTGCATGGCTTCCTGAATCAAATGATCATGTAGTAGAGCATGAAACTTCACTTATCTATACATTCTGTTTTAGTGGGATGAAGCTTTGTGCTTCTCAATGCAGTTTTAATGGGATAGAGCTTCAGATAAAGGTATTTTAAGCCTTTAAAATTCAGTGTGTTAGAAGGGTGAAGCTGGAGTTGTGATTTGTGGTGCGTTCTGTGTGCACAGATCTCTGCTGAGGCATCTTAGTTTGAAAGAGTGTTTAAAAACCTTCCCTAAATATATTGGCTGCCTCCCAATAACTGTGAAACTGGCATTGAAGCTGGAGAGGATTTTTTCTTTTGTTTCTGTACTGCATTGCTTAATGCATGTAAAACTGACTTGTTTAAGCAAGGAACTCCTACTAACAGCTTGAGACGTTAAATCACAAATTTCAAATACATTTCAAAACACGTTTTGTGATGGAAAATACTTCCTCTACAACCTTCTTGAGGGTGTCCTTGCTGGTAGTTGCTGCTTCTTTTTTTTCTCAAATATGTCAGGCTGGTTTTGCTGAAATAAATTACTTGTCATCCTCAGTACATAAAAGCCCTGGTAGCTGTGTTGTCTCTGAGCATGTTGCCCCAGCAGCCCCATGCTCTATGTTTGGTTGTTTTGGTTTCCTGGACAATAAGCGAGCGGCCTGGGAAGCCTTGCTTGGCCTGTATCACCATGAGGGGTGGCAGGAGCCTGCAGGAGGAAGTTCCAAGTGTCTTGAGAGGAAGGAAATGAGGGGAAAACAACGTGTTTTGGGGAACGTTCCTACACAATCCAAGGGAGAGGCATGGGGTAGGGGACACATCAGCAAGGGAGGATCAAATGGGTCTGGGAAGGATGTTCCTGGGTTTTACCAGAGGGAAAAAGTACTTTTCCAGCCTTGAAAGAGCATCTCCATCCTCTGCTGGTGTCTGCTGCCTGGCTCCCTGAGCCAGCGTGGTGGTGGAGTGCCCCAGCTGCTGCCCAGGGCAGGGGGAGCTGCCCTGTGTGACCTTGGGAGCAGTGAGAGGGAAGGTGCTGTTTGATGTTCCATGCACTGTGCAAGAGAGGGGCCTCACAGACAATATCTGCCTTCCTGCCCTATGCCTGAACCTCGTGGGAAGTCTGCTCCATTCTTATCCCCTTCCTGGCATTGACCCATGAGTCTGCTGTGACCTGAGCCTTCCTGTCACCTGTGCAGGGCCAGCACCTTCCAACACCACATAAGAGCCAGGTCCATGGGCTTCCCTTGCCCTCAATGCAGAAGATTTCTCCTGCCTTTTACAACAGGGAGGTAACCTGGAGCTGTGTTTGCAGCATTAAGCAGGTGAACAATAAAACAGCTTCCAGGAGATTTTAACTGGAGACACCCTTGTAGTCACTAAGGTGTTCAGGAAGCAAAGTCTGGGCAGTCCAAAGCCCAGACTGGCTGTGATGGGATGGGATTTGGTGGAGATGATGTTGCAGAATGCAGCTGGGAATGCTGCCATGGGGGCACAGCCCCTAGTGAGAGCAGCTCTGCTGGCCCAAGTGCCAGGGCTTGTCTAGGGCACAGTGGAGGGTGCATCTGTGCCTGGCTGCATCAGGAGAAGGTAAGAGCTGGGAACATCTTTTCTGCTGGAACAAGAACGATGCTGGTGCCAGCACATCCCCTGTGCAGTCTGAGTCTTGCCTTGGCTAAACTGTGTACTACAAGTGAGATGCCTTTGATGCATCTGTTGCCTCATTCATTGCCTCATCCAGGGAGCTTGGCTTGAGCCATCCCTATGGCTGAGAGACAAAGATCCTTTTAAAACTTGAAAGAATCTTTGTTCTAGTTTTGTTTTGTCTAATTCTCACTTGTGTATAATAACGTACATAATATATATGGAAAAAATTATCTTCACTTAAATGTTTTGTTCTCTTGACACATGCCAGTGGAAAATGCTTCATTGATACTTCTTACAATCCCACAGACCCAGACAATGCAGTTCTCAGTACTGTCTCAATCTACATTTACTGACAAATTAAATAGTTTGTCAATTTTACCAGAAGCAGATGTCAACTTTCTAGACTCAAAGCAAAAAAACCACAATCCAACAAAGCCCCCAAAACAAAAGGAAAAAAAACCCTTCAGACTCAGTGTGTGGCCTGAACGCAGCCATCCCTATGCCTGTGCTGCTAATTGGGCCCTGCTTGTCACCCTCGTTAGCCCTTGGGCTTTCGGGCACTGCTGAGAAGGAGCAGCCCCTTACAGAGCATTGCAAGAGTTGTTGCATGATGTCTCTCTGTGGGAAGAAAAATTCAGTCACACCCTGTAAGTCCAAACTATAAGGTAAAAATAATCCCTTTCTATTCTCTCTTAAACAGAACTGCTCCTGGAAAGCAGAAACAAACCCTAGTAATTGCTCTATGTCCCTGGAGTCCTTAACAGAGCATCTGCAGACATGACAGGAACAAGACCTGCTCCGGGATCCCTGCAGTTCTCCGCAGTGGCAGAGACTGGTTCATGTGTTACTGTTTCAGTGCTCTGTGTGTGCTCAGTGCTGTGCCATTACAAGGAAGATGACTTTATTTCCCTACTGCAAGGAGGTTGAAATCTTAACATCCTGAACATATGGAAGGAGAGTTTTCTATGACTGTCCAAAATCACATAAAATGTAAGCTGGGGGGAGAGGGGAGGCCACATGCATGCTCAGTGTTCAAGAAAAAGCTATTTGTGCTTAGTGTAATGGCAATATTTTTCAATTGCAACTCTCCTGTGCAGAAGTTTAATCTCCCTGCTGTGGGCAGAGTGAGAGCAATGAGTGCTACATCACTTTTAACATGGCCAGTTTTCTAAGAACAACAGAAATGTGTCAAGTATATGATTTGGGTCACTTTTGCACTTTTTTTTTTTTTTTTTGTCTGTGCTTCTATTTATGCTCTGGCCAGTTCTTACACTTCCCAACCTTGAAAGAAAGTAAACATGGTTAATAACTTCAGGAGGGAAGAGACTGGTTTCCTAGATCTGATCTGAGCCTTTATTTATGTAAACAGTGGCATTATCTTCTATTGCAGAACAGGAGCCCTGAACAGTTACAGGAGAGCAAATTTTAGGAAGTGTCCTTATAAGACAAGTGTGATTCATCTTCAAGTGTGTATATTTAAGAAAGTTGCTGTATCCTAAGTCAGATCAGTTCTGTGAATCTGACTTTACTCCAAACTGTAATGTATTAGCAAACTTTTAAACTGTGTGAAAATTGGTGCTTGCAGCCTGCTGGGAAGTATAAAAAGCAGCAGAGCCAGGTCTTTTGTCCCCTTTCAGCTTTCTCCAGAAATCTGCTTTTGCACTCCTCCAAAACCATTTTGTAAGTGATGCCTGACCCATCCAGTGACAGTAAAAGCTGCCTTGTTCCCAGGATTCAGTGTTAGTCATCCAGGGGATGGTGTTCAGGGCATTGCTAAACTACCAGTAAAGCACTCGGTTTCCTACTGGGGAAGTTTGCTGATGACAATTAGAAAATATCAGCACAGCCAGAGTCAGTCTCTTCTCCATCACACAGTGTGGAGGAAATGTGCATCCTTTTTGGCCAGAGCTGAAAAAGCAAAACCATATACTGCAGTATGTCTGAGTCACTGCCAAGGGTGAACATCTGCTCTACAGCTTGTCATTCAGCCTTTAAAAACGTCCTGTGAGCAGCCAAGAGCACTGGCCTGGCTGGGTTCTTGCATCTGTTTTGTACCTGAATGGGAAATCACTCTCTCCAAAGGGGATGGCTGCAGATTGGCAGGCTCCACCTCTGAGCCAGCTGCATGGACTTGCCTGCTGGAGAGAGAAAACCCTGGTTCCTCCTCACTTGGATTGTCTGTGCCATATTTACTGAAAAGAATTGCTCCTGTAGTGAATTACCATGAGGAAAGTACACGAGAGCTCCCCATTTTCCTAGCACCTGCCTTGCTGCAGGGACATGTCTCTGTGCCTTTTCTTGCTGTCAGGAAGTGACTTCATCTGTGCTGGTCAGCAGGGACAGAAGGCTGAAAGTTTTTTGGGTTGACTTGTTTGTTTGTTTGTTTGTTTGTTTAAAAAAATTAACAAGTGTTTAGCAAGCATTAGTGATTGCTTCCAGTGAGTTTGCTTTCAAACCTGGCCTCATGCCATGGGAAAGGCTGGGGTTCAGTGCTGTTGGACATTGGGAGGTGCCATGGCCCAGTGTCCTCCAGCCGTGTCCTAAACCAGTGAGCCTTCTGTCCTCTCTGAATTGTTTCCTCCGTGAATGAAGGCAATGTTGCATTATACCAGGGGCAGAACAGCATTTCCCCAGCCTTCCTTGTGTAGTAGCTGTTGCCACTTTTCCTTGGCTTTAAGCCAGGGCTGGCTCAGCAAACCTTTGGATCAGATTCCTGATTTCTCTCATCTGGTAGGTGCCTTCCCTGTTGCCGCTGGCAGCGCTGCCAGGCTGTGAGCTGGAGCGGGGGGAGCGCTCATGGACCCGCCCAGCAGCCGGGGCTGGCCCTGTGAAAGGCTCCAGTGCTGCTTTGGGGGAGGTCACCAACTTGCTTTTCATGGCTCCTGCCAGGTTTCACTTGCTCTAATGCCTGAGTTTCACACTTAAACCTGAGGAAGATCACATCTGAAGGTGTCCTGTCTTTCCAGCTCCCTGTGGGAGGTGTAACTCCCTGAAGGCACTTCGTGCTTTGTTTTGAGCTTACCAAGCATCTTCACCCTCATCTCAAAACAGCAGCTTTATAAAAGCAGATGAACCCAGCTGGTGTGAGGGCAGAAGTGAGATGGTTTGTGGCATCTCACAAACATACACCAGTTCCTCACTGGGGCTAAATTACAGCTGTGCCCCAAACACATTCTCAGTGTGCCCCTCACTGGTGTGTGTCTGCCCAGGGCTAAGGGCTGGTCTCCTGGCTGACATGTAGGACAAGAAGAAGTTTTCACTCCTCCTGCTTCCAGGAAGGTGAGAAGATTTGGACCAGTTTTGGAGAAGCTGGTCCTCATTTGGAGAAGATTTTGGGTGCCACTATCATGTGACAATTCTCAGGAGTATCCTTGAGATACCATTTATCCAGAAGATTTTCTGTGCCTGGTAGCTTTAGGGATGTGTGTTTCTTCCCTGGTCCTACTAAGATCCTGGTGAGCCATCTGGAAATTTCATCCTACGATTACTCCAGGATCTGGAAGACCTTTTGTAACTACTAATCCCAGAAACAGATTTTTCCTTCATTATGTCTGTCAACACAGCCTTTAACTTATTTTTATGGGCTTCACCACATGTTTGAAGCATCACTGCCTTAGGATACAATCTATTTTTTCCAGACTATCTCAGTGCTCCTTATACCTACTTATAGCACTTTCTGAGGAAGGGCTGTTTTGTGGGTATTTATTAGGATCTTCTGTGTCCTTCAAAACTTGACACATCTCTATTTGCACACCTAGAACAGGAATCAGTGTGACTTAGCATGCCATGAGCATGAGATCCTAGGAAATTATGCTTTATGGTGCCACCTATTTTGCTGCAGAAAAAATGTAGTAATGTTTTCATTGTTAAGACATGATAAGTATTTCATTGAAAGTATTGATCCAATTAAAGCAAAGGGAATAAAGCAAAAAGAGTAATCTAAGGTAACTGGTGCCATGATAGATTCTTGATATTTTGCCCCTTTTTATTGTGTCTTGCCCTCTGGCTCTTGTTCACCCACTAAAATAACTTGTGGATGAAGTTTGCTGTATGTGTCTTAACTGCTCTGTGGAGGGAGTGGGATTTGGCAGGCAGTAATCCTGTGTGCAGGAAAAGCTGTTTAATAGAGTGCCATTAGTGCTGGAGGAGTTAGGGAAGGTCTGTGTTGTCATCTTGCCTGGAACCATGGCCCTGTGTTCTGCAAGAACATAAGGCCCCAGGCAGAGTTTTAGAGAAGCTCCCTGGAGGAGCCTGCAGGACACATTTCCCGTGGCTGGAGCATGGCAGAGTGATGGAGAGGCAGGAAGAGCCTGTGTGTGTGCACAGAGCCGGGGAGGGGCTCGCTGCAAGTCCCCAGGTTTGCTGTGTGCCTGTGTAGGAGCGAGCCCCAGAGCACATGAACTCCTTGTGCACTTGCAGAGTATCATGTCAAGCCACCCTGCAAGTCAGGAGCGATGCAGGAAGAGCTGCCTCCTTTTTCTCTCTTCTTAAGGAAGAATTCTCAAAAAATGTTTTTACCTTTCTTGGGATCAACAGAAAAGCTTGACCTAATTGCTGTTCTAGATGTATGCCCATGGCTTCTGAAAGGCCCAGCAGGATATAAAACCACCAGTTACTAGTTCTGACTTTTGCCAGAACTTCAAAGTGTTTTTTATGCAGTAAACTTAAAATTAGTCCAAGAAAACACGCCATTCCTTAGATATTCCAGTTATGCCACCAACATGGAAACTTAAATTATTATATTTCCCACAGGCAAAGCTTCCATCGTTAGTTCAACTTGATGATCTTCTGTTTGCTTGTAGGGAAGATACAATCTCCTTTCCATGGTCTGAAAAATGGTTGCAGCTCAAAGCTGAGCCAAGAGTGATGACTGATGGACTAAAAAAATAGGACCTTAACATAGTAACCAAAGTCCTATTTAGACTTTAAATGTTTTTTAATCATAGCCATATCCTTCTCTGGAAAAGAAGCTTCACATGGACCAGCAAGTACTCATTTAATAATGAGTACCTTTGTTATTTTACTGTTTGAGATTACAGTTCCCCTCTTTATCACTTGTGCATCATGCCCAGACTTTATCAGTAGAGATAAAAGTTTGTGTATCACCAGTGATTAAAGCAAAATTAGTCAGGTAGGACCCAGTCCTATCACCTAAGTCTTAGTCACTTCTTGAAAGCTTTGTAAGCTGTGGTTCAGCTGCCTGTGCCAGTGTGACCCTGTGTGATCTGGCGATGTGTTTATTTTGTGAGCAAGGTGATTGCACAGGGTTCATTCATGTGTGCTCAACAAGCCATGGCTGCTCTGCTCAGAAATTATAACAACATAATATCAATAATAAAATTGAGAGAGACGTGTTGTTTTTTGGTCAAGTTGTTTTGGGACTTTCTTGGTAAGTGTAGTTATGTGGGCAGGACCTGAGGTATTCAATTTTTTCTGCTGGAGTGACCACATAGTAGCACTTGAGCTTGCAGTCAAGCCAAGGTATGTCTGTCCCTTGGCCACTGGGCCCAGGAGAGCCCCAGCAGATGCACCAGGTCCTGGTCAGGAGGAAGTCCTGGAACACCAAACAACAGCCACCAGGGCCAGCAGAGTCCCATCATACCCGAAGTGGTTTCAATGACTACAGGATGTGTGGTCAGAAATGAAGAGTTTGTTCAAGAATCATTTGGACGTAGAGAAATCCTCCTGCTTAAGCAAATATCCTGCCAAGTTTCTCCTGGAAAATAATTCAATGTGTAAAGCTGTATCTTTTCCAGATTATGAGGGATGGGATATAAGAGAGAAATGTCTAGTTCTCCAAACTTAGAAAGCATGTGGGCCTCAAACCCTTTTCCCATTTGGAAAATTTGCTGTTAAGGAAAGGAAATAGATTTTTATAAGCAATATTTAATTCAAGCATTTGGCTAATTCTCCTGCTGCAAAGCTTTTAGGTCAAATTCTGATTCATTGATGTGGATCTGGAATTAAAGGGATTAGGAGAGGAAGTGGACTCTGAAGTTAGGAAAACTTTGGTTTCTTGTTCACTTTTTCCTACTCATTGAAGGTGTATTTGACCTATGTTTCTATTTTAAGTGTTGTAGGGAAACTTACTCCTACTCATCTGCCTTTGCTCTTTTTCTGCCCATTGTCATCAGCTCTGCCATGGGTGTGTTCCATTTTACTGTTGCAGAAAGGGATCCCGGTCATTCTGGACATGATGTTGTACAAATGCTGGGAAATTCCACATTTATTCCATTAGGTTAGAGAATGGAAAATGGGTAGTTTATTATTCTTATTACTCATTAAAAGTATGTGTTAAAACAGTGCCCTGTTTCACAATGTGATGTTCTGCAGTAGCTCAGGGCCTGAGGGAAGCCATGGCCAGTACCTTCCTTTCACTTCTATGTGTGTGTGTTCACAGAAGTATGTGTTGTGTTCAGGATTTGGGGTCACTTTGGGGATCCATCTGAAAACTTTTCATCTGGCATTAAGGTCAGTCTGCTTCTGTCTGTCCTTGCCATTTCTCTGCTGTGTGTGTGACCCTCAGCTCCTGTTGTCCACCACCCCACTCTCTCCCAGCTTCCAAAATCTTCCCATTTCCCGTTGTGAGTACTCTCATGCTGAGGTCTCAGGGACCTGGCAGTCATCAATCCAATGTCACAGTATCCTGTAACATCATGAATGATGGTTGTGAGTGCTTTTTGCTAGCTGTGTTCATAAAGCAGCTACAAAGAGCCAGGTCTGCATCCCACCCTGCCTCTGGTGCTGTAGAGTTGTGATGGATGTACTGCTTTCATAAATGCAGCAACCAGCATTGCCAAACCCAGTGGTTATGTGGGGCCACCCATGTGCTCTGGAAAAAATAGCTCATCCTGGGAGAAAAGAACGATGGGGGTTTTCCCTCAGTTTCCAGTAGTTACTTGGAGAGTAATTATGTTACTCAAAAGAAAGAACTGCTGCTTGTCTTGTGAGAAAAAGGAGATAAGAGCAAGGAGGTTAAATGTGACAGCTCTTTGGGATACCAGCCCTGCCAGTGCTCTGGAGAGAGGAGAGCGCAGTGGGGATGAGACAAATTCACCTTGGGGCCAGTAATGAGTCATGTGGGAGTTTCCCACTAGATTGAGGGTGTCCTGGGAGGTCTCCTGAAATAGGGAGAAAAGAAGGGGCTTGGCAAAGCAGAGGACCTTGTCATTTTTCTCCCAGTTTTCACCATGTAATTCATGCTTTGCTCTGTAAAGCACTGTGATATAGTTTGTATACATTGTGTAAAATAAATTGTACTCTATTATATTGAAGAAATACAAATCTAAAATAAAGACAAATGATGGAATAAAGTAGCTGTGTGGTAACTGGACCCCCAGTCCCCAGTTGCACTGGTTGTCCCATTCCCCAAGACTGTGGTTGCAGGTCTCTGCCATCCCTGGCATGATTTAGGTGTTTTCCACATGATGATACAATGTTAAATACAGACTGTCCTGGATGAAAAGGGAAGCACAGATCAAATTCTGTCGCAGCTCGCTCTCCAGGAGGGCCTGTCTCCACCATCCCCTGCTCTCCCGCTGTTCGTAGCATTGTACAGCTCTTCTGTCTCAGGAGTTTTAAGAAACAATTTTTAACTGTGCTTCACTTTTTTTGAAGTTGGGAAAGCTCTAACACATCTCCAGGCACAACTGACACGTGAGCCCTTTAGGAGTACTGCCTGTTGGTAATGGGACGTGGCAATCTGTAATCCAGGGAAAGCAAAACCCCACCTCTCCAGAGTTTGAGTGGGGGGGAGGCTGGGAGGGAGGTGAGGATGGCTGTAAGCACTTCAGACGGGCAACTTTCTATTGCAGAAGGTGGAATCTGCCGGAAAATGCCAAGGGGAGCCTTTTGTGGGAACAAAGATGTGATTGTGAGCTGCCCGGAAGCAGGGCGAGACCCTGCTTCTGCATTTCATCGCCGGGGCATGAGCCGCATCCTGAGCCCACGGCAGCGGCAGGCGCTGCGGGACACGCGGCCTCCCATGGAGCAGGAGCCGTAAATCCCAGCGCTCCCGAGCCCGGCTGCTGGGGCGGACGGGTCGGACCTGTGGCTCTGCAGGGGCTGCCAAGGAGGTCAGCGCAGGGGGCTCCCGGCACAAACCCTTCTGCTCTGTGGGAATTTCCCTCTTGAGCGACTGGCTGCGCTTTTTAACCCGAAGATTAATGGAAGGGGGCCGTGGAAAGGGCCGGAGTGCCGGAATTAGTTCATTAGTCTCCAAGTAAGCATGCAGCCGGTGAGTCACCGGCACCGCTTCCTGCACGCTGATGCTCTGCCTGGAGCTCTCCCAGAGATCCGGCCCAGCCCTGCAAAGGCTGGGAACTCGCGGGACCAGAGCACCGCATGCTGCGACTGCGGGCTGTTAATGCTATAAAAGAAAAACTAATCTAGATTAATTACACTGCACATGTTATTCATCTATAATCCTGCTCCTTGGCCCCTTTCCCTCCCAGCATAGCTCCCCATTGTTTTCTGTTCCTCTCTTAAGGTGTCCTTGACTTCCTTTGTGTTCCTCCGTTTGTTCCAAGGGCTGGGATGACAAAGGTGCCTGGTTGGCAGCAGTGCCTGCTCTGCCTGTTCACCTGGGGCAGACCAATGTCTGTGTAAGTGATGGCATTAACAGCCAGTCAGAGCTGGAATTCGGCTTTGATGGGTCATCAGCAGTGACCTGTGATGGCAGTGAGGTGCTGCAGCACAGCGGAGTGGGTGGCTGGAAGTGCTCCTGGTCACAGGATCATAAAATACCACGACTTGGAAAGGACTCATTGAGTCCAGCTTCTGGGCCTGCATAGGACAACCTCAAGACACAAGAAGTGATGGTCCTGGTAGGTGATGCACAGAGGATGTGTCTGTTTCCATGACGTTACAAAGGTTTGTTGCTACATCCAACAGAAATTAGTTGAAAATTAAGTCCAGCCATGCAGGGGAGCCAGCCTGTAGCTGCAACCAGTTCTTACTCTGGAATAGAGCACTGTGTCAAACCAGTTGTCTTCCTCATATGGAAGTGGTGGTGCTGTGTGCAAATTTGTGTGCAGTCCTGGCTGCAGCTCTCTGGGGTGAGACAACCCCTCCCTGCACTGCAAGGACCCGGAGGGAGAGCTGGAGAGCAGGGCCAAAATGCCGGATTTTTCATTCCCAGAACACATCTCTCACCTGCGCTGCTGATCCGTGGCTGGGGAAGAGAAGCCCCAACCACAGGTTCAGGCCTGGAGGGCTGAGGGCATCCAGGTGCCCCCTCCAGTTCATCCTCCACCATAGGGATCCTGGCACGGGTTTGTGTAGCAGCAGGTCTGGGGTTTGAGCTCGGAGGGACCTGCAGCTGTTGTGACTGAGTGTCAGCGCCTGCCTGGGCAGCTGCAGGAGGCTGGTGTCTGTCCCACTGCTCCACCTGGAGACTGCCCAGCTCTGGTAAATCTGTTGCTGCCACAGGTACTGGGAAATGAAAAGGTGTCAGCTCGACAAGGCAGCCTGTAGGAGAAGGTCTTGTTGCTGTCTGGAGCCTGTGGCAGCATTCCCAATGACTCAGGTGGGAGAAGCACCAAGACCCTGATCCCCTGAGATGATAAAGATCTAAGACTTGCTAAATCTGGACAAAATAAGCTGTACTTTGGTTTTGCTGTGAGTTGTTTCATGCAAGAAGAAACTTAGAAATTATCTTAATACCTCACAGAGGATTGTTGCACTTTCATGTGATGCCAGGGGATCAGTTGATGCTCTGGTGGGGTCCCAGGGTGCAGTGCCTGGAGGTCTCTGGCCCCCTCATCAGCAGTGGTGGATTATGGGCATCATTCAGGCATTTTCTGAAATATTCAGAATGATTTTTTCTGCAATCACTTCCAGGAAGTGTTTTTAAATGTGGTGACCATTTGTTTTTTCTCCAGCCTTTGTTTTTCTTCCCTGTTCACCTATTGGAACACTGTTGCCACAGGGAGAAGGATTCAGAGGGTTCAACCACTGGCTGGAATTTTTTTCCTTTTGTTCTTCACCTTTTTTTATTTTACAACTGTACTTTTAAGTGGCATGTTTATAAGCGTGGATCTCATTTTCAAAACAAAGTGTACCACGAATTTTGCAAACAGCTGTTGCAAAGGAGAGCCCAGACCAGAGACCTTTCGCATCTGTATCTCTGACTGTGTCCCTATAAAGTCTGCATGAAGGGTTCTGGGGTAGGTACAGGAGGGGTTCATGACCCCCACAGGGCAGTAAAACAACTGTTCTCAGCTCTTGGTCTGTCCTGGAATCCCCTCAGGCTCTTCCACCAGCTCAGACATCCCCAGCACTTCTCTTCCTCGAGGAAACATGCAATTTCTTGAGTGGTTTAAATACAGTAATTTGGGGAATCTGCATGTTGGTGAAACAGACCCTGTCCAAACCTGAACTCCTTCCCCCTGCACGTGCTCCCCGTGATCACCAGCCTTGGGAAGTCGTGGCATTTACCAGCAAAACCAACACATTTGTGGGTGTTTTCAGTGGCACTTTGTGCATCTGCTTTAGATTGCTTTAAATTACAGCAAGGGGCCAGCTATGTTTAAATGGACTCAGAGGTGAGACCAAAGAAATGAGGCTTGAAATTCAAAGCAATCCGACCTGCCCTGCCATGGCGTAATGGTCTGAGTAAGGCGCTGGCACGGAGCCATCTCCCTGACTCCTGGGAGAGATGCTTTAAAAGCTCCTCACGTGGGCAGTTCAAATGATGTACACATGGGGAAAAAAGAAAATAGTGTTTAATTGAAACTCTGCACATGTACATATGTTTTTAGGATAAACAAAACAGATTGGGAAAATATTTACTTCTGCCCCTACTGCTACAAAGCAAACTTTCCCACAGTTTTTGACAGAGATAATCTGTTTTTTAGCCATAATGGTGAATTTATAATGACAAGGTTTCATTCTGAATGTTTCAGGATTTCCTGATTGGTTCTCATGCAATTATTTTGATTAACAATGAGGTTTTCAGACCAACTTGAAAGGGTCTCGGAGCCTTAGGAATAACCTGGCTCTTGGTTATTCCTCTCACTGGGATTATTTTCTGCAGTTTTTTAGCACTGGAATGAAATTATTTGGAAATCAAAGAAAACTACATCTTAAAAATATTTCATATCTCCATTCCCCTCTGAGAATGGTTTCTTTAAGTTTAGAAAAATGTTTGTACCCATGTCAAAAAAAGAGAAAAGCATAGAATTGGAATAAGAATGAAATCATAATGTAATTTTTTAGTGAAAATAAGTATTTTTAATAAAAAGATGAATGCTTTAGATGGTCATTTCTGTAAGAAGGCAACATCTGAAAACAGAAACTGAGAAGTATTCAGGGCATTTCTGATTAAAACAGAAATGAGATCTCATACTAGAAACTTTTGGATGTTTCATTTATAAACAAAGGATGGAGCTTAAGGAATTAGGAAACATCTATTAGTGCTGTTTGCTCAGATTTCATTGTTCTGTTCTTATCACTTAGATTTCTTACCCTTTTTTTAAGACTATGTGGAAAACTCAAACTGGCTTTAGAGTGTGCATGCCAGCAGATGCCCTCCTCACTGCCTGTCTCTGTACTGCAGGCGATGGCATCTTTCTGCAGATGGGAACAGTCCTCAAGAGTTCCCATTCCTAGCAGAAAATGCCATCAGTGGCAAATATCCTTAATTAAAAGCAATGTATAATGTGCTTGGACCCACTGCATCATAGACAGGGTCCAAATCAGTGGGGACTGCACCTCCTTGAACTGCCCACAGTGCACTGGGCTCCTGCTCACGGGCAGGTGAGAAATGAGACTTGGCTCCTGCTCACAAGAAATGCACCTGGGATAACCCACCCTCTCTATTTTCAGCCGGGAAGTCGCCAGCATTTAATGTATCTGCTTACCTGACACGGGGAAGGGCTGCGGCCAGAGCTGCAGCTGCCTTGCCCCAGGGGGAGGGCAGGGTCGCCAGCTCGGCTCCACAGTGCCCACCCTGGCACTGCCACCCCTCTCTGAACCGTCGGGGAAGATAGAAAGTTGATGTTAACCAGGTGAGCCTAAACATTTGCAACGTTACACTGTGAGAGGTCTGCTGCGACAGGTCTTGCATTCACCATGTCCTAGATTAATTTGTCACCTTATAATAATTTAAATAGAATAGTGGATTAAAGCATTCATAGTGCAGAACCCAATGAGGACTGAGAGGGGTGGTTTTGATACAGTCTGAGAAGCCTGTAAATGAAAAAAAAACAAACCAGTTTTTGCTTTCTGTGAAAGTGAAGCTCTCTGAGTTCAAGCAGTTACCCAACCAAACTGTCCAAGTTTAGCAAAAACTAAAGCCAAGTTTAGCAACCAGCTAAAGGTAAGTACATGTAGCAGCATATTTTCATTCACACTGCCAAAAGTGGAAACATAAGCCGTGTGTCTGATGTCATGTCCATACAGATGGGTTTGAAATGCTGGCTCCCATCTGAAACATCATCACTTTTACAGTGAACTTTTAAAAACTCGATTATTGCTGCTAATATTATGTGAATGTATTTTGGAAGTAATTTCCCCGGACTCCAATAAAACGTTGTAACAGAGTTTTGTTCTCTAAACAATTTTAACCCATGTTTTGCATTTTAGGGAGTACTTTTGGCCCTCAGGCAACACGGAAGAAAAATGGCTGGTTAAGTAACACCAGATGCAGGAGAGACTGCTGGCCACTAGAGAGCTCCCAGATAAGGCCTTTCAGGTTGAAATACAAATATGTTTTGTAATGAAAGCAGAAACCTTGTTTTACTTTAGGGCACAGGGACCAGCCATGAAACACAGAAAGGTTTCTTGCTTGGGTTACAGCAAGAGGCATCATTATCCATAATTATATTTTTCATACCTGAAATCAAATGCCCCAAAACTGTCCTCCCTCCAGAGCAAGGTTTGGAAAATGATCTTAAATATTGGATTTTCTGATCTCAGAGATGAATGAAAAGCTGCTGCAGCCCCTTGATAAGGGTGTCTGCACGGGGATTATGTGTCAGCCAGCATCTTGTGCCCTGTCAGTGGTGCATCCTCAGAGATGCCACGTGTCACCTGGAATTACAGCACTGCAGTCACAGCCTCCCACTCTATGGAAAAAGGGCAAGGGGGCACCTCTCCCCTCCCTCTCCCTCACTCAGGTGCCTATTACTGGGGACAAAAGTCACCTTTTGCATATCTCACAGTGCCTGGGAGCTGAAGGGGTCTGGCTGTAGCGTGCGCCAGCCAATGGTCCTTTGGGAATCACCTTTGGAACAGGAAGAGACTCTGCCAGGTGCACCCCTTCTGGAGGGACTGACTGAGGCTCATGTTATTTATATTGGGCTAAAATGCACCAGATTGACTCAAGGGTCTCAGCAAAGCCTGTGCCTGGGCAGCTCACAAGTGAAGCCCAGCCACAGGGCACAGGGTGGGACGTGCTGGTGTGAGAGCCATGGGTTACAGGAGCCTTGTGTTGGTTTGCTGTGAGCACTTTGTCGCCAGTGACGGGAGCCCATATGGGTTCCTGCGGATTCATGGGCTGCAAAGATGGAGCACTGGAAAGGATACAGAGGCTGAACAGGGGTGGGCAGCAGCTGGGCTCAGCATGGTGAGTGCCAGTACGCCTGGGCCAGCAGGCGCTGTGCCCACAGGGCCCTGCAACACGCTGGGTAGAAAACCTCCAGCACAGCTTGGACCTGCTGCCTTCCTGCTGGCCCCATGAAATGCTCCTGTCCCTGCCATGTGCGACCTTCCCTGTGGTGTCATGCAGTCTGCCTGCCTGGCATATCCTCTTTTGGAGGAGGATGGTAAGTTCACACCTGTCCCTTTCCTGTGGCTGCCACCACAGCTGGGCAAGAGCCTGTGTGTGACAGTGAGAGTGAGCTTTTGTACTGAGCCTCACAGGTGATATTTGAAAAAGCCTTACATGGGACCAGATTTAGCTTCATTTCTGGGGGGGACCAAGAGCCTAAAACTTCCCGTCTGCCAGCTCTGAACAGGCTGCAGAGGACAGTGTGGTGGCTGAGGGTGAGTGAGCCCACAGCCAGGGATGGGAGACAGGACACAGTGCCTTGAAACCCAGAAAGTTCCATTTCTCAACAGTCACACAGCAGAAGAGTGCAAGAGGAACATGGAGGTCAGGGTTGACATCATCACATAACCATTTTAAACATCTTGCTGGAAAAAGCAGCAGTTGGAGTTCCTGATGACTGCCTCTACTCTGTCCTATACGTTTTGGTAGTACCACATACAGGGCCTAGGGCTGGTGTGCAGAAAGCTGGAGAAACCCAGTGGGCTGCGAGGGCAAAGCAGGGACAACTTCTTACCCATGCCCTTGCACAGGCATCTTGAGCTGGACCACAAAACCCCATTACCAGGAGCCTCTCTCTGATCAAAGCAAGGAGGGATGTGGATGCCCAGGGAAGCGCATGACCAGGCTAGGGCTGGCTGGGGTTTCCTGGCAGCAGGGATGGGGCTGGAATTTTTTGGGGCCTCTTCCCAATGTGCTCTTTCAGATCTGGGTTTCTCCTCTGCCAGAAGCAATTTCCACCCCCTTCAATTTCCCAGGGGCTTGGTGAGAAAGGGAAAAACATGCTGTCAAAGGTTTTCCCCTTCCATTCCAAAGTGTAAGCCCCTGGGGTCCCCAGCAGGGATTTGGCAGCCACAGGAATGTGTAGGAATACAGGAGACTTCAGGACAGGGTTTAGGCATGTACATTGTTAAGAGGAATATCTGTCTCATCGAGGACTTCTCTGCATCACACTCACCTCTAAGTCTCAGAGCAAAACTGCCCATGCCGACCCCCCATATCCTGGTTTCTCTCAGGTGCGTGTCCCTGTTCTCAGCAGCCTGAGACAAGGGTGTGCCCAGCGCCCCTGGCAAGGGATGAGCACAGCGCCGCAGTCTTTGTTGATATTTTGCCTTTCAGGGCGTGAAAGAGTTAAACTTTTCAGATGGAAAGCGAACTGAAGATCAGACTAGCAGCCTGGTGACCTCCCGCTGCTGGGACAGCAGCAGCAGCAGCTCCCAGCCAAGCCCGGCAGTTCCATCCATCCATCCATCGGCGTGGTGGAGCCGCGGGGAGCAGCGGACGGTAGGTGCGAGGGCGGAGGGGCTGCTGGTGGGTCCTGCCCTCGGCTCCGGCGGGATCCCGGGGCTGGGGCCGGAGGGCGATTGGCAGAGAGTGAGGGTCTGTGGGATGGAGGGAGCGCCTGGAGGGCTGTCCCTGTTCTGCTTTCAGAAAAGTGGTTGCTCAAAGTGAGCTTGTCCCGACACTGCCTGGGGAATTGTGATTTCTTGCCTTTTGGGACACCCAGTCGGCAGATACCGAGAATTTGGAAAAAGCATAGTTTTGTAATTGAACTCCTTGCATGCAGCAAGGGAGGATACTGCGGGTATCATCTCCCTGATGAGGAAGGAATGACAGCTGCATTGTTTAATCCTGTCCTCTGATGACGGCCAGCGATTTACCAATAAATGCAAAAAACAGCAGATGTCAGTTTGCAGTTTCTAAACAATGAAATATTTTGATATAAGTGGAAATTGGGGGGTTTCCCCCTTGAACTGAAAACATTGTGGTCTGATTCTAAGTAGTATCAGGCATAGCCTATTGTCTCCCTGGCTGTTCAGTTTATTGAGTGATAGCAAAGACTCTCTGGTTCAAAGACAAAGTGTCAGTAATCTGAAAGTTTATTTTGCAGTAATAAAGTGGTATTGTTTCACCTAAGAATTTGCATAAACATTTATAATATAATTTACATTGTAATGTAATAATTTTGAGTGATAGAATTCTCTTGTTAAGAAATCATGGCTAAATCAAAAGTCATGATAACTTCTGGTGAAGAAACAAGGCTTACTTAACATAGTTAAAAGAAAAACAAATAGAACTGCAATCCTATAAAATTAAAGCCTAAATAGTAATCTGTTCCCTTCACTGCAAGAATATCCTCAAACCTTATGGCATTTTATGTTTTTCCTTAGAAAAAATAAGGAGACATATTTTCCTAAAATTTGAGACTTTTTTTAAAATTGAAATGCTCTTGGGATGGTGTTTGAAGGAGGTTGCCAGGCTGCTAAGCAGCAGTTTCTGCCTAGGTGAATAGAGCTGCAATCACCACATTTCAGAGTCAGAAAAGCTCAAATTGCTCTTTACTGGCCTCCCAGTCGCTAGAACTCGATTCCCCCTATGTACTTTCTGGCCAGAGATGAGGCTCTTGATTACAGAAATGCAGGTCTCCTGGTACTTGCATTTGATTTATTCTTCTGTATCACAGAGAACAAGTCAGTGTTATTCTTTGGAAGTATGAACTCTTCCAAATGCTAACGTGTGGGGAGAAAGAAAACAGCAACTTTTATTATCTTCCTAACAACAGCCCACAGGAATGTGCTTTGCAGTGAGTGCAGCTTACGAGTCCTCCTGCCTCAGCTCTGGCCTTTCCTGAGGGCTGCTGGCACAGCTGGGAACCCCTCTGCCGGCTGGGCAAAAATTCATCAGGGAAAGCAGCAATCCAAGAGGGGGGAAAGGAGGCTGTGGGATGCATTAAGAAAGAAACTCTGAAGAGTCACTAGTAGAAATGCAGTGGGGAGCCCCACTCCTGAGGGCACCCCAGAGACAGCCTGTGGCTGCTCAGTGAGATCCAAGGGGGATCTGGAGCATCTCTTGGGACCAGGCAGCACCTGATGTAGGTGACATGAGTCATCTTAGGACTGCTGGGAAGGGATGCTAGGACTTTGGTTCTTGTCATTGACTTAACACCTTTACACAAGGTTTGTGTCTGCCCTGCAGACATCCCCGTCTGCCCCTCTCTCTCTAATTGATGTCACAGAGATGTCCTTAGGCAGGTGATAATTTGTCTGAGGGGAGCAGAACCTGCTCAGGGTGGTGAAGTATATTCAGCAGGGACTTGATACTACTCTCATTCAAGTGGATAATAAACCTCCCATTGATTTTTTTCAATCACTGATGACTTTCTGTGGATTCTTGATTACCACTGCAGCCATGCCCAGAGTGTGCAAGAGTGCAGGGGGGTGCACAGTACAGAGAAGTCTGCTGTATCCTGTTTTTGTAAAGGGCTTTTCCTCTTAGTAGTTGTAGTGAAAACAAACATGTGGGAGAACAATGGGATTTTTTTTCTGTTTTCCTCTAGATTTTTAAAATACAACGAAAAGCCTATTAGAATTAAATAAAGTGCGTTAACAAAAAAGGGATTCCTATATGTTAATGAGAAAAATAAGCGTAACTATGTGAACATACAATCACAAGCACAAAGGTCATTTGCCTTCTTGACCTCAGCCTGTGTTTTTGCAGTTGAAAGCCTATTCATTAAATACCTTGTGGAAACAGGGCACTGGTAAAGAACAATGCCTGTGCCATAAAGCTTTTATCTGTAATAGAGGAGGGTCAGCTTCACACCCTGAGAAACACCCTTGCATGCTGCTGGGCACTCTGCAGGCTTTGGAGTTGGCAATTCAGCAGGGACCAAAGAGGAGCCCACAGAAAGGATTTCCTTCCTTTCTTCAGATAAACCCAGAGGTATTGTATTTGTTGTGTCTAAAATATTTTTCAATGAACAAACAAGGATAATTCTAGCTGCTGTAAAAATGGAAGTAATATTAAGATGTTAATGCTTTCTAGGAGTAAAACTTGGAATCATTGTTCATAGGATTGAATTGCTCCCCAGAAAACAGGGACTAGGATGTAGTACAGTATGTAAGGTGAGACAACTGCCTTCAGCTGTTCCTGTTCAAATTACACGTTTTAGAGAAAAATCTGACACTGATTCTTCCATATGAGAGGTAGAGGATCTACTGTAAGAGATAGTTAAGGGTACAGTTAGCTGTTCACAAGGTCAAGTTACTCCTGTCTGAACATATATTTCCCTTGTGTGTGGCTGTTTAGCTGCAGCTTTCTGCCATGAGTCACTTTTCCCCTGGGAAGTGGAAACCTCTCGCCTCTGACATTGCTCTCTCCATGCAGGTGCTGCAGCTCGTGACCACGTCTGGCCTTGACCTTCTCAGCAGCAGATCAGGATTCTGAAGCCCTTCACTGCAAGGTGGGTTTCCTGTGCCATAGTCATCTCCCTCTTTGCTGCTCTCCTTTTTCTTCTCTTTTCTGAGTGGCCAATATCATACTGGGATGCAGTTTTCAAGTGTGTTTATATGGAATGAGATTATTCATGCTACTGACAAAGTCCAATACTCTTCTGACAGAGTAACTTGCACTTGACTTTTAAAAGAGATCATATCCTGGGCTCTCCAGGTATCACAGACTTAGTTTTGCTTTATCACCAGTTTGATAAACTGTCTCTGGTTTATTAAAGAAGGGCTGTTTGTCATTGTGTGAAGTGCAGCTGTGTGTGGACACCAAGATGGGAACACCTTCCAGATCCCATCCATCAGTGGGCATGTGAGAAAGGCTGAAGAGATATTAGTAGGACCAGATTTCATCCCCAGTGTGTTTTGTTTCTGTTGAGGTCCAAGTGCTTTGTGAAATTGATATGAATTGAAGGGATTATTTTAAGAGTGGGAGAAAGGGATAAGGTGCAATAATATCCAAGTACCACATTCAACATTATCTGGAGTGCAAGATTTTGGATTTATTTTGAAACAACATACCCTTCCAAGAATTGGTTTGCTCTTACTCAGTTCTAGCACATAATACAAAGTCAAAAAGAACAGTTTAGAAGTGCCTGAAACCAAGGGGAGCAGCTTTTTACCCTCATTCTCCTGAGAACTGTGTGCATTAGGGTTTTGACTCAAAGTCATAGTGATGCTAAATTTAAAAATTCTTTCAAAACAGGCCTCAACCTTTCTCACAACTCTCTTCATAAAAAGCTCAATGTTGAAGTGATAATGTTTGAAACAAAGAACACTTAGTATAAATATTTAGCTTGTACTAAATAAATTACACTTGGTCTTACAGTCACGTTACTGGTGACAGCTTGTACAGCCTGCACCCTTCCCCTGTAATTCACCAGAACGAAGCAAATATACATTGTTGGGAAAAATTTCTTGACTTTTGTCAAAGAGCCCAACTGCTGTCAGCAAACATATTGTGGGAATATGAATCTGGAAACAAACAGATCATTAGAGGGTGAGTTAAAGTTTTGTGATTTAATTCTAAACATGTTGAGTGAGTGAACCAGAGATGTGCAATGCCAGAAAAACCACGCACCAAAAGGGTTTTTTTCTTTAATGAAAGCTGGTATTTTTATTGAATACAAAGTGCTTTGGGTGACAAAGATGGTTACATATGGAAAATATGAAGTTTTGCTTGATCTGGAGAATTACGAAGATCACTTGATTAGAAGTAATGTTTTGCCAATGCAAGTTTAAAATTCTTTCCTCTGTGGAAATTATTCATCCATTTACAGAACTTTATTAAAGTACAATAATTTTCCTATGTTAAGAAGAATGTGTACAGAGGATCTCTGCTTGGACAGCAAGTAGTGACCTGGGCTTGTGCAGTCACATCTCTGGTTGGATATCATCCTTGCTTTGCCCTGTTATGACTGTACCAGGGTTGAGAAAATAAAACAACTTCCCCGATCAGAGCATCTTTGTTGGGAAAAGCCTGAGCTGGGGCTGTGGTACTGCCCAGCCTGCTCTGACTGCCAGAGCCACTTGGGTCAAGGACCATCAGGAAGGCAGGGAGTCAGAGGAGCTCTTTGGAGGTCTCTTGAGAGGACTTGTAAATCATCTGTGGAATCCTGAGAGGGAACAACTGTTCTCAGCCTTTTAGAGAAATGCAGTCATGTCAGGGCAGGAAGGAGGAAGGGAGCCAGGCTCCATTCCCCAGCATAAGACCCTGTATCCCTTGGGATGGACTGAGTGCCTGTGACCAGGCTTGGGCCTCTTTGGGGCTTTCATTCTTGTGACACATCTTGAAGCCCTCCCCCGTGTCTGGACACATCACTGTAGAACGGATATCCCCATCTGCCCCAGCCCCTGTTCTGCAGGGACAGCCACAAAGCGGTCTGTGTCTTTGTGTACTTTGGCAGATGCTGGAACTTTGTTCTCCCAGGGAAAAGCTGCTTTGGTCTCTTCCCTTCCTATAGCCAGACAGCTACTGTCTTGGCCTCACTGCTATCCGAAAGGCAGCCTGAGCTGCTTTACTGTACTTGAAAGGAGAAGGCTATGGTGAGGGAGCAGCAGGACATCTCCACTTCAGAGTGTACCATGAAGCCCATGCAGACTTGGAAGACTTCAAAGCTGGCTCCTCTGTCAGGCACTTATGCCTGGAGCACTTTCTTCAGGCAATAGCAGCTATGACATTAATGGTTACCTGCATAGTGTCAGTATAATGAAACGAGAATATCCTTTCAGATTGTCAACCTTGTCTACCCTCTAGCACATCCAGCTAATCTGGGGTTTCCCTAAAATTCAAGCATTTGCTTCTTGTGATCTTCTTTGTATCCCCCTGGCACCATTAACCTGAATACAAATAGGAAATTGTAAGACATTTCCCAGAGTGTTTGACAAGATAGCAAAACACTTCTCTTTCTCTGGAGCAGAAAGATGTTTTTTGTTGGAGTAAATGCCCCTGCAAAACTGGCTGCAGCCCCACGAGCTGCTTGTGGCTGGGGTGACTCTCCCTGGGGTGGCAATGCAGCTCAAACTTGGATGTGGCTTCAGCTGCCCCTGCTGCAGAAGGATCCCTTCATGACCATGTGCCAGTCTTTCTCGGTGCCATCAGCACACCTCTTGCCTGGCCCTTCTGCTGAGCTGTCTGCAGTGTGGTCAGGCTTCCAATTATTTCAATACTGTGTTTTATATCCTCTTAATTTTATAACAAGATAGAGGTTGATCAATCCTTTCTGCCATTTCCTGCCTTCTCTCACAACACTGGTTTGAGTAGTTATTAATGAATCAAAATCTCCAGCCAGCTCTGTGAATCCAGCCCAGCACTCAGGGTTTGGTTGTGAGGGATGCAGAGGATGTACCAATGCTCATCTCAGGGTGAAGGAACAGCTTTTTGCTGCCCTTTATTTCCCTCTAGGAGAGAGCACTGAGGAAGAAGCAGGCTGCAAGAACATGAGAGCACTGCCTGGAGATTTTGGGCTGTTGTGAGAACATATCAGATGATAATTTCAGAAAATCTGCCCATAGGAAACTGAGGTTCAGAAGTGCTAATGGCTGGAATAATCTGTTGTTTATTGAAAACAGGCACCTGCAGTGTCCTCGAAGGCCTGGTTGTCCGACTGCCCTGCTATACACATCAAAACCCCTCTTAAGAGTTTCAGGCCCAAATTCAGTCTCCAAAGCCAAGCAGTGATGGCATCACATTCACTTTTCATTTCTGTGTGGGCACTGTGCCCATGCAGTTATAACACAGCTGAGTCTGATTTTCATATAGTTCATTGTTTACTTATGACTTACTATAAAGTTGAGCTTGTCTTATTTATGAGCAGCCATGAAGATACGGGATTTCATCCACTGGGTGATGACTCATTCATTGGGTTGGACTCTTTAGCTCCTAATATGTGACATATTTTGGACTATTGGATAAACAGCATTTCTGCATGAGCCCAACTTAAATGAGGTGAATGGAAATAATCAGTTGTTTGTTTTTAAAATCATGTTTGTAGATGGATTTGTGCTAGTTCAGCTCTGGGCTCATTCTAGAAATGTGCACAAGGACAGGATGAGTTGCTGTATGCTGTGGTGGAGAGGTAATGAACAGCATTTCTGAGTCAGACGTCTACACATGCCAGGGGCGACTTTGTTTCTGTTGCACAAGGAAAAGCTTTGCGGTGATGGACATTTGATACTTTCTATGAACGTTAATGACTGCAACATTTCTTGCGTTGCTGCAAACAATTTGAGAAACTAATTTGTAAAATCACTCATAAAAATCTCATGTTCTTTCTGTAATAATAAAGCTCCTCAGCTGGAAAAAGAAATACAAATCCTCAGAAAGAGCAGCTCAGCAGGAGTGTACTTCAGCTGCTCTTGTCTCGGGCATGCTCTCCCCTCCTGTGGGTGCGTCATGGCCCATGAGTTCAGCAGGAAGGATTCATGCATAGTCAGAAATATTCTGCCCGGTAACGCTCAACTATATAAGGAAAATGAAAAGTTTTAAAAACCTTTCCCCCGCTCTTCCTGCCCCATCTCTGAGGGATGGTACCGGGACCATGGGAAATGTCGGAGTAACTTTGTCGCAGTGAGCGGTTGTTACAGCTTACAAGTTTTCACAGCCAGGAGCCCTGCCAGCAGAAATTTATGCCTCCATTTCAGCAGTAACGATGCTTCCCAGAGCTGTCGGCCGGCGGCGGGCTGGGAGGCAGCGGCGGGGCGTGTGGGGGACTCGCCATGACATAACCACATTCCTGCGGCATGAGGAGATACTCCCAGGCCGCGGCAGGGGCAGCACAGCCCCTTCCCTGCTCCCACCCCGCCACTGCGGCTCTCAAGGCCTGCGGAGTGCAAATGAGCCCATCTGCTGCTCCGGCTTTGGGTGATTTTGGGGCAGAATGACTGGAAAGTTGCCCACTGGAAAACGAACTGGGGGTGTTTTTTGGCAGAAGCTGAACACGAGCCAGTGTGTGCCCAGGTGGCCAAGAAGGCCAGTGGCATCCTGGCTGTATCAGCAATAGTGTGGCCAGCAGGACCATAGTGTGGCAGGGATTGTCCCCCTGTACTGGGCACTGCTGAGGCCACAGCTCAAATCCTGGGTTCAGTTTTGGGCCCCTCACTGCACAAAAGATATTGAGGTGCTGGAGTGTGTCCAGAGAAGGGCAGCAGAGCTGGGGAAGGGGCTGGAGCACAAGTCTCCTTGGGAGTAGCTGGGGGTGTTTAGCCTGGAGAAAAGGAGGCTCAGGGAGGACCTTATGGCTCTACAGCACTGGAAAGGAAGATTATAGCCAGGTGGGGGCCGGGGGGGGCGGGTGTCAATCTCTTCTCTCAGGTGTAACAAGTGGCAGGACAAGAGGAAGCAGCCTCAAGTTGCACCTGATAAGGTTTAGGTTGGATATTAAGGAAAATTTCTTCACCAAAAGCACTGTCAAGCACCGGAATGGGCTGCCTAGCCATCCCCGGAGGTGTTTAAAAGCCGTGTAGTTGTGGCACTGTGGGACATGGGTTAGTGGTAGCTTGGCAGTGCTGCATTAATAGTTGGACTTGGTGATCCTAGAGGGATTTTCCAGCCTAAGCGATTCTATAGCTCTATGATTTCACCACCGCGGGTTTTTTTTTGCAGGGATTTTTATCAAATTAAACCAATAAGGCGTTTTAGTGGGTCTTGTCCGGCGCCGGGAGCGGCGGGGCCGCCGTGAGGGCCGGGCCAGGCGGGGCTCCGCGGGCCGCCAGGGGGCAGCAGTGCCAAGGCCTGTGTGGGGGCGGCTCGCCCTGAGGGCGCGGCGGGCACGGAGCCGGGCTGTGCCCGCAGGGACCCCCTGGCCACTTCATCCGTGCTCCTGGGAGCTGTGAGAGCGGCTGGATCTGTCGGGAAGGGAAACCGGTCTGCCCCCCCTCAGACAACAAAGCCGTTCTCCAGTCGTACTTGACCAGTTTGCAACTGCTTCATCACCCCCTACCACTTCGCTACTGGAACTTTGCTACTGTCAAGGAACCTGGAAGAGGATTTCTGCTTTGCAGAAGGAAAATTTGCAGTTCCTCTGAGAACCACAGAAAACTCAGCACACCTCTGCCAAGGCTGGCGAAGGAGCAGGAAGAAGGCCCCTGTGGGGCCAAACCAGCCTGTCACAGGACAGGGAATGGCTCTGCATGGAGCTCCAAGCTCTGGGCTGTGGCTGTGACGTGGTACCTGTGCCAGCTGAGCACCAGCAGTACCAGTGTGTTAACAGCCAGGCTGGTGCTTTTCCCACAGGATCGAAGCCTTTCACTGTGGAGTTTTCCCACCTACTGCTCCCAGAGAGACAGAGATGACACAGGTGTGCTGGCATGTGCCCTGCTCAGCCCCATGCTTTAAGACACAGTCACTCCAGCTCCTTGCCAGCCAGCGATGGCTGTGCCAAAGGGACTAAAGTCCGTGCAGAACAGAGGAAGAGTTTTACATACAAAGTTCAGCAAAGAGGAGGTCTATCCAGAAGACAACTGCTATGCAGAGAGCAGGAGAAGGAGACTTCTTGTGGGTACACCTGGCCCTCCTGGTGCATCTTGAAATCTGGGGGCTGTTTCTGGTCCCTAAAGGAGCTGCTGCAATCTGCCTCCCCAGGCCGAGCCTCAGAGAAGCCAAAAGCAAACAAGGGCCCCCAGAGGCACCTGGGCGGCCACCATGCTGTGCCTGTGCAAACAGCCAGTGCCTCTGAGAGGGCAGTTGTGATAAACCAGAGCTTTGCAGAGCTCCTGCAGCCCTGCACTGGTGACATCCTCACTGCCAGGCCCCCATGGGGCTCCCACATAGCACAACTGGCCCCAGCTGGATTGGATCACCTCCCATCCTGCTGCAAATCATGTTATCACCAGGGCTGCAAAGATAAAACCACTTACCTGGGGCTGCTCTATCTGTAACTCACTCTTCCCTTCCCCTTATCTAAAACCACTACTGCAG
Source organism: Eopsaltria australis (assembly GCA_034509425.1). Lineage (NCBI taxonomy): Eukaryota > Metazoa > Chordata > Aves > Passeriformes > Petroicidae > Eopsaltria > Eopsaltria australis. The sequence continues at coordinate 1,488,614 of JAVTVJ010000277.1, read as the reverse complement.
GTAGTAGTGGCAGCTGGAACTGAGAGACAGGGACTAAGACCCCCACAAAAAAGGGTCTCAAACAATGCCCCAAGCCTGTTCCCCTTTTACATTTGGCACTTGCACACTCTGATCAGCAGGACTGGGTTTACCAGCACTCTGTTTTTCCCCTCTGTGTCATACCAGGGCCTTGGTTGGCGTTTTAACCTTAGGGAAGTGACAATACTTACAAAGAAAAGGTTCCTTGCTTGGAGTGCCATACCAGATGGCTGATGTGAAGTGCAGTGCCAGCTGCTGCAGGGGCTGAATTGCCCTTTGAAATACTCAGTTCCTTGACTGAAAAGAACCTATTTTTACTTTTTGGTCCTTTTCAATTAGCTTGTGATTGGGCTCATTCTCAATATTATCTCCCATTTCAGGACTGCCAGGCAGAGAAGGAGCAAGGGGTGCCAGTTGCCCAGCTAGCTCCACCAGTAACACCTTTCTGATGCCATCTTCTCCTATTAGCCTACCTTTTAGTCCTTTTTTTTTTTTTTTTTTTTTTTTTTTGCTGATGATTTTGGGCCTGCTTCTAGGAAAAGTATACAGCCAGAGAAGATCCTGGGAATTGGTAAGGCATTGACTGTGTCATGGAGTGGGCAATCTATTCAGCTTTCTTCCTGCCTTGTTTTCTCCCATCTGAGCACTCCAGTTTCTTTGGACAAACCCTCACTGAGCGCTGAGTTGTCCCTGGACACCCAGCCCCCTCGTTCATGCAGGGAACACACAGCTCAGGGTTTTTCTAACCACCCACCTTCCTCCTGCCCACCCTGGGGTGGTGTCTTCTATTTGTTCTGGGACAGCGGCAACACCCTGCCCTTTTCCCCCTGCTGGTGTTTCTTGCACCCTCACGCTTCGAGAGTGTTGCTGGGCAGAGCTCAGCTGCAGGACATTGTTATGCTGCAATGTACTCCCTAATAGCAGAACTGACTAACAACTATGCAGGGGGAAGGGTGGCTTGAGGTTGGTGACTGCTGGCCAGGTCCAAGTGCTTTTCTTCTGCCTTTTATTATTCCTAATTCTCACCCAAATCAATGTGATGCCATCCACAGAGTCCTCTGCCATTCCTTCTGCTTCTGCAACGTTTAAAACCTTAGATTCCTTTCGAGTAGAGGAATGCCCCCAAACACACGGCCTCACACGTACAAGCATTTATGGAGGAAGTAAAATTCTCTAATTGCTTGGCTGGATCAAGCCCAGGCTCCCAGCGCTGCACTGAGCTGAGCAGCAGAACAATGTACAGCCCTTGTGTCCTTATGCACCAGGCAAGGCTTATCAGCCCGTGTAGGGGCTAATAAAGCAGCTTTCAAATGAGTCAGTAGACTTAAGGCTTCTTTTATGCAAGATTAATGTCTGGGAATATTTTTGTGAGAACATTTAAAAAAAGAGAAAGGAACATGACTTCAGCCTTTCACAGAAAGCAAATTCACTTAAAAGTGCATTTGGGGTTGGTTATTTGCCACCATGAGAATACTGCAGTGGGGATGGTAGAAGTGAGCACCACAGTGTCATGCCTTTCCTTTGAAATAGCTGGGATGTTGTGTTTTCACCCACTCTGTGCACTGGCATTCTCACCCCACTGCTGCATCCTGGGGTGTGTGCCAGGAGAACGAAACAAACTCCCCCTTTGGCTGGACATAGGTCAACAATTTTGTTTATGTCACACAGAAGAGTTTTGGTTTGTTTAAAGAATATACACTGGTCCCCTGGAAAGCGTTCCTTCCTACGCTACATCCAGCTGTCCCAAGGAGGAGCTTGGCTGCTTCTCTGAAGTCAAACAAAACTATTCATCTGTATCTCAGGTTAAAACAGCTCCTGAAGAGTAACTGGGGAACACTTGGATTTCTGTGCAGTCCATGAGCTCTGGCAGATGTGAGATGCTTAATTCCAACTTTACACTGTCACTCCTCCAAACTTCAACTCACAGAGTAAAAACGCAAGAAAAGAAATTCAAATGCTGAGAAAAATGGATGTATCATCTTAGGAAGAGAGCTCAGGTTACTCTGAGTGCAAACACAAGCAGTAGGTAAGGCCAGAAATAAGCAGAGAAAATGTCTAATGAGGCCTGTGCCTGCGGTATCTGCTAGGGGCAGGAAACCCTGATTAGCTGCACACTGGAGCATTGTGTGGGTTTGTATAGGACCTGACTTCCCAGGTCATGAAATCAGATCCTGAGTTATTTAAAAAATGAGCTGCTATTTCAAATTATTTTTCAACTGCATGTTTGATATGTCAAGTCGCATTTATTTGGGTAAGCTATGTTTCACTCGGACACTCACAGCACAGCCATCGCCGCATTCCTGATGCTCGGTGGGGGTTCTGGCTTAGAGCAGGCACTGCCATGGAGACATTTGCACTGCCAGGCATTGTCCTCAGGTACCGACACAACTTTGTTTGGATTTTGCAAAGAGAGATACTTCTACATGGCTGTGAGTATATGTTTTTTTCATTTAAAATCAGCTTCACAAATCTGAAGTAAAATTAAACACCCTGTTTATCAGTCAGAAAAACAGATGAACCACGAAAAAGAGATGAACTTCATAATATTTCCATGGGAAACAAGCAGCAAGGGTATTTTTGGCCAAATAAATTAGGTGAATTCCTGCATGAGACACTCCCAGGGAATGCCCTGTCCTTGCTCTTCCAGTACGTGCTAGATGGATTTCAGTGTAGTTGTCTCCTCTGATTTCAGGATAGCAAAAAGCACAGGCAGCCTTGCTCTTGGGCTGTTTACAGCCAGTGTCAAAACCAGAGCTTTAAATTCCAGCTGCAATTCTCCCTGGGACCCAACGCAAAAGCAGCATTGTAAGTTCTGGCAAAGCACTGTGTTTGCCAGATGGATGGCTGCTTTTGGCACCAGTTTCAGCTTCTGGGTACATATATAATGCAGCAAGACATATATATACATATATAATGCAGCAAGAACTCTGTGCAGAAGAAAAACCACGTTCTTCCAGACACAGAGAGATGAAAAATGCCCCAGACAAAACTGCTACTAGAAGCAACTGTTGCCTGAATTGACTTTCCAAATATAAATTTCAATGCAAATTCCAGAAGTTATATTTTTCAGCATATTTCTAGAGATTTCTCTGCCTAAAGATAGCCCTCTGTCCAATTTGGACTGAACTGCTGCTGCAGGCTCTCATATTGCTGTCTTCATTTGGTAACAGAGGGGGAAACAGAAGATGGAAAAACTCAGAACAAGTTGTATCAAAGGTCCTAGCCAATATCTGTGTACTGCAGAGCTTCTTTGCCTTCCATAGAGCTGCTGAATAAGGAAAATGCAATCCATATGATGCAATCCATTTGATTCATGCTTTGACTTGAACGGTTTGTCTGGGTTTGGATTTGTTTGGTAGAGATCATGGTAACAAAAGGAGAGGTTCAATGACTACTTCATCAATTGAGAAGAAACATTTCTATTGTCTTTCAGAACCCAGTAAATAGGTAACAGGTGAAGAAAATGTGCAGTGTGTTTGGAAACTTTTGACAAGGGAGGCTGGGAGGACCTGGCTGTGATGCTGAGCCAGGCTCTGTGCCATCAACTGCGCAGCAATGCCATTTATGGTCACTTAGTCATGAAATCCCATCGAGTTATGATGCCTGCAGCTTCTGAAAAAGCAAACCTTTGACTACTGTGAGTCTCAGTTGCTGAATCTTTAGTGTTACTGGCTGGGTGCTGGGTTAGTGGATGAGCTGCCCCACAGGGATATGAGGATTAGCATCTGCACACTGGTTTAAATGTGCTACAATTTGTTTTACGGCATTTGTTATGCAAGGCTTTTGTTTTAAAGCACAATGCTGTCCTGTTTTTGGATAAGGTTATTATGTGCCAAAAAATTATAAATATTTAAAGTCTCCTGATGAATTTCTAAAGCTACTCGGGTGCTGTAGCCGACGGCTCAGTTTTTCTTTTTCCAAGCCATTGTTCTGACACCTCACAAGTTTTGACAGCCCCAGGGTACAAACCTTCAGTGTGCTGCTGCTTTGACAGAAAGCTTTGGAAAACATGGAGGCATTCTGCTGGCTTTTCACCACACATTTCTGCTGACATATGATGCATCTTCAAAGTCACTTGTGTGGGGTTAGTTGTAGTGTGGGAAAAAAAAAGTAATTGCTCCTTGTGTATTAGCAGCACCACTGAAGTCTTTAAAAGGTGACATTTCTGTCACACAGATCCTCAGAGAGGTGATAACTAAAGCCTGACTTGCCAGGGGCAGAGAAAAGTCCTTCTTCTACCTGCAAAGACTCAGTCTGAATGCTCAGTTATGGCTGATTCCTGCTCTAAATAAATTGTGCAGATGTTGGATTAACAGTTGAGATTAATTCCAATTCTTGTCCTCTTAAAATCAAAGCAAGCTGTTGCTGAACAATGCGTCAAGCAGAGAGCATGTACAGTGTCCCAAATGGCCAGGATCTCTCATGTATGGCCCATGACTTGGAGAAATCCAAGAACATATCATCACATGAGAGTGTGATAAGCTGATTACCCTGCAACAGACCTGACTTCATTAGTCACCCCATCATGCGCTGCCTGTTCACTGATGTCAGCGAGGGTCCGTGCCGCCACTCCCCACACCCTTCTGCTTTTGCAAAACCAGGCTTCAACAGACCTTTCCTCAATGAAGCAGCCAGTGCTAGAGCTGCCATTTCCCTCTGCTATTAGTATGCTCAAAAAAACTAATGGCAAGAGTCCACCATGGAGCCCCATGGTACCATTCCAAGGCCCCTGAGGATATGATAAATGAGATTAAGTTTCCATTAAGGATTGTCAATGATCCCAAAAAGAGCAGCAACAGACCTGCAAAGGCCAGCCAACTTGTCTTTACCTTTACAGTTTAAACTGTACTCCTAATTTTTTTAAAATCTTGCCAGCAAAGCAACTCCCTCTGAACTCAGAGAGCTTAATGCCATATTCTGGTTTGAGGGACATTCTGCAGTGACTTTTTGCTAAAAATAGAGCATGCCATAATGAATTGCCCTTACAGTTTATTCTATTTCTCAAGGCTGTATTTTCAAACACAAAATATTCTGATCAGTTTCATGATAAAACAGTGAGTATGTGGCAGAGGAAGCCCTCCATCGCTGAATTAAACAGGGTCTTTTTAAATTCAGCCTTGCAGTGAATTACCATAGAGGAAGAGTATTTTTAAAACAGTGGAAAAAAAACCATTGCTGTGTTTTTACAACTGCTTAAAGAGAACCAAGAAAGCAATGACAGTGTTCTTCCTTCCTTGTATCTGCATCTAGCAAGTAAAGGAAGAACAGAATGGAAAGATCCTTGTCATAGGACAAATCAAAAGAAAACAGTATCCACCCCAGAACATAGTATTGAAATCTCCCTCCCTTTCTGCCTATATACATACATCCACACAAATATCTATGCATATAAATATGCATGTAAGGTATTTCTGCAAAGTATACATTAGTTCATTTGTAATAATATACAATACCAAAACGGTATTCCAGCAAGTACAAATTCATGGGTTAGCTTGTTTTTACTTCTCTGTCTCCTGATGAAACTTGAAACGTGTTCACTTGTGTTGAAGTGTCTTCTAACTTCATTCAAAGGAAATACAGTTTTTCAGGTCAAATGTGACCCCAAGAAGAATCCGATCACACAGCAGTACAGAGGGACTCTCTCATCAGTAGATGAAACCAGGCATTGATGCCCAGCCCTGCAGTTGCTGCCACAGCTGGATATCACATTTGTGGTCAGGCAGGTCCCAGACAGAGCACTTCTCCTGATCTCAGTCACCCGTGCAGGCAATGGGGTGCACGCAGGGGCTGCCCCTCTTCACTTCCCATCAACCAGAAATCTTGATCAGACCATAGCTTCTAGGGTCATCTGTGACTGGGAAGAAAGGAACGAAACAAGATCTGTTCCTCAGAGCAGGAATTATTTTCCTTTTTTCATTCTCTTCCCATAGAGCAGTCTTTGTTTCCCAATAATCATGAAAGCAGTCAGGATGAAAAAGGCTGAATTCTGATCAAAAGCCCTGTGATATGCAGGGAAGGGCGGCTGTGACACGGGCTGCTGCATCCAGACTACCAGCACCCCACCAATCCTGCATGGTCCCAACAGCAACAGCCCTGACTGTGCCACTGCCCTTGCCCTGAGTCTGACAGGATGAGCTGGGCTTGCATATCTGTGCCAGAGCTTTGCTGAGCACTTCACATCTGTTTTTGTGCCTCAGTGCTTCTGATGGGATGGATGGGGTGGATGGATGGATGGATGGATGGATGGATGGATGGATGGATGGATGGATGGATGGATGGGGTGGATGGATGGATGGATGGATGGATGGATGGATGGATGGATGGATGGATGGATGGAGTGGTGGAAAACCACTCAAAGAGACTGCTGTCCTTATGTGTGCAGAGCATGTCACTGCACACTATATCATTGGGATGAAAATTTTCTTTGCTGGGTCTGTGGAAAAAATTACTTTTATTGAAAATTTTAACAAAATACATAAGTTAAAAATAGAGGTCCTAATACTAATTCTGTCTTTTTCCTGTGTAATTCCTATTCACTGCCTTTGTTACAGAAAAAAAAAAAAAATGGCTGAAGCTTCAACTTCCATATGCATGGGACGGGCACAAAATGATATTAAAGAGTGTGCATTACTAGGTGTGGGAGTGAAAAGGAACGGAAATTAAAATATTATAAGCAATCAGCTGATCCGGATGTGGAATGGTTGCTAAGGAGTCCCAACCCAGGCCAAAGTCAATAAGCAATTAGTATCTGTTAAAAGATGAAGTATAGGATGATGGGAGAAAAGTCCTTGAGAAAAGGCTCAGCTCCATGTTTCCAGGCTGCTTTCCCCTGGACTGGACAAGCCTGTGCTGACAGCAGAGAGCTGCTTGCAGAGGCAGCATCTCTATGCCCTGTCACTGGTTTTGCTCTGTAAATTAAAGCTTTCATTTAATGTCAGTTTTTATTTGAATCCTTCCTGCTGCTTGGCTCAGTAATTTGAGGAAAGGGCAGTGGCTGCTGTGCCATGAGATAGACCTCAACATTTCAGTATACTAAATCTGATCTCTGATTTCTCTGATAGTTTTAAAACAGGAGTCAATGCTGATTAGGGAACAATGGAAGTTTAGACAACTCCCACTTTACCTCATTTTCATGTTTGCTTCTTTCTTAATTAATTATCAACAAAGGCATCTGATATAACTTAGTCTGGGGGAAGGATCTATTAGGTCACTGGTGAGAACCCATGGTGTGATGGTTTAGTGGAGGCATTAGAATAAGACCCTTGAAAGAAAATAATTGGAAATCTGTATTCTAATTTTCTAGCTGAGAATGGCTATACTAATTTAATTAATAAGACTTTATTGATTGTGTTTCAATGGATTTGTTTTCTTTGATAGACTCCTGTACCTTTCAGTATGGCAGCCTTGATGTAAATAGGTAGACACATACACACACACACTTCGCTTGAATCGGTGGAGCAGCTCCTGGTAGCAAAGCCAAGACCGTAAGTGCATGCAAGATTGGACCCAAGGGGAGGGTGAGTGGGTGGGCACAGGCTGCCCTCGGGATAGGGACACGCAGGGACATCTCACCGCAGCTTTCATCGACCCAGTAAATGTCATGAGATGTCTCGGCGACCTGCAAAAATTCAGGATGCAACAAGGCAGCTGGAGTAGTTCTATGGACTCTGCTGTCATCAAATGAGTCAGCGGCAAGTCACAGTCTTGTATGTCAGCAGGGAGTGGCGCGCCAGGAAATCAGTCACAAAAACGGGGGGAAAAAGCAAAGAACCTCCCAAGAATTCGAAGCTTAATTAACTGCTTTTAGAAATTTCTATTATTTTCAAATGGCCGATAAAATCGTGTGTGTCGGCAGAGGTTGCTGTCCCTTTGCCACATCGCGTCTCGTGTGAGCACCCTCAGCCTCTCCCAGCGCGGGCTGTGAGAATCGAATCCCCCGAGCACAGCTCTGCAGGACCGGCGAGAGGTCACCCACCCGTGGCTGCATCCACTCGCGGCCGGCACACGGCTGGCGGCCTGACCTGTGTCGCCTGAGCGGGGCTGTGGTGGGGGTGTGCGGGTGGGTCGAGGGCTGCGCTTCTATTCCTACTACGCTTCTATTCCTACTGAGGGTTTCATTTGCCGGTGGGGAAAGGGGGCTGCACCCCGGCCGGGCACTAGCGCCAGGCCAGCTGCGCCCCGGCCCGTGCCCCGGGGCCGCGCCCCAGCCCCGCCCGGCACCTCTGCCAGGTGAGTGTCGGCCCAGAGTGGCCCCCATTCCATCAAGCACTCTGCCAGCCCAGCCCAGCCCAGGCCGGCCCCCGCGGGCCGGTGCGGCGGGGCGCGGGGTTGATGCGGCGGAGGGCGTGCCGCTCCTGGCGGATAAAGGCCGGGCGGCGGCGCAGGGCCGTGCAGAGCCGGGAAGGAGCGGCGCAGAGCGGGTGGGTCGGGGCAGCGGGGGAGGCAGCGCCAGCGGCAGGAGGCGCGGGCGCAAGAGCAGGAAAAGGAGCGGGGCCGCTGCAGAGCCTCCCGCTCCTCAGTCTCTCCCTCCCTTCCCGCAGGCGGGCGGGCGCGGCCAGGCGGGGCGCGGGCGGAGCGCAGCGGATCGAGGAGGCGGAGCGGGGCTGGCCATGAGCACGCAGGCGCGAGGTCAGGGCGCGCGGAGAGCGGCCGATCCCGACGGTGAGATGCCGGCCACCGAGAAGGACCTGGCGGAGGACGCGCCTTGGAAGCGGATCCAGCAGAACACCTTCACCCGCTGGTGCAACGAGCACCTGCGCTGCGTCAACAAGCGCATCGGCAACCTGCAGCATGACCTGAGCGACGGGCTGCGGCTGATCGCGCTGCTGGAGGTGCTCAGCCAGAAGCGCATGTACCGCAAGTACCACCAGCGGCCCACCTTCCGCCAGATGCAGCTGGAGAACGTCTCGGTGGCCCTCGAGTTCCTGGAGCGGGAGAGCATCAAGCTGGTCTCCATCGGTGAGTGCGTCTTCGGCAGGCGGTTTTGTTGTTTTCTCGTTTTATTGTGTGTTTTCCTGCGCTGGACCTTTGCCTGGTGGAACCGTGACTGGGCTCAGGGCAGTGGGGATCTGCGGGCTCGGAAGCTGAGGGGCTTCTGCTGCTTCTGTCTTTAAAGAGCTCTGTGTGCCGTGGGGCTGCCCCACAGCCCGGCTGTCGGGGCTGGCAGTGAGCTCCTGTCCTCCTCAGCGTCCCTCTTGGTCGCTACTTCATAGATGAGGCTTTGCTTTTTGGTTTTTTCTGAAGAAACCTAGTGCCAGAGCGTGTTCTCTCTCTGTGCAGCCAGTTCCCCCAGGTACTGACCCCTCCAGCAGCCCGGCAGGAGTATGCGGCTGGGACGATGCCGCCCTAGCCGGGCGTACCTGGGCTCTAGCAGGGTGCTGGAGCCAGACTCTCACGGCTGTGCGAAAACAGCTGCAGCTGTAGGTAGTATAGGAGAGTGGGCAGAATTTGCTCGCTGCAGCCCAGTAGATTATGCCAGCGTTCAGATTAGCATTGATGCTTGCCTAAGCACAGTTGCAGCTTTTGAACAGGATTGCACTTTCTCCTCAATATTTCTGCTGCGGTAGGTTACGGCAGGAAATGTTCAAGGAGCCCTGCTAGGCAATGGGTGCTTTGGACTACTGCCACCCAGGCTGGCAGGAGATTTGCCTGCCTGTGCCATACTGGAGCGTGCAGTAGGTTGATAGCTGGTGGTTTGGAGACGAAAGCTGCTGGCATGCACGTCGGATTGCGGATGATCCCTCAGGAATGCATTCGGTGACCGTTTGGGGAATAGCTCAGGTGTGGCCACAACGTAGTCTGTAAAGCAGTAATTTGAATGCCTGAGAGATCTCTGGGAAGGAATGTGAATGCCTTTTCTAGCTCTTTGCCAGATAACTATAACTACTGCTTCCTGATGACTCTGGCCTCGATGAATTGCACAGCTGAATTTGGGTGAGTGTAGCTCTCCTCAGTTGTCTAAAACGCTAAAAGCTGTTTCTCTTCAAAGACTTTAACTACAATAGCAAGAAAATAGAAACTTCTCCAGTTTGGGGGAGACCTGGCCTCTTCTTCTCTACTAATGTGTATAAGCAGCTTTGGACAAGAAGGGGGGACTGTTGGTCCCGAGTGGCTGATTGTCCTCCCTGGGCAGTACAGCTGATGTCCTTGCAGCTGGGAATGAAGCTGGTGCTAATTATTTACTTAGAGATGGATTCCCTTTGCATTCAGTAGGGTTCGAATTGCAGCTGCTGACTCCTGGGCCAAGCTTTTGCTAACATCAGAGCTCACCTTTCTGTGGCAGCTGCTGGACTAGCTGCAACACCAGGCCAGCACTCCCCTCCTATTGTATTGTTTTCCCCAGAAAAATGTTGTTGCTCCAGCTGCCTTCCTATTTGTCTGTGGAACTTCCCGAGGGTGACGGGTTTGGGAGATCAAGGCTACTCTAGTCAGGTCTGGCTTTCAGTGACTTCCTTTCTAGAAGTGCTGCTGCAGCAGCACAGCTGCTTTACATGGTTAGGCTGAGCTTGCTAATGCTTTTGCTGTATCCCAGCCTCTGCATGAAGGAGAGTACAGCTCCATCAGTGCTCTGCCACCTGAGCTGGAGCCAAGGAGTAGCACAGGAGCCCTCCTGTACAGTCCTGGATAAACTGAGCCTGTCTTGAAAAAACATTCTGAATGCCCTTTCCAAAAAAGACATTCTGAGTGAGCCTTGCAGTGCTCTGCTGGGTTGAAGGGCTGAAGTCCTCAGCACCTGTCCTCCAGGTGCAGCATCCACTGGGATCACTACCTGCCCCTGGTGTTTTTCCCTGCAGGTTCTGAAGAACTTGAGGCTTTCTTTTTGTATCTACTGTTTAGTCTCTTTTGTGTTGCTGAACAAAAGCAGCGCCATTGCAGACCCTGGACCTGAAGTGAAAAAAGAAACTAGTAAAGGCTTTAGATGGAGAACTTTTATGACCAAGTTGGTCTTTAGGGCATGGGGTGTTTAAGGCCAACTCTGAGCCAAATCATCTGGGAAAACCTGACAGCTGTGCCTGCTGCATTAATTATGCCATCAGACCTCTGCTAAGTGGATACAGTGCCTGTTCCAGTTATTATTTAACTTCCAGGAACATTTTGGAAGCCATGTGTTATGGCTCAGCTACTGCCGCTGTACTACAGCCACATTTTAAAACCCTTTCAGTAGCAAGCTTTTGGCATTCAGTTCTTGTCCATTTAAAATAAGTCTGCCTATACAGAGTGTTTGAGCCCTTCTGGATGCACATTAGCAGCCCAGCCTCTCCTGCTGCTGTTACCCCTTGTTTAAGTCTTTTGCTAGTTTCAGGAAGCCTTTCTTCTAGGCATGAAGTGTCTTCAATGCAAAATTGACTGCATGTATGATCTACTGTAAGAAAGGCCAGGAAGCACATAGGTGCTTTGTGCAATCCAGCAAAGATGGAAGTGAATGCTCTGAAAAAGCTGCTGTTGGAGCAGGTGACTTCACGGAGCCTTCTGCTCAACATGAGGTGGCTGCTGTGCTGCTCAAGTGTTAACAAGTGTTAAGTCTAGCTTTTTTTCTTACCTGCTAGACTGAGATAATTGCAAATTCCTGGGTACTGAGTGGCATGCTGCATGACAGGCACTGGGAGTAGGACGCCAGGAATGTAGAGCACAAGGGCTTTGCTCTTGGCTGATCGACTCTACAGATTACTTAGCAGAGGAGGGAGGGGAGTTGAAGCTAATTTGGCACTGAGCTTGCCTCTAGAAACCCTGGTAACTGGCAATAGGAGTCAACTGATGTAGCTTAGAAATAGAGGAATTGGGTGGCTGAAGCCTGGCAAATGGTTTTGGGGTGAGACTTGCCAAGTTGCACCCAAGCTTGCAGCTGGCAGGTCCTAGGTGCGTACTCTGATGCTGCTCGGTACCTGTTGGCAGTGTTCTCGTGGCCACCCAGCAGCCTTGTGTCACCGGTAGAGGGAGGATGGGTGTCAGGCTGCCCTGTTGGGTAAAATTGCAGTCTTGGGCTGCTACAGTCAGATTGAGCAAACTGAAAAATGTGGTTTCTTTGCCAGGTTGCACTTTCACCAGGTAAGTGAGCTGACCTGGCTTGCCTCACAATGGCAGGATGTGAAGTGGCAATGCAAGTAAATGGATGGGCAGTGGCAGGTCTGCTGCCATGGCTGTAGGATCCGGTGCTGGCTTGGCTACAGTTGTGTGATTTGTTCACAGGTTTGTCTCTGTGGTGGTCCTGTGTCCTGCTGCAGTGCCTGCAGGGAGTTAAGCTATTCCGGGAAGGAGATGGGTGAGGAGAGGAAGGGGTTATAATCATGGTCTGTTGGTACTTGCCTCATGGAGAGTTTGGTCCCAGCTGCAGGAGTACTGACTGAACCCAACCTGTGTGTTGTGTGGGGTTTTGGTTAATGACCAGGTACTTGGTGCACACACTGAGGTCTATAGTGTGTTAAAAGTGAAAGCATCTTGACTTGTCAGTCTGAGGACCTTATAGAAATCTAATTTTAGGAAAATAGTTGAAAACCAACTTTCTTCCCTATGCTGAGGATACATTAAAGAATGACAAAGTAAACATTACATTTCTAGAGGAAAAACTAGTCTCGTGTAAAAGAGTAAATGTGTTATCCTGTTATGCTTAGAGCTAAGTCCTTGAAAACTGAAAAAAGAAAATGTGTTTTCAGCCTGTGTACATTTAAGGCCTCTTCGGTCTCACTCAATGTTGTATTAACACATCGTAAGGAGGTAGTCAAAATACACTTGCATTTTGTCTGCCACTTATCTGTGACTTCCCTGGAGGCTGTTTTCCAGAAAATACCCAGTGTGTCTTGGAAGCAGATTTCTGCTTCATGGAAATATGACACTTAATCCTTCCCCTTGAAAATAATTTTTGATAAACGGGCAATGCACCTCTTTGCTGGAGGTGGCTTCAGCTTTGGAAGGTGCTCAGTCTCCTCAGGACCTTCTGTTTCAGTAGTTGGACTACTGGTCTAATAAAAAAGTGCCTTTGCCTGAACTATGAGTTCCAAGTTACAGGAAACTTTAAGGTAGCTTACACAGACTATTCTTGCATTCTTTTACATATGAGCGGAAACTTGTAAAGTGATCAAACTTTGGTGAAATTGCTCGGGGCCAGTTAGACTAATGTGCTAAACAGCTTTTTCATTCAAGGCACTGAAGGCTTTGCCAGCTATTCAAGATGGACTGAAATCTTAACTGCTCCATATTCTAATGCCACGTCCTGTATTGACTTACATGGGGATGTTTAAATCTAAACGGGTTAGGGATAACTCTTTTCTAGTCTACGACTGTAATCTAAGAATGTGGTTAGCCTTGTGTGTGGTCATGCTGCTGTGTTGCCAGCATTGTTCTGTGTCTGCTCCAAGCAATAGGAAGTAAAACAATGGTCTCTGAATCCCCCAGGCTGCAGAGGAATTCTGTTTTCTCTCTGCCCCTCAGAATCAGACTTTGATGAGTAGCTAGTTTGGGTCCTGAACAAGGGTCTGCTAAGTTAAGACCACTAATGGATATTTAGCAAGCACACTAGAGTGAGTGTTGCAGGTGATGCTGGAGTAAGCAAACCTCTGCTATACTGTTACACCAGGTCCCTGTCACCAGCATCAGGTGGCTCTGTCTTCCTTTATGGCCTGGCATGATAGTGGGCTCTTTAATATGGCACCTGACTTATAAATCATTACAGTAAGAAAGACACAGAGCTCAGTGAACTGGTGTTTGGCTCTGTCTGGTGAGGTACCAGTGTGCCTGAAGAGCCTGTCACAGTGGCTCTTGTTTAAAAAGCATTGAGCCTGACTCTGGCTGTTGGTGAGGTAGCAGACTTTCTGCGGACAAACTGTAGGAGCCTGTGGGGTTTTCTTCCTTTTTTTGTGTCTTCTGATAGTACTGTGAGTCCTGTTCTAGAGTACCCACCCATGGGGAGGAGTGCACCATGGTTGTGATGGGCACACATGGTGAGTGAAGTAGGTGAGGATGGGTAGCTGCAATCAACTTGGATGTGGCAAGAAAAACGGAATTGGATATACCAAGTGTGTCCCTGCTGGAGGAAGGAAATGCTGTGTAGCTGAATGTTAACTGCTGGGGGAAGAATTCAACCTAAAATATATCTAGAAAAGACTAGGGGAAGGCTCCACCTACCCTTGTTATGAGATCTGAGCAGTCTGCTACAACCTTCACTATATGGCACTGCTTAGTTTGTTGCAGGCTGAATTCCTGCTAATGGTCAGGGGTGGTGGTGGAGAACAGTATGTGTCTTTAGGTTGTGTTTGGAGTAGTAAGAGTAGCAGTTTCATGAAAATACTGTGTCTGTGAGACTTGTGCTAGCTGCTTCTGTATCTTTTTTTTGATAGCTGTACTTGTCTGTGTGTGTGTGTGGTAAAAGTGGGTACTCATCCACTGTCTTGCAACCATCCACAGAATGGGGTGAGTACCCTTGCTCTTCCTGGGAACTTGACCTCGGGTTCAGAGTTGAGTCAACTGAGATCTGAGGTTCTGTGCAATGGGCTAAGCAAGCTCTGCTTGTTTATTTGGATTTGTGTAATAGAACTCTAGTGAGTTTTTCCCCCTAGGTTCTGCTTCTGGGGACTTGGTGCAGATTTTCTTTCCCCACAAGGCAAAAGTTTGTGTAGTTGCACTCCTGCCTGTTTGTGTTCCTCCTGAGGAAGAACTAGTGCTCTGTAATCTAATAGGGAGGACTTTCTTCTAGGTCATCATTAGGAGATAAATCCCAGTTCTGTACTCAAAAGCCTTGCAGTAAGTGTATGCTCGATCTTAACCAGCTGGTTCTCTGGGCTCTGATGTGGTCTCTAATCTGTCTGTGAGCCTCCCTTGGCTCTCTGTTCCTCCTGCAACTAACCTTGAATTTTGAAGATGCCTACATAATATCTGGTATATCACTGTGAGGATTGGATCTGCTGTGGTAGGCTTTGGGTTCACCGAAAGGATTGCAATTCCTTGTTGTAAGCACTATTCTGCTGTAAGCAGTCGAAGTCTAACATCCATAGTGAGATGTATGCAATATCTAGTTCCTACTGTGCTTGTACATGGCAACTGGGATACAACCGCTGCAAGAATAAACTGGATTTTTTGTGCTAGTGAAAACAAGCTAGGCCACTTCAAACAACAGCCAAATGAAACTTTGTCCAAGTTCTTGGGGAAGCAAGGGTTGGTTGGCACATCCTCCCTTGTGGAAAGGCGGCAGACACTGCCCTGGGCTGCCTGGGTGTGGGCAGAGGGTGGAGTAGCTGAATCTTGTGTCCCCTGGTGTGATGGGTTGAAGTTGTTTGGACCTCCTGCTGATCCTGCCCTTGAAAGAAAGCAGCCGTGTTTCTCTAAAGTGTCTGAGAAGAATGGCCACACAAGCAGCTGCACTGTCTGGTGACTAGTGGGGTACTTCTGAGTCAGATGATGGTCCTTTGCTGTTCCTTAAAACCTGTAGAAGTCGACAATTATACTAATGGGAAGGACCCAATAAATACAGAAGGCAATCTCTTACTTTAAAGCATAAATTCAGCAGATATTTCAGAGTTAATTTCTCTGGGTCACTGAAATACAGCAAGTTTTACTGATCAGGCTGGTGAGTTGGTAGTGGCAGAGCTTTGATCATCCAGGCTGTTGCCTTTCTTGCAAAGGGATAAGCTGCTTTCATCTAGCAGCAGCAGGTTGCATGAACTCTCCTGCCAACGTTACCCAGTAACAGCACAAAAATGACTGTGGGCTGCAATGACATCATGGGCTGTGGCTCCTTCTCCCTTGCTTCAGGCCATGCTGTAAATCATGACGCATTTATTTGTTAGAGCATTGAATTACTCTGGCATGAGCTGGCCAGGCTGCGTGGCAGCACAGTTCCCAAATGATGGGTCCTCTGAGGTTGAGGTGGGCACAGACTGCTATGCTGACACTCAGCCTGCCTGCTGAGAGGGGCAAATTGGGCAATGGCTGTTGCAGCACATCCCACGGTCACATTGCTGTGGGTGGTTCTGGCATGGTGTGGGTGCTGTGCTGAGCACAGGCTGTCAGCCGCCCTCTGCTCTCCCCGTGCTGCTGGAGTGGCTCTTGCTGCTTCCTGCTTGCCTGGGTGGGGTGCAGGCGTTTGTGACACTGGCCACAGCCCTCTGCATGGCTGCTCTGCTGCACAGCAGCAGCTGAAAGCACTGGAGGCAACTGTTAGCCCATGGCCAGTGTGCTTCCACCCACTTTTTGTGCTGAAATCTGAGGGTTCAGCTTTTTGTGATGAAACCTGTGTGATGAGCTCTGGGCTGAGCTATTAAATTCTGCTCTGAAATGCCAACTGCTGTCCTTTGCATTGGTGCTGTGAGCACGTCTGGACCTGGGGACTGCCCCAGCCTGACTGGGGAATAGGAAGCTGATGGCTGCTCTCCTCTGTGGGTCTCACATGGCAGTTTCAATTTGTGTGCTTGTGGCTACCTACTGGTTTTGATTAGTCTGTGGCCTCTCTTGTAAAGAGACTCTTGTAATGTATTCTGTATTTCTGAGCTTATATTAACAGACACTGTTGTAGTTGGTGGGCCCAGAATGAGCAACAGGTGAGCTATGTTGTGTACACGTCTGCTCTGGGGCCCTACAGAAGGCACAGCATGCAGAGCTGGGCAAACACCCATGATGTGTGCATTTGAAGGTTATTCAAACACAGAAGAGGAAATACTGTTCCCCTCGGCTAGACACTAACTTGCTCTATCTGTGTTTTCTTTAATTGATGTAATTAACTGTTTTGCATTGCCTTTTCTCACAACAACCTTGCAGTACAACCTTGCAGTAGTAGGTGCAGCGGTTTTAGTGGACTTTCCGTGGGCAAATACTGGCAAGCCAGGTCTTGGAACTAGTTCAAGTCTCAGTGCTAAAACACTGATGAGTACATCTTGGAGGTGAGCTTTACCTCTGCGCAGATCCTCCCTTTGTTATAAGGTGAGTGGTAGCAGCAGGTTTCCTTGGTCTCAGACTACAGGAGCAAAAGAGCCTGACCTGGCGTATATGTGCAGGGTCCTGCATTTGTCTTTGATGCATCTTCCATGCTGGAAACTGATAGTATAATAAATACACTTTGTATCTGTCATGGTGTGAGACACAAATCTTTTTTTATCTCTCTGCTTTTGATCCTTGCTACAGAACAGGAAATGCTGGCTTGCTAAACAAAATTGCTGTCTAACTGTCATCTTGATGGTGCAAGGTATCACATGTTGCCTCACCATCACAGCTAGACAGTGAATTTCTGTAGGGTTTTTCTGGAAGACTAGAAATAATTCTGCTTGTTGGTCTCCCAAATAATCTGAAGTCTAGGCTTCTTTGAGCCTCCTCCAGCACCTGGATGTTCCTGAAGAGTTGCTGTTTGCTGATGTCACTCTAGATGCAGTGACTCTCTGAGCAGCTGTCACTTGCTCAGACATGGCTTGTTATCAAGTTCCCTTGAGGGGGGGACAAGCTGGTTTCTGAGCAGACTTAAAATACTGTCTGTGGGAAGACTTGGGACGTTAATGGCGTTGTTTCAGCTTTGTTCCGGCTGTTGATTACCAGTGTGGTTGCATGCAAATATCTGGTAGCTCATGTAACCGCTAGAACAATGATCAATGATCTAATTAGAAGTCAAATGGAAACAGCTTTGGTTGTCTCTGGGGATTATTTCTTTTGGTAACTCTTTTAGGCATGTAGTAAAAATGCAGCTATGAAGAAGTAGAAAACGTAGGCTGGTGGCTGCCAGGAAAATTTGTGGTGGCACTTGAAAGGGCAGTGACTTCTGGTGCGATAGCCTGATCTCACCGGTGCTGGACACTGCCACTGTTAGAAGTCAGAACAAAGACATGGAGGCTTTTAAACTGGCACTGCAGGACCCTCTATAGTGGTGCCATCTTAATGCTCTCAGTACTTTGTGATTATGTATTCCTGTGCTATTTAGTGCTGACTTATGTAGGTTGGATGCTCTTAACAGAGGATGCAGCATATGTGCTGGACAACTGAACAGTGGCATTGAACATGGGTGGCTGAAGGGAGGAGGGTAGCTTGCCACAGCCCAGTACAGCTGCTTTGGAGAAGACCCCAGCTTGCAGAGGTTGCTGCATGTTGATAAACCAGCTCCTGCACTAATAGTACTTCTCTGGCCTAACCTGAGTGCTGAGCAAGAGCAGGCATTGCCAGCTCAATCAAGGTGCCAGTGACCAAGTGAGTTGTATACTTGGTGGGAGGCCACAAAGTCAGGTGATCCAAGAGTGCCTGCAGATTCCCAAGCTGCATTGTGCTCTGGGACTCCCCAGGGCCATGCAGAAGCAGGTGGCCAGTTATGTTTTTTGCCTGAGATAGTCTTCTGTTGGTCCAGGTTCTCTCCAAAAACATGAGTGAAGAAACACTGATTGCATTCAGCTCACAGCCACTGTACACCGGCATGGCTCAGCACTCAACACCTTGGTGTTGTCACACTGGATGATCTGTGGCTGCTCAGTGAGGATTGCAGAGTATGCTAATGATTTGTGGATATCTGCAGTTACAGGGATAGAAGCATGTGCTACTCTGCGACAAAGGTATTGCAAAGACCTTTTCCCAGAGAACTAACTGCATTGCCATTGGGATTCTCACTGGACTATATCCCAATTTACTCCTTTCTGGAAGGAAGCAGTTTGGAGCTAATCTGCAAGAGTTGTCTCATGGAGGAGGTTTGCTTTGCTGTGAAAACACCAGGAGCAGCAGACTTGAGTGAGGAGCTGCTAGTTCAGGCCCTGTAAACAGTAGAGATGTCTTGGATTTCCTGGGTGGAAAGCTCTGCTGAATCACTCTTGACTCAAATAGGGAAGCCCCTTGAAGTTAGTGGCATAAAACCCTACTTCAACACTTCAAATTTTTCTGTGGTTTTGTTGCCTAGCTCTGAGCTCATTGTTTGAGTAAAGAAATATTTCTTCTGATATAGATAAATAACTGAAGAAAACTATATCCCTTTGAAAGGTTTTAATTGCAAAGAGAAAAAATTAACTGCTTCACTCATAGTGCTGCAGCTATTGGTTGAAAGCCTTGCCTAATGCAGAGGAAGTTCAAATATTTAAATTAACCAGCTTTCTTACTTAAGCATAGGCTTTAACAAGCTGCAGAATATTTCTTACTCTACCTGTAAGAAAAGTAACTCAGACTTCTGAAGCAGTACCTAGTTAGCAAGAGTATTTAAGCTCAAATGTAGAAGCTGAAAGAAACAACCCAGACTTTCCCTGGGAGTAAGATAAACAAACACTTGTTGGGCTCTTGTTTCGTCTGGATGGAGGTAATAGTATGCCAGTAAACATTTTTCACTGTGAAATGGAGGAACTGCTAAAAATGATGTTGTCTAATGCTGCATCAGACCTGGTAGGTATCTGGAAGAGGTATGGGAGATCAGACAGAGCAGCATAGCTTGTGAAGTTGCTACAACTATTCCAGGTTTAGAAAAACTGCCCCTAGAGCCAGTGTTCTACATTTCTAGTGTTGTGTTAAAATGTGAAATACAATAGGCTTGCAAATGTGAACAATGTGAGACTGCAGATTAGAAATGGGATCTTGCATCTGGTGAGGATTTGGGTAATTATTGCCTGCACCCTTTGTGGTCAGCATATGTGTGGTGGAGTGCTGTCCCTGAAGACTAGGGAGAGACCTGCAGGCTTGTGAAGTTTGGAAAGACTTGTGTGAAGCCTTTAGTTGGAGGATTTGAAGTCCAGCCTCTGGAGAGGAAAGGTAGTATCCCTCTGAGCACTGGCTAGTTTGGAAACTGTTAGCAGCCAGAACCTGTTAAGGCTGAGCAGCTCCTGACTGAGTTGGATTAGGCTGATGGTGTCAAATGAGCAGACCTGCCTCTGCCTCTTGCTAGGAGAGTGGGAGGATGGCCCCTGAGCAGAGCACTGGCACGGCACAGGACCCATGGTGCAGGACAGTAGCTCTGAGGCCTGGGGCTGGCCAGCCCATGATAGCTGAGGTGAGATGGGGACTTGGACTACTCAGGGCCATGCAAAACCCACACATTTGAAATAAAGCTTTGGTGTGCAGGGAGTGAGTTGGAGTGGGAAGTGGGGGTACATGGTCTGCATGAGTGAGTGTCACACAGCTGCAGCTAATGTGTGCTCAAGCTGTACCATTAATTCCAGATGGTCCTCTTTAAGGTGCTTGGAGACAACCTGTGCAGACTGTGCCTCTGCAGATTTAGCATTGTGTTCCTGGTCCTGAAAGCTCCTCTCAAAAGAGCTCTGATAGTGGCTACCACAGCTGGATGAGTTACCTGGGCCTCAAGCCAAGCGTCTGTTCCTTATGTTAGTGGCTTGTAACTGAAACAGTATAAACACAGCGCTGTCATGTATGGGGTGTTAAACACACAGGGCTCAAATCGACATGGTGCAGGGGAGAGCCTTGTGTGATGTGCAGATGGAAGTGTGTTTATGGCTGCGTTGCACAAGCATACAAAAATGTGTTCAAGCTTCATTGTTTCTTCAGAAAGAGGGGAGAGCGTTTTTCCTTCAAGATGCAGTGCACAGTATTTTTTACTTAAGAACTGGCATTTCAGGAAGAAAGCGATCCCATTCCTTCTTGGAGAGGGCTAGTCATGGTTTACAGTGGAGGGGGAGGATAGGATATGTATGTGAAAGCTCATGGGGAATTAAATCTAGCTGGCTTACGCACAGAAGCTTGAAGGCATTCTCATACTGGTCATGGAAAAGCAGCAGAGCCTTCCAGGCCTTGCATGTGTTTGTAGTGATGTGTCCTGCACATTCTTACTTAGTGTGTAGCTGCAGAGAGCAGCCTGGCTGTGTGTCACCCCCTCCTGATGGACACACATAGCAACACTGTGGTGATGGCTGGACCTTGAAGACCAGATGATGGCTCATTTTGGATATTTCACATCATCACAGCAGTGCTGAAGGGCAGTGGCCTGGTGAGACAGTTGGGGTGTGTGCAGTATTGAGAGAGTATTATGTCTAAATGTCAAAATGAACTGATGAAATTTAGATTTGGAGGGTAAAATCTCCAAAGTGCCTGTTCCAGTCTGCACTGGGGGTACAATTGCATAGTTCAAGCCCAGCCAGCAGCTCAGCCCCACATAGCTGCTCACTCACTTCCCTGTGGTGGAATGGGGGAGAGAATTGGAAGAGTAAAAGTGGGAAAACTCATGTGTTGAGTGGAAGACAGTTTAATAAGCAAAGCAAAACAAGGCATTTATTCCCCACTTCCTATGGACAGGAAGGTGTTCAGCCATCCATGACAAGTAATGGCTACTGGGGAGGACAGGTGGCATCACTCCAAATATCCCCCCTTCCTTCTGGTTTTGTGTTGAGCATGACACCATACAGTATGGGATACCCCTTGAAGTCACTGGGCATCTTCTGTCCCCTCCCAATTTCTTGTGCATCCCCAGCCAGCTTGCTGGTGGGGTGAGAGACAGAAAATGCCTTGACTCTGTGTAAGCACTGCTCAGCAGTAACAAAAACATCCTTATGTTATCAGCATGGTTTTCAGCACAAATCCAAAACCCAGCCCCATTCCAGCTACTGTGAAGAAAGTTCCCTCTATCCCAGCCAAACTGAGCAGAGCATGTTAGAGTTTAATTACCTTTTCTGTTGCTTCTCAGGGAAATGGTTAGACAGAGATAGCTGGAATAACTGTCATTAAGCTGCAGAGCATCTGTAGCATGGTATCTGGGCTTATATGCTTCAAAACAAGCCTGCACAGAGCAGTGCAGTTAGGTGCTCAGAATCAGAGATGATCAAAACAGAGAAACCACAAATCTTTTTCAGAGCTAAAGTAACTGGCAGAGTACTTTCTGATGTGTTACTAACCCCAGACCACAAAATGTGCTCCAGTCCTCAGTACTTTGGTGCTGCAGTGTGGTGTGGAGATGGGTTGAGCTGTGCAGGGCTGCATGAATGGGAGTTTCCTTTGAACAGCTCTGTGCACAATGAATCACAGTCAGTGTAGCAATTCTGGTTTTCAAATGGAAAAATTGAATCTTGGTGTATGTTGTGGCCAAGGATTTCCCCAAACAGTAATCACATCTGATAATTTCTAATGTGTTGGTTTTGGCTTCACAAAGTCTATCCTTTGCAGCCTTTGTGCCTGGCATCTGCTGCACAGGAGATCTTAGGACAGCCCTATCTGAATAGGCTCATTTATCTCGACAAGATTTTACTTGCTGTTTCGTATAACTATCTTGACCTACCCCCAGTGTGAATAAATATGTTGTTAGTAGCACAGAGGTCACTCTGGTGCCTGGAGACCTCTGGATTATTTGTTTTCTTCGGTCTTGCTGAGGCATCTGTTTTTTGTAGCCCACTCTCTTGCCATTCTTTCATCTCCAATGCCTGAGGTGCCTGAGGGTGGACTTTCCTGTTGTCCCCTGCACTGAAGCTTGGTAATGTTCCTTCAGTAATGCAATATACAGCACAACACTAACAGCTTGTCACCTAATGCCTCTGCCAGCCCCTGGGAGGTCTTTGCAAGAACTAGACAGGTTTTTGACCTTGATGAGACCTGAAGTAACCTGAGAGATTTAGGATTACCTTAATCCTACAGAGGTAGCTGCAGCACTCTTAGGCTTCAGAGACAATTTGTAGCTTTATTTGTCACTTGCAGTATTCTGGCACTACAGTTGTCTTGTTCAGTTCAGCCTTTCTGATTGAGGCTTGGCTTTCTAGTTGTGTGTGCACAAGTTGTGTTGTGAGGATGTGCTTTTTTTGTTTGCACATGTGAATGAAACAACCTTGAATTGATCAGACTTCTAGAGAAGTGTTCCTTGTGAGGTGTAGACAATTCTACATTTGACTAAAATTTTAATGTCTTGCTTAAACTGAAACTCATTTCCTGTGAATTGGCTAGCAGTGTTGTTGACTCAGGTGTAGCTGTCTGCTCTGATGGGAAGGTGAAGCTTTCCTGTGCTATGGCAGTAAATGTACTGACTCCTGGGGAGCACAGACCTGGTTTAGGATCATTCCCTTTTCTCTCCTGTCTCATGCCTAGAGGAGGGAGGTGTAGTTTGTGTCATGTCACTTGGTTTCAAAAGCTGGTCCAAGTGTTTCTCAGCAGTGTGTGACAAAGACAGGAGGATGCCTTCTTCCCCTTCCCTCCATCATTTAACAGAAATCCAATTCTGACATGTTCACTCCCCACTGCAGGGACTTTCCTTCTCAAGTTATTACTGGATGATTAATCAGCACTTGGGTGACTTGTGTTTTGCTGTCCCCATGGCTTCGTGGAGCTTCCCTCCACTGGCCTCTGAACCTGGGTCTGCTGGGGGTGAGTGTCCATGTGGGTGCTATCCTGAAGCTCTTCTCTACAGCCCCATCCCATGCTGCCAGGTGCTGTCTGGGGGCTTTCCCAATCCATCTGTTGACTGTGAGGTTGATGCAGTTGGCCTTGGCATGCTGCCAGCTATGCTGTCCTGAAGGATGGGGGTCTGCTGTGTCAACTTAAGCCCGTAGGAAACGGAACTGTCCCATGCAGGTTTGGGCTCCCTTTGTATAGTGAAACATGAAGGCTGCCTGCTTTGCCACCCAGCTTCCACTCATTCCTCCCTGGAAACGTGGATCTTTGCCATTGAAGGGGTTGAACCTCAGCTGCTGGTTTGGTGCCGGATGCCTGCACTGTCTGTCCCCAACGTAGGCATGTGGGAGCTGCGGTGTCCCAGCCACTCCTGGGGCCGGCAGCAATACCGAGGGGCGTTGGGATGAGCTCAGCAGCGGGGAATGCGCTCTGCTGGTGCAGGGGCCGTGCTCACAGGGCCCATTGTGGGCTGGTTTTGGCAGTGATACCATGGGCAGTGTCATGCTGCGGCAGGCCCAGTGCCTGCTGTGCCGCTGGCCATGTGCGGGGCGGGAGCTGCAGGTGGGGCATGGGGTTCCAGGATTGGGGGAAGCCCCTTGTGATGCCTCCTGTACCCCGGCTGCCGGGTGCTCGGCCGTGCCAGTTCTCGAGGAAAGCCAGGGTTTTGGGGTCAGTGTGGTGCTGGCGTGCTGCCCCGTCAGGCTGGCGAGGGGCTTGCTGGCTGCAGACAAAGCAGCACTCATGGCAACGTGCTGCTCTACAAAGGCTGAACACTCAGAGGTTTTCTTTTCTTCCCCCCCCACCCTGCACCCCAAAAGGATCTCAGATAATGGGCGCAACATTCCTGTGTTCGGTTCAGCTGGGTATCCGTGCTGCAGTCCTGCTGCTGTGAGTGGGGACCTGCTTGGCAGGGAGCAGATGGGTCTGAAATAGCTACTGTGAATGGCAGCTCTTACTGTTCTGTATTGCATCCTTGCTCACTACTAATCCCATCCCAGTAGCGTGCTGCCAGTGTGGAGCCCTTCTGGTGCTCACAGACAGTATTCACAGCAAGAGTTGGATGTGCCCTAACACCTGCCTGTGGCTCTTCCTGGCTGGAAGAGTAACATGTTTACCTTCTCATATCTGAACTTGGGACATGGCACTTAAGGCAGCAGAAACCTAGGTGTGTTCAGACTGAAAGTATTAAGGAATTTGATCATAAGCCACCTGCAGTTTGATTTTTTTTTTTTTTCCCCACCAGCCTTAACAGTTCCTTATTTTGAAATTCTTGACTTCTCCTTCAACTGCCCCTGGGTGATTTCAGTTTCTCTTGGAGAAGCTGTGTCGGTTGCTGTTGCTGCTATAATCCTGGCTTAAACTTGCTTTGTGTTATGCTTTTCTGTCCTGGATGTGAGACATGAGTGGTCTCTGGATACCTATGAAGAAGTTGGGCAGAGCTATTTTAATCTGTATTTTGTTCCTGAGAGCTCCATTGATTTGGTTATTTTTATTCTTTATTGTATTAAAAGGCTGTGTGATGTTGTTTTTTCTTGCCAAACCTACACTAAAAGGACTGGACTTGAACTTATTTTTTCGGTTGCCAGCTCTACCCCATGAGATTCTCTGTACAGGCCCAATATGCACCAGTAGGCACTACAGGGTGATGGATGTAACAGTGGCCTGAAGTTCTCTGACATGATAGGTTTCAAATCCAGTTGAAGTAAACACTATTAAAATAGTTTAAAATGCTCTGAAGTGTAATGTTTAATATCTCAAATCCAAAGATTTGTCTCACAAAGGAATCTTACTACTTTTTCTTTTAATTTTTTTAATAACCACTCACCCTGGTAAGCCTAGAAGAAAATGGTTTCTGTCCTTTGCAAAAAAATAAAACTCCATATTCTTTTCCATCATCCTGTCCATGCCCAGATCGCCACTCAGTTACGGTTCTTACAACCCTCCAGTGAAAAGTCATTCCTCCTCTGGAAAACCTACCTTGTAAAAAGCTTAGTGGGTCTCTGAGTATACATGGTGTGTCACTTAGGCTTCCTGAAGATACACTTCCTCAGGTGATGAAATCCTTGAGGCTCATCAGCGAAGCTGAGGAGTGGCTGTGCCTTGGGCAGGGTGTGGGAGCTCAGCTGGGAGCCAGTGAGCTGAAAACCCGGGAAGAGTCAGGTGAGCTGGATGCTGAGGAACAGCTGTCCTAGGGGACACGGCACCGCCTGCAAATGCTGCTGAGAGGCAGAGGTGCAGTGGGACTAGAGCATGTTGCAGTTAGAGGCTGGCAGGTCACAGCTAGGTATCCACAAAACCGGCCCAAGTTCAACCAGCTCTGTGCAATAGGCACAGCCTGTGCTGCTGTGGGGTGAGTGGCTGCACGGCAGGACACAAGCAATGTGCTGACCCTGAGCTGGGATGTGGACCTGGGCTTAAGGGACACTGGAGGAAATGGTTGCAGTATGTTCTCAAAGCACAGAGGAACCCCTGTAATTGATTTAAAGTCATATTAACCCTACAGAGGATGTCACTAATGTCTTTAGCAGGCACAGTAAGCCTGTGAACACGTACTGTATGCTTCAGCAAAGAATTTCCTTGGGCGGCTTGCTCAGCTCCATCTCATCTGCATACTTCTGTTTGGCATGCGGCTCCGCTCAGTGTGGTGTTTTCTCTGTTCCAGATGATTAAACTCTAATCATTGCTTACTTTTTCTGTTCCCCAGCTGCTATAGCTATTTAACAATAGGTGAGAATAACTAGAGGTGGGGGAATGCTCAGACACTTAAAGACACTGAGATCTAAAATTCTTACTGTCTCTTTATAACTGATCCATAATGGAGATGAACTTTGTGTGTGCTATACAAAATTCCTTCCATGTCTGGAAATAAGGAGTAAGGGCTGTTGGTGAGACTGCTCCTTTGTTTTGTATTGAGAACCATGGATTTGGTTTCTCCCTACATGTAATGTATAGAACAGAAGTTTAAATATAGAACACAAAAAATGAAGAGGAAGACCACTTGCCAAGAGATTGGTGTTCGTTGTGGTTTAACTTTGTCAGTGTGCAAATCAACAGCAAAGCTTCTGAGATGGCTTTGTGAGATAGTGAACAAGCTGTATTGACTGCAGCCTCAGCCATGAAACTATTTAAAAAAATAAAATTCACTACTCAAAAGCTGCTTTTTCAGTCCTTCATTTGTTTTGCAATACTTCCAAAGTCTGGATGACTAGCTCGATTTAACAAGGAAGCTGTCTGCTTCAGTAGCTTATGTTGTTTCCACTAATTGTCCAACAGAGAATGACTTGCAGCTCTGCTGTAGGGCAGAGTTTAAGGAGCATTGCCACAGTTTGGGTTGGGTAGTACTTATGTTTAATCTGAATGCAGAGCAGATTTGCAAATGAGCAGAAGATACTAGTCACAAACTTGTTTATAATGCTTTTTTTTTTTTTTTTTAAATAGAATTATAGACCTAATAAAGGTCATATAGTTCCAAGCAGAATTTAGGGATTTCTACTGGAGTAGGTAAATGTGCAAGCTTCAAACCAGTGCTGGGTTTCAGTTCTGGCACTGGCTCCTGGGGCAGCTATAAGCACAAATGCAGAAGACCAAGCATTGGTAGGCTGGGTAGGGAAGATTTTTGTGGCCCAAGCCATAAAAATTACACACATTTGTCTCAAAATGGTCGTGTTGCTGGCTCAGATTAGTCACACTGCTAGCTGAAGCTCTGGCACTTTGACATTTTTGCTTTGAGGAGTGTGATTTTAGCAGTCCAAGTGAAACATATTGTATTAATATTTTAGTACACAGCAACAGTTATAAATCAGTTCGAGCAGTTGAAAATTGGTTCCTTTTCAAGACTGAGGCTGGTGGTATGTACTGCTGGCCTATGGAATTGCCATAATCCATTTTTTGGGCTGGTTGCCACTTAGTTAATAGGATAATAAAAGTGGAAGAATTACAATCTAGACTCAGAGGTGTGATGTAGGAAGCAAATGAGCTCTGATTCAGCCTGTTTTCCTCTTCACCCTACTAGGCAGCCACTTAATAGCTGACTAAGAAGGAGGATACTTCTATATAAAACTTAACATTGTAGGCTATATATAGAGGCTTTTTTTTTTTTTTTTTTTTTTTTGGAGAAAGTGAGTGCTTGCTTGTTCAATACTGTTGTTGATTCTGCAGAACAGTTTAAGTCTGGCTGGCAGGTTTTCCCCAGCAGCTAGCATGTAGGTCATGTGCAGATGCACCCTGACAGCAGGACCTCGCAGTGGGCAGACAGCAGCCCTTCCCTGCAGATGGCTCCTGCCTGCCTGCAGCTGACCAGGAGCTGCATCTTGCTGATGGCTGCTGCTATTTTGTTGATGTTGGATTGTCATCAGGTACTTCTAGAGGAGGAAAGCAAGTTGGAGCTGGAGAGTTGAAGTTTTGAACACTGCGTTTTTGAACAGTGTAGGTGGGAAGGAAGGTTTGTGTTAAATCCAAACTTGAATGTTTCTGGGTTTTTTGCTTCTTGCTGGTTCAGGACAGCATGTCCAGCCATAAGAACTTGCAGACTGTCTGAAAGTTGTCAAAACTCTGAACCTTACAGCATTCAGAGTTTTGGAGTACACAGCAAGAGTATCAGGAGAACTTTCATATCACATCCACAAAATTTTTTGTTCTAATAATAATAAAAAAACACCAAACCTGCCAAAACCAGCACAAAACCATCTTTCCAAACCCTTCATCCATTGGCTCTTCTAGATGGCATCTCTAAAGTTGCCTGTTTCCAGCTGAGCTAAAGTCCTCCCAAGTACTAGTGTGAATCAAGAGGGAGGTCCTGTGGCATGGATTGCTGCTTCATGCCTGGGCTTCCCATAAAAATGTGCCCTTTGAAAGTAGAAGTCCAGTGGCTGTCAGCAGGTATGAGTCAGCTGTGCAGGGACTTTGATCTCCAAAGCACACATCTCTATTGGGAGCCAGGGAACATTGCTCTCTGACACACCTGTAGGGGCATCTTACAGATGTTAACATAAGCACTGTGACACAAATAAAGCAAATTATATGCAGATGACTGTGCTTTCTCCAAGAAAGGTTACATTAAAGCTGTCTACAGTGATGCTGTAAAGAGTTGGTTCAGCCCTGCTAAATGATCTTGCCAGATGAGATGCAGCAGCTTGCTTCCTCCAAGTCACAGGAAGGCAGGGACCAGTGGCTGTCTCCTGCATGGAGAGGGCTCCTTTAATCTGCGGAAGCATGGCTGGTGCTATAGAGTAAACACGCTCTCACAGCTGAAGTCAGGCAATTTGTTCCTGTCCACCTAACTCACTGAAGCTGAAAGCCAAATGGAGCTGAGAGTGGTGGAGTTGAATTGTCAAGGGGCTGGGCTGTTTCATTCAGAAGCACTGACCACAGGTGTGCATTGCTATGTTGTAAATTTACTATGAGCTCCAGTGGAGCATTTGAGAAACATGACTTTAAAGGCTCTGTAAAGCATTGTTTGTGTGAGTAATAAGTATGCCTAAAAGTAATTTTTGTAGTAGGAAAGCAGTGGTGGAAATCTGCTGTTTATATAATCTGTTGTTCAGCCTGAGATGGCCAGAAAGTGTCATGAAACAGATCAGGGAATGGAGGGAATTCAGTGGAAAACCAGCTGAGCTGGTGTACAAGCAGTGCCTGCAGTAATGATTGTTGGTACGTGTCATTGGAATATATTATTTTTTCCACTATCCCAACACCTTGGCAGTATTACACCTACAGCATGCACTCAGAGCTGGTGGGGGATGCTTGCAAATTTGATTGTACCAAGACTGTTCTCAGGGCCAACTCTGTGCTCCCTGTACAGGACCTGAATGGATACGTGTCTTCCTGGTTGCCACTTTCATCTCAAAGCCCAAGAGACCTTGAGGAGAATGTACCGCATATTTTTAGTCAACGAAAAAGGCAGCACTAAAGCAGGGGCTCTTCTGGCAAGGCTGAGTGCTCAGGTGGAGCTGAGCTTTACAGCAGTGCATAGAAGCTAAGCCTGCTATGAGCTGGACTTTGGTCTTCTCTTGAACGTGGACAGTTCTTTTATATAGTGATAGAGATTGCAAACCAGTGCTGGGAGTGGGGTGCCTGTGAGAAGGGCATGTGGGTCACTCTGCTGGGTGCTGATAAGGTCTCCTGTCCTGCCCAGGAGTTCTTTTCCCTCCCTACTTCCCTCCCCAAATGAAAGCAGACAAGCTTTCCTCCTTAGCTTGGAAAAAATGACATCATGAGATCTCTATGCCTGTCAGGAAGCTGGGAGGCTGTGAGAGCTTGCTAACTTGCTAACAAAGTGCAGTCGTGGCAATGGCACCAACTCCAGAGAGGAAGAGCTGTCCTGTTCCTGTGATGACCTTTTCCTGTCATCAGGGCAGCAGCCCTGTGCCCAGCCTCTCTCGATGAGGATGGTGGGATGGGATGTTCTTGCTCTTGCTGTGAAGCCTGTATAGGCTGTTTTTCTCCAGGTCAAGGACCAGAGCCCAGCTGTGCCTTCAGAGAGGGCAGTGGGGTGCTGGGGGAAGCTCTGAAGACGCAGCTGGTTGCTGCAGTAACCATAGTGCAGCCACATATAGACATTATTGATGACATTATAAATATAAAATGAGTTATTCTTTATCTTGAGTAATGTGTGTGTAGCACTGTACTCAAGGTGGTTCTGTCCTGCTGGAATTCCTCCCTGGAAATGCTGGATAGCTTTCTGAAATGAGCTTGCTTGTAGCATACTAAATCCTCGCTGTGTCCCTCTAATAAAAATACCGATGTGGATATAAATCTGAAACTGAAGCTTGGAGGCATTTCTGGAGCAGAGATGGGCTGGCCATTGGTGTGCTTCAGCAGCACAGTGTGACCTGGTGGTTGTGCCATGGGGTGGGATGAAGGAGCTGCTGGCACAGGGGGAGGGAAGGCAGTGAGGTTTTGCTCTGATGGTCTGGTGTAATTTTCCCACCCCTGACCAGTTTGCAGCTCAGCTGGAAAGAGGACAGAAACAGGTAACACTAGGGCCTGTTTAGTTGTTGCTAGGAGACCCACTGCTTATGTGATGTAGACTTTTACCTTGGAACCTGTAATTAAAACCAGGTAGGGTTTAATCACCCCATAGCTATCTGTTGTGTATCTTGGACTGGATATGCAACCAGCAATGAGCAGTCAAGTGGCAGACACTTATCATAATCCTGTAAGATTACTCAAAACTGGTGTTAAAAAATCCCATACAAATAAAATCTGAGTAGAAACCAGACACTAAATATCCAGAAAGTCTGAATGCCATTCAAGGCCTGAAGTTACAGTATTATCTGTTTAGGACATACCGCTCTATTGTGAAACCATGTAAATATTAACTGCTTCGTCTGAGCATTGGGTTAAAGGGTGATTACTGTTCTTGGTCACCATTCTGTATAATCACTTGTTTTGAAAGTTAGTAGGTCTTTTTGCATTGATAAGATGGTGCTGGGTTGCTGCTGTGATCTCTACAGCTGAAGAGGAGCACGTAAGGCATGCCCAGTGGGTGTTGGGCACAGGGAGAGTCGCCTTGAAGGACTTTGCCTGTTAACACTGAATTTGAACTGGAGAATGCAATCCAGTTACAGAACACTTACTTTGCTAGCTAGGACTCTGTAACAGTTTCCTGTACAATAATTCTGGTGGCATGAAAAAGAGTTTATATAGCTGTAATTGTCTTTACTCCAGCATCTGCTGCAGGAGCTGGAGAGTAGACAAAAGCTTCTAGGTCACTTGTAACTTCTGTTGACTGAAAAGGAATTTCTGTAACAGTTTGCACTTGAAATGGAGGAAAGAACAGAAAAATTCTGTGCTGTAAGGTTCTGCTGTGAGTAAGAGGAACTGTCAGGTTGAGAGCATCCTGAAACATTGCAGAAGAGCTCTGGTATGGGTGAGCTTGAAAAAACTGGAGCTGTTAGCAGTGTAATACAACGTGGGTAACAACTACAAGCTCAGAGGAGGGAGGGCATCCAATCTGTGACTCATTAAAGCTAAAGTAACTTCCACAAGAATTCACAAAACTGTAGTGGTCACTTCACAGACCAAACTGATGCAGAAAAGGCATCCTGCCCCCTCAGACCTTGCTTACAAATATCTGATCTTGATACCCAGCAGCCTTAAACTTAGCTCCATAGTGTGCCTTAAAGCAGAACAGCAGCATGGCCACTCTGGTGATAAATTTTCTTAAGCTGAAGCATGATATGGAAAAGCCAAAGCTGGCTCTTCTTTTCTGTATCTCTGAATTTGTAGTGTGAAGGGATGATGTCTTGTGTGATGGTGCAAAGGATCGTCCATGTACCTCCACTGCCCACTTTGCTGATCGTACACAGGTCTTGATATATCCTGACTAATTCCAAACTCTGTGTTTACTTGTCTTCACTACATAGCAGCACTTTTTTTTTTTTCTTCCCTAACATTTTTAAGGCAAATTATTGATGTGTGTGGGAGACGTTTCTGTATATAAATGATGCTTTTATCTGTGCCCTGGAGTGTATCATGCCTATTGGCATGCTGGTTTTGTGACCTCCATCACATGCTGTTTTTCCTTTTTCATAAGATATAAAAGCCATTACGAAATACCAGGTGGTACTCACCCAAATCAGAATACCAGAGATATTAAACTTCCACTTCTCCTGAGCTAAGATCGTAAAGCTTAAGAGCAAGTGACAACTGGAGAGCTCTGAGTCCTTTGACTTCTCTCTTTTTGTCCTGTCTAATGCTTCCCATGAGGAATGGTGTCTCTGCCTAAACAAATGCCTGCAGTGGCCTGGGTCAGTTTTCTTGTCCTTGATTACCTGTGCATGAGTGCAGGCACACTGTTTTAAAAACACACGTCTTTTTCTTTAGAATGGTAAAGAATCAGTTGTATATCTTTTGTCTTCCAGATAGTAAAGCCATAGTTGATGGAAACCTGAAGCTGATCCTTGGCCTGATATGGACCCTTATCCTCCACTACTCCATTTCTATGCCAGTGTGGGAGGATGAAGGTGATGATGATGCAAAGAAGCAGACCCCTAAGCAGAGGCTGCTGGGCTGGATCCAGAATAAAATTCCTTACTTGCCAATCACAAACTTCAATCAGAACTGGCAGGATGGAAAAGCTCTGGGTGCTCTTGTTGACAGCTGTGCTCCAGGTAAGTCCTTTGTTCTGATGGCCAGTGTTTTCCTTGCTTGTTGTCCTTTAACTGCTCTTCCTATGGGAGGAGGTTTTCACTGCTGAGCTGGGGACTGGAATGAGACTTTCAAGAAAACCAGAAGAGTCCAAAGAGACCATCTGCAGGAAGAAGCAAGTTGTAAACTACTTGGCCAAGAGAAATTCTGGCCTGAAGCAGAATGTGGGATTGCATTATGGGAGGCACCACATCTAAGCTTTGTATTGGGTGCAAGGAACAAAGGCACAAGTGCTGGCTCCTAAATGGAAGAAAGGATTGTTCCCACGGCAAGTGCCAACAACTTTTCAACTTCAGGGTGCAGTGGGAGACTTCATGTGTTCTCCTGAAATGGGATTGCAGAGAGTGCACAGAGCAGCCAGAAGCTGCACACTACCTGAAACTTCAGTGTTTAGCAAGCTGAGACTGAGCTGCTTAAGGCAAATAATTTGATGAAGTGTGAAAAATGCAAAATTTCCTCACCTCCTTATGAAACAGCCTTGCTAATGGGATTGCTGGTGCTCATCTAATGCAATCTGGGCTGCTGTGGCAAGCAGTTGAAATTTTCTTCACCAAATATGCTGCAAGAGAACCAGTGAAACATAAAGGATGGTAGATGCATTTGTGCAAAATTTAGAGTGGTATCTCACACAAGTTACCCAGAGAGGTGATAGATGTCCCATCCCTGGAAGCACTCAAGGTCAGGTTGCACAGGGCTCTGTTGAAAATGTCACTGCTCATTGCAGGGGGGTCAGTCTAGATGACCTTTATAGATTCCTTCCAGGCTAAACAATTCTATGACTCCGCACTGATTGTTGTCTTAAAAGTATTTCAGTGAGCTTGTCTTGTTTTGGTTACTTCTGCTAAACTCTGAATGCCTTTCTGCAAAGCAGTGTGACGCAGGGGGATGTGGAGTTTTTACTTGGTTTCTTCAGCTAGGGAAGCACCTTGGCAGATAATACACAACAACCAAAATGTGCTTGCAGGTTTGTGCCCTGACTGGGAGACCTGGGACCCAAAGAAGCCCGTGGACAATGCTCGGGAAGCCATGCAGCAGGCGGATGACTGGCTGGGTGTGCCACAGGTAAGGCCGCCAACACATGGGCTGCCTGTGGGGAGCACCGTGGCCAGCTTTGGCCTTGTAACTAGCTGGAGTTTAAATTGAGGAAAGCGGGTGAAGCTGGTTGGATGGTTTGAAAAGTTACTGTTAACTCATGTAGAGCTGCCTGAGAAAGGGTGCACTGTAATGAAACACACTATTACATTTCAGAGCTCTGGTTGTAAGATTTTGTGTAGGTGTCTCTGCTTAAGACAGCTGCTGTTGCAACATGTAAGGTAGGAGGAAAGGGCCTATATGGTGGTGCCTGATCTGTTAGTCTGTGGAGTAAGTTTGTTTTGCTGAATTGAATTCCATGGAAGAAAAACTTACTGGCTTAGAAAATCACCTGTGATGATGATGTTCAAACAGAGAGCAATGTATTTACAAACTGGATTATTTTCATGCTGATAAAGTTGGACAGAATTCCAGAAATCTCTGAAGCAGCTTGTATTGTGGAAGCAGGGGCAGAGACTGGTCACATGTTTTACTTTGCAAGCCTTGCAGTTCAGAGCTGTAGCATACAGGATTATGAATTACTAACTTCTTCAGTATCAATTACCCCCATGTCACTTTTCAGGGGGAACATAACTACTGTTGTCTTGCCTTGATACCATTAAGCTTATTGCAGTCTCCTGAGACCCCTAGTAATCAAGGCACAAAAAGCCCCCAAACCACACTGGGATAATGAGCTTCTTGTTTTTCTTGCATGAGATAATAAATGATGTTGTGTGTGTCAAAGAGAAAATAAATGTAAGAAATCTCATTAGCATGTGGGAATTTTGAAATGTAAGTCTGTGTCATAGCTCTGTTTCTGTGTTGACATGCAGTAACCAAGCACTGGTACAATATGCTTAATTGTGCTGTCTTTCAGGTTATTACCCCTGAAGAAATTATCCACCCTGATGTGGATGAGCACTCTGTGATGACTTACCTGTCCCAGTTCCCCAAAGCCAAGCTGAAACCAGGAGCTCCTTTAAAACCCAAACTGAATCCAAAGAAAGCGAGGGCTTATGGCAGAGGTAAGGACTTGATGAACTGAAGCTGCATGGAGCAGTAACTCTTGAGAAAGCTGGGTGGGGTTTTCTGCTTATGTTGAACTTCGGACCTACTGTAACTAACTGACTTCAAAGATTCACTTGTATACTCTTGGTGTGGTGCCTGGTTTCAGAAATACATGGATATAGTCCAAAAGGCACTCCTAGTTCTAACATGTAAATTCCCCAGTCTGAACCTGTTCTGCAAACTGCCAGCCTCCCGTCCACAGCTGGAAGAAGTAGCATGATGCGGGGCTAAAACAACTTTGGTGTGGAATTCAGGCCAGCAGTATTGCTGCTGATGGGTGATGATCTAGCAGTGAATGCTTCTTGTGATAAAGCACTCCTTAAAAGAGGAAAAGCCTCATCATCTCACTGTCTCTCTGAACTGGCTCTCTGTAGAGACAGTTTTCCATTTCCCAGGCTTGATGTGTCTTAGAGTGGGCTAATTCTAAATAACTTACTTGAATTGATTGGTAGTGTTGAATACTTTGTGCATGTACAAAGATAGGTTGGTAGCCCTTGAGATAATAAATAGTGCTGAGCCTTCGTTGTAAAGGCTGTATTTGCTGATTGGAAGAACTTGTCCATAGATGTTTATGCAGCTGTAGATCTATGTAGACATTCTTATTTTTAACTGACCTTTTAAATTGATAATTTCACATAACTGTTGATGAGGTTCTATTCTAGATTGGTGCACAGTTACAACTGAATAAGTAACAGATGTTTACCTTTAATATGCTTGGTATGTTGGAAGACATCTTTTCAGCATTACACTTGGCTCTCCATTCCATCTTAATTTTTTTTTTTTTTTTTTTTTTTTTTTTACATCTGAGGGTTGCTTTTGGTCCTTCAAGATTTTTAGAATGAGTGAGTGTCAGAATTGGGTGTACAAGAGTGAAATGGAAAGAAACAAAACTTCCATTATTTTTTTCGGGTTTTCTTATTTACTTGGGTTTTTTTAAACTATATTTTGCATTAAAACTTAACTAGTGGAATGAACGGACATGGACTTTATTTATGCACTTAAGAGCAGTTGCTGCAGTCAGAGTGGGTTTAGTACCTCTCTGATTTGGGGTTTATGTCCTTTGTTGGTGCCTTCCACAGCAAACTGCAATACACAGACGTATTTTTCTAGCCTCAAATATATAAATGACTGATCAGCTTGCCTAAATCTGTCAAGTCTGTCTTTAGTCATGTTTTTATTAATTCAAAAACTGGAATTACTTTGTCTGCTTTCATGTGTGTTCTGCTCTGGAGCCATTGTAATGGAAATTACTTTAGAGTGAGTACCTCTTCTTGAAAGATTGATGTTTTCCTGGAGTTAATTGCCAAAACAGAGTCACTAAATATACCAATGATAATTCTGACTGCTAAGATATGTCAGAACTGGAAGGTGACTCCAGCAGCAAGGGGCTCAGTCCTCAACTGAGCAGAGTCTTTTGGACAGGTGAGAAACAGGTTTTCATGCTTCCAGAAAGTGAAGCATGGGTCAGTCTTGGCTCTATTTATTACCCCTTTTAATGAAAGCTGTTCACAGCCTTCCAACAAGAGTCTTAGCTGTAGCACACTGCTCTGAGCACCGTGGGAGTTTGTGCCAAGGACAGCCATGTGTAGAGCTGGTGTGAAATGAACCTGCAGAGGGGATGTACAGAGTTGTGCAGGTCATCAGTGGTGCACTAGGAGTCCTCATTAAGCCATCCGAAGCAGACCACTGATAAGATAGTAAAATCTAGAAGATGAAGCGTAGGCTAAGAAAGTGTAACTAATGCTGTCCTAGCTGAAATTGTCTTCAGGGGAGGATAATCAATCCTTCTCCTTGTGCTTGCAGAAAGGGGATACTTAACTTGAATACTATATCCTAATGCTTGTGGGATGGACTGGGGTGACACAGAGCAAATTTGTAGCAGTTTCAGCTAGATGATAATCTAGGGCTTTGTTTGAAAGAATGAGTGTGTTAATTGTTAACACCTTATCAGAATGCTCAGATTTCCTAGCAAAAAACATGATCTTCCTTGCATTACTCTCAAGTT
The DNA here is from genome assembly GCA_034509425.1 of Eopsaltria australis. Taxonomy (NCBI): domain Eukaryota; kingdom Metazoa; phylum Chordata; class Aves; order Passeriformes; family Petroicidae; genus Eopsaltria; species Eopsaltria australis. The sequence goes on along the minus strand of JAVTVJ010000277.1, from coordinate 1,452,049 downwards.
ACTGTTTTCTGAAGATAAACAAGTTCAGGAATTCTGTTGTTCACAACCACTTCCTTTATAATCTATCAGACATTGCACTTTCCACTAATTGTGCTATGGAGCAGTAGTGCCCACAGTTTTATGAATCAGCCAAGAGTAATTGCCTTGGACGGAAGGGTATATGTGTTTGGGCTAGTCTGGAATCAGCAACTTTGGGAAGTTCTTCCACCCACTCAGTCTGACACCACCATGGCAGATGTCGTGACCTGGGACTATGTACAGGGAGATGATGAAACTCTGCTGGTAAATGCATGCTGTAGCAGGCCCTGTGCTGGGGAATAAGGAAATTGATTAAAAGTTAAGTGGAAACCACACTGAGCAGCAAGATTTTTATGGTTTTAAGAGGTTCCTGCATGCCATTTGTACAGTGTACACTCTGGCCAGGTAGTCTGAGCAGATTTCAAAGAATAGTAAATCTGAGCAGTATCTGTACTGCTGGGTTTTACTGCTGGGTTTTGAAAATGGAGTAAAATGGGGCAAAATAGGTAAAAATTGTCTTGCTTAAAATAAGTTTTTTACTGTTGGCTTTAGGGTAATGCCTTCACCTAAAGGCTTCCCAAAATTTCTCTCCTACCTCTCTTGTCACTCGTCCTGTGGTGCAGCACACTTAAACATTTAGCTGTGTGGAGCAGAGCAGTTCCTAAAGAGCAGCTAACGCACATATTCTGCTTGCTGTCAGCATCAGTCCTGCACTTGCCAGCAGTAGGAGTGACCCTCAGTACCTGTCAGGGTAACTTGCTTTCACCTGAATCCAGATAGCAGTGGGATTCCTGACTTGGTCAGAGATTGTAAGATGAGTTGAGTATGGATTATTCAACTGATTTTTAAAAATGTTTGTATTGTAAGAGAAGGCCTTATTGTGAGCATCATGCTCTGGGCAGAGGGTAAAGATGTGACGTGCAGGAGTCTGGGGGAACTGGTTCTGATGGCTTGCATGGGAGAATGGGTTGGACAGCCTTTGGGTAGCCTCCAAACCATCTTTCAGGTTTTTGTGGCAGCAGCTAATGTGCTATTCTGTATCTGTCTCACAGGGATTGAGCCTCATGGGAACATGGTGAAACAGCCTGCCATCTTCACAGTGGACACCATCAGTGCTGGGCAGGGTGACCTGATGGTCTTCATAGAAGATCCAGAAGGAAACAGAGAGGAGGTATGTACAATAAGTGTCTTGTATGGAAAAGTCAAATTGGTCTGAATGCTGTAGTTTTTGCGATAACCTTCATCTTTCACAAGTGAGTTCTTAACAAATAAGTAATCTAAAAAGAAATTGCGAAACGCCATTTATCTAAAGTGCAAGAAGCCTCAAGCTTTTCTACATAATTGCCCTGAAAAAAAGTTACTATCTGCAGCTAAGCAACACAACTCCAGTGTCCAGTAGTTGCAAAGCTTTAGCTTGACTGGCCAAGTACACTCTGACCTGCTTTTAGATAACATACATCACTAAATCAGTCTGCCTTTACTCATTCTGCAAGAATGGCTAAAGCAGCTATTTAGATGCCATGAATCATTTTGAGTTAAAATGCTGGTTTTAGTGTTTATAGAAACTTCTCATCCAAGTGTTCCACTTGATCATGTTACAGCATTCCAGAAAAATACAGCTGTACATTGGACTTACTGTCTCCTCATTTTTGGCCTGCCTCAATAGAGCAATTAACAGCAAAGGAAAGGGCTGGGGTGGGGTGAAGGTAGCTTGCTTCCTCTCTTGTAAAGACAAAACCAATGGGGTGTTTTTCCATTTGAGAAGAGGGGATAGCAAGGATCCCTGCTCTCACAGCAATGAATGTCTAACATTGCTGACTCTGGAAATAGTTTGCAGTATCAAAAAAGAGTTCAGCTGTTGTGCATAGGCACAGTTTGACGATGGATGTGTTTTTTCTCCTAGGCAAAGATAACACCATCCAGTGACAAAAACAAGACCTACTCAGTGCAGTATGTTCCAAGGGTTACGGGACCTCACAAGGTGGGTTTTGTGTCAATAACCAGTATTCTCTTGCTAGACATGCTGCTCTGCTCGTTAACATGAGCCCCTGAGGGCTCCCTGTTCACTGATGGGTAAGAGCCACCCCCAGAATCCTGAAGAGAAGTTAAATTGATGTGACCTTAGTTCTCCATCTGGCTTTTGGACTGCTCCCTTCTCAAGGAGAAAAGAAGTGTGTGTTGGGAGAAAGTGCGTTTGGGTATCAAGTGCTACCGCTAGGCCACTTCGTGCAACTCACAAGGACAGTTTTGTGGGCTGTCACAGAGGTGCAGATAAAAACAACAGGTTGTTTCTATAAGATATCTCTTTCCTGACGGTACTGTACACTGTAGGGATTTTGCAGAGAAGGATTCCCTCCCACTGTCCCAGGATGCCCACAGAAGTAGGTTTATGATGGTTGATCCTGTTGCTTTGACACTTCCCAGGGTGGCTGGTCCCTACAGCCAGCCTGAAAGTATAAAATGCAACTTCTGCTGCCACTTTATTGCTGGATGGAGATCTACCTTGTATTGACACATCCTGATTCCTGATTCCATGTTGGTGTGCCTGACTCTGTAATCAATAAGACTTTAGGAAGGTGGCCAGTAGTTAGAAAGCATGGATGCGATGAGGGTTGTGGGATGAATGGTCCTTCACCTCTGAGTGAAAGAGTCTTTGTGTTAGGAATGCAGGTGCTTGACCCTGTGCTTGGCTTTATGGTGGTGATCTGAGCTCTGCCTTTGCCCGGTGGGTCCAAGCTGATGGTGTCTGTCTAGGTTTCAGTCCTGTTTGCTGGGCAGCACATCTCAAAGAGCCCATTTGAAGTGAATGTTGACAAAGCCCAGGGAGATGCAAGCAAAGTGACAGCAAAGGGACCTGGACTGGAGGCAACAGGGAACATTGCCAATAAGCCTACCTACTTTGACCTCTACACAGCAGGTAAGTAGGATGAATGATGATGGAAATCCTGCAGTTTCCTCAAATGTGAGAACCTAAGGCTTCGGAGAAATGAAAACGCTGAAAAGTGGACAAGGATTTGTAACCGCATCAAGCTGATAAATGAAAAACAGCCAGGCTGCTTAGAAGGCTTCAGCTATATATGAAATATTTGAAGTGCTGAGCTGGGGCAAGAGGGTGCTAAGCCCAACCCAGAAATTTGCCATGAATTTTCTGGATGGCAGCAGTCAAGTTCCTGGCTGGTTTCTTTCCCTGACTCATTTTATACAGGAATGTGACAGGTTGAATATAAATGAGAAGAATAAACTGTGAGCAAACTGTAAATGCATAGTGTGTGTTCTATATTTAGTTCTACAGAAAGAACATGCTGCAATGCTACTTTGAGCTCATACTTCAATGATGAACTGGTTTCAACCTCTATTGTAATTATTAGAGGTCTACTATCTTCATTAGGGCATCTCCATCACATTATTTGTTACCTGCTGTTAGGCCAATGCTGTAGCCTAGAGGAATGACTCAATAAGATGTACAAATCTTACAAATGTTAATTCGTTTAGAACAATGTGAAACTACTTAAGGCAGATACTTGTAGCATTTAAACACCAAAATATGCTGAGTAGCATATTTTAAATTGCCTTCTGCCTGAGGGAGCTTAGGAATAAAATTAAATGTGGTTATAGTGAGGGAAGTATTACGTTCAGCCTCTAATTGGGAGAGGGAGTAGTCTGAACCATGTAAAGACATGTCTGGCCTCTGGAAGTGCATAGAAAACTGTTTTTGTTGTATGATGAGTTGAATAAGATGTGAGAGGAGCAGGTATCTGAACAAAAGTGAATACATACAGTCCAGCAGAGAGGATCCTTGTCAGACCAGCATTCATTTGTCCATATTTTTAGTCTAAACCACTTCAAATCTTGAGAGATTGAAGTGACTGGGAAAGTTGTGGGCTGATCTGTGATAGATGCTACAGTGTGGTATCCATAGGGTAACCAGGCTGTATGTGTATTCAGTACTGTGTTATGAACCCCTGTGGCTGGAGCAGCAGAGCCCTGTCAGTTTGACTTCATGGAATGCCACCATGCTGTCTTGCCCACTCCCTGCTCAAATGTTTGATTGCTGTCAGCAAAAGCTGAACACAGAGGCTGTGCCTAGATTTGGCAGCAGAGGATGGCTGGCTGAGCCCAGACAGCTGGTGGTGGTCTGAAACATGGTACCTGTTGCTGGTGGGGAAGTGAAGGCTCAGCTGGGCTTGTTTCCTTTGCAGGTGCTGGTGTGGGTGACATGATTGTGGAAGTGGAGGACCCTCAGGGGAGAAACCTTGCTGAAGTTGTAGTGGAAGACAAAGGCAACCAAGTCTACCGTTGCACCTACAAACCCCTTCAAGCTGGTCCTCACATGGTCAAAGTGACTTTTGCTGGGGAGGCAATTCCCAAAACTCCTTGCACTGTTCTCGTTGGAGAGGGTATGTTTTTAAAAAATGCACATAAATGTAGATGGCCACTTTTCTCCTTGGATGTGATCACAGAATATGCTTGGATCTTGCCTTTTACATTCTCTGTACCTTTCAACATCTTGGTCCTGTTTCAGTGGATCACCTGAGTAATCTCAGGGTAAACCAGTGCTCTCTAACAGTAATATGGCTTTTGTTGCTAGTTACCTTTCTGCCTAGACTTACAAATGTTAAGCTGCCCTTTGAATTTTTTTGAGTAATTTATGCAGCTATGCAGTGTCTTGCTGTTTTCCACCCTTGTTCCTCAAATTACTATATTTACTGTTTTCCTCCTTAACGGACACCTAATTTGCTTTCTGTTCCATCCTTACGTGCTCCTATGCTTTTAGATCTCTGCTCATCTCTCCTGAGCTACCCTCCATTTGTGGGATTTTGGACTTCACTGCTAATGGCTTCATAGTTGGTAAGAGGTGTGCAGGATGCTCAGTCATGTTTGCTTTTTGTAAGCTTCTAGCCTGCAGCTTGTCCCAGCCAAAAGGATTTTTGGTTTTGTTGGGGTTGGGGAGGAGAGTTGCAAGCAAACTGCAGCTTTGTGTGACCCAGTCAGTGAAACTGGCTTAACCACAAGCTGCCTGACGCAGCTTTGTAAGTGCTCTGCAAGCTGTTCCCACTCCATGTCAACCACGCTCCTGTGTATTCCCACTGAGCTTTCAGAGCTGGCAGATGGCACGTGATCCCCGCTCACACCGTCCAGTGTAGGACATGGAGTGATGTTGGCTGCTGCAGGGGTGAGGGGAAAACCTGTAAGCTGTTGTAATGAGTGAAAACCTAACAAGCTGCTTGGCAGCCTTGTGTTCCTGCTGTAAGCACGGCATGCTTGGGGAAAATGTGTGTTCGGTTTACAGTGCTGGGAAGCTGTGGTTGTTTGTAAGTCTCTTCAAACCTCTCAGGTCTCTGGCGTTGAAGACCTCATGACAGCTGGGATTGTGTAATGAAAACCATTCATAAGTGCATGCAGTTTCTGTAGCCACTCTGCAGGCCTAGAGAAGTGCTTGAAGTAAAGAGGCTAAGATAAGCCTAAGCCGTGTGTACTCTCCTGCCCCCACCCATGGCTGTTTCGGTCTGCAGAGGGCTTGGTGGCTTTGCTTCTGTGGAAATGTGAACTGTGACAAGCAGCGGGATTTTGATGCGACATCTTTTGACAAAGCACAGGCAAAACTCAGCTTTGCTAGTAGCAGTTATACCAGTCATGTGCTTCTGAAAGACCAGCACAATAATACTGTTCACTGGTGTTTATCTGCAAAAGGGACCCTTCACCCCACACTTCAGTGGGCCTCAATGTGAAAGGCATCAGGAAGCTTGTATCTGTGGTAAATATCTGTATGTGATAGCTGTCTAAAAGTCTTGTGTTGATAACTGGCATTGAATTGGAAAGCAGCAGGGCTTCAGCATTTGCAATCATTCTAGAAAATGGTCTTGGAGGGTGTCAGCATTGCCTGGCTGCACTGACTGCTACTGCCTAAAAGCCAGGGGGCATAGACAGCAGCAGCTGGGCAGACTCCTGTCTGTCTGCCTTAATGCTATAACCTTGTGCTGAAAGCTAAGCTGTGGTTGCCCTGAGTCCACATTAAACTAAAGGTCATCCCAGGCTGGCTAGGCTACCTGTATGTTGAGATCAGAGACAGTAGTAATGCTTGAAATTGCCTTGCAGCCTGCAACCCCAACGCGTGTCGTGCCACTGGTCGAGGTCTGCAGCCCAAGGGCGTCCGCATCAGGGAGACGGCTGACTTCAAGGTTGATACAAGAGCAGCAGGGAGCGGAGATCTTGGAGTGACTATAAAGGGACCAAGTGAGTGCTGGGGGTGTGAATCTGTGCTGTGCATCTGTTTTGGAGAAAGGGGAGGAACAGAGCCTGGGAAAAGGAAGAACAGGAAGGAAATGTGTCCTGATGGAACTGATGGGATCTGTATAAAAAGCCAGATTTCAGAAGGGTTTATTGGTACTTTGTGTCTAGTGTGGAAGTTTTGATCTGCAGGGCTGGATAAGATTATTATCTGATTTTAGTTCTTTCCATTTTAATGCATCAGTTAGCAAAACTGAGGAAATCCATATATCTGCCTGCCGTGGCCTCCACGCTTTATGGGTACACATTGCATCTTCATCCAATCTGTGGAAGCAAGTCACATGCCAGGGTCTCTGGCAGGATGGAAATCCTGCTCTCATAAACCTGGGAATGGCTCAGAGCAGTGTTCCTGGTGGCACTAGCTCCTTATGCACATAAGCAGAGGAGGAAAGGAACCCATAGGCTGACAGAGACCATCTATGAGGATCCATCCCCAGGTCCCTTGGTGTGTCCTGAGCTCTGGATGTGACCCTCTGCCTGGGAGGATGGGAGCACAGGGGCGGCTGGCTCATGTGGCTGCCAGCAGCAGTCCCATGTGGTACTTTGAGCCCACTACCTCCCCCCGCCTGGGGTGGCATTCAAAGGTGCATTGTATTGCCTTCACCTCCTCCACACACACAGAGCTCTGACTGTGTGGCTTCACGAGGCTGGGGGGAAAAAAAGCAACAGACGTCTCGATGTAAATTTTAGCATATTAAGCTTTTCTTCCTAAATTCTTCATCTTGAAGAAAACGAAAAGTAGGCATTCTCTGCATACTTGTGGTTACAAAGTCTGACAAATGTTAAGCTTTTTTGTTTTAACATATGACATGCATCATACTGCAGACTAAGAAAATAAAACACAAGGGAACTTATTAAGTCTGGTAACTTAAAATACTTTCTGCTGTATTTCTTCTTGGAAGTGTTTGCTGTCTTTGTCCTAGAGGGCAGCTAGAACTAACTTCCCTTATAACCTGACTTTTTTTTACGGTGGAAGAAATTTATTCTTGCAAGCTAAAATAAATATGAGAAAACATGAACTTGTCTGAGTAATTGAAAGTAGGATGGAAACTGTTAAGTTCAATGCTGAACTGATCTTTCAACAGAGGGCTTGGAAGAGTTGGTGAAACAAAAAGGCTTTATGGATGGTATATATGCATTTGAATATTATCCAGCTACGCCGGGGAAGTACATTGTCACGATTACATGGGGTGGGCAAAACATCCCAAAAAGGTGAGTTACAAGTAGCTTTTTGGGCATTTTTGTATCCTTCAGTGAGTTGTGTAGTTGGTGGGCTTTTAAGGCAGTGCTGACCTTTGAAGAAGCACTGGGGAGACAAGTTAGTGGCAAATTGTTGTTGTAACATTTTATTTTTAGCAGGGCTGCAATGGCTTGACAAAACTCTGAAGGCTGATTTGCATCAGTCTTTCTAACCCAAAATCATGAATAAAAATCCTAATAAAACATGGGGGATCATGCAGCATGGACTTTGCTGTAAGATTTTGAAGGGATCTGTTATTTCAATGTCCAGGGCTATAGCAAGCAGAGCAAGTATTTGACACTGGATTTGTGGTGGAAGATGTAAGCACATGATGGGTTGGATGACCACTCTGCTGGAAAGACACTGCTGGACACTGTGCCACCACATGATAGCATTTATTAATTTGGAAAATCCAATATAAAGCCTCATTAAAATGCCTGGGAAAAAACATAGATGGTGTATTTGTCCCCATTTCTAATACCATGCTTTGTTTTTCTCTGGTAGCCCCTTTGAAGTTCAGGTGGGTCATGAAGCAGGTCCTCAGAAAGTGCGAGCCTGGGGGCCAGGACTGCACGAGGGAATTGTGGGCAAGTCAGCTGACTTTGTGGTCGAGTCCATTGGCACAGAAGTTGGCTCTCTTGGTATGTTATTTGATTTAGTTTCCCTGAAATATTTGTATCTTGCAATGCTAGCAACAAACTCGTGAGAAACGGTACATTTCCCAACAGTAAAAAAAACCATGTCTGTAAGACATTGTGGTCTAAACACAAATGTCTATCAGAGTATAAAAGGCAAGTCCTAGAGACAGGAGTGTGTGATAGAGAGTGTTAATCTGTGATTTTGTGGGATGAGATCCAGAAGGAAATGATGGATGATGGATTATCTCCTGTATTGCTGAGGAAGGGTGACTGAGAGATCAGACATGGTTATGGCTAACAAAAAGCTATTTGTGGAAGTGGTATTAAATTAGAGGCCACCACAAACCTAACATGAAGAACCTACTTGTTCTTTTTTCAGGCTTTGCAATAGAAGGCCCTTCTCAGGCTAAAATTGAGTGTGATGACAAGAATGATGGCTCATGTGATGTGAAGTATTGGCCCAAAGAGCCTGGTGAATATGCTGTGCACATCATGTGCGATGATGAGGACATAAAAGACAGCCCTTACATGGCCTTCATTCGACCGGCTTCAGGAGACTTCAACGCGGATAAGGTGGGGTATTGGAGTTCACCCATGGCATAGCATGTCTTTGACGTAACTACAGTAGAGATGTTTCTAAAGGATTCTGGTAGCAGACTCTTAAGCTGCCTCTGCTTAAAGCTCTGAATTTGCCAAGATATTACGCTGCCAGATATTCCCCAGCTTTCTCTAATAACACTGTGTGGTTTTGATTTAATGTAATGAAAACTTGCTGAAGTAGTATTGCATGCTTCATGGGGTTTGTGGAGGGGGCAGGTCTTCATACATAAATCATGCAGTTTTGTTTCTCTTTCTGAACTGCAAACTAATATTCTTGAGGTTCTCTTTTAGGTGAAGGCTTATGGCCCGGGCTTGGAGAGGACTGGCTGTATAGTGAATAATCCTGCTGAGTTCACAGTTGAAACCAAGGATGCTGGGAAAGCACCTCTGAAGATGTATGCACAGGTAAAGAGCCAAAGGCAGCTGGGTGAAACTGCAGCAAAAGGGCTTTAATACTGTTTAGAAAAATGCCTTAAGTGTCTCTAGTCACCGACACACCACTTAATTCTGGGCATGTGTAATTCAGTCAAAGCTCTGTGCTTTGATCTGAGTAATGTAGTCAGGCAACAACTGAAGATGAAGTGACTTCTCTGATGTGTATGAAGTACATGGCTTTGCTTCCTAACTTGGAGTCTCCTCAGCAAAGCAAGGTGTAATTTCCTTGAGTTGTCATTTGGAAGCAACTGACACTGAAGTGTCTCTGAGCCTGTGAATTTTCTATGTGTTGTAGGATGGTGTATGAATGAGCAGGTGTTAGATGAGGAAGACGTACAGGAGTGTAAATGGCATGTTTCTTCCTGTTTTCTGAGCTGCACTTCTGGAAAAAATAACCTGACACATTTTGGAACAGTCTTGGGCTGTTCAAACTATGCAAACATTTTTGAAGTACCTGAGCCTTCTGCTTGTATTACTGTTTTTTAGGATGGAGAAGGAAACCCCATTGATATACAGATAAAGAGCAAGCCAGATGGTGTGTTTGCCTGCTCCTATGTGCCAGTTAAACCAATCAAACATACAATTTCTGTTGTCTGGGGAGGAGCCGATGTGCCCAATAGCCCATTTAGGGTAAGTACAGAGATGAATAGTTTTTAATTCTAGCCAAATGGGACATTGGCTACTTGTTAGTACAACTAGGATGATTAAACCCTTCTATGAACTTCAAGGAGGTGTTCCCTTCTGCTCCATTTTTTTAGAAATCTATCCACTTGTATAAATCTTTGTTTTTACAAGTTCACATGGTGGTCTTCTATCAGCCCAGCTGCAGCCTGGGAGATTTGGGGCCATTTAGTTGCATCTGTTTTCCTGCAGCTCCTCTCCATGCAATGCTCTGCACTTGGCTGTGATCTCAAGTGTGACAGCAATATGTGATTCTGACCCTTGTGAATTTGTGTAGGTCCTTATAGGTCAAGGGAGTCATCCTCAGAAAGTCAAAGTGGTTGGACCTGGCGTGGAGAGAACTGGCCTGAAAGCAAGCGAGCCGACCCACTTCACTGTGGACTGCACGGATGCAGGAGAAGGTAAAAGCAGGCTGGGCTGTTCTGTGGTACCAGAATCGCAGCTCATGCAAGGAGGGGATTATGTACTGTTCCATGCTGGTTTTCCTTATTTAGTGTAAAAACCTTGGGAAGCAGAACATTGCAGTGAATTGTGATCTGATCTGTTACATTAGTTAACATGGTGACTCAGACAGCTAGAAATGGGAATGGTCTGGCTGTTTGGCTGGCAATGTCCAGTAGCAAAACCTCCACTTGCTTTTCCTAGGTGATGTCAGTGTTGGAATTAAGTGTGATGCTCGTGTGGTCAGCAGTGAGGAAGAGGACATAGATTTCGACATCATCCACAATGCTAATGATACGTTCACAGTGAAATACTCACCACCTGCTGCTGGGCGCTACACTATTAAAGTGCTTTTTGCAGGAGAGGTTTGTAATCTTTGTTTTGCAGCCTGATGTTTCTAGAATCTGTTTATCTGCTCTTTGATCATCATGCATGTGCCAGTCCACAGCTGGCTCTTTCCATGTCAGCTCACATGCACTTGGTTTGGTCATTGTTTCTATAACAGTGTAAAAAACTGAAACTTCTTTTGTAATACTTGGATGTATGCAAGTGAGAGGAGTTGGCTGGGGACACTGAAGTTTGTGTCATGTGTTGGACTGGCATAGTGAGTGTGGCCTCCATGGTGGGACAGGGCTGCTTTTTAAAGAAAAAAACCTAAGTGAATTTCAAGGAAAACAGGGAAAAAAAGTTTTCCTTAAAAATAAAAAAACAGAGACAAACTTTTAGCTGTTAAGTTTGCTCTATATTTTGAATTATACTACTCAGTACGGCAATGTTTAAGTGAGGTGAAATTTTACTCAAGATGCTGGAATTAGAGCAGAAATATCAAAAGAGTATTATCTGTCTAATATTGGCTAGTGAAGAGTCACCTGGTTATTTTTGGAGTTGTGTTTTTGTTGCAGGAAATTCCTGCCAGCCCATTCAGAGTTAAAGTGGACCCCTCACATGATGCCAGCAAAGTGAAAGCTGAAGGACCTGGGCTGAACAAAACTGGTGAGAGCTGGGTTTGTGTAGTGTGACCAGTAGTGGATCATGAGGAGCTGTTGCAGAATGGTCACAGCCTGGCTGAGCATTGCTGAGATGCAGCAGCAGGGTGGGGTGTCAGGCAGTTGGAAACAATGCCTTTTCTTAGGCGTTTTGCTTAACTGGGCTTTATTGGTACTGAATGCTTATTGAGAAGAGTTTCTCTGTGTGAGCTGTGTGTAAATTAGAATTAACATTTTTCTTCAGGTGTGGAAAATGGCAAACCAACACACTTCACTGTGTTCACCAAGGGAGCTGGAAAAGCACCACTGGATGTGCAGTTCAGCAGCTCAGTGCCAGGAGACACAGTGATGGATCTGGATATCATTGACAACTATGACTATTCCCACACTGTTAGGTACACGCCCATACAGCAGGTAGGTCTGACTCCTGTAGCAGTACAAGAGCAAACAGCTCATGTTGCTGTAGTGCAATGACCTCCCTCCCTAGTACCTGTGCACAGAGGAAAAAACAGAAAAAACTTGCCAGGGTGTCCTGTTCCTCAGGATTCTTAACAGCTGCGGTATAATGGGAGTTGGAAAACAGTAATGCAGTTTTTCTGGTGTAGTTATTGATAGCTTGCCACTGGTTTCTTTTCTATGACAAAGAGAGATACTGATGCAGTAGCACACAGCTCACATCATCATTCCATACCTTATCAGTTGAAGAAGAATGGTGGCAAACCTTCCCAGACTCCACAATGGAGCGGACTGCTTCTCCAGCTGCCACAGTGCTGCAGAGTTGGGGTTGTGGTGTGCTGCCTGTCAGCAAGCTGCAGGTGTCAAAGGAGCTGGAGTGCAAACCAGAGCAGGGACAAAAAGAAAAGTTTGGGTGACACTGCACTAGTTCCCAGTAGGCAAGTGATGAAGTTGGTGCCTTCCTAGCAACACCATTAAAGAGCTGGAAGTGGAAGCTCCTAATAACTAGAAGTATTTTTCTTTATGCTTTACTTGTATGTTTGTAATGGCCGCTGAACGCCAGAATGCCCAAATCTCGTATTTCTGAGGACGTAGGTGTTCTGATGCTGGGATGAAAGTGTTTTGCTGCTCTTGTCCTCCTGAACAACCAAACGAACTACTAGGTCGTCTGCCCCAGCTTCCTTGAATGGAGCTATGTAAAAGTGGACTGATAAGGAAGACTGCCATATTACTTAGCTGATAATGCTGGGTTAGAATTCTTGGAAGCACTATAGAGCTAGCGTTTGTTTTTGGATAAAGCAGTTGCATGATCTCAGGATGTGGCTGGCATGCCTGTTTGGAGAGGCTTTGGCTTGTTTAGTCAGGGTTGGTATGCAGAAGGGAGCACTCCTCTGTACTCCATGCATTCATGAGCAGTACCAGGTTGCTGTGTTTCACCTGAAAATCACTGGTGAAACAAACTAGAATGCCCAAACTGGGTTTTCCACTTGGGTCTTCCACCTGGAGAAGTACCATGGGTCATGGAAGAGCTGTGTGCTTACAGGAGATGCTTGCAGATAGCAGTGGCAGGAGAGCAATGGTTAAAAAAAGGTGATGCTCAGTAATTAGAGTAGCCTCATCGTACCTCCATGCTGTGAGCATATAGGTCTTTCCTGGACCCTGTCTCTCTCAGGTTCCTAAGCAGTAGCTTGTGAATGAGACTGTGGACTCTTCAGAGCAGGGGAGGGATGGAGTAGGTAGTTAAATTCCTGAGGGGCAGCGTCAGCCGCAGAGCACACTTGGTTTAATGCTGTTTATTCGGCCTTATCTATCTCGTGGTGTTGCTACAGCTACCCGTGTGTGTGTTTTCTAAAAACAACCAAAAATAATCGTGGAAGCTATTCACTAGCTTGCATGAAACATCTATGATTATTTCACTTGGGAGCAGAACCAGCCAAGAATGAAAAGTAAGCAAACAGTGAATATAGCTAAAATATGGACTGCAGTAGGAGAGAATAAAAGGAACACACATCATGGGCTGGAGCTTGCTGTGGCTGTGCAGCATTCCAGCCAAAATACACAAGAGCATTAATCTTTCTGACTTGTAGAGCTTAAACCCCTGGTATTTCAGATGCTGTAATAATATGGCCTCTTTGCAGTCTTAGCTTTGGCCTCTCCATGTGGTGGAAGGGGATACCTGGTCTGGAGCAGTGGGACATTCATTCAGCTGTCCTGTCTGAGTGCTGGGAGGGTGGGAGCCAGCCTGAGCTGGAGGCTTTGCCAGGCAGTTTGAATATAGTCTAATTAAATGTTGGAAAGAACTGTCTTTTTCGCTACTCCTGTATTAAATAAAAACCATTTAGTACTTTGAAGGGGGGCAGTGATGTGAGAGCTTTAGTGTCCATAAACCAGTAAATTTGGCTGTGGCCAGATAAAATAGATTAGTTGATGTGGTTATGTACTGCTTGGGTGTTGGTGTGTCCATATGAAGTGAGGAACTGAGCTAACATGTAAATTCTCCAACTAGGGTCCAATGAAGGTTTTGGTAACTTACGGTGGTGATCCTATCCCTAAAAGCCCTTTCACGGTGGGCGTTGCTGCTCCTCTAGACCTAAGCAAAGTTAGAGTCAATGGACTTGAAAACAGTAAGTACCTGTGGGCTGGAAGCCTCTGAAGGGTCTCTGGAGTCTGGGTGATAGCCAACATGTCCTGCTGGAACAGGAGCAGGCAAAACAATGTCCTTTTTAACTGGCTACAGCTGGGGATCAACCAGCTCCAACTTTATAACTTGACCACTCTTATTTAGGTGGTGCTCTTGAGGACTGAATTTCAATTTAGGTTTTTTTTTCTTTTTTGCTAAGATTACATAGTAATGTGGACAAAACATGTGTTTGGGATTTGATCCTTTGTGGTGAATAGAGCTGCCAGGCTGAGCACTCACTGATGAAATCTGCTTCCCTGAGAGCTAGATGGCTGTTTGTTCAAATGTATCAAACTGTTACAATGCACAGTGTCAATTCATACAGTCTTTTTGTTTTCCAAAACTGGAAGAACTTAAGGCTGTGAAATATTGTTGCTTTCCTGAAATGAGCCTCTGATACTGTCAGACCACATCTTACAGGCTTGTTTTCCCCTGTAGCTTTGTAGTGTCAGTTAACCAAAGCATTTGGTTTTGGTTGGTATTTTTTTGTTTGGCTTGGGAGGGTTTTTTGCTTGCAGAGGAATGCAGACTGGACAGGGCTCTGCCATTACCTGCTCCCTCAGTGATGTGTGCATGGGAGATTCATTGGAGCACTGTCTGATGTTATATGGGTTTTGTCTTTTTCAGGAGTGGAAGTAGGGAAGGATCAGGAATTTGTAATTGATACCAAAGGAGCTGGTGGGCAAGGTAAACTGGAGGTTAATATTTCCAGTCCTATGAGGAAAGCTGTGCCATGTCTGGTGGAACCAGTTCTGGGTAAGGAGTGCAGCACTGCAAAATACATCCCACGGGAAGAAGGACTGTATGTGGTGGATGTGAGTTATGATGGCAACCCAATCCCAGGGAGCCCATACACTGTGGAGGCCACATTACCTCCAGACCCCTCTAAGGTAAGTGAAACAGTATAGGGCTGTAACAGCAACTGATACCTGAAAACTGAATTGTGGGCTTTCCATGAGACTTGGCTTGGTCTTGGCCAAAACATACCCAGGAACATCCTTACTCAGAGTGCTCACTGATTACTTTTGCAGCCTCCATGACTTGTAGAATTCATTCCTGTAACACTATGTTTGAAAAAAATGTTGACCGTATCAAAAATATGGAAAGAATCCTGTATAGTGTGGCAAATTTAAGTATTGCTCCTAATTTAATAGAAGTCTGTCTGATAAGCATCTCTGGTGTATTAAGATGCATTTTTTCTACGGAAATATATTTAAAGAAAAACATGTACTGCTGTCAAATATTTTAATATTTCCACCTTTTATTTCCCATGGCTATATAAAAACAGCTGAGATTATAAATATCCTTGCCTAGAACCCTCTTTGGAGGAGAAGTACCAACTTTACAGTAAAAATGGGCTAAGTGGCAAAGGAGACAGTGCCTTCTGTGTATTTTTAAGAGCCTGTTAATCAAGTTCCACATACAAGCAAGTCTAACTGGGAAGTCTTCTGGCAATAACATGGAAAAGACCGTTTAGCTTAACTGCATATTCTCTTTTAGGTAAAAGCTCATGGTCCAGGTCTTCGAGGGGGTCTTGTTGGAAAACCAGCCCAATTTACAATAGATACGAAAGGAGCAGGAACTGGAGGTTTGGGTTTGACAGTAGAAGGCCCTTGTGAAGCTAAAATTGAATGTTCGGACAACGGCGATGGAACCTGCTCTGTCTCCTACCTGCCTACGAAGCCTGGAGAGTATTTTGTAAACATCCTCTTTGAAGAAGTTCACATTCCTGGTTCACCCTTTAAGGCAGATATAGAAATACCGTTTGATGTCTCTAAAGTCGTTGCCACGGGTCCGGGTCTGGAGCGTGGTAAAGTAGGTGAGGCAGGGCTGCTGAATGTCGACTGCACAGAAGCGGGTCCCGGGGACCTGCGAGTGGACATGGTGTCAGATACTGGCTCCAAAGCTGAGGTCCAGATTGATGATAACAAAGATGGGACCTATGTCGTTACCTATGTGCCACTCTTAGCTGGCATGTACACAATCAAGATGAGATACGGAGGAGAGCAAGTGCCTAAATTCCCAGCCCGGGTCAAAGTGGAGCCAGCTGTGGACACGAGCAGAGTAAAGGTGTTTGGGCCAGGAGTGGAAGGAAAAGGTGAGAATAACTATTATTATCAGAATTTGTAGGCCTTGCAGTCCTTTCTGAGCATTCTGAGCACTGAAAGTTGTAAAAGTCTTGCATGTTTCCATTTTGATCCTTGGACAGACGGGAATCTCATGTTCCCAGACAAGCTGTTTATCATGCTGCTTCATCAAATGTTTTGTTGTTGGAATATATACACTTCTTGAAGTGACTCTTCAAAACACTTCCTGCAGATGTTTTCCGAGAAGCTACAACTGAGTTCACTGTGGATGCTCGACCTCTAACGAAGGCTGGTGGTGACCATATCAGGACACAGATCACGAGCCCATCTGGCTCCCCCACAGACTGTCTCATCCAAGACAATGCCGATGGAACATATTCAGTGGAGTACACGCCGTTTGAAAAGGGTAACTTTGGGGCTTGTTTTCTTTTACTTGAAAGGGGAAAACCAAGACCAAATAGCCCTTCTGCCACTTTCATTTGGCAAACCCCTAAGGTCTGCCAGTAACTTGTTGGCATCTTTGCAAGAGGTCTGCCAGTAGAGGAGGAAGATTTTGCAGGAAGTAGCTCTATTTTAACTTGAAGAACTGACTTTTACAGTAACTTGTCTTTAGAAGAACAGTTTGTAGATGGGTATCTCAGTTACAAAACACCAGTGAAGTCTTGTGAAATGCAAGAGGAAACTCTTATCCATATACTGAAATTCAAGTCTGTAGCATCTTGTAGAATGATGTTAAGTGATGGGCATATCCAGAGAATTCAGGAGATGTTTCCCTCTTCTTAACAGGTCCGCACACAGTCAGTGTGACGTATGATGGTGTGCCTGTGCCAAATAGTCCCTTCAGAGTGAATGCCACAGAGGGCTGCCATCCATCACGTGTGAAGGCACAAGGACCTGGACTTACAGAAGCTTTCACAAATCAGCCAAATGCCTTTTCTGTTGTCACCAGGTGACAGGGCCTGTTTGATCTTGAAGGAATATCTGAGGGGAGGAGGAGGGTGGTGGTGTGTGCAGTGCAGGATGCTAAACTCAGTACAAATATTTATAAAAAGGCCAAGCTGTGTCCAGCTGATGACTGTGTGTGCTACTTTAACGTCTACTCTGCTCTGCAAACATTTGACATTAGGGATTGATAGTTACTGAGGAGAAAAATCTAGGAAAATGCGAGTGAGGTAGTGCTGAACAGCTTTGCATGTCAGCACATGCTGAAGACTGAGCATTGGAAGTCAGGATAGCACATTTCCAAAAAGGATGAAAATGCAGCCAGAGCATGTGAAGGCTACAAAACTGCTTTAGAGGCAGGTGATTCTAACAGTGTGTGTTTGTCTTGCAGAGGGGCAGGAATTGGTGGCCTTGGAATAACTGTTGAAGGACCTTCAGAATCTAAAATTAGCTGTAAAGATAACAAAGATGGGAGCTGCAGTGCCGAGTATGTTCCTTATGTTCCAGGAGATTATGATGTTAACATCACTTATGGGGGAGAGCATATTCCTGGTAAGAGCTCTTGCTCAGTGGCTTTCAGAAGAGGGACGAAGTTAAATTATGGGCTCAGAGTTCTCAGTTGGCTGCATCTCCCTTGTGCTGTGGGATGTGTGGTTTTGGCTTTCTACTTTTCCTCAGAATTCAGGCAGGAAAGGCAGTGGCATTTGCTCAAATGGGTACAGATGAGTGGGACAGGACACTAATCTTGACAAATAACTGGTATTATGCACAAGTGGTATGTAATAATTTATGTAATGAAAATAGCCTTTTGGTATGTGGATGCATGAAAGATTCTGTACTGCAGTAAGGGGGTCTAATGGGTGATCCTGTCATGGGGATTTTATTAAATACTGCAATTTTTGGTCACTGCAGAAAGCATAGTAACTGTTCCCTAAACCAGACATTTACCTGTGCATGCATTGGCATGGGATGTTTCCTGTTGGTCCCATTCTCTGTGTTGACATACTGAACTTAGTAAGATATAAGGAAGTGTGTTGCCTCCATCATGCTTCATTCACACTTCTGGTTTCTTTCATGTTTGGTTTTTTTCCTGAGAAGCAGATGGATCACAACAGAATTATTGTTGACAAGTCTGTGAAAATGTAGAAGCACCATCATTACACTAGCTTTTGCAGAAGCAGAGGGATAGTGTGAAGGCCGTGGGGTTGTCATTCCTGTCTGCAGCAGAGGGATAGTAATAAAAAAGCCCAAGGAAAAGTAGAGAAAAAAGACCTTTTGTTCTCTGTAACTGTTGAGTTTGTGGTGTTTAACACTTGCTATGTCAACTTCCAGGCAGTCCTTTCAAGGTTCCCGTGAAGGATGTTGTGGATCCCAGCAAGGTGAAGATAGCAGGACCAGGTCTGGGAACAGCTGTTCGAGCCAAAATCCCTCAGTCCTTCACTGTAGACACCAGCAAGGCAGGAATAGCACCTCTTGAAGTGGTGGTGACAGGACCCAGAGGTAAGAACTAAAGTATTCTGTCTGACTGTGCCCGTATCTGTGTTTGGTCAGGTAACATGGTCCTGGCCCTGCTTGCAAAGGTGGCAATGCCACTTGAATGTGAATTTTCCTATGTTCTTGTTCATCTGTCGTGTGCCCCTTGGCAGCTGACCCACATGTCATGCTGTGAAAGGAGAGATGTGTCTAGGCAGTGTTCCTTTGGACAGTGCTCCTTTGGTGGCTTCAGCTTAATCACATAGTTTTCAGGGCTGGGAGAAATGATGTGAGTAACCATCATCAGTGAGCAATTGTGTGTTAAGTTTTAGGCATCAAAAAGGAAATCCAAAGTCTAACATGTGAACAGTGACTCGGGATACCTGTGTCAGTGGATTGCAGGAGTCTCTGAATCATGGTGAAACTGCTCAGTGGTCCCCAGAGAGCAACGAGGCCCTCGAGTGATATAGCATTAATAGTGTTTTCATTAACCTAGAAAGCTGTGTCTTAGTGGCACAGTCCCTTGGCAGTGAGTACCTGTTGGCTGCAAGTCTCACCTTGCTGGAAGGTGATAGCTGCCTCCCCAGTGGAGTGTAAGGTCATGCTGTGCAGGTGCCCTACAGGTAACTTCTTTAATTCTAGCGGATGAGACGGATTCCCAGGGATGGCGCTCCCCATTGAAAGCAATTTCGGATTTCTTTAAAGGTGGTCCAAAGGGTGACACTGAGACAGGTTTGAACTCTCACTAACTACTGGGAATTTTGGCTCTTGGAAATCCAGTTGGCAACTGCAAGAATCATCTGGAGGAGGGAGTGGGAACCAACAATGTTGCTTTTAGGCTGTGCGTGGCAACTACATACATTTCTTTTGTGCTTGCTTTACTACTAATCCTTTCTGTGTTTTAAAGCCAGCTTGTAATTGTAGACTGCTTTGTGAGTTGATCTGAACTGATATGTCACATAATCTGCCACAGCTTTAGCTTAACACAAAATGAAATAATTGATTCTGCTTTCTTAGGTCTTTGGCAGCTTGCAGGGTGCTCTTGCCTAGGCAGCGAGCCTGCCTTTCTAAACACCTGATTGTGAAAGACTCAGCTGGTGAATGCTACACACCAACTGGCTTTAGGGCTCAATTTTGTGCAGTGAATCCCAGTAATAATAAGTAATCATGTAAACGACAGTTCAGACAATTATAAGCATTACTCATTTTCTGTCTTGAAAGATCTTCAATGCACTTTAAGCAATTGCTCTTGACCTAGACTGTACCAAACGGCAAATCTCTCTCCAGTATTTTCATGCTAGCTTTCATTTACAGCAAGAAGATGGGAGCCCAGAGAGCTGTGGATAAAAAAATCTATCTCAAGTCAATGGCTTTGAATACAAAATAAGGGAAACTGATCATTGATCCATGCCTGTTGCTTTCGTTAAAAAAAAAATTGAAATTTAGCTTTTGCCAGCTGTAAATGAGCAGTGCATCTTGTAGCTTTGTGCAGCAAATGACTGTATTTTAATAGCACAGCTGAGGAAATCATATGTTGCTTTTTTAGGAGTTGTGGGACCTGTTAATGTGGTAGACAATGGAGATGGCACCCACACGGTGGTGTACACCCCTATGCAGGAGGGACCCTACATGATCTCTGTCAAATATGCTGATGAAGAGATTCCTCGAAGGTAAGGTGATAAGAGAAGTTGTGGAGAACTGAAGATTTAACAATACAATTGTGTTCTCCCAGCACATGAGCACCATTTAGGACTGGCTGGGGTCCTTTCTGCTTAACCAGTGCAGCTCCTTGCACAACTTCAGTGTTCAGTGGTATTTTGAGCCCATTGCACCTGCAGCACACAGTGTAGGAGGAGCGTATCCACCTCAGACTGTACTGCAGCAACTATCAGCCATTGACTTAGGAGGAGGGGAAATAATGGGTTTCTCTTTAAGTCCCTTCAAGGTGAAGGTGCTTCCTACATATGATGCCAGTAAAGTGACAGCAAGTGGACCAGGGCTCAGTTCCTATGGCATTCTAGCCAGCCTGCCTGTGGAGTTCGCTGTGGATGCTAAGGATGCTGGGCAGGGACTTCTGGCTGTACAGATCACGGTAAGTGACAAAACCAAGCAGGACAGGAAACATGTTTTCTAGGTGGGCATGAGTCTCTCCTTTCAGAAGTGACCACAGCTTTATCCTCACATATCCAGTGTCCTGGAGACTGGGCTGCTGACTGGACCCTAAGGTCTGGTACAGGAAAGTCTTGCACTCTGCATTTGTGAAGCTCTTGAGAGTACTTTTGTGAAACTTCTGTCTTAAAGTCATCAGATATGCTCTATTTGGCTCTTGCCTAACCTTACACTCTGCAAATGTCCACAATTACTTTCTTGTAAGTTTATGAAAATACTGGCATTTGAAATGGAGGCAATCTTCTAGCAGTGTTCAGCAAGGCCATGAGATAATGACCACTGAGCATCCCATTGTGATGAATTACCACATGTGTCTCCCTCAAGGTTACCAGAAGTCGTAAGCTGCTTAAGGAGATACTGCAGGAATGTTTTGATTTATCTTTGTTACTGCTCTTTCTGAAGTTTCTGGTGCCTGGACTCTGTGGCCTCAGCAAAAAGATGTCTGGTTAGTGGACCATAGCACCCATAGCTGAGCTCTGGCATGCCTAGATCATGGCATGCCTGGTTGTACCTGCCTTTCTGTATTCTTGCTCCTGTCTTGTCTCAATGCCTGCTCAGGTGCACCAAAGCAGTTGCCATTATTCTGGCATGCAGGTGTGCTCTTAAAAGATCCAAGATGCTTATCAGCTCCCAGGCTGGCTGAGGCTTTGAAGATCAAGTTCCACAAGTCCTGTATGGTGGAAGTGCATAGGTGATCCTTCTGGCAGCATTTGTTTGCTTCTTATTCTGAGCTGTTGAGTGTCATATGTTTCACAAGCCTTCCTGACAGAAGTAAGCTCTTTTGTGCTGTACCTAAAATCTCAAGTCCTTTGCAGATTATACTGTACCCCAGGCAATGTTAAGTCATAAAATTCAAAATGGAGACAACATGTGATTCCCTGTAAGCAGGCTTGGAAGACTTTCTAAAATGCTTTGTGCTTTGCAGCTGATGAGAAATGGTAGTTGAAGGGGCTGCATAGACCTGCTTTTAACTATGGACTTTGCAGTGTGTCAGCAGCTGGATGCCTCATGCCAGGAGGGTTGACTGCAGACTCCAGTAATGCATCCCCCTGCCCTCAGACCTTTCAGGGAGCAGCTACCCAGTGCTTACTCAGGACAGAGCTGCACAGTGTGACTGCCCATTTGTGCCTCAGGGACCTGGGAAGTGTTCTTCATTTCCAACAGCAGTACAACAATGAAGCCTGAACTTCTTACAATTAATATAAAGTTCATTAAAATGGCTTGCTGCTCTTATCAACATTCTCATATTAACCAAAGAGTAGTTATTGATAGCACTGATTAATTTATAGTGGTCTGATACCTTTCTGCTCTTAAGTCTGTATTTGTTACTAGTCTTTGAGCAAAATATCTTTAAACTTCAAAAAGCTGCAGTTCTCTCTCTGTTTGAGACCACAGAAGTATGGTTGTGAATAGATTTGATGCTCAGCTAAGGAAATTCAAAGCCTTCATAGTGCTTAAATCTTCTCGTTTGCATTCTTCAGGACCAAGAGGGCAAACCCAAGAGAGTGGACATTCATGACAACAAGGATGGCACTTACACGGTCACCTATGTTCCTGACAAAACAGGCCGATACACAATTGGCATTAAGTATGGTGGAGATGATATCCCCACCTCTCCCTATCGGATCCGAGCATCTCCAGCTGGGGATGCCAGCAAGTGTTTGGCCACAGGTGAGTGTTTGACTCCTCTCTTTGCTGTTGTTTGTTCTGGATGTATAAAGCTGCCTTCTGAGCATGGTACAGTGGATGTGATGGGTGTCAAGACATGCTTGAAATTTGTGTAGTCTGGCTGCTCTTACAGAAGGGGTTTTCCTAAAGATAAAGAAGTGTCCAGCCTGTGGGTGAGCAGGATCTCTTGCAGCCTTTAGCAAAATATGTCAGACTGCCTGGGCTGTTATAAACAGCCAGATGCAACTTATCTGATGCTTATTTTGGCATCAGTAAATCTAGCTGAGAACTTTACTGAGGTTGATTTAAAAATAACACCTATGTGTGTGTCCACTGTATCATACTCCTTGCACAGAGTGTTGCAAGAAGCTTTTCATTCTAAGCAAGAAGAGAATTAATTCTGAGGATGTAAATAGCTGGCCATGTGCTTCTATATTAGCAAAGCCTATTTAGGCTGGGTGTTATTAGTGGAGGTTTCTGCTGCTTTTCTGTCTGGTCAAGATTGGCCCAGGTCTGAACAGGCTTTTGGGAAGGAGAGAACCTAAAGATATTACAATGACTCAGAAAATCATTGCCTTGGTGTAGGGAAGGGATTCCAGATTTGTTGCTGTAGGAGGACACAGGTTTTAAGGATGGGTGTTCATCACATGGTTTTGGGCTGGTCACTGTGGCATGCTCCCACCTTCCAGGAGGCTGTGGCAGGGAGCAGAAGTGACAGGAACTATTTACAAGAATACCACTGAACACTGAGTCCCTTAATTGAAGGATAAAGAAATAAAGTAGGCAAGGCCAAATTGAACAGAGAAACCTAATCTCTTGTAGACCTGTGAGGGTGTGTGGGCATTGTGCAGTTGGAGTGCACCTGAAGCCTGTCCCAGGAGCTGGCTGCTTTCAAGTTGTTTTAAGCAGAAATACATTCCAGACACAATGGAAGGAAAAAAGAGAGATCCTCTCTGCCTCAAAATTTGTTTAAAAGATAGTTTAATGGGTAAATCTGATACTCTTTCAAGTAACTCAAGTCACTAACTATTCAAAGTAACTGAGATGGAGATTACTGCCAGATGCCAGCTAAAATTTCCCATTTCCAAGAAGTGCTTCTGATTCAGTGCTGTAAAGCTGAAACACAATCACTGTAGGAGTAAGTGCTGAAATACTGCCAAAGTATTAAACCAGCAGGTTCATTGCCACTTGAAAATGAGCCATTTACTAGGTAATAAGTGAGGGTCAGAAGCAGGAGTATTCAATATGTACTACTGCAAATAAGATACAATAGTTCTCATTCAAATACAGTGTTCTTCAAGCTAGATTTGATTGCTACAATTTTGGCATTGTTGCATGATGTTCTTTTTTTGGGATGTGTGGCAGAACAGTGGAAAATCATTTGTGGATAATGGTGGAGGAAATGTGGCCATGGCTGCTACTGTGCCCTTTTATAGCTGCTTACACAGGGAGATTTATGTTAAAGCAGTGCAGCTGAGTTGCTGGCTGGGCAGAAGAAAGTGCCTTTGGCTCTGCATAAAGGAGTAGGATGATAAGAGTGTGGGTTAAGGCATTGCTTTCTTCAAACTTAGCTTTTTTCCCCTCTGTTCCTGTCCTGCCTCTCTGTAGAAGAGAAGGAGAACTGGTAGCCAGTTCTTGCACACTACTGTGCTGACCAATTTTACAAATGTCCCTTGTTATACATCTGCTCCCAAAACAGCATCTGTGGCTCCCTAAGACCAATGTCTTGGTGTCATGCTCCCCAGGCACCTTACAGGCGATCTCCCTGGGAAAACCATCCTGTGAACACTTTCTGTAATGAAAATTGCCTTATAGGTCCTGGAATTGCACCCACTGTGAAGACTGGTGAGGAGGTTGGTTTTGTGGTAGATGCCAAATCAGCAGGGAAGGGAAAAGTGACGTGCACCGTCCTCACGCCAGATGGGACAGAAGCTGAAGCAGATGTTGTTGAAAATGAGGATGGGACTTACGATATCTTCTACACTGCTGCCAAACCAGGAACCTATGTGATTTATGTCCGCTTTGGTGGGGTGGACATTCCCAACAGTCCTTTCACCGTCATGGTAAGCCAGTTCTGCTCCAGAAGTACCTCCCACTCAGATTCCTGCTGCAGTGTTTTATTTAGCATTAGGTTAACTCTGTGTGCAAATGTTTGTTCAGTCATTTATTAGGCTAGTGGGAGCTAATGAATCCTTGTTCCTTGCACAGCTTATTTTGAGCAGGCAATACAGTTAAGTGAAGTGGGATAGAAACCATCAGAGGATGAGGACTTGGCTTTTCTGAAGAAATTTGTTTTTCATTTCTTGACCATGTAGTTCTTTTTCTAAATGATGTAAGGGTGATTGTAGTCAGCTTCTACAACTAATTGTGTTGGCCACTGTCAGATACAGTGCTCTGCCCTCTCTGTGTCTCACTTTTTATTAAGTTGACCTCAAAATAAGGAACAGTCTGCTGACAGATCCCAGGGAAGCAGACTCTTAGCTCACACTTAAAAATTATTTGTAAGTGCTAGTTGAACTATTACGGCCAAATTCCCCTTCCCTCTAATTACCTTCCTTCCAATGTGAGTTACTCCCCATTTAGCAAACAATATCCCAGCCCCCTGAGAAGCAAACTAGGTGCCTCTTAGGGCCCAAAGAAGCCCTTCTTTGAAGAACATCTCTGTGTCGGCAAAACAATTTCTGGTCTTGTAATCTCAACCAAAGCAGCTCTGGTGCATCTTGGTCCCTGAAATCACAGGACTGTAATTTTGCTGAGTCCAGGTGGAGCTCGCTGGCAAGTCCCTGGGACCAGCAACTGGCTCTTCCTGTCATCCTGGCAGATTGCTATGGGTGTTTGAAGATTTCCTTGAGAGAAATGACTCTCTTGGTCACTGCTCAAGGTTCACCACAGGAAATGCCTCTCAAGGTCAGGGAGCCCAATCCTGGCCAGCCAAAATTCCAGCTTCCTAGCTGACTGAGACAGTGTGTGTTTGATTTGGGTGTCTCAGCTAGGGACAGAGAACACTGAAACAGCAGCATTTCTGTTTTGCATTGGTTTTCTTAGTGGAGTCCATCCATGCAGAAGTTTCCAGTGTGTTATTTTATTAGGGTGGTTTGCAGTGGTGTAAATGGGCACACGGGGGTCTGGGATGGCTGAGCCTGGGGGAGAGCTGCTTGTGTGGATGTCAGTCCCAGCCACTCATTTAGGGTTAATGGGGGAGTTGGGAATTTGCAAGTCATCCTCTTGGCACGCATGGTTAGAAGAGTGGCTGCGCCAGGGGAAAATACATTCAGTGTCTTGACAACGCAGTCCCAGCTATGAATCAGAAGAATGGCTTTGCTGCTATGGCTGGACGTGGGCTGGGTCATTCACCCAAGTGCACGAGCCGGAGCAGCCTTCCCATACAGCCGCCTCCCCTGCCTCCCAGCTGGCACTTCATGTTGCACAGCGTTCAGGAACTCTCATCTTAGGTTTAAACCTTTCCTTTCCCTCATTGCATCAGTCCCAGAAGAAAGCAACTCTGATATTCAATTCCACCAGTGTTCAGGCACAGCTTTCCACTTCCCTCCCAAGCATCCAACAGTGGCATGTACTGGCTTTGTCCCCTTGCTGTGCCACTGGTGGCTTCCCCCAGTGCTTGCAGATAAGGGCAGTTTCCCAGCTTCCCTGACTGGATCCAGGTCTTTGCCATGGCGAGAGGAGTGGGAGGGCTACACAGTGGGAGGAAGGTGTTGAACTGGAGCTGTGTGTTCCGAACTGTGGAAGGTGGGAATGCCTCCATGCCAGAATAACATCTAATAACAACTAACCTGCCTCTACCCCTGCCCAGGCTGTAGATACAGATGATGTCGCCACACGGTCGCAGGAACCAGTGGGTGCTTCCCCCCCCGGATTCCACCCTTGGGTACACAATTTTTTACATTTTTCAGCTCCCCATCTCTGTTGAATTTCAGATGACAGCCTGCTTCTTGGGACTGCTTGATCGCTCTGGTCATTGTGTTCATTCTTTCTGTTTCATCAATTGTTCTTGGGATCCAGACCTTGTTTTTTCTTTGCTGCTTGAAGGGAGTCTCCAAATAAACTCATGTAAACATGAAGAGGATCATTGCACTCACGGCTTCCACTTCTGAAATGTCTACTGTTGGCAAAAGCACCCTGAGTGCACTGCTTTTTTTTTCCCAGTAAAATCACAGTGTCTTGAGTTCAGAGTCACATTGTGAAACTTTTTTCTTTTGTCCATTTTGTGTTGCAATCATTCTGCCCCATTTAAAAATCACTTTCTCTTCCAGGCCTTAAGCAACTAAATCCTTCCAGATGGAGCCACTCTGGGTCTTGTGTGTGCTACATTGTCTTCCATCCCTTTGTGTTCCATTTTTATCTCTAACTTTTTTCCAGCATGTCTTCCATCCGCACCGTGTTTGATTTGCTCTGCTCTGCGGTGTGGTGTTGTGAAGGAGAGCTTGGCCGGACACTGCTCTGGTTGAGCCCAGTCCTTGGCTGGCTGCAATAATCACCGCACTCTCTCTTCTGCTTGTGCTTGCAGTGGAGTTGCTCAGTGCTCATTTGCCTCTACCAGCCTTTTTGAAGTGACCCATCTTTTTGCTTGCTTTAGGTTACAGAAGAAGCTTATGTCCCGGTTGGAGACATGAACGGCATGGGATTCAGGCCCTTTGATATGGTTATCCCATTTGCTGTAAGGAAAGGAGAAATAACAGGTACCTGGAGCGCCTCTCCGGGAGGTTTATGCTTTTTGTTAGTGTGTTTATCCATTTGCAGCTAACAGACTGGGTGGTCTAGACCACAGTGTGTGTGGGAGGTTTGTATCCTGACAGCAACTTAGCTGTTTGATTTCACATCGAGTGGCACCCACTGAGGATGAGTAGGGTACACCCCTTCAATGGTTTGAGTTAAATGAGAGAATTCTCAGTGCTAGGCTTTGAGCTACTGCACAGTAGGGCCTGTTGATGCTTTTTCACTTGTGGAGCAGCTACATGCATCCTTGATAAGCTCCAGGATTTCTTTTCTGCAGATGCTATAAAGCAGTTAATTCTGCATTCTTGTTACATACCTTCTCCAAAGCAGGTGACCCTTTTTCTACAGGTCTGGTAGTTGAGAATATCGCTCCAGTAGCACCCTGGTTGCACTAAGCTCCTGCACACAAGGCCTGTGTCCCCTCTGCCCTCTAGCTCAGCAGTCCCACCCCAAGCCCTGCCCTGTCCCAGCTTGAAGGAACAGTCAATTTTTCCTTTTTAGAAGTGCAGCAGAAGAGGGAACATCTTGCTACGAGGTAGATCAGCCACTTTTTATGTGGCTTGCTGTGAAAAGCTCCGTGGCTGCGTGAAACAGCCCTGCCTGTAGAGTTTGTAAGGTCACAGGACCGTTTGCCAGATGTCTACCACTGCCTTGTATTCATGTAGCTTAAGTAGAAAACGTGTCTGGTTAGTGTTCCCATTAGTCTCCTATTTGTGCCTGTGGGCAAGGAATTCAACAATTTAAAATGCTTGTTTAAAATGGCTAGACAATTCTCTGTGGGTGGGAGAGGGGAAGCAGGCAGCTTTTCCTTCTGTAACTCTCATGGTGGCCTTTTGTAGGTGAAGTACACATGCCCTCTGGAAAGACAGATACACCAGATATTGTGGATAACAAAGATGGCACAGTAACAGTGAAATATGCTCCTACTGAGGTTGGGCTGCATGAAATGCACATAAAATATATGGGAAATCACATCCCAGGTAAGTCTGACAAAGCAGGCGATGCAAATCTGAGTGCATAGTCCTCTTGATGCATCTGCTCCCTGGTGAGGTTCTATAGCTAAGTGTACATGCTGTGGAAAGATCTGCCCAGGATATTTTACCATTCAGCAGCCCTTTCTCTGCAAGCAGTCCAGAGAGAACAAAAGCAAAGAAGTAAGTGCTAGCACATATGAGCTTCCATTGTGGCTTAATAGTACCAGCCAGGCTTAAAATGGATTTTGGTTTTGGGAAACTAGCTTTTGTGGTGTTTTTTTGTGAAGAAGAAACATACAATTTTCTAACTACCAGTTTTTCAGGCTGAAATTTACTGCCATGGTGTTCAACAAAACTACTGGTTACAGTGTGTGTTTATCCTTAGAACTGCATTGGGCAAAAAATCTCAAAATTGTGGAGAGAACTGATGGGCTAAAATACAGTTACTCTTTCCATCTTATTGCAGTAAGATAAAACACACATGCACATTATGCTGCAATCTTTCTTTCTTCCTGGCTGCTTCTTAACGAACAGAAACCACTGCCTTTCATTCCATTTCTCTTCTTTTGTCCTAGCTTCACAAGCACCCCAGTGAAAGCACTGCCTCGCCTGGAGGCTGTAACTGCCCTGCGGATCTCCCAGCATGCTGCCTGTGGGGGCTGGGCAGAAAGGGGCAGGCCTGTAGAAGGATATGCAGACATGAGACAAAATACCTTCAGCACTGCCTGAGAGGGACTGCTGGTTCTGTTTGTACAGAAACACAGGACAACTTAGGCTGAAGTAGGGAGCTCAGTGATGTGATGCATGGTGCTACTTCAGCCTCTTCAGCACTTTAAGGATATAGCACCTCCACAGGTGCTGACCTGTCTGATACATTGGTTCACTAAGACCATTACCCTGTGCTGGGATAGAAAGATGATGTGCCATAATGTTTCTTACTTGAAGGTTTTTCATGAATCAAACCTTTTACTGTCTCAGCTGCAAAATCTAACTTTGGACAGAAGAGCTATCTGTGCCTTTTTCCGAAACCATTATTGGCTGTTGGTGACTGTACTTTTTGTTCTCGTGCACCAGCTTAGCTAATCTGAGGCTGGCAAATACATTTTTGGATACCATTCAAATTTGTTAGTTCAGGTTCGTTGAGTCAGACAATGTGCTGTGCTGTTCCTAATTCTGAGCTACCGAAATTCGGAATCGGTGCCTGAACTGAAAGCCTGCTTCTGAGTCATGTACTGATTTAATGTGCTAAAAATAAACTTGCACCCTTTACAACCCTTTACAACATCATTTAAGTTTATCTCTGGTAACCAGAGTAACACTTACTCTTCCGTGACTGAATGTGACCCAAATTGTGAAGAAGTGTTTTGAGGATGGAAACGGAGACTTACTTGGTTTTTAAGTGCATTACAGTCACAATAAGGTTTTTCAGATACCATGTAATGAGAAGGGCATTCAAGAACATGGATATCAGTTCTTGTAGTCCAGACTACTCATCTTTAAAAGTGCTTCTTTTTGGTTTTTTTCCCATTTAGAGAGCCCTCTGCAGTTCTATGTCAATTACCCCAACAGCGGCAGTGTGTCTGCTTATGGGCCTGGCCTCATTTATGGGGTTGCCAATAAACCAGCAACTTTCACGATTGTCACAGAAGATGCAGGAGAGGGTAAGTCAGTTCTTTAGACCCATTCTACCCTAAATTAGGAACTTCTTGGTAGTGCAGTGTGCATTGGCTTTAATTTACATTCATCTGTGCAACTCTGAACCTCTGATGTGACACAAATGACTTACGCAAATATCAGGCTGTAACTTGCAGTAAAAACTGATTTATTAGCCCTTCCTGAGAGCAGTAGATGTACTCTGTGGTACAGGGTGCAAACTATTTGTTTAATTAAAAATAAATTGAAAGCAGCTTAAATCTAGTGGATGATGACTAGGTGTGGAATCACTGTTAGGTAAATCTAAAGACTGAATAGAACTGTGGCCTGGTGTGAGCTGGTTTTGCTGCTGGCCTTTGAAAACTTGCATTTAAGCTCCATTTTCAGTACCGGGTACTGGATATTTCTCTTTGGACCAAGTCTTTGAACCTGGTGTTCACAAAGATTTACAGAAGTGTCACTCTGCTTTTTTCCTAGGTGGGTTGGACTTGGCTATTGAAGGACCTTCAAAAGCAGAGATCAGTTGCATTGATAACAAAGATGGGACGTGCACAGTCACATATCTGCCTACTCTACCTGGGAACTACAGCATCCTGGTCAAATACAATGACAAACATATTCCAGGCAGTCCATTCACAGCCAAGATCACAGGTATAAAGTTTAAACTTTTGGAAGCACTTCATATTAAAAATTAACCTCTGATAGCATGGGGAACCTGGTTTGTGGCAGGAATTTGAAGTCCTCTGACCTGTTCTGCACTTAACCTTGCAATGTTTTCTGACTTGTTTCTCTTTATGCATTCAGATGATAACAGAAGACGGTCTCAGGTTAAGCTTGGTTCTGCTGCTGACTTCATGTTGGACATCAATGAGACTGATCTCAGTCTCCTAACAGCCAGCATTAAAGCCCCATCTGGTCGTGATGAGCCTTGTCTTCTGAAGAGACTGCCCAATAACCACATTGGTAAGCTCTGAGAGATTACTGTGATAGCCTTTACTCCACTTTGCTTTGCTGTGTAAAATGACTTCTGTGCTCCTTCCCAGAAGAGTGTTATCCAACCAAGTAGTTGGTAGTGTTTGCTACAATAGTCCAAAGACAGAAAAGTATGAAGAGTGGCCTCTTGTCTTAGCTTGCATGTGATGTGCCAGGTTGTGATTGAAGTGGATTTTGTCAGTGTATATGAATGGCCTTGTGGTCCACTTGAGAGCGACACTTCAACATAAGAGTGTGCTCTTCCAGTATTTCATTTCTTGGTGTTATTAAGGCATTTAAATCAAGAATAACATTAATAAAAACTGAATAAATTTCTCACATTTCTCTGCTTTGTAGGCATCTCATTTATTCCACGGGAAGTAGGAGAACATCTGGTTAGCATCAAGAAAAACGGGAGCCATGTACCGAACAGCCCTGTAACAATCATGGTGGTCCAGTCTGAGATCGGGGATGCCAGACGGGCAAGAGTGTTTGGACGTGGCTTGGTAGAAGGACGAACCTTTGAAATGTGTGACTTCATTGTAGACACAAGAGATGCAGGTTAGTTCCCTCACAAGGGATCATGAGATGCTCTGAGATACATATTGACTCTACACAAGAGCACTGCCTTCCTCAGCATGCAACCACCAAGTCACAAGCTGCAAAGCAGCAGCCACCATGAAACACAGCTGTTAATATTATTGTCAGTTATTAACCACAGGAAGCACTATTAACTTAGAATATGCTTTGTAAGGTCCTGGCTCATGTCTTTGTTACAACCAACAGGGACTGTCGCTGGGGTGGTGCTGGCTCTAGTATCATCTGGTACAGCAAGAAGGAAATGAGGAAGATACTTACTTCCCTGTTGGTTTAATGTGGAGCCTTGGATAACTTTTTAGCTTGGAAAATAATTTTTCAATATTATTGAAATAATGTCAGTGTAATATAGTCAGAGAATTTTAGGAGCTGAATGCATGCTGTGCCTCAACATCTGACTGATTAGGAGTACAGAAATGCCATTAAAGCATCATGCAACTCCCATGTGTCCATTATGATAGAAACCTACCAACCAGTGCCTGCTATGGGTTTGGACTATTACGTCAGATTTAGAGTAGAGCTTTGGAAATCTGAGGCTTAACCTATCTATATTGTAGGTTATGGTGGGATTTCACTGGCAGTTGAAGGACCCAGCAAGGTAGAGATCCAAACTGAAGATCTAGAAGATGGAACTTGCAAAGTGTCCTATTTTCCAACTGTACCTGGTGTGTACATTGTATCCACTAAATTTGCAGATGAACATATTCCAGGTAAGTAGAAGTGTTGGTCAAATTTTTGGTTAGTACAACAGAAGTCTTATCTGGCTGACCAGTGCTCTGGGGCTGTGGGTGGGCTGTGTGATCTGCCTTGGACCATAAGTCCCAAATATTCGAGGAGGTTCTCGCCAAGCAGCAAGCATCCAAATCATTCTGGTATATTTGACTTGGGCCTGACTGTTAGTTTGGTATAGAAATTCCCCTATGATCCCCTACAAGTCAGAGGAAGCTTTCATTTCTGCTCTCAATGGAGTGTGTAATAAGCAGAGGAGGAATGACTCACTGTGATACTTACAGGCAGCCCATTTAGTGTGAAGATAAGTGGTGAAGGAAGAGTTAAGGAGAGCATCACACGAACAAGACGGGCTCCCTCTGTAGCAACAGTAGGAAGCATATGTGATCTGAACCTAAAAATCCCAGGTAAGCAACAACATCCTTATCCCCAAAACCACAACTTGCACTTGTGTAGCATGGGGTACTTGAAGCAGGGAAAATACAAACTTTACAAACAGTTTTGTAAAGACATCCTCATATTAATATAGCTTAGGGAAGAAACACTGGTAATGTGTCTTTTCAGACAGTTAAAAATAAGCATAACCATGATCAACACATGGAGAAATAAGTACTTGTGAAGCCCTTATTTAATTTATTCTGTGTACAGCAGGCTGGAGAATGGGCTGCACAGCTCACTTCAGCTCCAGGGTTTTAAGATCAAGTTGGCTGTTAAATGTTTGTACTGCTGTCTGGAAACTGAATTGTGTAGGCCAGGTTTAGCTGGCTGCACTTACCCAGCCACTTCATTTGCCTCTGTAGCACCTGGAAAGCTGCAACTGGCCAGGTTTTCTGCTCAGAAGCACGCACGTAGCTGAGCATGCAATGAGCATCTGTATGCCTCTTCTGTTACTTGTACTGGATAATCATTTGAGCTCAGGTCCTGCTTCCAATACCCTTTGTCATTTTCTAATCTGCATTTTTTATTCTCTTCTTGCTAGAAATTGATTGTGCCGATATGACGGCCCAGGTAACCAGTCCCTCTGGGAGAAACTTTGATGCCGAAATCGTAGAGTGTGACAAAAACACCTACTGTGTCCGCTTTGTGCCACAAGAAATGGGGGTCCACACTGTGGATGTCAAATACAAAGGGCAGCCAGTGCCAGGCAGCCCCTTCCAGTTCACTGTGGGGCCACTGGGCGAGGGAGGAGCCCATAAAGTGAGAGCTGGAGGCCCGGGGCTGGAGCGTGGAGAGACAGGTGTTCCAGGTGAGTCATGTGCTCTCAGGTGTGCAGTGCAATGTTTTGGCTAACAGGAGCCTCCTGGCTAAGCAGTACCTCCCAGGGTAATGGGATGAGCTACCATTCTTCAAATACACTCAGGTACGGAACTTTACAGTCTGTTAGGAGGAAGCTGCGACCCAGCAGCAGCAGCAAACGTACTCTTGTGTGTGCTCTTGTGTGCTTCAACAGCTGAGTTCAGCATATGGACACGGGAAGCTGGAGCTGGAGGACTGTCTATTGCTGTAGAAGGCCCAAGTAAAGCAGAAATCACCTTTGATGACCATAAAGATGGATCTTGTGGTGCATCATATATAGTTCAAGAGCCAGGTATGTACTGAGACCAAATCACATGGAAACAACACTGATTGTGACTTTCAATGAAACTAAGGACATTCACTGCTTCTCTTCTCTCTGCAGGCAACTATGAGGTGTCCATAAAGTTCAATGATGAACACATTCCTGACAGCCCCTACCTGGTTCCTGTCATCGCCCCCTCCGATGATGCTCGCAGGCTCACTGTCACTAGTCTTCAGGTGAGACATAAGGAAACATCTCTACAACTTACCACAGAGACTGATTTTGTCCTTGTTCTCCAAAATCAAAGTGGTTGTCCTTTGTTCCTAGTAATAGCCTTGCCCTGATTGGTGCTTGTTTTCAAGCTCAGCTTGCAGCCAGAGAGATTTTTGGCAGCTGGCACCTGGGTAACTCTGGCTAGCCAGAGTTCAAAGGCAGAAGGCTCAGTTGAGAGTGTTACAAGTGACAAGTTGGGAATTGGAATAAGAGGCTTCAGAAATAGCACTGGAGGAGGGAAGACATGTTTCTCATTCCATTAGCTAGGGGAAGGCCAAGGAGAACTGAAACTTAGAGGTGAACCATTAGTGATCATGCTGTGGTACCAAGTTCCTCATTTGGCACGTGTATGAAGACCTGCATGTCCATGGGTGAGGTAGCGCAGGGCTCCATGGCTGGCACATCACTGCAGCCTGGCCAGGCAGACAGAGGTGGCCCCACCATGAGATCAGGGTGCAGATTTGCTCTGGCTGATGTCACAAAACCACAGAGTCACAGCTCAAATGATTCATGAACGTTAGTGAATCTGAGAGTGAGTCACAGCTTTGTAGCTGGTCTGGGCTCATCTGGTAACCTCACTATATAATTTGTGTATGTGTGTGGTTACAGGCATTAAAATACAAGTAACATTAAAGGCCTGACTGAAATCTCCAAAGCCAGAAGCTTGGATATGAGACTGAGAATCTGTGTCTGAATATACTGTACCTCAGTCCTCCTTGAGTGGTGATTACTACTTCAGTTGAGGCTTTTTTTGCCTATGTCCCAGCTGTGATCCCCAGGAGTTTGCCTGGGCTGCAGGAATTCTCCACCTCAGCTGTGTAAATGAACCATGACAGCCTGATCAGATTAGTATCTCTTCTAACCAGGAGTTACAAGGGCATTAATTAGTCACTGTGGTATTGATGTTTGCCTTGTGTTTCATTTAAAGACTCTTTGACAGGAATACTCACTTCAGTTAAGTCCTGGAGAGGCAGATAAAGCTGGCTATTCTGTAACGGAGTGCATTGTGCAGCATCAGCCTCCACTAAACCCACATCACGAACTTTTTATACATTGTACCTCAGTTCTACTCAGTTGCATTTATTTCCCTCTTCAGGATTTAGTTGAAAACAAAATTAGGTAAAGTATGTGAAGTGTGAGATATTACTGCTGGATAGCTGCATGGGCTGTGCTGGTCAAGGACCACTGTGGCTCAGATATGGAGCTGCCTTGCCTTCCACCAATGGCCTGACAGCACCACAACATCTGGTTTCGTGTTTTAAATTACTTTCTCATGTTTGAGACGTCTTGTGGTGGCATTCTAAATGCAGCCTCTTGTGGCAAATATAAACATGCATATTACTCTTTCAGATATTTGGATTATCAGAGGCTTTTCCCTGAATGGGCTGAAAATGGAGCTATAGCTTAAGTGTCCTTTAACTCAAGTGCCTGAATACCAAGGACTGACCTCAGTGATAACTGGTGACTAATATTGTAAGCCTGCCTCTCTTTGACGTGGCACAATTGTCTGGCTTCCAAAAACAGTCTGTTACCATGGGAAAAGTCAGCCTAGCCAATGTGGGTGACTCCTGAATCAGCCACCCCCTAAGAGGGAGAGAGCTTCTGATTTGAGAGTTAATGCAAGTCACAACTTAATGCCTTCTGTTAAAATCTAAAAAACTGTCATGCTGAAGTGGTTGTTTCCCCACCACAAATCTTGTGCTGTCTGAAACAAAAGTTTAAATTTGATAATCTGACTGTTGCATTCTCAGGAGTCTGGATTAAAAGTTAATCAGCCAGCATCCTTTGCTATAAGGCTGAACGGGGCAAAGGGCAAGATCGATGCTAAAGTCCACAGCCCCTCCGGAGCTGTCGAGGAGTGCCATGTGTCTGAGCTGGAGCCAGGTGAGCACAGCTTGATAATGATCAAAACAGTTGCATGACCTCCAGTACATTCTCCACACAGAGAATTCAGTTCCTTTGGCTTACGAACAGTGTGTCCCAGGGATGAGCATGTTGCTTGGAAAATGACTTTTTGGTGTCGAGAGCTGGTCACTCAGGGTTATGTCCATGTTTTTCCATGAACTGACTGAGCCCCAACTTGTGTAAGACAGAGGTATTTAAGTCTTGGCTTGCCAGTGAAAGTACAGTCACATTAATAATAAATGAAATATGATGTGGTTGTTAAATTTAACCAGGGAAGAAGTTTATTTCTCAAAGCTATGCTTCTATCTTTGATGAATAGTTTAACTCTCAGTCACTCCTTCATATGAAATGTCAAGGAAGCTGTCTATAAGCAAACACTACAGAAAGCTCAACACCTGTTTCAGCAATGAACTTTTCTTTTTCATTTGAAGTCTGTATGAGTTATGGTCTGTACTATGAACAGACAGCAGCTGTCCAGCTGGGGGTGATCAGTCCCGCCTCTGAGTTAACATGCAATCAAAAATGTGAAATATCTGAGTTAACACGCAATCAAAAATGTGAAATATCGGCAAATTGATAAATTACTTAATTAGATAAAGGTGTGATGTCAGAGCAGCACACGCAGCTTGCTGGTAAGATTTGCCTTGCTCTGACCAGCTGCTTTTCTTCTACACACTGCTCCCTTAGCTGCCGACAGATTGGGCTGTGATTCAGTTGTCATGTTTAGTGCACGAGTGAGGCAAATAACCCTAAAATTCACCCTGCAGACTAGATGACAGCTGAGATCAAGTCCTAGTGAACAAGGTGAAAACGCAAGCTGTAAAACCTTCTGTGATAAATACAGCATTTTCCTGCTTAAATACTAGTTTAGCAGCTTGTGTAGCTGAGTTCATTTAAACTGGGAGCAAAATATGTCAAAGGCTTTCAGAAACTCGGGTTGCTAATCAGCCATGTGTTGGGTTTAATTGGTGGTTGATGGTTGGATTGTTACCTCTGATTTGTCAGAAGAGCCCCTTCTCTGTTGCAGATAAATACGCTGTTCGGTTCATCCCCCACGAGAATGGCATCCACTCCATCGATGTGAAGTTCAACGGGAGCCATGTGGTGGGCAGCCCTTTCAAAGTGCGTGTGGGCGAGCCCGGCCAGGCGGGCAACCCCGCCCTTGTCACGGCCTACGGATCCGGCCTGGAGAGCGGCACCACGGGTAACCCTTCTCCTACAGCCCTGCTTGCACTTGGGCTTTGAGACAGAACCTATTTCTAGGCATACTTTTACATGACTTCACCTGCTAAGGCAGCTGAACTAACCCACATTCTCTGCTGACCTGAGTGCAGGCTAATTTTACCTTCTAGCATGCGCTTCATGTCTTATAACCATCACTCACAAGTCTGCAGTCTATACGGAGCCCTAACAAACGTAAAACTTCTGTAAATTAGCAACTGCAACACGCATTCCCTGAACTGCTGGTTAGCAGCTGGGCTACAGCTCTGCTGGTTAGCTTAGCTCCACATCAGTGGTCCCTCAAGCTCTGGAGATGCTCTGGCTCCCTTCCACACATGAACACATCATCTGCGTTGGCTGTCTAGATGGAGGAATCTTGTTTAACTTGTGTTAATTAAATGGGTATGAGGGTGTACCCTGTTACCTTCCCTTTGGTGCTTGCACCTCTAAGAAATCTCAAGTGAAAGGCAGTAGGATGTGTAAACCCTAGGGAGAAGGTGGGTTGTTCTGTTGGTAGTGTGCTATGCATGGTCCAGATGCAGCATGAACAGTCTCTTCTTGGAAATCTAACACCTCGTTGTCTGCTGTGGCTGCCTCATCTGATAGTTCTCAACTCAAGAATGTAGGGTTTAGGGTTTGTTTTTTCATTTCTATGATTTGTGGCCTTAGTAAGAAAGTAGGAAAACATTCCAGGATATGCACTTTGATTTATTTAATTGTGTTCTTGCTCAGGCCACACACACAGGTAAATAGCAGAGTAAAACTGATTATTTTTCTTTCATTTTTTTGTGTAAGGGAATAGCTAGTTCATCTTGTTCTAGCCACTGCTGTCTCCTGTGGATTCCATTTCATAGCTCTTTTCTCTCTGTGGAAAAAAAAAAGGCAGTTATTCAGTCAAGGTTTTTGCTGTTCTGGAGGAACCAAGCAGTTGGTTTTGGAAACATGTAGATACACTCTATAAAATAAAGATGTAGCTTGAGCTCCTTTAATAGGTGGAAGCAAAAGCACTCATTAATACCAGCCAATGATGCATCAGGGACAGGGGAATATTTCTTCATCTATAAAGTTGCTTGGGGTTGTTTTTAATCTAAATAGACTGTTTAATTTCAGCAAAGCTGTTCTGTGCCCCTTTGTTGAATCCTGGCCACTGCCAAAAGCACGGTGCCCTGGGAGCCTGCTGAGCAGCATTTCAGAACAACGACCCAGTGTAGGGATTTCAGTGGCTGAGCACCTGAACTGTCCCCCTGGGAGGGCTGAGCATCTGCAGCCTCCAACAATGCAAGCCTTCATCTGGGGCACAGGAAAAAGCAGTGCCTCTGGAGCAAGAACTCTTAGCAAGCAGCTGTGACGCTTGCTGGCTTTGAGAATTAACTTCTCTCCTGTTGAGCAGGGCATTGCAGGCTGGTGCCTGACCTCCTGGGCTAGCAGTGCCAGGGGCATGGACTGCTGGAGCACTGGAAGATGGCACAATGCTCTGTGGGAGCTAGGCTCTGCCAGAATTGCGACACAGCAGCCTCTTTTTTGGGGAGGCTAGAAACTTCTCCCAAGTTTATTTCCACATCTTCATGCTTCCATCGCAGCAGCAGTAAACTTTCCCATGGCCATCTTGGTTTTGTGTGAACCAGAGCAGTTTATTCCTCCTCAACAGTTGTCTCATGCAACAGCCCAAAGATCATAAATATTTGAGGCCAGAGTCTGACAGTAAATTATTTGAGGACTGAAAGCCTTACTTAATTTTTTTCTTGTGTTGCTGGCATTGTGTCATTGGCTTAGTATTAGCAGCAATAATTCAGCTGTGTTAACCAGATGCTGTAATTAAACAAGCTTTTGTTTCCACAAACTGGTTGGACTGCTGTTATTGAGCAGTTCAAACATCAATCTCCTCCAGGCCATCTCCTGCCCCTTGTTTCTCCTGCTCTCTTGTGGGCTGCTTTACAGTTCAGGCAGTGAGACAGCCCTGAGCTCTCACAAACTTAGCCATACTGAAGCTATGTGGGTGTGGACACTGATGCTAAGCAGAAAAGCTCTTGTTTTTTCTGTAAGCCAGTTTTTTGATACCAAATTACTTCCATTTGGGTCCTGAAGGCCTCTCAGGACCCCTTCTCCCACACAGTCACATAACCTAACTGGAGGAGGGAGCAGGATGAAGCTGGGGGGGCTGCCAGGGGTGCTGAGCTCCATTTTGGGCTGGCCTGTGCAAGGCTGCTGGGGTGGATGTGGTGTCCCTCCCTGTCTGCAGCCTTGGGCAGCCTGATCTTGCACTGAATTACCCCTTATTTAATGTCTGAGGCTGCGTGTGTAACGTCGGGCGTGAGGAAGAGTGTGTCTCACTGTGCTACGTCTTTCTAGGACTGCAATCGGAGTTTTTCATTAACACGACCAAGGCTGGTCCAGGTACCCTCTCTGTTACAATTGAAGGGCCATCAAAGGTGAAAATGGACTGCCAGGAAACTCCAGAAGGTTACAAAGTCATGTACACACCCATGGCTCCAGGAAACTATTTAATTGGAGTTAAATATGGTGGACCTAACCACATAGTGGGCAGCCCTTTCAAGGCAAAGGTTACAGGTAAAAAGCTAACTAGTATTTACTCTGTGCCTGAAGCAGGTCATGTCATTCAGCAAAAAATGTCCTCCCAAGACAATGTGGTGTTCTGGTCTAGATGCTGAAACACATGAGAAGCAAAACATTTCTCCCCATCACCTCCAAAGCCTAGATGAGGGGTCTCGGGAGCAGCTACAAAAGCAGTAGTCACAGAGCTTGGCAGCTTGACTCGGTGATGGGCCATAAAGCAGCTTTATGGCATAATATTAAGTCCTGATCTAGTGCTAGGGTCTTGCATGGGTAGCAGGGAAATATGACTTACTTACCCATTTCCCCCCATCCCCAAAGTTTGAAACCTGCTCACCTGTAGCCTGTGTTGCCTGTCTTGATCTCATTTTGGTGCAGGTATCACCTAGCCAAAGGTCAGTAATGTCTGGGAGGCTCCTAGGTGAAGTGAGGAAGGCTGGTTTAGGAAGCTTGTTCTCTCTCCAGCACTGTGTTTAAGCACAGGCTGAAGCTCATCTCAACTGCTGCCCCTGAACCCTCTTGTGGTGCCTGTGACATGGTGATGTTCTTGGGAGAGAGTGGCAGGGACTGCACTCCCCCAGGCTGGGACATGCTCTGCTTTCAAAATGGGTTGTTGCAAAATTGCACCTGCTTTTCTGCCAACTGAAGTAATTTTTGGCATTTGGTGATTGGAGCACAATTAACTCTTCTTAAGCAGCCCGCTTTGCTTAATGAATCTTGAAGTTCCTGTGGTCCTTTAGCCACTTGAGGGCTCTGGGGTGGGATTGTTGCCAGTGGTGCTGGAGGATGTCAGCTTAAAAGCCTAAGTAGGAAATTGCTCCTCTCCAAAAATGCATTTTGGATGCAGAATGCATGCTAGTCATTAGGAGGGTTTCAAAAGCTCCTTGTGAATGCCTTTCAGATGGGGCAAATCTGAATGTCAGAAACCTTTTCTGTTTCCAGGACAGCGACTGGTTAGCCCGGGCAGTGCCAATGAAACCTCTTCCATCCTGGTAGAGTCAGTGACAAGGTCATCGACTGAAACTTGCTATAGTGCTGTTCCCAAATCCACCTCGGATGCCAGCAAAGTGGTTTCCCGGGGAGCAGGACTCTCAAAGGCTTTTGTGGGTCAGAAAAGCTCGTTTTCCGTGGACTGCAGCAAAGCAGGTATGGATCTGGAAACCAGACAGATGTTCAGGGTCACTGGTTTAACTGGGCATTTTTTTCCCTAAACCAACTTGCAGAGTTAAATTCAGAGCTTGAGGTAATGATCTAGTACTAAAGAAAAATGCTAAATACTATACTGTGCTCACCAAGTCAGTCCTAATGCAGAGTCTGTAAAGATGCCAGTTTCTCTCCAAATGGCTTCGTCTGAGCCTGGTGCACTTGATAGAACCACAGGATTATGGCATGAGAACAGACAGGTTGCTGAACTTAAGCAACCCTTGTGGTGCATTGTAGCATGTAATGCACAGTGTTCCTGTAACCTTTTGATGCTCATCATCATCATCTAGGAGTTCTGTGGTGGGTGGATTACAGGCCAGCTGTGTCCACTGGCCCCTGCTATTAAGTTCTGAAGTACTTGTAAAGCAATACCAGCTTGTTTTCACAAGCAGCATTGATGTCTCCTGTGCTCTGCTTAGATAGTGGTAACCCGTCAGGTCTGGCAAATAGCACAGATAAACCCTTGCCTCTATGAGGTTGCAAGTTTTTTAATATAAAATTCCTTAGATTAATCTGAGGTATGGCTCAGCTACCACTCTGTGAATTAAAATAACAGAATCCATGTGTTACAGAGCCAATATATTACGATACAACCGCGCTGCCTTGTTTAAGCTCGGGGGTATTAACAGTTGTGTGTTTTGCTGTAGGTTCCAACATGCTGTTAGTTGGCGTCCATGGACCTACAATACCATGTGAAGAGGTGTCCATCAAGCATTTGGGCAGCCATCAGTACAACGTCACTTACGTTGTCAAGGAAAGGGGTGACTATGTCCTGGCAGTGAAGTGGGGTGACGAGCACATTCCTGGGAGTCCCTTCCACGTCACCGTTCCATAAATGCGCTCAATGTCGGGCAGTCTCTGCGTTCGCAGTTCAGATGTAGAGTTGTACTGGGTGCAGTCCTGTTGCAAAATGCAGTTTCTAGATACACACAGCTCACATTTCAATAGTCAGATATAAACTCTGTAACTGTTTGTACAAGCATTTCACTTCTATCCTACTTACCAACCTAATGTCAATCTATTTAATATCTCCTCAAATTGTACCTTTGTAGTACTATCGGGGTCACTGTTAATGTTTGGAGAATCATGTGGATGACTAGACACTAATTTCCCTTGCGGATGTTAAAGACTTTAGATGTTAATTGAAAACTGGAATTTGTCTTTGTAATTGGGTATCTTAACTACTGATTTTATTTGACTGGAGACTTAACATTTTAGTTATGGAATATGACTTGGGCTGTCCCCAGTTCAAATTCTTTTCTGTAAAGAAATGAGGTAAAACTGGTACTATAATAGGTGCCTTTGTATACTTGATCCATTTTAACACTTAACATTATACAAAGCTACTCTAAGTAGCTTTACCACTCAAATCTAAAATGTTTCTGAAAATGCTTTGCTAATGGTTTACATTTAGAAAAAGTTTATCTTTTATAGCAAACCAAAAGCAGACTGAAAATTACTTCCTGTAAGCTTTCAGCCTCTCTATGTTAACGCTTTGTAACTCTAGAGAAGGTAGCTTTTTGGCCGTGATGCTAGTAATGCGGTTTTTAATGAGCTTGGGATGCTGGTGATGTTTCTGTAACTTTACAGGTAACCTCCACACACTCTTTGATTTAAGAACAAGACCTGGGTTGGTTGGGTTAAGGAAAGCCCCTGAACTTGCCAAGCCAGGCATGGCTGTCACCTGTATGACTCAGAGCTGCTGCAGTCCAGAGCACCACAGTGTGTTGAGAAGATGAACAGTGGTTTCCCTGGAGGCTGCAGGCCAGGCAGGTGGCTGAGATGGGGCAAAGAAGCCATCCTGGGAATGGGACCCACATCTGCAGTGGGACACAGGGTGTGTCTGTGAAGTTACCAGTGATAGCAATACCAATAATAGCAATATCAATGAACAACCCCCTCTTTGGTGCCAAGGTGTCTTATTGTATCTCAGTCCAAGGACATGCCTGAAGCAAACTCTTCTCTCCTGAAATCCCCTTCATGCTGCAACGGGTGTTGCTGCTGAGGATTAGGGAATGGAAACTTCTTTGTAACTTGTCTGTTTGTCCCGTATTACTCCATACTGCTTCCCAAATGCATATCTGAATTGCTGTCAGCTGCTGAGGCTTTAGTAAACTCTTATGATGAGCTCTAACTCTCCAATTTGGAGAAGGTAGGATTTGTTGAAAACCTCTTGACATGTCACTGTCCCTCGGGAGAAGTTCATGCTTACAGTTCTGTAGTTATGTGTGGATGCAATATTCTCCAGCACAGTTATTGGGAAAATAAAGGAAGATTGGGGTTTTTTTACTGTCCTTTTTTTGTGCCTTAATGTGAAATGCTCACTACATTGTAAACTAGAAAGTAAAAACAAAATAAACTGGAATAAAATGCAGGATTGTAAAATTGTATCTTATAACTTATTAAATAGAAATGTTTGCTTCATTAAAATGTGCATGTTAAAAACAACATTGGATTCTTTTCATATGTAGTCAGTAAAGTTCAGACTGAGATTACACCACACAGCAGCTTCAGGCAGACCAAATAACCTATGGGCTGTGCAGGTAGCCATGAAAATTTGAGCAGAACCTCAACATCATTTTCTCCCCTGAAACCTTTTTTCTTTTTTTTTTTTTTTTTTCTTAAAACAAAATGGCAGAAGTTTAAGCTGTGGTGTAAATGTGCAGGGTGCAGCGGGCACGGTGTGGATGGGGCATTACCCAGCTGTGCATTACCCAGGCATGGGGGCAGCACTGTGTCCCGGGAGCTGCCAGCTGGGCTGTGATCCCGGGCAGTTCTGGCACCCACTGCTCCCTCCGGGATCCTGGGGTTGTTTGCAGAAGGTGTCTCCCTGCACCTGGGGCCAGCACCTCCAGGCACAGCCATGGAAACCAGCAGATGTTTTCCCAAACACTCTCCTGCTGAAAGCCCCGGTGAAACCTGAGATGCAGTGGCTGCCAAGGACTTTCCTGCCCCAGGCTTATCAGATTATTTCCTTTTTATAGTTAACTGTGTTTCATTAGCCTTGTGGTACGTCAGCCTGAGCTTTCTATTCAATGTTTTTAAACAAAGCAAAACCTTGATACAGCTGTTGGTGTGAGTAAGCCTTGAGAGGGTCTCACCTGTGTGACCCCTGGGTCGCAGTCACCCTGTGCATCTGGCCTTCTCGTACCTGTTGCCCTGTCTTGGTTTAATGACACTAGCTGAAATTAATTAGCAGGAGTTGTCTGTGAAATTGATGGGCCCTGGTTGCTACTGTGGCTGGGGCTATCTCCACTTAAAGCTGAGCTCTGCTTCAAGTGACCAACTCTGCCTGGCCTGGGCACTGGCAGCTGTGGAGTGACCATAAAAATGACCTTGCTAAGGGACAGCAGGCACCCAGTGGTGGTAATGAGAAGAGCTTCTGGGTGGGGTTCATTTTGGGCAACAACATTCCACTGCTTCCAGCAGCTCTACCAGCTGAGGACTGATAGTGTTTGACACAGATCAGTGCTTTGAGGGACATTCTACTCTGCTTTTGGCACTTTGACAAAGGTTTGTAAGTGCAGTGGCTACCTTAGCAGGCAGCTGTGGGGCTGG
Source organism: Eopsaltria australis (assembly GCA_034509425.1). Taxonomy (NCBI): domain Eukaryota; kingdom Metazoa; phylum Chordata; class Aves; order Passeriformes; family Petroicidae; genus Eopsaltria; species Eopsaltria australis. The sequence continues at coordinate 1,407,800 of JAVTVJ010000277.1, read as the reverse complement.
GGTGTCATGTACTTGGGTTACTGGTGTCCCAGTGCCTCCTGCTGGGTAGACTTGCAATGGTACAAGATGCACTTCAGTATAGAAAGAGGATTGGCATCAGTTTTTTGCCTTTAGGTGTGGAGGTGCTTTTCTACCAATTTGGTTGAACTTAAGTTATTTTTCCTTGTTTATAGTCTCTCTTCTTGGTGGTGGTTTGCAGTAGGATTTGGCCACTTAGTACCTGTGAGTTCCACTGGGAACTTTTCCATCCCCTCTCAACTGGCCCGAGCTGTCCTGAGAGCACTGCACTAAATCTGGCAGTGCCCTGGCAGCCAGCTGGAGCCCTGCCTGCTGCTGGCCAGAGACCCAGTGACAGGGTACTGCCACATGGGAATATGTGTTAGGACCCATGGCACATCTGGGAGGTTCACCGGGTATTTTGGTGAGTGGTGGAAGGTAAATCCCTGCAGCAGAGCAGTTACCGTGGGATGGTAACTCCAGAGCATCCCAGCCACCTCCCTGCCTGGTATTGGTGGGATGCATTTGTACATCTCAGTGGGCAAAGAGAAGGGGTCTTTGGAGATGATGTCCCGGAGCTCCTCACAACCCATACACTCAGCCTGTCCTCCTCACCCTGCAGCTCAAGTCTGCCCTGTAGCCATCCCTGATCCCACGCTGTGCTTGTTCCTGCCATACCTTGGGATCTCAGTAGTTGGCCACTGGCCTTCTCCTTTGGTTTGAGGAGCTGTTGGAGTTCCCTCTTCAGATCCTTCTGGCTGTCCATGGCTTTAGCTCTCTGTTTCTGATGGCCATCTTGATGCCTTAAGTTTTAGCTATTATATTTTCCAGATCAGTACTGCTTCAGTGTGTAACTAAAACTCCTGTTAGCTACTGTTCTCCCATTTTATTCAGACAAAACAATTTCTCTCTAGGCCTGAAAACCAAGGACACCTTATTTTCTCAGGCCCTGAAAAATGTAAACAACAGTGAAGTGGGAGGGGAAGCAAACTGGAGAATTGGACTTCACTACCTGAAGCTGTAATTGGACAATTAGCTTCTGATATGTAAAGAGACCAAACTTGAGTCTGTCCAGGAGACCTGTGTCAGTTGTCCCATCTTGGCTGTAGTCTCTGCAAGACTCCTGCACTGCCTAAGGTGTACTCTGTGAAGGTCTTTTAATAAATACTTACCCTTTATCCTGTAACTCTGTCTAGCTTCTGTTCTAGGTAGCCTCTTCAGGCATCAATCTCTGCAGCCAGCATGGCAAATACCTCATATACTGGGGCGTTTCTCAAAACTGAGAATTGCATTTCACCTTGTGCAGCTGTATCTATAATAAATTAAATATATGCATTTAAATTATTTTAATAACTTTAGCTGTTTAAAATATTATTTAAATTATTAAAAATATACTAATTTAAAATCAGACTATCTAATCTTTACATAAAATCTTTATATAATTAATCCTTGAATCATTATATATATATATATATATGTGTGTATATATATATATATATATATATGTAAGGGTGATCCAGTATACTTAATTCTTTTTTGTCCATGTTGCTGTACTGGTCAGTCTCCAGGTCTGGGCCTGTGCAGAGCATTTTGTATCTAAGCTGGATCTCCCTTCACTTCCAAAAAGCCCTGACCTGCTCTGAAGTCATCTGGGTGCATTGACAATGTGGGTGCTGGGGCTGTTGCTTAGGAGGGCTCTGGGTTTGGTCAGATTATGCAAACCCTGTAATTACTTTTCCCTCTAATTGTCTGTTGAAAGTGAGATTGTGAAATTTCTGATCCAGAAACTGCTTTTTTTCTCTACTCACTTTTAACTTCTGCATTTAGTTGTTTTAAACTTATTTGATTGTTTTTTCCAATTAATTTTTTTATTCCACATTGAAAGGTACTTGCACTGCAGACAATGCACCTTTTTCACCTGAGAAAAAGGGAACAGACTATGTATAAATCACATGTAAAAGCCTGTCCAAGGTGGTTACATATAAACAGACATCACTTGACAGAAACTGGGATAAAGTTGCATGAAACTTAATTCAGGGAATGGCACAATACTTTTTTGCACAGTGTTTTTTCTTTGTTTGAGGAAAGACTCTTTCCAAACCATTTGTTATTACGACAGCTGGCTGTGCCATGCTCTCCCATGAGCCAAATGAAACTGGTTGCCCAGTTTGTCCTCTGCCAGGTCAGGGACAGCTCTGGCACCCAAGGACTGGGGCCTTGCAAAGGTGCTGGCAGTATCCCCAGGTGTTTATCTGTGCTTTGTGCCTGCCAGCCTGGGGAGATCTTCTTCTTTTTTTTTTTTTTTCCTTATTTAACACATCTCCTGTCCGCATCCAGAGCAGCAGAAAGGTGTGTTTGGAATTTTGCTGCCGACAGCAGTGGTGCAGAACATACACTGGAGCACCCAACCCTACTGGGACTAAACCCACTAAACCTGAACATTTCAGCATCAAACTCTCACACACCCAAACTCCTCTAAACAAAAGTTTATTTTTAAAAGTAATTCTTCCTTGTGTTACAGTAACTTAGAGATATTCCCATCCCAGGTGCCATGTCTTCACAGATCCATCTGAGCTGGAAAAGCAGCAGGGAGGGCTACAGCAGTTTTTCCTCCACAGCCTTCAGTAATGGTTAATATTCTCAGGTCCCTTTCACTGAAGGTTATCAAAACAACCCTGCTGCCAGGCCCCCCTCTTGTGCAGGGCTGTTTCCCCAGGGCCTCCTGAGAAAAGGCTTTCAAATGGCTTTTCATAATTTCTCAGACTTTCAGAGTTAATTTTCATAGTTGTGAATTTATATTGCATGCTTAGAAAAAAATATTGTCACTAAATCAGGTTGGATTTATAGTTCCTGTCTCTGTTAATTTGACTGAGATTTAAAGCATGTTCTTTAAATGACATGAATGAAAGGCTACTATATATGATTTTTAAAAAAGACATTAATAGGAAAATTTTATTTAGCAGGATCTAGAAGTATGTTTGACAACTTTTTCCTGTGCTGAGCTGCCTTCTGCAGAGCCTTGGTACTGCAAATATTTACATCCCTGCTGAGCTGGCAAGGAGGAGCTGGCCTTGCGGGAGGGTGGGGGGTGGGTTGGTATTTCCTTCTGACAGTGATGTTCAGCTAAGGTGTTTTGTTTGGGGGCTGGGATTTTGCATCTGGCTTCCCCAAAAATGGCTGGGGTCAGGCCCTCCTTTCAACAGAGAGGCACAGAAAGCCTTCATATCTCAATGCCAGCATTTGCAGAGCTTTTCAGGGGAGGTTTTTGGTTACTTTGCCAATAGAGAAATTAATTCCTATAAATCTGTCTTCTCTCTACCAGAAAATTGCCCCTGCAAACACTGACAGCTGAGACTCTATATTTAAAATCACACACAAAGTACTTAACCTTGTTTTTCACACTGGCTGGAAAACCAGCCTGCAGAGAAAGAGTTCTTGTAGTTTTATACCAGCTGAGAGGGCAGAGGTAGTGTCCCTGAACCCTCAGGATGATGGTAGAGGAACATGTGCTAAACCCAGCTCAGGGAGGTTAAGGCTGGATATTTGGAAAAGTTTTTTCACCCAGAGGGTGAACGAGCACAGGAACAGGCTCCCCAGGGAAGTGGTCATGGCCCCCAGGCACATGATGTGAATTTTGGGGTTGTGCAGGGTCAGGAGTTGGATTCAATGATTTTTGTGGATCCCCTTCAACTCAGGATATTCTGTGATTCTGTGGTTGCAGAAAGAGCCTCTGATCCAAATTGCTTGCAGTTTCCCCTGGCACTGGACAAAGGGTCGGTGGCAATTGTTACAGAGAGGGGATGGTGGCACTGGTACCAGAACAGCCTCACATCTTTCTCAAAACCAGGTACCAACCACCAGAAAGCAGAAGCAAGGTCACTAGAAGGCATCCCAGGGTTTGGACAGGCAGGAAAGGCTGTGGTCACTGCTGGACCAAGCCAGCTGCCCTTGTGCTCCTGGTGCAGGTATGGCAGGGACACCAAGGGGTCCCAGGGGTGGGTGTGCCCTGTAACCTTCCAGCACCTGGTCCTGGGAGCTGCTGCCACCTTGTGAGGGTCACCACTACGTGTTTCCCAGTTAAATAACTGTGGGCAATGAATAACCACACCTCGAGCCAACAAAGTGCTCCTTTTTTATTGCAAAACTCATTTAGGAACACAGTGGGCCCAGGGACTCCTTGGGGTCGGCCAAGGGCTATCTGCAGTGAATGAAGAGATCTGTGTGGAGAACATGGGGTGATGCAGATCTGTGAGCTTCCAGCTGAGGAAATTCCTTTTCCTTGCCACGGCTGAATTTGCTGGCTGTGCTGAGGGGTCTGGGTGTGAATTCCACAGGAATCCCCTGGACAGCTGGGATGTACAGTGATGCCACCAGAGGGGGGCCTAATAATAGTTCATGTGTGCCTGGCTCTGCTGGCAGGGGCAGGAGCCCTGCAGGAGGGAAAAACACATTATTCTGGGCAAGGGGCTCATGGGACCTTGCAGGTGCTTTTAATGATCCATAGAAGGAAGGGGAAAAAAGTGATTTTTAAAATTGTTTTTCTTTTAACTAGAGGCAGGGGAAAGATGAGTGCTGCTCTCACCTCCTGCTCTCCATCTCCCAGAGAAAAGCTCCCACAGGACCACTGAGCTCTGGGCCAGAGAGCTGCTGAAAGAAGCTCCCCTGGAGTGCCACATGAGCACTCAAGCCCCAGGAAGCCCCTGCTCCACCCGTGGTCCTTTTCCATGTCAGGTGCTTGGTCAGTGAGTGGCCAACTCCAGCCTGGGGCACGAGTGCTTCCCACCATCCCTGCGGGGGCTGAAGGAGCCATGAAGCAGGCAGGCTTGGACCAGCTGCTGGTATCACACTGATAAGGCTCTTGGATTTTTCTGCCTTTGATTTTGCTGTCAGTGCTACCAGCCTTGCTGTGTGACAGCACAATACAGCCCTTCTGGGGGCTGCAGCTCAGTTGTTTGCTGCACATGTGTATGTGGCCAAACATCTGTACATGTGTACATCTGGTCTGGGGCACATGTTTTATGAGGAGTAGCTGAGGCAGGTGGGGGTGTTTAGCCTGGAGAAAAGGAGGCTCAGGGGAGACCTTATCACTCTACAACAGCTGACAGGAGAGTGTAGCCAGGTTTGGGTTGGTCTTTTCTCCCAGGTAACAAGTGACAGGATCAGGAAACAGCCTCAAGTTGCAGTTGAGGAGCTGGGGAGGTTTAGATTGGATATTAGGTACAGATGCTGAAAGAAGAGGCCAGGTGGGTCCCTGTGAGGTTTTGTACCAGCTCTCCTATGCCCTCATTGTTGCCAGTAGCTCAAAAGAGGCAAAAGGAGGTAGGCAGAACCTTGCCCGAGGCCAAAGGGTCTCACCCCGTTGTGCAGGCAGACGGGTGCCACGGCTGTGGGTGAGTGGGGAGCAGTGCCGAGACAGGAAGAGAACATGAGCCCCCTCCAGGTGAAGGTGCAGATGGACAAACTCACTCAGCAGGAATGATTGAGGCTGTAGAGAAGAGGCAGTCCTGCTTTGGGCTGCTGCTGTGGGTTCCTGGGGGTTTCCCTGCCAAGGGACTTAGACCCCCAGGGCAGTAAAAACCTTCCTCGTGTGGGTTTCTGTGGGGTGAGGGGCAGAGAGGCCTTCTGTGGGCTGGGAAGGCGTCTCTCTGGAGAGACCTTGGGTCTATGGGAAGTGAGGATGCCTCCAGTACCATGCATTGGAGAAGGGCTTCCCGAGGACCCCAGCCTGAGGGATTGGAGGTCTTAGCACTTTTTGTTCAGCTGAACCCTCTCTGCTTTGTGTTCTCGCCTGAACAGTGCTGCTGGGGAGGAAACAGTTTTCCGCTTCTGAAAAGCCTCTTTGTTTCTCTTCCAGCCATGATCTGAGACCTGGCTTGCATGAGACAAAGTTTCTCCAGGAATTTTGGATTCCCAGTGAAAAACTTCTGTTTGATCATAAATAAAGCTCAAGAAGCCTTATTCATCAAAAAGAGAAACTTTTTTCTGGCTGCAGAATATATTGCAGGCTGGAACAACTTAAAAACCTCTTTGCAGTTGGAACAACTGGGTAATGATCCCCAGAGGGAAAAACCTAGAGATGACATGAACTGTCAAATATTTTAGGATGCAATTATAATATTGTTCAATGAATATCTGTAGAGGCAGACTGTGCTGACAGCAGGAGTTTCGGACACCTCTCAGCCCCTATCAAACATTCAATATGAGTGCAGATGTTGTCTCTCTGCTGTGAATCCCCCAAAACCGTGTCCCAGAGCCCCATGGAGGAGCATCATTTTGCATTAAGATGTCTCTCTGCTGGTCAGAAGCTCAGCATCTCTGCAAGATGAACCCTTCTCCTTCCCCAAGCTCTGAGTGCTGAGAAGGACTCCATTTGGTATGGGATATCCCTTGGGTCAGTGGGAGTCAGCTGTCCTCGGCTGCTTCTCCTCCCAGTTTCTTGTGCATCCCCAGCCAACTTGCTGGTGGGCTGAGAGGCAGAAAATGCCTTGACTCTGTGCAGCAACAAAAAACATCCTTGTGTTATCAACACAGTTTTCAGCATAAATCCAAGACACAGCTCCATACAACTACTGTGAAAAAAATTCACTCTATCCCAGCCAAACCCAGCACACTGCCCTGGATCAACAGCCACTGACATCACTCCCAAGGCTGCTCTCTGGCCACATCTCTTATTTTCAAGTGCTGGATAAAGGGCTATACCAGATATTGCAAATAAGGAGAAATGTTTCCAGTAAAACTTAGTTGTAATTACATATTTTTCATGACTGAATGTATCCATTATTGCTTTCTGGAAGGTGATTTCTTTCTCTGTGCACTGCTCCTTTCTGAAAGCCAGGAGGCAGAAAGTGCTTACATAGAAGCAAGCTGTGAGACCAGAGACTCAGACTGATTTTAGCCTTCACATGAACCATCACTGATGTCAGCCAGACAGTGGCATCTCTAGAAAAATCCCAATGTAAATATTTGTTCTAAATCAGCCTTTTTCCTTTGCATTGACTGCAGTGTAAGTGAGGGAACATACGAAATGCTGTATCAGTTCGAGTTTAATTGCTACTAAAAGTTGGAGGATTTGTTGTTTGCCTTGCACACAACCCCCTGGGATAATTTTCTCTTAATTTAGTTTCTTTCCTCAAATTCTTCTCCCTGAACAGTGGGTTCCACAAAGGCCAAACTGTTTTCCTCCCCAGAAAGCCTCTCTCACTCACTTGCCCTCCCTGCCCCTTCAGCAGGCAATCTGGGGTGCATTGATGAAGGGAGATGAATATTTGTCTCTACTAAAATTTGGATTATTCCCACTCTCCAGATGCCATCTGTTTGACAGGGTTTGGTTTGCACTAAATACAGCCTGTGGGCTGAGCTAGGAAAACAGATTGCTGCACTATTACATCAAATAATCATCCCTTAAGTCTGGTTCATCAGAGGACTTTGGGCTGCCATGAAGATTTTTTTTTTATGGAGGGGAGGATGCAGTTCATTTCCATGTCAGGATGCTGAAATCAGATTTTGATGTGAATTTTATGACACTCTGTTGGCAGCAGTGTCACCTGGGATCCCTAGGACATCTCACCTGAGGTCTGCTGGTGGGCAGGGGTGAGAACCATCAGCTTCCTGCTGCCCTGAGCTGGGGCAGTGCAGAAAAGGGGCTCTCGCTGCCTGTCCCTCTCTTTTCTTTCTGTCTTTCCCAAATCCCTGGATGCTGTGACCAAATTGAACCCCTCACTGAGAAATACTCTAAATTCAGCAACATTCTACATTGCAAACCACCAGGTACAGCCTCATGTCCCACTGATTGCAGCTCTGAATCATAAACACACACACACACGATGCAAAAAGGTCCTTTTAATCCTTCTGTGCCTGCAGAGGAATGGCAGAGCTCCAGAACCCGTGGGAACATATGGAGCTCCCTGCCCTTCAGGTGTTGCAGGTAAAGCACACAGAAGTATTTTAGCCCTGCAGTTGCTCCTTCCTTACATTTGTGATCAGTACAGTAAATACAGTGTGCTGCTTCTAGCTGATTTATTTCTGTGTACAATGAAGAAAAAACAACATGAAGGTTTAATTTGCCTTCTCACTCAAAATATTTGAACTTTAACAAAACATTTGGGATTTTTCCCTCACTAAATATTGCACTTGCTGTATTTCTCTACCAGTCTTCTGCAAGATCTGTTGACATCTGTGTATTTCCATGCCATGTAGGAGAACTTGGCATGCTCATGATCTCAATTGGCGCCTCTTCTTTGGTCTCCCCTTCCTTGAAAACTTTGATCTCAGCCAGTTGAAGAAGCCACCTTTTGCTTTTAACTCAAATTCTACTGGGAAATGGTCACTCACTTCCAGCGCCTGCAAGACAATGGCACAGAGCATTGGGAGCCACCTGCACTCTCTCCAAGCCCTGTCTGGATGTGCAGCACTTCAATGTGGGGAGGTGTCACATGAGCATTGCATCCGTTTGGGAGTGATGATCACCAGTGACCTGGTTTTACAGCCAGGTCTATGTTCAGCACTGCCTGGACACTGTTAGCTCTGGGCTCCCATGTTAGCCCTTCCCCGTTGCTGCAGAGGCTCTGCTGTGCCTACCTGCTCCTCAGTCATCTGAAATTCCTCCTGGAAATCAAAGATGTTGACAGAGTGTGGCACCACAGCCTGGATGAGCTTCTGTCCGCTGACCACAATCCTGCAAGGGGTAAGGGAATGGGGTGCTGTGACAGGGTGCCTGACCCGTGGCAGCCACATTTCACTGAGCTGATGGCCAGAGAGGTGGCTCTGATGAAGTCACAGCTATGTGTAGTTTGTCCTTACCCATGGACTGCCCACCCAGAGATGCCAGCTCCTTTAGGTTCCTCCTTAGCAGTGAGGCACATAAATATCTTGGTGTGGCCTTGGAAGCCAATATTAAATGACTCCTGTCTAAACCCACCCAACAAGTTTCAAAGCCCTGCTTTGGATACAAAAATTGCAGGACAACAACTGGAGTATCAGTGAAGTTCTGCTCAGACCCAGAAACTCATCCTTCAAGAGGACTGTGGGCTCTAATAGCTGATGGATTCTTATCCCTGCTGAGGGAACTGCAGTGGCAGCAGGACTTGCCACATGTCCAGGGCAAGGTGATGTGTTCCCTCCCTGAGCAGAACCTCGCTGTGCATCTGTTAATCCAAATTAGAAACATTAGAGTAAAAGCCATGGTGCAAAGCTGGCATGGAGAAGGCAGCAGCACCTCCTGCCAGGTGCTCTGCAGATGAGAAGTGCTGCTGGCTGTCCTGTCATCCATCCCCACCTGAGCCAGAGCAATGCCTGCTTCTACATAAATCCTGCCCAGTCCAATCTGCAAAGGCCTTTGTGCTCCTCACTAGATGCATTTGGAGCACATTTCCTCTGGACACTGTTTTATCTTTGATGGCCCCATGCACGTTTGTTTTCTCTGACACCTTTTGATACAATTTTTCTGTCAGAGTCATAACCAGTGGGTGGTTTGGCAGTGAGCCCTTTACCTGTCATACGCGCATCTGGTGCTGTTCTTCACCGTTGTGTCATTTTTGTCACCAATTAGCCAGAGGAATTCAGAGTAAGTCCTCAGACGGATGTTCTTCCACTGCTTTTGGGGAACATAGCTGCACCCAGCATTGAAATCCCCCATGAAGATGAAGTTCTGGAAGGTAGGAGGGTTTCCAAATGTAATAATGAAAACAGCTTTTCAAAAGAAGATCAATGAGGATTTTTATGGTCCATGGATGCAGTGGGGCTGCTTCTTTCTGCTGGGCACACCCAGGGCATGTTGATAATAGTTTTATTAGGTGATCAAGTTTACTGTATAAAATGTGGAGAACTCAATGAAAATACACCAAAGGGATACTCAAAACCTGGGGTGCATTATTGATGGGTTTAAGGTTTTCAGCTCTGAGTAGTGAATAATGTGGCCAGTGGCTCAGTACTAAAGCCCTGTTAGTGACACAGATGTGGTGACCTCTGTAACTAACCTCGGTTTTCCAGCGCTGTTTGACATCCAAATACACATCATACAGCTCATCAATCTCCCGCACTGCTGTGTCTGGTGTGGTGTGCAGAGGGATAATAGCAAACTCACTGACAGCTTCAAAACGAGGCAGAAGAATGGGAAAAATGCAATGGTTAAACAGAGAATGAGTCACAAAGAAACAGAGACTGACTTGTAAGCAAGGGGTTTTTTTCTGAGGAAGAAACAGCTTCTGCTCTGACTGTAGACCAGAGTGATCTCTGTGGTTGCACAGTGACCCCCTCCAGGCTCAGCTGGGCCTAAGGAGCTGTGCCAGTGCAGGCAAATCCTGATCCAGCACCCACACAGTAACTGCTCCCAGGCTATGCTGGCAGCATGGAATGCATCCACCAACCCACTGCCCATGGCAGCAGCAGAGGCTTTCCCAGCAGGGCATGTGCAGGGCTGTGGGATTTCCCAGAGGCAGCAGACCAGAAGGGAAAATGCTGCTCTTGGAAAAGCTGTGTGGGGTCTGGGTGCAGCCACTCAAGCCTGCCCTCCAACGTGCTCAGGCCCAGCCAGTGTTGCTGTGCTGACTCACAGTGGGACAATGACTTGTTTCTGAAACATCTCACCAGTTTTGGGAGACTGCAACCAGACAGCGAAGGGCTCTCTGGAGAAGACATCCTCGTCCCCAGGCTGGGTGTCAGGGTACTGGTAGGTTTGTTTCACTGATACCTGATTTTGCCTGCAGCAGAATGAACAGGATAGGAGATGTCACAGTCGTGGCTCACTGGGACATGTCTAACACAGACTCCATGCTCTGACCTGGACCCCAGCGGCTGTGCCACCACATCCAGGCACAGCCCCACCCACCTCCACAGCCTGCACCTCTCAGCTCCCTCACAGCCAAGCCACCACCTTATCCAGCCCATCTCCAGGGGCTGTGTCCCAGCGGGCAGGGGCTGACTCGTTGGCAAAGGGGGCTCACCCACCTGTAGATGAAGGCATACTGCTCCTTGTAGCTGTTCCTTCCCAGCCTCTCGCTGGCCAGGTACCTGTACTCCTTCTCTGGCCCCTTCAGCTGACTGGGAGGAAAGAGATATTCCTGAGTTTATTTCTGCACTCCCAAGGGGCTGAGAGTGAGATAATTTTCTCTGTGCTCAGGGGCTGGGCCGTTGCCTGCTTGACCTCAGAGGCAGGTGGGCACAGACACTAAACTCTTCTCAGGAGCTGGACTCTTGCTCCATCACTTTCTCTTCACTCCACCCTCTCCCTGCTCATTGCAGCCTCTGTCTCTCCTTCAGCTGGATACCATTTCCAGCCAGCTGAACCCTGCTATTTCCTCTGGATGTCTGGATTCAACAGGCAAGCAATCCCTAATCTAAAGCAGTTCCAAGCCCTGCAGGAAGGTGACTGTCCTACTGCAGCCTGATGCCAGCCCAGTGAAGGCATTTCCCCTTCCTTTCTTTCTCCTTTGGGAACTTTTCTGTAGCAAATTGAATTTAACTTGGTTATACTGATTTAAAAGTGTGTTGTACAGTGGTCTGGAACTGCCTTTGCTCCTGTCTCTCAGACTGCCAGAGTCTGGTCCTTCCTTGACACTGGGGCAGAGCCCAGATCCTTAGATTTTGCCCCAGTAAAGTGGCACTGAGCAGAGCACAGACTCTTGCCAAGCAGCTTTCCCCATATTTGTCCATTTGCCCTACCTGGTGAGCTTCTCCACCAGGAGAGGACAAACACGGTTCTTGCTGTCCTTTATTTCCATCAGCAACATGATGTCACAGCGCGAAATGATCTGCAAGGGGAAGGAGCAGGAGGAAGTTTGCACATGGCTGATTTTAGAGGATTAGGAAGGGGTTAGAGAGAAGTGGTTACAGCATAGGGAAGTCCTTTGTGAATTAAGTGGCATGTGCCCTGGGATCATGGGAGGGCAGCAGGGACTGGAACAAAGCTCTTCTGCTTTCAGAGCTGCTGCACACCCCCGCAGCAGCTGGGAGAGGGAACCTGGGAGCAGAATGGTTTAAGATTTAGTGGGAAACTTCAGCATCTGACCCTGAGGAGGAAGTGTGGAGGGGAAGGGGCAGCAAAAGCCACTCCTATGAGCCTGATTCCACCATTACCCCCAGTGCTGGGGTGCTGCCTGTGCCCTGCCCCACTCTTTCCCCACTCTCAGTGTTCACCTGTCTCAGTTTGTTGCAGATTCCTCTGAAATAGCCCCTGGAGCCCAAATAAACACCCTGTCTGAAAACAGGGTCCTGACACCAGGGGACTGCACACTTCATAGGGGCTGCAGGTTCAGGTTCCACAGCTACTGTTGGGAATCCCTGTGGGAAAGCCCAGCTCACCCAAAGCCCAGCATTCTCAGGGGCTTCCCTCTGCCCCTGGTTTAATCGTTCTTTAACTTTGTGGGTGATTTTTGTCAGGAAAAAAAAGCCCCTCTTCGTCCCCTCAAACTTACCCACAATTATCTAAGTGACCCCAAAATTTAGTATATGTTGCACACAAGTGATGACAGTTTAGGAAGAAAGGTCTGGGAATGCAAAGTCAAGCAAACCACTCTTCTCTGCCAGTTTGCAATAAAAGGAGTACAACCCCACTGCATTGAGCCATTCCTCATCAGTGCCATTCTGCACACACAGCCTCCCCACTAATGCCAAGCCCCATGTCCTCCCTCGCTGTGGCATCTTGGAGGGCTTTTGCAAAGCTACAAGTCTAAAAGGTGGTTCTTTTCCAAACCAGGATTATCTTCAGCGTTTGCAGAGGCAGCCTGATGGTGAGCATTTGCTTACAGAAATTAGCAGTTGGGTTTTTCAGATTTCTACCAGACTCTAATATGACAGATACTATTTGCTGTCCTGAGAATGGGTTTAATTAGACAAGAATATTTGAGAATAACTAGCACATAAGGAGGGTAAATAATGCATCACAAAACAAAGCTTTGTGGATCCAAAGTGAAAATTATTTTTACTGCGCACTGAGGTTTTCCTCCTTTCCTAACTCAATTTCCAAAGGAAACAGCAAATACTTTTTCTGTTATATTCCCATGAAGGCTAAAATAACAACATACATTCTGTTCAACCACAGGCTGATTTTTACTTTAAGAGGATGATATTTTTAAAATAATTAGGTCTTCTTTTTAACTTGATATTTAACCGTGGAAGATAAACAAAGTGCAAGATTGTACATCTAAAAAACCTCTGGAAAGCTCAATGTCTGTCTCACCCAGGCAAACAAACCTACCTTTACCACGGCATCGATGACTTCAGGTTTGGCTATTTTAGTTTCTCCAAAAGACTTCACATTGAAGGAGCAGATTTTTAGGCTCAGAGATGGGTTGAAATGGAAGAGCGAAAGTAAGAAGAAGAGCAGCATCTTCATGGACCTGGTCAAAATGAGTTGCTGTGAGTGTGCCTATAAATATGTGTGTGTGTGTGTGTTTATGCATCCGTCCCTCTGTGGCTGGCTGGGAGGTCAAACTGAGCAGCCAGCTCTGTCAATCATGAACAGGAATCACCATTTCCTCCTTTCCCTCACTTCCATCTCCCAGCACAAAGCAGCATGGAGACTGAACTTCTGCATGAGGGGAAAACAGGCTCTTCTGAGCCAACCTCTGAATCCTGGCAGAGCAACAGCTCCACCAAGGCGCAGCATCCCTCCCCACAGGGGGACACCAGCTTGGTGTGATGCTTGCCATGACTGGACACCAGCTGGGACCACTCTGGGCAGTGCTGGACCAGGACCAGGCTCCCTGGGCTATTCCAGGCCAGCAGTCAAGACCAGGAGGTGGATGGTGAAAGGGTCTGGGAAGCAGCAGAGGGGGAAGACTGGGATTTCTGGAGGGCACAGAAGCCCATTGGAAGGGACTGCCAGGCAGCCATGGGAAGACACACGATGATCCAGCACTGTCCCTCAAACTCCTGGCCAAATGTCCCCATCACAGGAGTGCTGGTTTGTGCCTGTGAGTCTGGCTGGTGCTGTGTGGTGGAAGGGGACACATGAGTTTGGCTAAAACAATACCTGAGTGAGGATGCTGTAGGTGGGATGGCTTGGTCCCCTGAGGTGGCTTTTGCAGGGAAACCACCCCCCTACCCCCCTTAATCCTCCACCACATGTCAGGCCTCAGCCAGATTTGTTGGCCCTCAATCAAGTTATAACGGTGGGAGGTGTAACAAGAGTTCAAGCTAAATGACATCTTTAAGTGTCTTGAATTTTTCTCCCTGTGCTTACAGAGTGCTTTCATATCCTCCTTCCTTTCTCTGGGAACACCCAGCCTGCCTGCACCCTGCTGCCCAAGCATGTCTAGGTCCAGAGACACCAGGACATGGCTGCCAACACTGAAGCAACCGAACAGTCTCAGATGGAGACAGCACAAAGCACAGCACATGGAGGGGCTCCCAAAGACATGGCACAGCCAAAAGCAGCGGGATCCAGGCCTTGCTGGGGAGGCAAGTCCTCCAGGGAATGTGCTTCAGGTGTTGGAATAGGCACCATAAATCCCTTCTGGCATTATTGGAATTCGGAGCACTGGTTGCCAGCAAGGGACGTGTCACCACCTTATCCCAGTGTTTGGCAACCAATGGAGCTACCTGGGGAGCAGGCAGGTGATCCTCCAAAATAACAGGGCTTAGGCCGTGCTTCCTCTCCTCTGGGTCTCCAATGAGCTGTCCCCAGGCAGGAAAGGCTCTGGAAGAAACTTATAAAGAGACAGGGGATGGAAAGTGACTGCCTTGGAGAGGTGTAAATCTCCAGCTTAACCTTGCTCAAAGCACAGCCTAAGCCAAGCGCTTGCAACAGCAGCTTCAGGGTCACCAAAACCCAAAGCTCTCCCCAGAATCAGGCTTGTTTTGGCTACCCTGGCGTCAAAGAGCAAGTGTTTGTTATGGTGTCCATGAAGGCTTTGACCCTGGACTGTGGCTGTCAGTGTTGTGTTTATCTTTAGGGCTCCTGGCTTATCAGTTACCCCTTTCTCCTCCACCCCAGGCATTATCAGGGGGACAAACAACAGCCAATCAACCTGTGGGGGGTGACACAGGGAGCTCGTGTTCCTTTCTGCACCACTTTACTCCCTATTTACTGCACTTTCCGTGCAGGTCCTCTTTGCTCCTTATCAGATTATAAAGCATGCTTGATGTGAGTGCACAAACACGGACAGTTCAGGGCTGCCCTGCTCTTGCACAAGAAGCTGCTGGGGTTCTTGTCCCCACTTGGTGTGATGCCACGTGAGGGACACCCTCTCCAGCCGAGCAGCACCTGTGCGACATTCATTAATAAAGCCCCTCCTCAGCCTCTGCCTGATCCCAGGGGAGGAGAGGCAGCTAAGGAGGCTGAGGGAAACGCAGAAGCCAATCTGGGCAAGGGCTCGGAACAGTGAGGAGGTGCTGCCCAGGGCCCTTCGGTGAAGATTTGCTGACAGCTGGTCCTGGGTGCACGGGGGCTGTGGCTGGCGTGTCATTACTCTGGAGCAGCAAATCAGCCCTCCAGCTTCTTCCCACTCTGCAGAAGGTGCTGTGGGATGGATGGGGTGAGATGTGTCCCTGTACCACACGCCTGCTTAGGGTCCTCATGGGACAGTGGGGTGTGAGGGTCCTGCAGCCATGTGGGAGTCTCTCCTCTCCCTTCAGGCACAGCTGCTTCCTTTCAGCCGCAGCCCTGGCTGCCTGTAGGGAACCCACAGAATTGTTTTTGTTGGCAGAGATGGACTGAGAGGATCTCTGAGGTTTCCTGTGCTTCCCTGGAAGGGCTGGAGGGAGACACTGTGGAGTCAGCCCACATCCTCTTGTGCTCTGGCAGAGGAAGCCTGTTCTGGGCTTGAAGGGCAGCAATGACTCATGGGATGTTCCAAGAGGGGGGAGCACCCATGGGGTGCTTGGGACTTGGCTGAAGTGTCATTTCTTCTCTGTAGGGAAGATGTGGTGTCTGCGTGCTGGTCAGGGATTTGTCACTGCTGGGGACACCAGTGCTGCTGTGCAAAGGGTGCAAAGGCTGGGCTGGTCTGAGCCCCAGTGCATTGGGGTGTCCCTGCTCCCCCATTTGGCATCCCCATTAGCCTGTTCCCCTAAAGAGGAGATTGGCTCCAGGGAGCTAGGAGCAGCATGAGCAAAGGTGGGTGTGAGGGGCAGTGTGGGGACCAACACCCCCAGGTTGATGCCCTCCAGGTACCACCACAGCTCTGTTTTCTGGACAAGGGACCTCCCCTTCCATGTACCAGGATTTAAGGTGTTGCACATTTCTTGATTTTTACCATTTCTACACAAATTGCTGCTCTGTCAACATCTGCTGTGACAGGGGGAGGCCCAAGAAGGGTCAGCCTTGAAGATGCCATTACCATAAAAGTAGGTTCCTATGGGCAAATAAAATGACCTTTGTGCTCTTGGTGACCTTATCACAACCATTAGGCAGAGTATTTTATTGCAGTCTCCTGGACTTTCAAGTTAATAAGTAGCAAAGCACTTGAGCCATTGCTAAAGTTCATAGCTGGGCTGCAGACCATATGTGGACATTTGGGAAGTGATTTCGGTGCCAGTAATAATGACAATAATTGTCCTGGTGTGACCCTCTGGCATTTAGGTGCAATGCAGGGTAAAAGTATTTGGTGTGCGAGATTCGCAGAATGTTTTGAATCAAATCTTTGATAGTCAATTTTTATTTATAATTCTGGAAGGCAAGTGTTCTATTTAATTATTTACTGTCAAGGCACAATTCCTTTGCTGGTCCAGGACTCTGATAGAGTTTTCTTTTTCCACTTAATAGATCAGTATTGTTCAGCCAGTGGTTTGAAGCATGACAGCCTGCCCACTACAAGGCAGTCCAAGGAAAAATGCCTCATGATGTTTTCGGTTTCTTGAAGGAGGCTGCTTTGCTGAGCTGTAGGAGAGCAGGAGGTAATCTGAAATACAGGCTTTGATGCATGACGACAAGCTGAGGCTTTGAAGTTAATCCTCCATAAAGACACTTCAGCCACCAAATAAGGTTTTGTGCCAATAAGTACACCCATACTGTTAGCAGTTAAAGATGTATTTAAAATGCACATAATATATGCATTAACTTTGAGTAGAGTTAATAAAATATTATTTAAAGCTGTTGTTAGGCAAGTAGGTCTTGCTTTATAGAGTTTTAAAAGGCGGGAGCATTGTTCCTGTGTTTGTCCCAGGTTGTGCAATGAAGCCCCTGAAGAGTGACAGGGAGGCTGCTCAAGGTGGTGCCCAGAGGAGTTACTCACCCCTGTGCTCACCCAGAGCTGCTGTTTGCAAACCAAGATCTTATCCCTGTCCTGGGGGGTGAATTTTGGTGGCTCTGTGTTATTGAAGTGGCACTGCTCAGGGCATAGCCAGGCCTTCCTCAACAGCAGCTCCCAGGGCGGGCTCTGGGGCTCCTGCCTGCCCCAGCGCCCTCCAATGCCCACAGTGCCCTGGGCACTGCTCGTGGGTCCTGCCACAGAGCCACCACCGTGCCACTGGAAATACATGGGGACAAGTCACCCTGGGAAGATGATTCACCCCGCCAAGGCAGCGTGCAGTCACTTGTTATGATTGCAAACAGCCTCACCACGTGCCCTGGGGATCCATCACCCAGCAGTGGAAAATAACACGGAAACCTTTCACCTAGTGGAGCAATGCTGCTTCTCGGCTTGGTGAAGCAGAAGCTGGAGTTCTCCACAGCCATCCTGAACTGAATCCAGCCAGAGCTTCCACCTTCCTGTGGAAAACAAGATTGTTTACATACAAGTCTCATTGCCTGGTTTCTGGGGCCATGTGACAGCTAATTCTGATTATTTTTAATGTTTTTTTTTATCATGTGGTTGCACTGATTTAGAGAGACATTTGTTTCTCACTGGATCATAAGTCATTGTTGTGGTCATTGTCTGTCCTACTCACAGAATGAAAGCTGTGCTCCTGTGCTGGTGGGAAGCCCAGTTCCTGACACTGGCATTAGGAATGAGCAATTTTTGGCTGAGGGTCAGCATAGCTGCCGCTAGGCTCCGAAATGCCAGCAGCCTCAGAGGGTGACACAGGGGTGACTCGGTCCTTTCCAGCTGCCACAGCTGTGTGATGAGTTGTCTGTGGGATGAGAAAAGAAACAAAACTCGTGGGGTAGGTCAGTGCAGGCACTGGCTTTTAATTTGGGCTTGCCACATTGCAATCACCCCAAACATGGCCTTGCAGGGTCCTAAGCAGGTGCCCATGGAGCTGCTGGGGCTTCCTCTGCAGCCTGAGGCTCATCTGCTCTCTATGGGCACAGGGAGCCCAGCTGTGCCCTGCACTCTCCCCATTGCTCCCCCTGTGCCATCTGGAGCACCCACGATCTCCTCCACTGTGCTGGGATAGAGGAGCAGCCTCAGCTGCTGCCTGGCACTGCAAACTGCCTCCCTCAGCGGGGCTGTGCCCTGTGGAAGCTGTGGCCTTGACCTGGCAGTGCCTGGATCAGAGGAGCCCATCACCACCAAAGGAGACTCTCAGTGACTCCTCCCTGTGTCTGCACACGGAGCTTGCAGGAGTGGGTTCCCTGCTTAGCTCGTGCCATGTTTCAACACAAAACCACCACAGGTCTCTGTTTCAGCTTCTCTACTTTAAGTGCCACCATTTGCTATGGCTCTATCCAGGGGCACTCCCACCAGGTGGCCGGGAATAACCACCAGGTGAGTAATCCATCCCTTGGTGAGTCAGCACTGCCCTGCACGTGTCCTCTGGGAGCCTGGGGCCGTACATGAGAAAGCTGAACAAATAACTCTGACTGCAAACAATGTTTGAAGGCTTGTGAAACACCTCCCATGTCCTCTTAGGTCACCTTAGTGGAAGCTCAGTTTTGTTTAGCCCAGCTCCACTGAGAAAGAAAACCCAAAACAGGCTGAGCCTCAACTTCACCAGGCCACCTAAACCCCTTGATTTTTAGTTATAAATCTCTTCTGACAGTTCATGTTATCAAAAGTTTACGGTTAGTGTAGTAAATTCTGACCTGGAAAGCCTTTTACACCAATTATCTCACCTTCCCCAGCCTGCCAGACTAAAGGGACATCCTTTATCAAAGAACAGGTGGGGTGAAGATTTGACCCAGTTTGCATTTACTCTGGAGCTGATCTCATTTCCAATTTAATTTCCTCATAATTTTGGGCATATTTTAAAGGTACACACCAGCCTTATATGACCCAGGGGGAATGAAAGTAAATTTGCTTATAGCAAAAGGATTCAGTTGGCAGTTTTAAGAAAAATTGGAGCAGATTTTAAAATGCAAGTTGAAATGCAGCTCCTGAGAGCAGTATCATCTGTTAGGAACGTAAAACATTTGTAACCTAAGTGACAGACTTACTTTTGCACCTGAAATATGATTTTTATAAGTGGGATGCTCTGATTTCAACTTTTGTGTCCTTTCCATGGGAACATCCCTGATCACAGCCCTCCCCCAGACCTGGGAACAGCTGTACCCCACCCCAGGCTTGCTCTCAGGTCTCACAAAGGGGCTGTATGGTTCCTCTGTGGGGTGTAGCGCTGCACTCTCCTTTGCAGCTCCGTGGCAATTGTATCGCAGCCCTGTTGGAACCCCCGTTGTATCCACCCTTGTGCCTCCTTGTTGTAACCCTGTTGCTGCCGTACCACATTCCCTTTTTTATCCCCGTTGCGTCCCCATGGCAACCCCACTGCAGGAGTACTGTAGCCTCATTGCATCCTTCTTGGCTCTCTGGTGTGTGTCCCTTGCACACCCTCTTTTACATCACACGTGATGAGGCTGTTTGCAATCTTAGCAAGTGCTGCCTTGGCAGGGTGAATCATCTTCCCAGGGTTAGGGTAAACCTATCCTGATCCTGCTGTAACTGCCCACCCCCTGCAGCCCACTTGCACCCCCACTAAAATCACATCACATCCCTCTGTTGCCACTCTGTGTCCCCTCTTGTACCCCCACGCTGTCCCCCTAGCATCCCTGTTATACCTTATATACCGCTTGCAGTTCCACTGCAGCCCAGTCGCATCCCCTGCTTTAACCCCACTGAATTCCCATCACGGCTCCGCTGAATCCCCTCATTGCATGCCCCTTTCCTCCCCTGTTGCAATCCCCATGGAAACCCCATTACTCCCGCCCTGCACTCCTTTCGCAGCTTCATTGCATCCCCGCCTTGCATCTCCACTGGCGTCCCTCTGCAACCCCCCATTGTTGCCACCTTGCAGCCCTTGTGTCCTCCCGTCGCGTCGGCAAAGCAGCCCTATCACATCCCCCCTTGCACCCCATTGTAACCCCTGCTTTCGCCCCTATCTCATCCCGCTTTCATCCCAGCTGTGTCCCGCCTATACCCGCCTGGCATCCCGCCCCGCGGAGCCGCATCCCCGCCTCTCCGCCGAGCCCCGCGGAGCCGCACCGGCGCAGGGGGAGGGCGCAGCCGAGCCGCCACGTTCCGCCGCCCGGCGCTGCCATCACGGCCCGGCACGGCTCGGATCGGCACGGTGAGAAGCGGGGGGGAGGGATGCGGGGCTGACGGTGGCAATGACAGGGGGGGAAGTGAGCGGGGGGGGCCGTTCCGGCGTCCGGGTCTCCCCAGTCCCAACCGTGGCATCGCTAGGGGTGGGCAGAAGATCGCGAGCAAAGACGAAATCCAAGAAGAACATTAAAATATATATTCAAGTATTTCATGAATTTGCCTCTAATTTCCCCCCCTCCCCCAACAATTAATCATTTGGTAGTGAGGGGGTTGGAACAAGATGACCTTTAAGGTCCCTTGCAACGCAAACCGTTTTATGACTTTAAAGGATTCTATGGTCTCAGTGCTGCTGTTCGGAGGATGCTGTCATTTTGCCGGAAGAGGATGCTTTGGGGGGACGGGGGGGGGGCTGTGTGCTGAGAGAAGAGGCCAGGATGTGGCCCCCGGATACCCCTACCTCATCCTTGCCCTACTCTTTCCTACCCCCTCCCCAGGAGACGGCTGAGTCCGAGCGCACTCGTGACATCGGATGGGCCGTGCATGCTCTGCTGCGTGCGTGTGCGGCAGGATGAGGATGGCGACGGGCTCCGGAAGGAGGATGGGCAGGATGGAGTTATGAATTTCTAAACCAGCAGCTGACTGGCAGCACAGCCTGCTTGGGTCATGCTTTTCATCCACCTTGTCCCCAGGCTGGCCGGCAGTGATGCTGATAGCTTGTCCCTGCATATTCCCAGCCTGGGGTACAGCAGCAGAGTCAGGGACCAGCCCAGACTCTCTGGCTCCTGTTGGAGCCGTGTTGCACAGATACAAATGGCTCAGAGATGTAGGCTTTGTGAAATGCTGCTGCAGAAATAATGATTGCATTTCTGCCATCTATAAATAAATGAAGGTGAAAGGGCACATTTCCTACTCTTGGCTCATCGGAGG
This sequence comes from Eopsaltria australis, assembly GCA_034509425.1. Lineage (NCBI taxonomy): Eukaryota > Metazoa > Chordata > Aves > Passeriformes > Petroicidae > Eopsaltria > Eopsaltria australis. Next base: position 1,386,519 of record JAVTVJ010000277.1, on the reverse strand, counting down.
CCGGATTAAGATTGAGAGTTGGCTGACTGACAGACAGAGAGCTTTTAAATATTAATAGATAATAAATTACAATTTCACTGTGATTAGCACCTAAAGGATCACATAGCAAACTACACCACTGGGGAATTATAACAGTAGTTCTGTCATCGTTTATAGTCAATATTATTTTTCTGGCTGCAGATGATGCAAAGGTAAGGGAGTTTTCAAGGGAAAGGGCTCACTTGCATGTTTTGGGTTTTTCTTTTTACATGGTTAGTGGTATGAGCCAGGTCTTCTGGGGGGCCCACCTCAGTCACTGAGGTGCCTCAAAGCCCACTGTTTCTGCAGTGGAATCTTAAAATTGGTTGATGTTTTTTTTCCTTTTTGGATCTTAAAAAAAATTAACATATGCCTAAATGTGCTGCTTAGCTTTCAGCTACTCAGTGATCAGTGAGACATGGACTGCTCTGGGTGCAGGTGGGCTGAGCAAAACCCTGGGTGCAATAGCAGTTGTGCAGCCCAGTCCCAATGAGCACAGCCCAAGACAGTCTTTGTGCCTGAATGTTGGCAGTCACGGCATACACGTGATTCCTGTTTTGTAAAATTCCTGCCTGGCCTTCCTCAGGGCTGCCCAGTGCATCAGCTGCCAGTTTCCTCTTCCAACCCAAGGCCCTTCTGCCTTGGGGTGGGTTTTGTGCTGCTCCTGCCTCTCTTGTGGGGCTTGGAAAAAAATTAAAGATACATCTGAGCTGCATTCTTGGGTCTTTCCCAGCCTCCCTGGAGTGCCACACTGAGCTTGAAAGAGGAAAAATACCTTTGTCCCCATGGCCTTGGGAGTGTCCCCAACATGCTGTCCCCTGTAGTGACCCACAGACCCCTTCCACCTGTTGACCCCTCTCTTTGCAGGTGTTGAGACCCTTACTTGAATGTGACACAGGGAAGGAAGCAGCAAACAAATGGAGATGTGATGTCCCCTTAGCATCTGTCCTGGGACCATCCCATTACCTGGGGTGCCTGTTTTGGGGATCCTCCCAGGTGGGATGTAGGCTGTGGTGGTTAGTGCTTGATGCCAGTATGGGAACCAGAGCTCCTGATTTGGCATCCCATACCCTGCCACGTGTGCAGCGTGCTCGGCATTATCACCGCCATGATCACACATCATTTATCAGAGTTGCCTAATTGATGTTTGCAAGTTAATTTATGAAGTGTGTGGAGATACTTCCGAGAAGCAGTAGCAACACTTGCTGTGACTCTTGGTCACAGGGCACCTCAGAGTGATGGATGAGCTGTGGTATGAAGACTCACGGCTGTTATCAGAGGGCTTGTTTTACTTTTAAACCCACAGCAGCTTAAAAAGCTACTCTCTAGCTGGTAGCAAAGGACTGTGCTTGGGCTTGGGGTGATGGTGCTTGGTCTCAGGGAGGGTTATCATTCCCTGGGCAAAGCACCATCGCAGGGCATTGCTACTGTGGGTGCTCCCACGAGGCTTTGGGGAGCCGGTGTCTCTGCAGCACCGTCGGGTGCAGGGGTGGCTTAATGGGGCAGGGGGTGCTGGGGACTGTGGTGCTGGTGGCTGCCCCTGACAGCACAGCTGAATCTGCTGACATTTTCCTCCATCGGAGTTAGCCATGGAAATCAGTGGCGATGCTCTGCCCACGCAGAAGGAGGTTCGGAAGCGCCATGGGGCTCCCCGATCATCCTCCCCCCCAGGCACCCGCGGCCAGCGGGGCTCGCCGGGTGTGCATGGGCGGCATTGGGCGGCGGGGCTCACGTGGTGAGCGGTGGCTGCCGTGGCCCTGCCGAAATGCTCCGGCGTGATGGGGACAGCAGTCCCCCAGCTGGCCCTGGACCTGCGGCCGTGGCAAGGGGAGCTCTCAAGGATTTTCTGGCTTGAAGCAGCCCCTAGAATTCATGCCGGGTGGCTCTGGTGCTCCTATTGATCGTCCGCCGTGAATCTCACAGCCAAAATCTGCCAGCGAGTTCAGGCCAGCATTCTGCTGCCTCCTCAGTAATCTCCTGCGGCTGCGCTTGGCTTCAGCCTGTCTCACACAGGGAAGGCTCGGGGGGGGCGGAGGGGGGGCACGGAGAGCGCTTGGAAAAGTACCTTTAAGACAAAGAGGAAGGGGACGAGAAGCAGCTTATCTGGCTTTGTTCTAAGAGCTGTAATCACCTGAAGGGCGAGCATGAGCCCGCGGCGCTGGGTCCGCGCAGCCCTACCCGGGGCTGCTGGGCTCGGCTCTCCCCACCGCGGCTCTCCCTCCCTCTCCGATGGCACCTTGCACTTTGCTCCTGCTTGGAACAAGTGCACTCAGCGGGCTTTATTGTACAAAAGACCGTAATTACATAAACAGGGGAGAGGTTGGTCAGAAGGTAAATATGAGACGTCTTGAAGATAAGCTGGTGGCTTAAATACCCCAGACTCACCGGGCTGCCGAGCCTGAAGGGAGGAGTAAAAGCAGGACTGCGATTTTGACCTTGTTTTTTTCCTCTTCTGACAGTGTTTTCAGACGCTGCCGCTGCCCACAGCGAGCAGGACTTGTGCCGAGAGGAGGAGGAGGAGGGGAACCCTGCAAGGTAAGCCGGGCTTTTTAAAGGCTTTCTCCTCGTTTAGCTTTCTAAAAGCGGTGTAGAGGTGGATGCAGAGGTGGTGACTCCGTGACAGGGAGCTCAGGGGCTTCCACCATTCCGCGCTTCTTCCTCCCTGTAGCCTTCTCTCGTTACGGGTCACCAATGGGAACAATGGCGATTTTCCGTGCTTCATTTCTGCCCTGTTTTAGTGACATAGCAAAAGGCAGCGAGTGCTCTCGGGTGGGCTCTCCCGCAGCCCTGCTCCCATGGATGAGGTTTATCGGTTGCATAAAGTGTTTATCTGCGAACAAGCCATGCTGAGATCAAAGATCTCTCTACAAAATGTTAATTAAATTAATAACGACGTGTTGTTGAGGCTTGAAGACGGAAATGAGGTTCAGCTTTGTTAAGGAGGTGCCTGGTGAAAATACTTACAGTATTCCTCAAATTTCAGTTATTCCTATTTTCCTTGGGGGAAGAGGGCAAATCTGGCTCGTGCTTCAGAGGTTCTGTAAATCGTTTCTCGGGGTTGTTTGTAACGTGGGGGTCCGGTGTGATCCAGTGTGGCGGTGTCTGGGGGCGGGAGGCTGTGACTGTGGTGATTGTGTTCCTGTTTCATGGCATCACATACCATACACACACCACTGGGAGCCTTGCAAGAAGCTGGAAAAAATATGACTCCTGGCACGGAAAAATGTGGAGGTGGTGATGGGGTTGAGTGGCTGGCTGGAGAGCAGGCACTGAGGATGTTTCATTTTACAAATGTGGGACAAAAGTGCTAGTGCCGAGGGAAGGGGAAGCCATGAGTTGGTTAGCAGGGGGAATTAGAGGAGATGTGTGTGTGACAGCATTTAATCTCTTAATGAGAAAAATATATCCCGGCTGCCTGTGGTAGGGAGAGTTCAGGGACAAACATGACATTGTGTGAGAGTTTGCACTTGCTCCCTGTGTTCTCCACGTGCTGTCCCTGAGACTTGTCCAAAGGATGCTGGGGAGCAGAGATGGGGACCTGTGACCCACAGCAAGTGCAAAATGTGGGGGTGGGGATAAATTTGTCTCTGATAAGGGCTGGACATCAAAGAGTGCCCTGCCAAGTTGTTTCCTTCTGTTCCCGAGTCCATTAATAGGCTCTGCTTCCTTGATTAGTTGTTGCCTGTGCAGAGCAGTAATGAGAGCGGGGCTCAACCCATCAGTTCTAGGTCAGTGGTTTTGTGCTGGGGATTTGGGATCAGGCAGGGGGAGGGAAGTGAGGCAGAACTGGATGCCTGCCTCCAAAAAGAAGCGTGGAGCCTGCCTGAAGCTGGCCCTGCCTGCACCCATCAGGGGAAAGGCTGCCTGCACTCATGGTGGGGGAAAAGGCTGCCTGCACCCGGGGGGCTGTGCTTCTTGAATCTGCAAAGTGTCCCAAGGGCCATGTTGTGCCATGTCAGCTCCGGACATGTTCCGTGCCTGTTAGGAGGCTCATTGCCTGTTTGAGATGTGCTCTCTTGAGAGGATAACATTGCAATAATTAGATCCATTAAGGAGCCAGAAGAAATAATTGGGTTTTAAAACTGAAGGAGACTTTGCTGTGCTCCTGAGTGATACCTGCCTCTTGCAGAGCTGCTTTCCTCCTCATCTGGCAGCAGAGTTCTCATTTATCAATGACCTGTCATAATTTCTGGCGGTTAACCTCAGAACCTTCCCTAAATGCAGGCAGGTGAGGCTGAGTAGTGAAGAGCAGCATGGACCTGGATATGCTGAACATGTTTGTCATCGCTGGTGGCACCCTGGCTATCCCCATCCTGGCCTTCGTGGCCTCATTCCTCCTCTGGCCCTCGGCGCTTATCCGCATCTACTACTGGTGAGTGCACGAACCCTGCTGCTCTCAGTGTGGCACAGGGGTGGAACCTGTGCCCAGCAGGGCCCCACACACACACAGGTCACAGTGCTGTGAAAAGGGCTGGGTGTTCCTGCCCCTGATGGCGGCAGGTGACCTGAGGTACTCCAGGGCCATGCCAGCTGTGTGCAGCTTTAAACATGGCTGGGAGAAGAAAATGGCATTTTCTTATTGTGTTTTTGCTGCTATGTCTGTCAGGCCCTTTGCTGTCCCAGGGGTTTGACTGTGCCAAGGGGCAGTTGGCCTGGCTGCCACTGCAGTGCCAGCTTGCAAGATCTCTCCAAACCTCTTTGGATTGCTTTCTCCAAGGACAGGACTGAGACTGGTGAAAGCACTGCCATTGCAGCCTGTTCACCAGCCCGACAGTCGTGGCAGTCTGGTGACCTCCTACCTCATCAATGTGGCTCTGGTATGGGTGTCCCTGGGCTCACATGCTCCTTCCCAGCTGACAGCCTGCTCAGCAGGCAGGGACTTTTCCCTCATTAATAGTTATGGATGAGGCTTTCCTCATCCTCTCTTTTTCTTCTGGAATGGAGCATCAGAGAAGATGGATGGCTGCTTTTCCTTATCCTATTGAATCTTGTCCTTTCTGATACCAGGAGGCAAGTACATCCTTCAGTCCTCCTTTGTCCCTGGAAATCAGTGATAAGCCCACTGGCAGCTTTCCTCTCTGGGTCTGTTGCAAGGAAAAGCTGGAATAACTCCCTTCAGAAGTCGGGCCAGGGTCTCATTCCCCAGCGTGGAGCAGGCAGCAGCAGGCAGACAGCACAGGGAGAGAAGGCAGCGTGTCAGGCTGCCCTCACATGCTGCTGGCAAGATGGTAGCTCCTGCAGTCCAGCTCAGGGGTGTTTCCAAATCCAAGTGACCTCCTGTGAGAGTGAGCTGTTTGCCACTACAGCACCCAGGCGCAGCAATGGGATGAAGTCTGTTTCCAAAGGCACTTTAATTAGCAGCCTTTTATTCACAGCATCTGAGAGAGGAGGGAGCATGGGATGAAAAGCCCAGTGATGGGATTGTCACTCTGCAAAGGAGAGCAGGCAGTGTCACAGCCCTCTGCTGCCCGATGGATATCTGGGTGATACTGGGTGTGGCAGTCAAAGTGGTTTATTTCTTTGGATACATGAGCAGCTGATGGAAGCCAGGGAGGACCCTGATGGACTGAGGTTCTGAGGAGGATCCCTGGAAAGCACTGCTGAGTGAGTGTGGTCAGGGTGAAGTCTTCATCAGCCACAGGCAGGGGTGGCAGGACAGGGCAAAGGAGGTGCAGGGTCTGATGCTGGGAGCTTGGAGAAGCCAGGCTGAACAGAAGGTAGAGAATGCCCTGCTGCCTTTGTTCTTTGGGGGCTGAGGATAAGAGGCTGAGTGAAAATGCACTGTGGGCAGGTTGGTCTGTGTTTGGGTGAGGGAGGGAGATGTGAGCAGGGGTCAGGAGTGTTCTTTTGAAGAGTGTGGTCCCCCTTCTCTCTCTCTTCCAGCATTTCTGGCAGTATGGGCTTCTTGCAGGAGTAATTGTGATGCACTGTGTGTCATGGGCACCTCTTTTGTTAGGGACAGTGGACAAGAAGCATGGGTTTGCCCTTACTCTTCCTTTTCTACTGGCTTCTTTCCAAGTTTGATTTTTTGAGGGGTGAAATTGTTGTGTGTCCCCATCAGCAGAGGCAGGAGAGGTGCAGGCAGCATGCCATGCTGCCCTCCTTTTTCAGCCCCCTGCAGCTCCAGCTTTGCGGCACTGCACCTGGGAGGTCTTGGAGGAAGCTTCTCCCTTCTTCCATAATTCCCTGCCCCCTTCTTCTCTCACTGCCAGTCTGTGTGTCCTCAGCTGGCTCATTCAAGGGTCATGCTGGGCCCCCCTCACCCATGGCCTCACTGCTTTCCCTGTCACTAATGCGCCTTCCTGCTTGGCAGGATACCCAGGGCTGCCCCGCTGACCCCAGCCCTAGAACCTCCCTGCCTGTGCTGCGACGGGTTAATCAGTTTAGCTGCTGCCACTAAGTGAGTTAACACCTTGTGAGGGATCAGTTCAGCTTTGCACAGATTATTTTGCCTTCCGCTGAATTGATCCATCAGGATCAGTTGCTAAAAATGTTATCATCTTGCCCATCGGTAGTTCACACCAGTGCCTTTGAGGCAAGGACTCTTAAGACACTTATTAGGGAGAAATTCGCCTCTCCTTGTAGGACCAGCACAGAGCTGAGATGCTGCTTAAGTCCCACTAACTCCCTCAAAAAAGGGATTATGCTAAAAGAGGATTTCACTATGCATAAGCTTTGAGTGGGCAGAGAGGTAGGACAGTCCAGAAGTGTTGGTGACCTTGCTCTTGTATCTTAAATAAACTCTGATATGATATAAAAGTACTTGCCAATGTCTTCACCACCAGGAGTAACCCAGTAGTTGTCCTGGCAAGGGTTATATCTGAGCACAGGGGAAATGCAGACAAAGTGACCCCGCTCTCTGCCTTGGGCTGTACGTACACATCATGTGTCCAAAGTGTCACTGATAATCTCTGTCGAGGTCCTTCTGGCTGGCAGTTTTGCTGCATCCTCTGAGCAGGCAGCAAGCATATGCTGGCAGGAGCTGTCTCTCTCTGCTTTCAAAGGAGCAGCCTTTGGGTTAGCCTGCTATCTTCTGGGGTGCTAAACCCAGTGTAAGGATGGTCCATTCCAGTCCTTTGTGTGTATAAATACATTTTCAAAGGCTTTCTAGTTGGTCCATGGGAACTGGGTTTCTGTGGTGCTCCAGGGTGACATGGTTGTTTTGGCTGGGAACTGATGTGCTTGTCTGTGGGGTGATGCATTCCCATTGACACAGGATTGTGTCAAAATAACCCTGTCATAGATCCACCTTATCCACCTGGGAGAACTGTCTCCTCCCTTGGCCTGCCCATCCTGTATGCTGCCTTGCCACGTGTGCTGCCCCTCTCTCTTGAGTCTCTGTCCTCATACCAGCCTTTGGGCATTTTCTCTTTTACCATTGTTATTTTGGCCATTTCCATTGCTAAATGAGTTATTTAGGGTATTTTTTTAAGTTCTTAAGAGAGTGTGTCTCCACAAACCATCTGCAGTGCAGACAGCCATGAGTACTACACCTGTCCAGGGTTAATCCCAGTAGTCCTATTATGGCACCAGTAAGAGCCCAACCTAACTGGCCTTAGTAAGCCAAGAAATCTGTGGCTGCCTTCAGACTTGTCACCTGGCTTATATCGTGGCTGGGCCCTGGTCTTGTCTTGTTCACTGGTGTTTTCTCCTTGTTTCCAGGTACTGGCGCCGAGCCTTGGGCATGCAGGTTAGATATGCAAACTACGATGACTATCAGTTTTGTTATTCCTATAGAGGAAGACCTGGATACCGACCGTCCATCCTGATGTTACATGGGTTCTCAGCCCACAAAGACATGTGGCTGTCCATAGTCAAGGTGGGATTCCATTTCTATCATGTTGCACCTTACTGAGAATTGATGGTCCTGGACTTAGGGGCAGTGTGGGGGGCCCGATGGTTGCATGGATGGGATGGGATGGGATGGGATGGGATGGGATGGGATGGGATGGGATGGGATGGGATGGGATGGGATGGGATGGGATGGGATGACTGCTGTAACATACTAGGAACACACTGCTTAGCTTCATGCCCATTGGTTGTTGCATCCCTTCACCCTTATAACATGCAGAGCTGCAGGGGAAGAGCAGAACACACCTGCTGCCTCCATGGGAAGCAAGTCTTGGCCATGCACTCTCATCGTGTCATCCCTGGTACATGAGCTGACTTATTCTGGTGCATGAGCAACCAGGGCTGCCAGGAGGAGAGTGACCCCCCCTCCCCTCCTGCTCCCACCTGGGCTCCCCACTTACCATCCCTGGCCTTTGCAGCAGTTTCCCTGCACTGCAACCACTCCTGGTTTGTTTCTGCAGTTCCTGCCAAAGAACCTTCACTTGGTGTGTGTGGACATGCCTGGGCACGAGGGCACGACTCGCTCAGACTTGGATGATTACTCCATTAGTGGACAAGCTAAGAGAATACATCAGGTAAAGCCCCAGCATCACATCACCTCTGCAGAGGGACGTGGGGACGTGAGGGACGTGGGGACGTGAGGGATGCTAAGCCCTGTGAGTCTGTCTTATGTGGCCTCACTTCCTCCCTTCCCAGGCAGCCAGAGCCACTAGCCTCAAGCTTTTGAGTTGAATTTCTCTAATGACCTGACCCCATGCTGTTGTTTCCTCTCTCCTAACAATACTCCTTCTGCTCCCTGCCAGTTCGTGGAGTGCATCAAGCTGAACAGAAGGCCATTTCATCTGGTTGGCACTTCCATGGGGGGAAATGTTGCTGGCGTCTATGCTGCTCAGTACCCAGAAGATATTTGCAGCCTGACCCTCATCTGTCCCGCAGGTGGGCAAGGCAGGAGAGGCAAGACAGAGAGAGGGCAAGCAGGAGCCAGTGCAAAAGCCCAGCATAAAAAAGCTGCACAGATGTGTAGTGCAAAGAATTTAGAAATAATTTGTATTTACACTATGCAAATCTCTGGCAAGGCACAAGAGAAAATCACAGCCTTGTGCTGACTACTCTTCTCTGGGGGTTTGCTGTTTGCCCCACTGTGCTTTGGTTAGAGTCAGGACTAGGGCAAACAGGACAAGTTCTGCTCTGGAGGAAAGTGCCTTTTCCCTTGGACTGGCAGGTATTTTATATGGCATATCTGCAGCCTCTCAGTTCAGGAGAGGGAACCAAGACTGCAACGGGAATGGCCTCCCCATTCTGGCTTCCTGAAAGCCCCGGGTGTGCTGAAGGGCTGGGACTTTGGTAGCTGGAGAGCTCTTGACCTTTGGTCAAGACACCTTTGGGTGCCTTGAGTGGGAAGAGCACTTCAGGGCTGGGCACAGGTCAGCAGAGTGTTCTCTCTGTCCTCTCCATGCCCGGAATCCCCTGGGCAGGGGGCTCAGGGAAGCCTGGGCATGGCATGCTGCAGGAGGCACAGCGGGCAGGGAGCTTCCCTGCCGGGCAGGCTTTGCTGCATCCCAGTTGTCACAGTAGCTCCTTCTCCATCCTACACAAGGAAAGTGGCTTCCAAATAAGCACTAAGGAATGAAACAAAACAAATGTTACCTAGCTACCAGGCTCTGGGGGCGTCAGGTTCCCACTCCCCTCTGGGAGAGGTGTCGACTGCCTCTCTGGCTGTTTTTGGATGTGAAACCTCTGTGTGGGGGCTGCAGAAAGGTTTGAGATTAAATTGCTGAGGAATTTTTCCTAGGTGGTGCATGCAGATGGGGCTGCTGAAATTTTCTGTCCAATCCTGTGCAGTGGCAGCCGGGGCCCTACTGTTTGCATCCTCTGACCACATAACAATAAGCACTACAGCTTTTGCTGAAGTAATCATGCATGTCTACACCTTGTGCCAGGCCATCCTGTGGGGTTGGTGATGCCAAGCCCTTGAGCAGGAGAGAGGCTGGATATCTCTGGATGCATATTGAAGTGGCTGTATGTACAGATATTTTCTTCCCCTCTTTTTAAAAATTTTTTTAAAGAGTGGGCAGGCAGGAAGCCAGAGGCAGGGATGATGGAGGTCAGTACAAGGATGTTTTTTTTGTTTGGGCTGTTGGGGGGATCTCATCTGGGTTTCAGCTTGTTCACCCCTTCTCATTTCACCCAGGCCTGCCAAGTACCACTGACAGCAAGTTCATTAAGCAGCTCCGGGAGCTGCAGGAGTCCAAACGCATCGACAGGATCCCTTTAATCCCCTCGACACCTGAGGAGATGGCAGACATGCTGAAGCTTTGCTCCTACGTTCGCTTCAAGGTGCCACAGCAGGTGAGAGGCTGGCACAGGCTGTGCCAGCTGGGAAAGGAGGGCTTGGAGGTGGTGAGCAGGTTTGCTTCTCCCTGAGCCTACATGGTGGCAACTGAGGCAATGCTGGGAGTAGAGCTAGAGCTGCCAACCCTGCCATCACCCAGGTGAGACACACCCAGCCCCACTCCCAGCATTTTTCCAGCACTTTCCTTTTAAACCCTCTTTTCCAAGCTCCCTCTGGCAGCGCCTGCTGGAATTCCTTCTCCCATGAAGTTTTTGGCAGCAGGCTGGGATGCAGAAGGGTTTTTTAGTAAATATGGCTGGCAGGAAGCATTAAATAACTAAGGCAGCTGTTGTCTGATGTGGAGGGGGATTGTTCACTGCTTTTTAAGTAAAAGTGATGGAAATGTTAATTGCATCATTGTCAAGGGAGAGGAACTTGGCGAGGGGCTGGCTATTAAACTAGCTTTCCTTAGGAAGTCTGGAGTGAGTAGATTGGAGAGTAAGAAAAAACTGTAAGGTAATACCAAGACCTTTTGTGTTTTTGGCAAAAGAATATAAGAAGGAAGAATAGTGTAGTCATGGCTGAGGTGGCTGCTGGCCAGGGGCAGAAACCTGGTCTGCATCATAAAAGACAATATTACTTGTTGCTGAAATATATATTGCTTAAGCATGGTTCCAACAGCCCCAGATGCTTAGGAAGAAGCTCAGGCTGGGGCCAGACTTGCTGGGGTGGCAAGGGCTGTTCTTGAGTGCTGTTGGGCACACTCAGCCCTGTGCAGGGCATGGGTCCCCTCCAGCAGCTCTCCTCTGCTCTCCTTGCAGATCCTCCAGGGCCTTGTTGACGTTCGCATCCCACACAATGAATTCTACCGGAAATGTAAGTGCACGGTGGCACCCTCCTCACCAGGCTTTCCAACAGGATCCACAGGGCATGGGGACCAGCTGTCCCCAGCCCTCATGTCCCTGGCACATGGGCGGGCCCCAGTATCCCCATGCTGTCTTGCTGAGGGTGGGATGGGGCAATGTCATTAACAGATTTGGGGACACGCCTTGGTCGGGGTGGCAATGCACTGCCACCCCCACAGGTGATGGGGTTGCTGCTTCACCCTCACCCTTCCATCTGGGTTAACAAGTACCTATGAGGAGATGGTTTGGCTGAGGGCTCCTCTGCATCTGGGCTTGGTGGTGGGGCAAGAACAGCCCATTATCTTTGCATGGGTTTCCCAATGAGGGGATACTGGCAGGACTGGCCCACCTTGGAGAAGGGAAGGCAAAACTGACTCTCTTCTTGCCCCACTAGTGTTTTTAGAAATTGCGGATGAAAAGTCCAGGCACTCTCTCCACGAGAACATGAGCAAGATCAAAGCACCGACGCAGGTCATCTGGGGAAAGCAGGACCAGGTAGGCAGCCCCCTGCACATCCCCCACAGACCTGTCTCCATCTCTGCCTCTGCCCACGCACGGGGGCACGGTGGGGGCTGTGCTGCCAAGCTATGCATTGCTCTGCGGGGAGCTGGCATATGTGTCCCTGTGCCCAGTGGATTTAGACACAGGGGCTCAGCAGGTGATGGGCAGAAAGCTGACAGTCAGCTTTCCAGAGGGTGGAGAGGGCAGTGCCAGGGCTGGGGAGTGCGAGGGGGTAGGTGGGGGGTAGGTGCCAGCGCCGAAGCAGGCAAGGGCTGGGAAGAAGAATAAAGTGTCAGCAGAGTTGTCCTGGCAACTGGGAAGAGACGTGCTGTTTGTGGGCAGGCTTCGAGGCAAAATCTTAGGCTTTGTTTTAGAGGCAGGAGTGGGAGGGAAGATGTGGGAGGAAGCAAGCTGCAGGCATGCAGAGGGCTCTGTAAACGCAAAGATTCAAGTGTTTGCTTGCAATGATACCTTTGCATTAAGACAGCAGCCAAAAAGCATCCAAAAGTGTTCCCTGCTGCATGCTGAGACCGGCACCATGCAGCCTCCCTACCCTGTCCCCAGGCAGGGCGCTGGCATCACAAGGACTGTGTCTGCATCCCTGCTCTGCATCTCAGTGCACTATAGAAACCCCAACAGGGTTTCTACAGCGTCCAGCAAACCCCATCTCTGACTGTGGCAGTGACTGTTTTCTCCCCTGCCATCCAGGTCCTAGATGTTTCTGGTGCCAGTGTTTTAGCAAGTGCGATTCCTGACTGCCATGTGTACATCCTGGAGAACTGTGGGCACTCAGTGGTGGTGGAGCGGCCCCGCAAGACAGCCAACCTCATCCTGGAGTTCCTGGCGCTGCTGCACAGCATAGACAACAACAAGAAGCAGGCATGAACGTGGCAGGGAGCCACGTGCCCATGCCAGGTTAAATTGTAAAGTACTGCAGCTTTGATACGTTCTCAGGGATCTTGTATGAAGTGGGGTCAATGTGCCAAAGTCCCTGAGGAAGGCAGAATCACTGATACCTAAACCTATAGCACCACTGGCATAGCGACCTGGGGTCAATGGGCAACCTCCATAGATACCGGAACAGAAGCAGAGTATCTCCCTTTTCTACTTAGAGGTAAGGTAGAAACAAGCTGAAATCACTCAGTGCTCATCACACAGCTGCCCATCTTACCTGGGTTACCAGCACATAGTTGTTCATGACATTTACCTAAACTATATATGAAATGTAGGAAGGAGAAAGAATCCTGGACTGAGACTTAAAATAGTTTTACTACTTAGAGTCCATCATGTTGCATGCTGCTGTGCTGTAAGAGAACCCCCAAGTGCTCCAGGCATCTGCTTGAGTGTTCTTTGTGTAGCTCCTTAACTCATGATTTATGCAGAAAACAACAGAAAACTTCATGTATGGAAGTCCAATGACTGTATGTGCAAAAAATGTTTACACTCTGAGTGGGTTTTTCTAAATCCCTGAATAGCTCCTGTGTATTTGTGATGCCTTAACGTTGCCCAGGGTGCGGTGTCTGTGCACAGCCCACCTTGCCCAGGGTTGGTTCTCCCTGTGGGTGAATGCAGCCAGTGACAATGGGGTGCAGGCAGCAGCTTTGCCACCGCCGTGGATCTGGGGCAATGGGAACCGCCCAGGGAGGTTCAGCCCCTGAGCCCGAGTCAGCAATAAGCCCATGGCCAGGGTGTGACTCAGCCACCTTGGGCGAGCTCTTGTCTCAGCTGCTCTATCACATCGTGCTGCTGTACACCTGGATGTAAATAATGATTTTCTTAATGAATTCTGTGAATTCTGCAAAAGCCAATGCCACCAATGCGTGAGGGGTGGGAGGGGGCTGTGTGTGTGACCAGCACAGGGAATGGTGAGGAGGGGTCAGCTCGCCCGCGAGGTGCTGGGCGGTGGTGGGGAAAGGTACAGTGTGCTTCTGCATCCTCTCCATGAGTACAACTCCTGACCAAGTGAAACTATAGGTGTAGAAACAGGCAATACAGGCAAGCTGCACTTTACAGCCTGCAAGGTGATGTCTGGGGATGGATCCTGCACCTCTCCAGGTGTGGTTCCTCACTGCCTGTCCCAGGGACAGAACGCTGGTCCCAGTCTCAGGCAGGACCAATGGGTGCTGAAGGGCAAGGCAGTGTGTAGTGCCCTCAAAGGCAAGGCAGCAGGGGGTCACCCCCAGCCCTCCTCAGGGGGTGACAGTGGGTGCTGTTAGTGTCCCCCCCCCCCGACTGGGAACACAGGCTTGCAGTGCTGACAGCTTCCTGAGGTACCTGGGTCTGTACATATATCTGAAACTCCCCGTCAGCTTCTTGGCTCTTTTTTTAAGAGAAGAAACATTGTTCTTTTAGAAAATTAGAAATTTGCTGTTAATTGCTTGGTTATTGTTTCTACTACAGGAATTGATTTAAAAAACAAAATTGCTGATAGTTTTATGTGGTAAAAGCCAGAAAAACTTGTTGGGTATCTATATGATTACTCATGCCTCAGATTGCTGTATGCAGAGGATTTATATGGCTATTAAAATCTAGTGATTTAAGGAGTCCATGGTGAAATTATTATTTTTTCCTTTGAAAAAGAAGGGGGCTGTGGTGTGGGATGATACAGGGGTCTTGCTGTTCTGCTTCTTTCCTTCCCATATTTCTGGGAGATGCAGGTTTTGGCTCAAGGAATGTTTCATAATGGGAAGAGAGATGTTGAAGACCAGAAAGGCTCAAGTCTCATTTCTTCAATGACAACACAAATTTTCCTTTTTTCATTTTATTAAGAGGAGACACCAAACGCTCAAGAAGGAAAATAAAACCTCAAGGTGCAAGGGAATTAGGTTTTAAGCACCAAGATTCCTCTTAAAATCCTTGCAAGCATGTTAAATACCAATTTCATCTATTATTGCAAGTCTTACTGAATTCATACACTGTGCTAGGAATAGCATTATATCAATTTACAGGGAAAAGTATTTACATTCCTCCTTTCTCCAGGAGGCTCTTGAGGCTCAGCAGCTGCACTGTTTGCCAGAGGATTTGCAGGGAGGGCTGAGGAGCATCTTCCTGGCATCTAATCACCCTGCCCGTGCCCTGCCACTGCTTCACTGCTGCAGTTATGCAGGGATCAATGTGACCCTATTACTGATCACAGCACAGAGGTGGGAGGGGGCTTCTCTTGCACAGGCAGGGGCTGAGGTTGGAGTGGTTCAGCCTCTTGTAGTTTAGCAATGAAACCCCTCAGGTCTATATTGAGGGGGCCCAGACTGGCCCTGCATCAGCTGAGCCTATTGGAGAGGCAGGGATGTAAGCTGCCTGCACTGCAGACACACCTGGCTGCTGCTCCCATTAGCCCTCATTTCCTGCTAGGAGCCAGAAAAGCCCCACACCAAACAAGGCTTCCTCCCTTGGTTTTGGCTGTTGTCCCCTTGGCACAGAGCCCCCAGTGAGCCCTGGTCACCCTCTGGATATGGGTGTGTCTCCAGGCTGATTATGGGGCTTGGGAAGGGACAGAAGCTTTGGCTCCTCCCGGTGGGTTTTTGTGTCTTGAGGGCAGAACTGATAGAACCATAAGGAAACTACTGGATCCCAGCTGTGGCAAGACCAGGTCCTGGGAACCTGCACATGGCCTGAGCATCCTGGCATGTCAGAAGGGAGGAGGTGTCCTTTTGGTTTGTTGCCACATGTGTAAGTATTGCTTTCCTTGCAACTGTGTGGCTAAACCAGGTCTGTGCTGGGGCTGGGCTGGGTCATGAGGCTCATGGAGGCAAAGGTTCACACAAAACCTAAGTGAGGAGTAGCCCTTGGTTGTTGTGAGTCTTGATAAGGCTGTTTCACTGTATCCTGAAAAGAGGCTACAAAACACAACAGGGCTGGCTTGAAAAAAAATCTGATACTGCCTCTGAGCAAGGTGTTTTGCTGCTGAGCATCCAAGTCTGTGGTGGTACCTGCTCCTGGAGTGTCACTGGGAGCAGGAGGGACAGAGCTGGCAGCGGCCAAGTACCTCCATACTCGGTGTGTGCCCAGTTGATGCTGAAAGGGAAAATGTGATGTCCTTGGAACATGGATCTTCAGGGAAACCTGGGCTGAGTGCTGTTCCACACAGCTGCAAACAGATGCTTGTCTGCAGTGGAAAAGCATCTTTCCCCCTTTATTCCCCAGCAAAGGAGATTAATTAACATTTGCTGCCTAGTGGGAGGGTTTTACCAGCACGGGTCTGCACAGAGCATCCTCTGAAGGGCAGAGTGTTGCTCAGGGACTCTGGCACTATCATTTGGGTGCTGTCATAGGTGTTCCCCACTCTGGCAGGCCAGCATTCAGCTGAACCGTCCCGATGTGTGTCAATACTCTTAGACACGTTATTTTTCCCATGGAAGCCTGGATGAGAGTGCCCTGGAGCATGGCTCCCCTCACCCACTGTAGAGGGGCCCCGCAGCCCCAAACCCTGTCCAGTGACAGAGGCACGAGTTCCCTGTGCTGCCTGTGGCTGCCTTCTGACATGACGAGGGTCCCCTGCCAGGACCCTCCAGCTGAGACTTACAGTGAATGCAAGAAAAAACATACAGGACCTGGCAGGGGGTTCGGGTTTGGATGTTTTTCCTTCTGGCTGCCGTTTTCCGAGCAGGAGTCTCTTGGGGGTGGTTTGGGATTGTTCATGAAACACTCGCTGAGCCGCTGGTACTCGGGGACTTCTCCCGGCCGTTCCCTGCCCGACAGCGCTGCCTGTCTGCTGCCTCTGTCCGCAGCTCCAGACGTGGAGAGCAAACCCCGGTTTTCCTTTCGTACGAAGACAGGCTGCTAGGTTGATATGAATCTTTGCTAAGGCTGTTTCACTATATCCTGAAAAGAGGCTACAAAACACAACAGGGCTGGCTTGAAAAAAAATCTAATACTGCCTCTGAGCAAGGTGTTTTGCTGCTGAGCATCCAGGTCTCTGGTGGGAGAGGTGGTAGGAGGTGCTCCCAGGCACATGGTGTGTGCCAGTTGGCTGAAATTTTATTTCAGTTGACAGGCTGAAGTAGCATCCTGACAGGTTTTTTTGTTTTTGTTTTTTTTTTTCTGTTTGTTTGCTTGGGTGGTGGTTTTTTTTTTTCTTTTTTTTTTTGGTGCCCAGCAAATAGCCATGAGCAGGGTGCTCTGACAAGGGCTCCAGCGGGTACCAGGAGACAGGCACACAGCAGAGACTGCCCTCTCACCCCTCTCAGAAATCTCACCCCTCTCAGAACCCCACTGTTTCCCAGAAACCTCTGTTTTGCTCTGGAGAGCAGGACCCACACCCAGCCCCTGGTATGCTGTTCTATTGACTTTACTTGTTTTGTTGTGTTCTGGGAAAGCTGGGCAGGAGCACTGGGTGAGTAGGCAGGTTTGTGGTAACAGTGCTGGGATCTGTGCTTCCCTGAGGGTTTGCAGGGTATTCCTTGTCCCGGGCTCTGGCTCGCCTCTGTGCAGGTGACCTGCATTCCTGGGTGGATAACACAAAATCCTCTCAAGGGACAGGCACATTCAGCTGCAGGGGAGGCTTCACTGAGGTCTGCCATGGCCTCTGCCTTTGCCACCCAAGCATTGGAAATGCCCAGGAGAGCTTCAATACCAGGTCAGTGTCTGTCTGTGCACTGAAGGAGCAGCCTAAGCTGCTCCACAGATATTTCACAGCAAAGTAGTAATGTAGAGCTGGGAGAAATCTTCAGAGACCATCCAGGCCATCCCTAGATCATCACCTGCATGAGCCCTGAATGTTCCCACTGGTCTTGGACACCCCATCACAGTTCCCCAGGAGCTGATGGACTCAGAGGGCATCCTAATGAATAGCCTGGACCTGTGTTGAAATTTGAGCTTATTACTTCTCTTATTCCCATCGGATGCTGGCAGAGTGTTCACAGCTCCGTGCCGCTCCCTCTTTCGTGTTCACAGATCTCCTGTGTCCAGAATAAAATCCTGCAGACTTTGCCAGCTGCTCCTGTATCTGGAGGGATAATGCAGGCAGCTGGGCACAAGATCTGGGCTTACACTTTGCTGGCTTCAAACAGCGAGTATCTTGCGACAGTGTTTTAAGGGCAAACATGCCAGTCAGTTTGATTTAAAATAAATCAATAGTAACAATAACAACCCCTCCACCACCCCCCACCTAAAATGAGGTGGCTCAGCCTATGAGTCATCCTCTCCTGCAACCTTGATCCCCAGCCTGCTTTTGCACACTGGTTATTCTTCCCTGGAAGCAGAATCCTGCATAAGTCTTTCCAAAACTACATCCTCCTTTGCCCAACCCTTTCTTTTGTCTGTTTACCAAGATCATCTGTATCCTACCACAGCCCTCCAGCACATCCTCTTGGGGCAGTCTCAGCTGAGCCACTGATGGAGCTGTGGAGAATCTCCCACTGTCTCCTGCCACTTCCACAGGGAACTACAGGAAAATAATGAAAAGAATTTTGCTGTATATTTTGAAGCCTCCTTGCAGGTTGAGTTAATCTTGAGTTTCTTTATCTTTCCAGTGGGAACGACAGAGTCTTGCTGAGCAAAAACCCTACTAAAGAAATACAGTCCTTGCTGCTCTCTCTGCTTCAGGGGCCTGTTGCCCTATTGCAAAAGAAAATTGATTTGGAGTAACATGAGTAATTCTTGTTATTGACCACCCTGACCATTTCTAGGTGTTTTGTACTTCCGTTCCCAAGCTGTTCGGGGATGCCACGGGGATCAGATCCAATGCCCAGCACATATTTGCCTTAGCGTAAATAACCCTTGGTAGTGTCCACGAGGTTGGGAAATATTTGGAGTCCTGCCTTTGACCCTGTAGGCAGGAAAGATCACTGGCTTGTTTGCAGATCCAGGTGAAGGCTGGAGGACACGGGGCTGCTTGGGACCATGGGTGTTGAGAATGGGACCCTCACAGGTGCTTTTGTGCCCAGGGGTCCTCATCCTCGCACCCGTGGCATCCCAAATGCCAACACCCCAGCTCCCCAGCACTTGTGGCGAGATGCCACCAGATGGCAGCAAGGGACCAGCATGGGGAGCTGCTGCAGCCCACCGAGGGGAGCAGAGAGCCGTAATGCTGCACCCCCTGCTCCAAACTGCGCCCAGATGTTGTCCAGCTCGTTGCTTGCGGCTGATGTCCGGGCAGGTCTGGTCTCTCTCTGTGGGAGCTGCGTCCTGCATACATCCCCAAGGCATGTGTGACCCGTCCAAGGGCAAAGCCCAGCATTCCTGTCTCATACTTGGAACTGGGTGCTCTCGGGGTCAAATTCTCTCCTTCTGTAAGATGTCCAGACTTTGAAGTTTAAGGGCAAGTCACCCCTGAAAGGAGTTCAATAATTAACCTGGTTTGTGAGGACCTCAATTTGGCCTACAAGCAAACCCTTCTGTGATCATGGGGATGCTGTCATCAGCTCACAAATACTGGTTTTGGGTTCTGGCTTGGGGGGGATGGCGTGAGGGATGTGAAAGAAGAAAACCAGGTGGTACTGGGCCAGGCCATCACTGCTGGGAGTAGTGTCAGTTCATACATCCCATTCTAGCGGGGCTGGAGGAGGTGGGAGCAAAGTATCTACCCACTTTGTCCCTGGAGAAATGATGTCCGGCCTCCCATCCCACACGGCTCAGGAGAGCCCATGCAGCATTCTCCTCTCCTCTCCTCTCCTCTCCTCTCCTCTCCTCTCCTCTCCTCTCCTCTCCTCTCCTCTCCTCTCCTCTCCTCTCCTCTCCTCTCCTCTCCCCTCCTCTCTGCATCTCTCTTCAGAATCCACTCCCCTGCCAGCAGTTCCTATCCAAGCAACCAGAGAACTGTGGTCAGAAGGGCTCCTGCAATTTTCCCTGCAGTGCTCAAGAGCAACCACCTGGATTCAGTTAGTAGGAGACAGACCTGGCCACAGGTTACCTGGCAGTATTCTCTGTCTCAGTGTCTGACTTGGGGTTAGTGTTTGAAGCCTGAGCAGGCAGCTCTGGGTGGAGGCCAGTGCAGCACTGGCACACAGAAATGGGATCAACAGCTCCTTCCTGTTGTGCAACTGCTGCACAGCCCACGGAGAGAATTTTTGAGAGATTTGTCAGGGCTTTTGTGTTTTCAGTTAATATTTATTTGCTTGTTTTGGGTCTTGCTTTCACAAACAAGGAATTTAAATAGTACAGGCTGAGAAGGGGCATGAATTTTGCCTAGCCTGACCTGAAGTGCTGTGTCCTGCTCCCAGAGCTCCCTGTGCCCACCCCAGCTGCCCTCACCTGCCCAACCCTGGCTTCCTCTGAGCATGACTCCCCAGTCCACTGGCTCTGGAGCTGGGATTCTAGCACAAACATTATGTACAGTTCTGCCTGGCAGCCCACATGCGTTTCTGCTCTTATGTAATATTTCAGCCCAGGGTATGAGCCGACTCATCCATCCCCTACACACACAGGGCCCTGGGGTTTGGGTTCTGACACCCTTGCTCCAGACCTTGTGCTGGGGGCAAGGGACAGCTGAGCTCATCCCACTTGGGTAGAGCCCCACATGAGCCCTGTCCATGGGGCTTCCGGCTCCTGGCTGGACAGGACTGAGATGTGAGCTCCACTCTGCTCTGAAACCTGCCAAATGCCACTTCCCTACTCCCCACTTCCAGTTTGGTCCTGTCCTCTCTGGTCCTGGGGCGAAGCTGGGGACAGGATTAGGGCACAGCACTGTGTGGTCTAACCAGCATATTTCCAGCAAGACCCATATTTACTGGATTTCAGGCATTTTCTCTGTGTGTGACCCTGATCTCGCTGTGTTTCTGCTTGTGGTTCCCAGAGCAGGCACTGGGATGCAGGGTGTGGGCATCAAGCTTCCCAAGATGAACCTGTTTGTGATGTGTAGGGGGAAAGTAGGGAAAAGTTGCAATACCCAGGGGCCAGAGCAAGAGGCTGACATGCTGTCCATGGTTCAGAGGGCAGCAGGGCATGGGCAACATTTGGATAAACAACCCCTGGAGTGGCTGCTAATGCTGGCAGGAGCCTGACATCCTGGCCCTTGAGGGATGAAGCCCACATGTTCGTGGTGCCATTGGCACGTGTGCCATCCCTGGGCTGGGGTGCTCTGTCACCAGTGGGCTGTAGGGTAACCCTCTCCCTACCTCCATGTGCTGGGCACCAAGAGCTGGTGGCATCAGCAGCTGCAGAGAGTGACCATGTGTGGCTGGCACTGAGGGGCTGTGAGATGGGGGAGGTGCTCTCCTTGGCCTCTTGCTTTTGGGTGGGTGCCATGGGGAAGGAGTGCTCTCCTCCCACTGCCTCCAACCCCTCCCACCATGCCAGTGGACCACCAGTGAAAGGCAGTCAGCTCCTGGGAGGTGTCCACGGTTGGGTTGGGAATGGTGGATGAGATGAGGGAGTAACTGCCTGTAAAAAGCACCTCAGCTTTTTCAGGCTGTTATTTAGGTCATCCCTGTGGTCCCTAGGAGCCAGGTGACTGTGCCCTCGTGCTGGGCATGCCACAAACCAAACACTTGTCACTTGACTTCACCACAGTCCTGGGACACTGCTCTCTCTGGGTTTGCCTTTAATTGAATGAATGAGGTGCCTGCCAAAGATCAGCTTGGGGTCAGTTCCAGATCTCCCGGGTGCAATCCCGTGCCAGGCAGGGAAGCAGGGAGCCTGATATCTTGCCCTGCTGACCAAGGGAGGTTGGCATGCAAAAGGCCACCAAGGGCTGACAGGCAGTGTGCCCAGGCACCACCCTCCTGCCTGCTCAGGGCTGCACAGGGAGGATCATGCATTTAAAACTCTGTGTGTCAGCACTGGGGTTTTGAGTCGCTCCTACACCCAGGAAGATTATTGACAGTGCCAGTGGGTTCAGCTGGAGTTATTCACGTTGCTTCAAGGAACTAAGGGATCCCTAGGAAAGGGAGCAAACCACTGCAGTGTCATCAGCCAGCTCCTGGGAGAGGAACATAACACTGCTCTGGGGAGCACAAACCCTCTGGGAGATGAGTGTGAGAGCAGCCCTGGGAAGTGCCAGCCTCTCAACAGTGGTGCTGGGAGGGACTGAAAGAGTGGCGGAAACCTTTGTACAGTCCTATCTGTGTCTTCCCCATTATAAAGAGCACAGCAAGCTTTCTTGATAAGAGCTGCCATAAATCAAAAGCTGAACCACAACCAGGACCTCTCCTGGGATGTGCCCTTGAGTCCCAGGCTGTAGGGATGGGATGTGACCCTGGTGTTCCTCTGCAGCATGTTTGTGGTCAAAGCTTGGTCCCACCATCCTCACACCACTCCCTGTGCTGAGAATAGCTGGCGTTCTGTCCCTTCCCTTTGTGAAGGGACAAAGGTTAGTGGGTGGTGAGAGTGGGGCCTCCCTGTTTCCCTCCCAGATACCACCAGCAATGAGGTTCTCAGAGTTCTTTTGGGGAAGTCAGAAGAAATTGTGTAAGATTTAGTCATCGGGGGTGGGGATCAGTCTCCTGGGACCATTACTGCAGCTGGAGTGACTATTCCAGCTCTGTCACCAGTGGGAGCTGGTTCCCCATTTCCAGGCTCTGTGCCACCTCCCATCCTTAATGATCCCCATGTCCTTCAGAATCTGTCCCAAAGTAATTCCAGGTCCCACACCAGAACTGACAACACCCAAGATCTCGTGCCAGACATCCATCCCCCTGCAGCCCTGCCAGTGTGCTTTCAGCATGACCAAATTTTGACCATTAAACCTCTCCAAGCACTTGCAAAGCAATCCTGTTGCTACAGGCTGGGTTGACTGGCACCATGTGGCATTACAATTGCCCAGAAATTGCCTTTTTGAAACTTTATTTGCAACTGCCTGCTGCTTTACCCTGTCTCAGCTCTAGGGCTGGCAGCGTATGAGACAAGTCACCGCCTGAGGCAGTTGTTGCTGAAATCATTTTAGATGTGGCCAAATCCAGTCACATCATCACCTCTGCATAATCAGAAAGGAAATATAAAATCTGAAAACAAATATAAGATATTACGGCATTACAGGCACTGGTACCCTGTGGGATGAGTCTGACCTGTGGCATCCTCTTGCTTCTTCCAGACCCTGTCCTGCTGGGACCCTGTGCCCCCAGGGTTCATGCAGGGACCTGAAGCAAAGGGAATATGCAGCCATGGAGAAGCTGTCTGTCCCCCCTCCGAGGCTGTGGTTTCACTGGTGCATTTTAGAGAACATGGTGACTCCCTGAGCTTTCCCAATGGGAAAAGCCTCCCTTGTTGTTGCTTTGGTTTTTGTGGTGTCTCTCTCTGCTAAATGCCGCCTCACAGGGTTAGTATTTTTGGTATTTTTAAATGCTTCTTAGCCTAGTGTCAGAATTCTGTAATTAAAGGAACTGTTTTGGCAATTAGATGTTGCCAAGCTGGAGCCCTTGGTTTGAAACCACCTTCCAAGAAGTATGTGCGGTGCCAGTGCCCCATCCCAGTGAGGGCATGGCCATGCTGGGAGGGACAGGATCCCTTTGGGCACCTACCCACCCTGTCAGGAGGGATGGAGGGGCTTAAGGGGCACAGACAGAGGGGCTCTGTTTTTTCGAGAACTGAGATTCTGGAGCTGTGGGGTCCCTTTGCTGCTGCTCCCTTGATGAAGGGGGCAGGCAGGGTGGCATGATGGAGACCAGTGCTCTTCTACTGCATCCTCTGTGCCCTCATTGTATCCAGAGTGTGTCCCTTCTCCAACCCCGCCATTGGGGTCATTTGTCCCAGAACTCGACTGTGCCTCAACAGGTTGGGCAGTGCCTGTCTGAGCCAGCAAAACCTATTTCCCTTCACAAGCTGAGAGATAAACTTAAAAATAACCTTGTTATCTTTCACTTGATCCAAATCAACATCAGTCCCAGTTATAGATAGCCATGCGTATGTTGAGGTGGTTTGCAGAGTGTGGAGCATGGTGGGGGCACTGTCCCCTGTCAGGGGCTGACCCCACTGCAAGGGGGGATCTCTGCACCAGGCTGCAAAGCTGCTGCTTTGGCCCCACCATGCTGGCCGTGTTGGGAAGTGCTGTGCCCCAAGGCAGCTGCATGCCAATGGGTGCAGAGGCTCTGTCCCATTGCAAAACAGGTCCCAGAAATAGCTGGATAAACACTACCCTATGTGCCCTCTCTGACATGGGGCCTTGCCCAACATGTTACCCGAAAATCCTCTGGCACCATTACAGCTGCAGGGCCTGACCCAGAGGGGTTGCTGTGTGGGTCCTACCTGGCCTCATCCTGCCCATGGTCTCACCCACACTGATGTGCTGTGCCATCCAGGGCTTGCCTGTGGCACCCTATAATTTAATATTTACACCCCAGAATTTGCTGCTCCCCTGTGCCAACCTTCCCCATCCCCAGGGAATTGTGCATTCTCCCAGCAGCAAATGCTGAGGATTTTTGGGATGGAGGCAGCAAAAGAAACTGTCTGAGGGGAACATGGTAGGACTGGGTGGGTCAGTGAAGAGGGTGAGCAACTAACTGGGCATTTGGAATAAGAACTTGTGCTGTTCCCTACAGATTAGGAACAAACTATTACACTGGTTAATCTCTTGGCTTAGCCAATTGGAACAGCCAAACTGGGACAAATCCCTTCTTTTGCAACTGCATGTACCTGCTGGGAATGGGTGCTGTCCCCTCACAGCATGGCCACCTGTCCTCATACCTGTCACCAGGCAGTGATGTCAAGCTGGCACATTTTACACCAGCTCCAAGGTGTGATTTCCTCTGGCCTGGCTGGGTGATGCGTGATGGCAGTGGCAGCCACATGTCTGCCCACCTGTCTCCCTCCCCAGCTGCTCCAGACTGGGAAACACCTATGGTGGCATACTGGATGAGGGAAATGATGCACTGATCTGCAGTGTGCCAGTGGGGAGCCTGGCCCTCGTCCTGGCACCAGCAGGCACGTGCAGCAGCAGTGCAGAAGGGACAGAGCAGGCTGGTACTGCACCAGCTGCTGTGCCATGGGCCAGCAGATTTGGAAACCAGAGGTGTAGGTGCTGCTGTTGGAGTGATGCTGCAGCTTGGGGCTGTTTTGGAGCCCGGGGTCACAAGCAGCCCTTTGCAGCAGGACTGGGCCTTTGCTGGCTTTGCAGAAGGGGCAGGGCAGGGAGCTCATGGTGTCCCCAGTGCCCCATGCTGGGCCCTGGCCTGTGGCCTTGCACTCGCTTCTCTGGGCACTGAAATCAACCACCAACATCAAAGAGGAGGGGGGTTAAAAAAAGAAAGGAGAGGTTTTGTTTACTTGAATCAAAAATAATTTTGTGGCAATGCATCTTCTTCCAAGGCAAACAACGCAGGAGCCTGCCCGTGCTAATTTGGGAAGCTGAAAGGGACTTAATGAAAATACGAATGTCTGACAGGGAAACAACTCATCTCGTGCTAAAATAGAGTCAGGAACGCCAGTGAGCTGGAGTTGGAGGAGCTGGGGCAGGCCTAGGAGGGAGAGGTGAAATCCAGGGCAGCAGGAGGGAGGAAACCCACTATAGCTCCAACATTGTGCAATAAAGGACGATTCACTCCGTGCTGAGCCCTGCACCAGCAGCCAGGTCCAACCTGCATTCTGGGTGGGCAGGGCTGGGGTGCTTGCAGGGAGGGGATCTGCTTGTGTGCTGTACAGGGGGTTTACATGTCTGTGTGTCTGCCCACTGTGCTCAAGACTGAAGCTGGGGACTCAAACGAGCCATGCGGGGAGACACACAGACCCCCCAAAACTGATGTGTGTGGCCAGAACTGCAGGAAGTGAAGCGTCACCTCCCACCACTCTCATAATACCCTAAATGGCTGTTATTGTCCCCATGTCTCCACCCTCAGTAGCGGTAACCTGGGGGTTGGCACACCCTGGGGACCCCCTTGCAAAGGCTACAGGAGGATGCAGAGCCGCGGTACCCCTGGCCTGGCAGCAGACATGCTGTGGGGAGGGGGCCAGGTGCTGCCGCTGCAGGACATCCTCTTCAACTGTGTTTCTGTTGCCGGTCCTTTGTGTGCCCCAGGGAGGCAGGGAAGCCCTGAGCTGGGCAGTGCTGCTGCGTGGTGCAGAGCAGGCAGCCGAGCTGCAGGGGAGGTGGCTCCAGCTCCCCGTGCTGCCAGGTGAGGTGGCAGAAAATGCCACCTCCGATTGATGCTGAGCGTTACCACAAGGCTACTGAAAGGCCTCCGGCGCGTCACCGTGTCGCTGGCACCCGCCCAAGGAGGTGTGACCGCAGGGAGCCGGATACGAAAACCAGCTGCTTTAATGAGCGCGGCGATGTGTTTGTTTGGGCAGTGGGGAGGAGTGTGCGACATCCGTACCTGCTGTGGGAACAGCACGGGCTGTCCTGGGCAGCAAACCTGTTCCGGCAAGTTTCTGTATGCTCTAAGGGGGACCTGGGAAGT
Organism: Eopsaltria australis; assembly: GCA_034509425.1. Taxonomy (NCBI): domain Eukaryota; kingdom Metazoa; phylum Chordata; class Aves; order Passeriformes; family Petroicidae; genus Eopsaltria; species Eopsaltria australis. The sequence continues at coordinate 1,360,648 of JAVTVJ010000277.1, read as the reverse complement.
GCCCCCGGTGTCAACTCTATCAGGAGCGGAGGGACTGCCCAGTGCTGCAAAACACTGATGGGAGCCCCTGCGGTGTGTTGAAGAGGATGGGAGCCAATGGAGCCTGCTGGGGCCGGACAGGGATGGGGGACCAGCCAGCAGGTTTCCTGGGGCTGCTTCTGTGTGGCTGCTGGGACATTCTCCATTAGGTATGGTGCTCCCTCTTGCTCAGCTCCAGCCCCGTTGCAGCTTTCCTGGGGTCAAAAGCAACTAAAATTTTGCCTCTGGGGTCAGCACTTAATAACACAATGGTCAGCAGGACAAAATAACTTTGTATGGTGGGACACCAGGGTACCAGCACCAAGGGCCACAGAAGCCTCATGTCATCAAGCACTAGAAATTGTTGTTTCTGAGTTAATGGTGGAGCTGAGCCTTGGCTGTGCAGGGGCAGGGGTCCATCTGGTGAACGAGTTTTGAGCTACAGAGGACATGTCTTGGGAAAGGGTGAATTTCAGCCCTGTGTTTACCAGCAGAAATGTGCTGCATTGACAGTCAGGATCTGTCAGTCAGACCTTACTTGCTCAGGATTTTTTACGTTTTTGGCTTCACATCCTCACCTGTTTTCTGCAGAGTGGGGAATGTCCCACCTCTCAGAAAGAGATTAATTGCTTGTCTGTGTTTTTAGCCAGTATAGTCCGAAATTATCTGAAACTGGAGCAAAGGGGAATGTGGCACCAGGGAGGTCAGAACCTCAGGGGCAGCTGGTTGAGCTGCTCCCTGCTAAGTGTCCAGCTGGAGCTGCAGGAGCAGATACCAAGGAATGCAGGAGCATGTACCATACCCAAAGCAAACAGAGCTACCCACAGCCCCCAGATCTGCACCTCTGCTAATGACAGGGCTGGATGGCCCTGGGGGTGGCTGGCACAGGTCACTACTTGAAAGAAAGCACATCTACATCTGGCCATGCCAACTTCTTTAAATAACTGAATAGCAAGTCTGTTTAGTGCAAGGAGAGTGAAACCAAGGCAGTTTCTCACTTTCTCTTTGGCACAGTCCTGAAGCAGAGGGCTCTAGGAGAGCTGTGCAGACAAACCAGCCAAGCTGCAGCAGTGTCTCACCAGTCTCATCATAGACAGACATTTTTCAAGGCTGAACCACGCTGCTCTGATGGCTGCCCATACCTGTGACACCCCAGCCTACCCCTCTGGGGTGAATATAGGCTGATGTCATTGTTAGTAATATGACACATGGGCATTTTCCCCTAAGGGCATTTCTTTGAGAAATCAGACTGAGGAATGGCCTTCCACTAAGTACAGCTAATTGCTAACAGGAGCAGGGAATTGAGGGGTGTCAGCCCTGATGCATTTGGGGGGGGAAGTGGGGGCGGAGGCGAGGAGCGGGGAGAGGAGGGAGCCAGGGTAATTCAGCATTCCCTTCCCATGCAGGTAAATTTGCTATATTTTCCACAAATAAGTGACTCAGCCCTACCTGGCTGCCCAGAACAGAGGACCCTGGAGCAGGTTCCTGTGAGAAGCCATTGGCTGGCTCCAGCATCAGATGGCTGTGAAGGGGGAGCATTGCAGGGATTTTTCCTGGAAAATCATTACATGTTCGGCTGAAGTCGCCCTGAGAGAAGCAAGCACAGCCTGGGCCCCACTGAGCTGCACAGTGGGGAGGTGATGTCACATCAGCTGGGATCATGAGCCTGTGTGGGACACCTTTGCTTTCCTCTGCATCAGCACAGTGGGATGTCTCACAAACCACAATTAAATGGTCCCTGTTTAGCCTGCTGAGCTCAGGGCATACAGGACCCCATGCCAGGAGGAGTCATGAGTGTGCTGGGACAGAGGGTTTGGGTTTTGCTCTGTGCGTCACCAGCCCAGGGGGGTGACTTCTCTGCGGTTTCTCCCCAGAACATTGGCAGTTGACAACCAATTTTGTCTATTCCCCCTCCCTGCTGTGCCCTGGGTGCTGTGAGGGTGGTGGTAGATGTCCTGGGGGCCCAGGCAGTGGGCCTTGCTCCTCTAGGGATTTCTTCCCCTGTGGTTTCTGCAGAGGGCTGAAGGCTTTGAATTGCTGAACACAGTTGAACCCAGAACTTGCCCCTGCCCAGCTGTGTGCACAAGAGAATACTGATGTGGGACATGGGTAGTTGCCTCCTCTCCCCTGCAAGAGCCCTTGCCACTGGGCTGGGAAAGGTTTATTTCCTCAGGCATATTATAAGCATTAATTAGGTAATGGACACTGTGGGTTGAGGTTTGGGTTTCACCCACTGTGGTGTCAAATGGAGGTCAGGCTCTCGGCTCATGCCCTGCCCTCATTTAAGGGCTGTGCTGCCTGTGGCTGTTGTGAGGGCAGAAGGGCATCTCTGCTGCCTGCCCTGTGTTTGGCTCGGGCAGGTGTTGGGGCCTGAGGCTGACATGCATGGTATGACTGTTTATGGTGCAGCAGCTTCTCCTTGGGGTCTCGTGGATGGGGAAAGAACACAGAGGGCCTCCAGGACATCCCTCAGCATTCCAGTTCAAGGCATGGGGGACTGTGTGGGGTGACCCCAGCATCAGCCCATGCTCGGGGTGTTCCCATTTTTGCCAGGTGAGGGAGGTGGCACATGCTGTTGGCTGGCACGGTAGCAGGATGGCAGCGCTGGCTGCAACCCCTCCCCAATCCCAGCATGCCTACAGCTATTTTTACAGCCCAGAATCATTGTATTCCCAATGTCATGGGTTAGCAAAAATTCTGACATGAACTAGAGCATCTTCCTCATGACCTGTAAATGTGCAAGCAGGCAAGGGCTGGTGCTCATTAGTTCTTGGGGATCCAGAGTGGGGGTGATGTGCATCCAGACTTTACCCTGAGATGCAGCCCGGTGAAATCCATGCATAGTCACCCCTGTCTGGATGGAGGAGATCCATCTGCCCCGTGAAGGCTCATTGCATCGCTGCCAGTGTATCCACGCACCCTGCAGCTCTCCTCTCTCATTTTAACATGCTTTTCTCATTTGCTACACTGTTATTTTGTTCTGAAAGAACTTCAGGAGATTGCTCTGTGTCCGTCCTGCTGGGAAGAAGCAGAGCCACCCCTCTGCTCTCCTTGCTCCCTGGTGTAAGGAGCCCTTTCTTTTCCCCTTTTATTTTAGCACTTTGATGTCCTCATAATTTATTTTTGCAGCAGAGTTGCTTTCACGATAAAATGGAAATGTTTCTCATGGGTGGCTTTAGAATGAAAGGCTGAGTGAGGAGGTTAAAAATAGCATCCTGTAAGCCTCTGGCTGCGTGAGTGACTGGGCTGGGCAGGGGCTGCTTGCTGAGCTGGGGAGGGGACCTGGTGGTCCCCAGAGCTGTGTCCAAGGAGACCCTTGCTAATGGTTAACCCTTGCTTCACTGGAGCACATGGCTGGTTCACAGGCCAAGATCAGGATTGCTTTTGTCTGGAGCTAACCTTGGTTATGCTGCATAAGGGGCAGACATCCCCTCTCCTGAGATGTGGTCTTCCTAAGATGTTCCTTCTCCTTGTGTGGGCTCTTGATGGCTGGATGAGGACACAGAATCCCCACAGGAACATTGCAAATGGCATGGGTGCACAAGGCAGGGCTAGTCAGGGGATGCTGAAGCCCCCAGCTTCTCCCCACCTCCAGAAAGGAGAAAGGAGCTGATGAGCAGGATGTAGCTAAAGAACCATAACTCAATAGCTGCCCAGCCCCTGCCTCTCGCCCCAGGGGTGTATCAAGGGCTGCCTCTGTGGGAGTTGGATGTGACCTGAGCAGGATGTGGCTGTCAGCCTTTATCCACTGGAAGTAATGCTGCTGGGGAGAGCTCTCCCAGTAATGTCTCTCATTACATGAACTGACTGCCCCACTAGGAGGAAAGTTAATTCCTGTTTACCCTGTTGACTCATCTTCCCTGTCATCTTCTCTCTCAGATGTAGCTTATTATATGGTGCTATAAATAGGGTTTGCTCCTGGTTACATGTGCCCAGCTCTTGCCATTTCTTGCCCAGGCGTGACGTCAGCAGAGAGCCTCCCAGCATGGTTGTGTAACATTTCGTTATGGGACTGGGTGAGTGGGCTTGTCTGGGGCTGTCTCCTCCTTTTATTTTTGATGGCAAAATAAAAGGGTAAGAGGGTGCCTCTGACCAAATCTCATCATAGCATCCCTTTCTGCTGCTCACCCACATCTCTTCTGTCCTCCAAGTGCTGACCCCAAAATCCCGCTGCTGTGTGCCAGGCCCCACTGCCTGGCTCCCACTGCAGTCCTGGAACTGCAGAGCAGAACCATTCAGGCTGTGAGCTTGCTCTACAGTAGCTGTGAGCAACTGGGCAGCATGGCAGATCCCTGTCCTGGGGGACAGAGACAATGCAGTTACTTGGTATCCCACGCTTCATGTTAGCAGAATCCAGCACATTTCCTGAGCGTGGCTTCAGAGCCTTGTAAGTGTGTCATGGATGGCAGGAAGACCATCACAGAAGTTTTTTTGCTGCGTAGGTGCACCGAGTCACCCTGCAGCCATTTATGATGAGGAGGTGCCAGGCTGGCTGGCCTGGCACAGCAACACTCCCAGGAAGCGTCAGCACATTGCTCAAAGGCGTTTGATATAAATAGATGGGCGGCTCAAACCGAAAGCTGTAATCACGTACGTGCCAGCATGAGATGGGAATGGGTAAACACAGGTGGCTGCTGTGTCCGCCAAAAGCAGTTCAATGACACCACCAGCATCTCCCAAGTGTGGCCCAGTGACATAAATATCCTCAGCATGGCTGCGAGGTAGGGAGCAGGATGTGCAAAGCCTGCAGCTCTGATAGCATGGCAGAGTCAGCAGAGATTATGGAGTCTTTGGCCTCCTTGTCCTCCATACAAATCCACACCTGGGAAGTTAAGGACATTGAAAATGATGGCAGGGATTGAGCTGACCTTGACAGTGAGGGCTGTGGTGCCAGGGATGTCTGCTTGGTAGCAGTCTCTGCAGAGTCTGAGGGCTAGTGGTGCAGCTCCCAGCCTGAGGCAGAGTGAAGTCAGCTTTTTACTGAGAAATTACTTTCAGCTGCAGGCAGGCAGGGTTAAATTGCAAATGATAGTCAAATATTTACAGCATTCACATTAGTACAGTGATCTTCCGGGTTGGGAAACCTTGAGCACGGATTCCTACGTTGAATAGAAACGTTGGCAAGCTGGTGGATTTGCTCTGCTCTGGTCCTGCCACAGAGAGCGTGAACCAGCTAGCCTTGTTTCCCAGTGCTGTCCTTGAGGGATACCAGTTCCCTGTGGGTTTTTGATGCCTGTCACAGTGGGTGAAAGTTCTGGGGTGTGCTGCCAGGTTTTTAAGGCCAGGAAGAACAATGATCTCCATTAAGTGGATCTGTTCCATAATAGGGACAATTGTGACTCTCGCATTCCTTGGTCACCATTTGGGTGGTTAATTACCCTTGCTCTTAAGAAAACAGATAATTGTGCCTTATTGAAGGGAGGATGATGAAGAGACAAAAGATGGGGTATGGGCTCTGCTTATCTCAATTGCAGTAGCTCCTCCTGGACCTGCCATGCAGGATGAGGGCAGATGGCTGATTTATCAAGAATGATGCTGCATCTTCAGGCCATGGGCCACCAGTGAAGCTCTGCCTTGAACCTCTTATGACACTTTAAGGAGCCTGTCTCTATGGGTCCAGGGTGATTTTTGATGAATTTGCATGACTCAGTGAATAGGGAATTGATCACTTGCCAGCAGGGCTGGCGTCACCAGACAATGTGAGAGAAATTTGATGAGAACAACCAGTACTTATTAAGGTGCTGGCACTGGAAGGGAAGTGCCCTGGTGAGAGCCCTGGGAAACTGGCTGGGACTGGAGAGCCTGGGTTTCCCAGAAGATCTAGGCAGCAGGATCTGGGCAGCCTCAAGCTGGTGGAAGCAGAAAACCTTATTGCCCTTATGACTGCTGTGCCTTTGTTCCTAGTTTTTCTTTGCATTGATGGTCACAGACTTACTGGTTTTAACTGAGATGCTGGAAACCGCTCCAGTGCTACAGAGTCTGTCAGGGCAGGGATGTGTAAGCTCATGCTGTAATGTCCCCACTTCACCCCTTCCAAAGCTCTCAGTGACAAGAAAGGCATGAAAACAAAGAACCACAAATTCACACTTTGAAGAACTTCTCTGTTCACCTACAACTAGGGGCAAAAGAGCCTGAGTGTGGTTTCTCATCCTCCCCAGGACAGCCCACAAGAGTGAGGCTGCCTTGAAGCTGCCCAAGTAGAGCTGCAGGATTTGGGACTCTTCAGGGCATTAAGGAAAACTCTCCTGGATGGGTACCTGCACGTGACATAGGTGCTCTGTCTGTAATGTTGATTGGCTGTGGATTGCTTCTGTGGCACCAACCATGGCAGGGTGGCACAAGCTGTGCTCCAGAAGCCTGGGGATAGGGCAAGCAGCACTGGAGCTGCTCCAAGAGGGCTGCAGCCCTGGCTGAGCCACGCAAAGTGTGTCCCTGTGGGGTGATGGTGATAACCAGTGACAACAAACCCTGCCAGCTGTCAGCAGAGGTGTGCCACAGACTTCACAAGCAAGCATGAAGTGAGCCTCTTGTCAGCTTCCCAAGGATGGGAAAGCCAGTGCCAGCCCCTTCAACTCCCTGTGGCTCCCGGCACATGTGCACGCCACCAGCCTTGTGCCTCCCCACCGGCACAGAGCCAAGCCATTTGCAATGAGGGAACCAAAACACAGCAGCCTGGAGGATTTTGCAGGCTCTTTCATTAACCTTGGCCCAGATACAGTTTGGTTTAATAATCCCTACACAGATTGCCCAGATCAGGGCAGCACTTGCTTCATCTTTGAGATGAGAGACAGAGAAAATCATCAGGAATACTCTTTTTCAGAAAACTTCACCATCTCCATGACCCTTCTGACAGATTGGCCTAGGAAGGGGGGCAGCTGCCCTGCTCCGTGCCAGACACAGCTCACATTCCTCCCATCTCTGGCACGGCTGCTGCACTCACTCATCTTATGAAGCCTGCCCTACTTTGGATCAGCCCACAACATCTTTGATTTTGAGGTCAGTGACATCTGCTGTCAAGCCTGCACGCCCTTACACCATGTTTACTTTTAAAGCAGCTCAATGTAAATACAAAACTAGCAGCTTCCTTGGGCTGCTTTAACTGTTTCAGTATTCCTGCAGAGGAATTTGGTATGAATTGGGATGGAGCTCACAGCCTTCATATAGCTGTGATTTTGTACCAGATGAGGCTTCAGTTCTTCTTCCTAATTCTGGGTTTGATTATTGAGCCCTCACTAATAGCTGAAGAGGAGACTGGGGGGACTTCATCATGATCTACAGCTTCCTCTCAAGGGGAAGCAGAGGGGCAGACACTGATCTCTTCTCTGTGATGACCAGTGACAGAATCCAAGGAAATGGCATGGAACTGTGTCAGGTGAGATTTAGGTTGGATATTAGGAAAAGGTTCTTCACCCAGAGGGTGCTTGAGCACTGTAACAGGCTCCCCAGGGACGTGGTAATGGCACCAAGGCTGCCAGAGATCACAAAGTGCCCAATGCTCTCAGGCACATAGTGTGACTTCCTGGAGTTGTCCTGTGCAGGGTCAGGAGTTGGACTTGGTGATCCTTGTGGGTTCCTTCCTCAGGGATATTCTATTATTTTATGAATTTATGGTAATTGCTTTATGCTGGGTTCACACATAATCTGCAGTCTCCTGTTACTCCTTTCCTTTGGGAGATGGAGAGGATCTTTGCAATTCTCTGATGACCTTCTATACCCTCTCCCCTTTCAGGGATGCTGAGCTTTTCTAGTGAGGTGTTTGCCCCATGCCACCGACAATGCACCCCCTGCCAGTCCTTCCCCGGGCAGAGACACCATGCTACACCCTCCAGTCCTTCTCCATTGACCAACCCCTCCTGCTGCCTCACTGGGAGAGCCTTAGCCCTGTGGTGACAGGCAGCTGGAGAGCAGCAGGAGGTCAGGAAGATGTCATCTCTGTTCTGGGAGAACATGCTGTTCCCTTCTGCTAATGACTCGGGAGGAAGGAATTTAACTCAGAATTTCCTCCTTAAGAATTCCAGCCCTTGTTCTGGCCAGATGCTTCTAGGAGAGGGATTTTGGCCAGCTGGGATGCAGTAGGAGGGCAGAAGGTGACTTTAGAGATGGGATGCCCCTGGGTAAGGGTGCTGAAAGCTTTGATCCCCTCATTTCCTCATTTCTGCTAATGGCTCTGGCACAGATTTCTGTAGCTGGCTACCAGGGAAGTTCTGAGATGGAGAGGTGGGGAGGAGAGAAGCTAAAACCCATTGTGGTTCAGGCAGCCCCTGTGGGGCCCCAGAGATGCTGGAACACACGGTGACATTGTCAGCATGCCTAGGAAGGCATGCCAAGCATTTGCAGCCTCTCTGGCATGCCGAGAGCTTGATGGAGATCCCCTGCCTCTCCTTGCTGCCCCAGGCCTGTTATCACTTGCCCTGGGCAAGGTGCCCACAGCTGTTCACCCAGGGGCTGCATGCACCTCCATGTCCTCTTTGCAAAGAGGTGCCAGGCAAAGCTTCCTCTTTGCCACGTGGCTGCTTGTGTCACCTTACAAGCTGAGCCACCTTTCCTCGTGGCCAGTCAGCACGTGAACTGCTCTCGCACAAAAGCACGAGCCAGTTGCCAGGCTGGAAATCATGACTTCCCTGCCATAGCAGCTCTCTTTTACTTGCTCCAGAGCCATGATATTCTTGTTTTGGCTCAGAAGTGGTCTGTGTTCTGGGAACAGCTGGCATAATTAGCACTTTTGGTGCCACTTGCTCATCATGGGCATTGAAATCCTTTGCAAATTTCTCTATAAGAAGTAGGTCAGCATAAACTCTCTCTTTGGAAAGAGGTGAAGCACAGAGGATTAATTAACTTGCTTAGTATTGCACAGCTAGGCAATGGCAGTGCTGTCAGAAAGCATCCCCCATCCTGAGGGAAGTGGGGGCTCTTGGAGCAGGGTGCATCTCCTTCTTGTTGGACATGATTGAGAGGCTCCATCCAGCAGCTGGTAAGTGCAGCCTGTTTGTCTGCTGGCTGAGTGATAAAGCTCCCATCCTTACAGCCTTACAGCTCTCAGCTGATGATGCCTGGATGTTTGCAGCTGCTGCCTATTTCAAAGCAACAGACACTGGTAGTGATGTAACCAAGTACTAAAAATAGCCCTGAGGAAGAGTTCCTGAAGCAGCATGAGAAATTGCAGGGAAGGGATAGATGGGAGAACTGAATTCACAATAAATTACATTCCAAATCGGTGCTGATTCAGTCTATCCACTTGGCATTGCCTGGAGTGCTGCTGCTGCAGTGGCAATGGGCCAGGAGCATTTGCTGCTGCCAGCTCCCTGGGACCTGAAGACCTGATGGAGCATGTTCATCCCAGTTGGGATACAGCTTTGCTCATCCCCATACTTTCCAACTCTCATGTGGGTCTTTTAGTTTGCATTCTTATCCATGGAGAGCAGGTGGGGAAAGCTGGTGGAGAAAACCATAGCTGGGTGGTAGGGAGGACTAAGAGCCTGCAACAAGGGACAGGAGGGTGCAAGTTACAGCCATGGACACAAATGTTACAGCATTTTTTTGGATCTGGTCTGCTAGTTAGTGAAGCATGAAGCACTGAAGCCCCCATGAACTAACTGTGGAATCTGCAGTAGTTCAGCCCATTCCTCCATGGGGTCCATCACATGAGGCTGAGCTTCCCTCCATGGCCACGGCCCCAAATGGACTCGTAGTCCTGGCGCTCACAACCACTGCCAGCCTGCCCTGCAGTACTGTGGGCTCTGCCCTGAGCACCATGAGCTCTTCAGGGGGACAAACCCACTGAAGGGAGGGATTTTGGTCATCTGTGACTGAAGAGATTTATTTTCAGATGAGCTAGACTGCCTTGTTTAGGACATCCTAGCAGAGTTTTCCCCTTCAAGGTGGGATAAAAATGCTTATCTGCAAAGCTAAAAGGCTCATGGGGCTGTGTTCTGACTTCAACAGCATCATCTCCTCCTTGATGATTGCAGTTGTGTGCATGGCTGTTCAGTGGGAAACCAACAGGAGGAGCAGGCAAGGGGAAGGAACAGGAGAAAACCCACATCCAAGCTCCTGCACAGGAAATAAAATGAGAGAGCAATGGGGGGACTGCTTCTGGGGGCACACTGAAGGGTGAAAGGGAAAAGGAGGGAGTCTTTGGTTCCTGCAGTGGGGCATTAGTGCTGGAGCATCTGCAGCCCAAGCCTGCAGTTATTCAGTTGCTGCAGGCTTGGCAGGCAGGGGACAGAGTTGCTGTTGAGTCTGTGCTGTCACAAGCTGGAGCCACACTTGATTTCTGTGAGGAAGGAGGTTTCACAGACAGCACCTGGCCCATCTGCAGTGAGATGGATTGTGGTGAGTGAGGCGTCACAAGCCCTTCCCTTCCTGCACAAAAGGCGCCCTGTGATGTGTGAAATACAGATAGTCCCCTCTCAGTTGCTATTTCTGCCAGCTTTTATTTATCTCATTTGTCTTACTGGTGTAAAATCTTGCAAGCATTAACTCTGTTGAATGGGGATGAGAAGTTTTAACCAGTTCTTTACCTGAGAGACTCAGTGAGGGATGTCTGCAGCTGCTGAGAAAAAGCTTTTGACCTTCTTCTTGCCTGCAGACACCTCCCAAAAGGTCTGCTGAGATCGGCCCTGATCCCACAAAAGTGGGAGCAGGATTTGTGGTGTATCTCTGGGCAAAACCAGGCTGTGCAAAGTGGCTGCAGAAGTGAAAATGGCATCCAAAGGCCAGGGGTGACAGGTTTAAAGCAGCAGAAGGACAAGCTGACGTATTTTGATTGATGTTAAATCTGAACTGGCTTTCCCACTGCTGTGCTGCACTGAGCAGTGCTGGTGACATTTTGGCAGTACCAGGTGGGTAGGTGTGGTGGGGCATGCGTCTGCAGGACACCAGCCAAAGCTCAGTATCACCAGGCTTGGGAAGTTCCCAAAATGGGAATTTCCCAAGGAGTTCACTGGAGGAATTTCAGCTCTTAGTCATGCTGCTGTGCATGCTGGGGAGGTGGGCCTGTTTTGCTGAAGACAAAATCATGAAATTGTGACCATATAGAGGGCAGAGAGCAGTGTTGTGGGGCAAGGTCTGGGTGCCCCAACTAAGACTGAGGTCTCTGGCCAAAGCCTGGAGCTGAAAGCGCAATCCCAGACACTGGGATCTGGCCCTAGGCACCCCCATGATAAATACAAGTATTCCACAAATAATAATACAAATGGAGATAATTAGTCTAGCCTGCTAGAACGGCCCTGTGGGATGGAGAAAGCAGCAGAGGGACTTATTTACCAAGGAGTCAAGGAGTGCCTAAGGGAGGCTCAGAAGAAGGAGAACCAGCCAGTGAAGCTGCAGGAGATCAGGCACTGGGGGACAGGGCTGCCTCAGCCTATGAGCACAAGAGGAAACTGAAACTGCAATCTCTTTCTGGCTTCAGCTGCAGCTGAGATGGCTGCCCACGGAGCACCACAGCACTGACATGGGAGGCAGGAGTAAGGAGCTGACCCAAACCTTTGTGTATTTGGGTTTTCACTCTGGCTGAAGTCTGCTGCCCCAAACACAGCCCACCAGCCTGATAGATTCCCAGTACAGCCTCCCAGTAGTGCTGCAAGACCGTGTGGGTGATGTCACTGTGCCAGGGTGGCCATGGCTGTGTACCTCCAGTGTTACCAGTGCCCACCAGGAGCTGGGGTCCTGTCTGTGCCTTTAAAGGCTTTGCCTTGCCCAGCAGGAAAACTTAGAAAAGATTGTATGGAAAAAACCCTCTGACCTCTCCTAACCTTTGGGAACTTGCTATCTCTGTATTGTTCTTTTTGTGTGTTTTTGGCAAGTTGTTTCATCCTACAATGGCACATGAATTCTGCCATGACAACAGATCACTAGGTAGGAGTCCCACTGGAGAATTACAGCCTGGGCAGACAGGACTGGTGAAGGGAGGGCAGTGAGGGGACACAGCTGTAACTGGCATTTTGTTGTCAGGAGACCAAACCAGATCTCTATTAGCAGCCCATGGACACTGTTTCCAGAATGCTGTATAACAGATGGCCAAGACAAGCTTTCTGAGGCTGGGGATCTCATCTGAAACCCACACGGATGGATTTGGAAGTGGGTTTGTCAAGAGTCCTTGTTCTCTGAAGAGGCTGAAGATCTCCTGTGTCGGGCCAGGTAGGGGTTTTCATGTGTCACTGGCTCAGAGGCAGCTCTTTGTTGCTGCCCTCTTTTCTGATTGCACTCCTTCCTCTTCCCCAGGCAGCAGAGCAGGCTGCAGCAGGACGTGGGCACACGCAGCCAGTTCACACTCCTGCAGAAACCAAGTAAGCGCAGGCAGCTGGGCCGTGACACTCACTCCCTTCCCAGCAGTGCACTTCTGGGCACTGCTGCTGGCCCCATTACCAACACACCATGCCTCACAGGTGCTCCTTTCTTGCCTGAAGCACAGCCAACAAATTAAACCTTAGACCATAAATTACAGACAGTTTTTGCCTGTGGTTCCTGGGTCTGGTCAGATCAGCTGAAAGGAATTTGGGGTGGAGAAAAACCTTTCCATTAATCACAGCCTTTTTCAGGAGAGCACAGATCCTTCACCTGCAATCCCTCCCTTGCCTGGTGGAGCAGCAGCTGTCAGCTCTCCATCCCTGTAGCTCTTGAGATATTGCAGAGCTGTGCTTCCGTCCAGTAAACAATGTCCAGTTGTGTTTTTCTTATGTGACCCATCCATCAATATGTAACTGTTCAGGAGTAACAGAAAGTGCCTGGCAAGAAACAGGGTTGCCCAGAGGATGATTGAACTGCTGGGGCTTTGCTGGCTTTGCTGCAGCCCCGTGCCAAAAAACCACAGCCCGTTTCTATCCTTCTTCTCCTAGCTCCATTCTCATAATTACCATTTTTGACCTTGGAAGGACTGAAGATAGGGCATGGAATTTATTTCCATGCAAGACGCCTTTAAAGCATGATGTTTCCCTGCTACTTCATTAAGCACTGTCCTCCTTTAGTGGCCTGGCTTTTTTAGTACTGAATCAGACACATCCTCTGATGAAATGTTTCGCAAGTAAGTAATAACTAGAACCATGTGCATTAATTTGAGCTACCACAGACACGTAAAAACAGCACAGACCACACCATGCAGACAGAGCATGGGATTAAGATTGTTGATGAGGAATATGCAGTTAGAACATTGTATTGGGTTGAATTTTGAGAGATTTATAATTTTTTTATTCAGGGTCTTGGTTTTCATATAAATGAAATTTTGCAACCCTCACATGGTAAGAATAACCTGTAAAAGGTTCAATTCGTAGTTACTTAGCAAGGGAGATGAAAAAGCAAAAATGCATTAACTTTCTGCTCAAGGGTATGTCCTCTGGATTGTGGATTTGACGGCCCAAGAGGGAGAAACCTACTCTGCTGCTCCTGTATTGTACCAGTTTGGTAAATAATAGGAAGTGCTTGTTCTTTTAAACTGGCAGTCTGGCACTTTTCACCATGTCTTAAAAATTGTACATATGTGTATATGTACACATATATATACAGTGTACACAAGGGAGAGGAAAGTGTTTGGGGAACCAGAATGTTTGTTGCCTATTTGTTTCGTGAATGCTTTTGGCAGTGGGAGACACTTGCCTGCATGAGCAGATCCTCACTGGCTTTAATGCATCTCCTTTGTCTTGGCAAGGAGGAGGAGGGTTGAGTTGCCTTGCTATTGCAATGATTCCTGCAGCTAAAGCTCCTTACATTGCCTCACACCGTTGCTCAGGGGAAAATGCTCTCAAGAAGTGATGGGGCGGTCACCTGGACTACCATGCAGCCAAAGGATTCGACTTGGTTCTGTGTCTGGGAGCACAGCTAGCTGGAGATTCATCCTGTACCAGATGGGATGGGGAGCTGGAAGTTTAGGAAGTGACTCTAGGAGGTGTGCAGGCAAGAGCAGTGTGGGAATGAAAGGCTTGCCAAGCTGAACTTGATGCTGACATCTTATTACAGGCATGAACTGTATTAGGGAAGCTGATCGTGGAGGAAGTAGGAGATGCCAAGTAACTCAAATAGCCTGGAATTATTCCCCTGCTAATTAAGAGGAATGCAAAGAAGTGCAGTGAGGAGTGAGGCTTGAGGAAACCTAATGCTGCTGTGAGCACGTGGGAGTATTCCCAGCCTCTGGAGGGATCATGCAGCCACCCATCGGGGAAGGGTCCTACAGTCACCTCAGATCCCCTCTCCCTGGGGCAAGGCAACATAAATCAGATGTGAGCCCTGGGCTAGCTCTGCACTTGCAAACACAGATTAAAACTAGTAGCACGTGTCAATAACCTCCAGTTATAACTGCCAGTCAGTTTTCTTCAGTAAATTACAAACCTGCCCTCTCAAGACCAGCTTCAGCCCAAAGAGGCATAGATTTGAAACAAAATTTCAAAATATCCAAGGGAAGTCATCAGGTTTACATGGTGCAAGACACACAGAAAACCAGATTTTTATATTAAGGCAATCATGATGGCACCAGCCAGATAAATGAGAACTCTCACCAAGCAGGCCTGCTTCACTTTGACTGAGGCATATTTTATGCAGTGGGAACCAAGGGGTATAATTGTTTCTTACACAAGACTCTAATCATGCTTTTACTTTAGAACAATTAGAAAGCAGAGGTCTCTTGCCCTCTAAACCTCTTTGGTGAACCAGTGCTCACTTCTCCAAACCAAGGAGCCATTAGTGAGCCAGAGAAGCCCAAGGCCCACACACAGTGGGGAAGCAGAAGTGGGAGGTTTGAACAAGAGGCCCTATGCAGCCCTGCCTTGGCAGCTCAGAGCCAGAAAGGCTGGGTCCCTTCTAAAAAAAAGGATGCCTGTTGCTGGGTGTGTTGGGCAGTAGAAATGTGGTAGCTTGTGTGGCTTTTAGCTCTCTGACCTTTATTTAAATGCAATGCAGAGTAATTTGTATCTAGTGGTGTTGTTCTATCTCAGCACCGTGATTGAGTAAATGGCAGAACGTTACTAAATTCATTGTCAGAGTGACTGTTGCTTAGTAATTTAAACTGCAATAATCTCATTATTCTTTTTTCCTTACAATTATGGTGGCTCTGTTGTTACCCGCAGTTCATCGCCTTGCATTCAAACCTTGATGACTGTGACTGCAATTTGAACATCAGGCACTGGCCTGAAAAAGGCATCCAGGGTAAAGCTGAGTGGGGGGAGCCTCTAGAACATTCAGCTGCATTTGCCTGAGATTTTTGGTGTATAGAAACAGAAGCACAAGATGTGCAGTGAGCTCAGACATACAGTCCTACAAGACTCCGCTGCTTCAAGGCTCTGCAGATGCTCTGCCTCCTCAGCGGGCCAGCTGTGAAGGAGCTCTGCAGCCATGCCCTGGGCCCGTCCGAACTGACGGCATGTGTCACACACCAAGGGACATACGGTTTTCAAGCAGACCGTGAGGGGAAGTTACGGAGAGCCCCGTCCACGGCTGCAGCGGCCTGCGGAGGTGGAATCCACAGGTCAGGGCCCCAGCCTCTGCGTGCCTGGATGGTGCCTCCAAGTTTGCGGCCACGGCCGGCTGCCCAGCGCTGCCCGCTCGAGCAGAGGCTGTGCCCTGTGTTCGCCTCGCGAAGCGGAGGCAGGGCCTGCTGGAAGACCCGAACGGGTCGCTTCTCCCCGCGGCTGGCTCCCCCGGCGGCCGCTGCCCTGCTCCCCGCGGAGGGGTGCGCGGCAGGCCCGGGATGCGGAGAGGCCGAAACCGCCCCTGCCCCAACTCCCCTGCCCCGCTCCCCTGGCAACAGCGGCGCCGGCCGCGCCCAATCAGCGCGCGGCGGTGCGCGCCCAGCCAATGGAGAGGCGGGACGGAGGGCGGGGCGCGCCCGAGCGAGGAGGGCCGGCCACGCGCCGCGCCGCCATCTTGACGTCTGAGGAACAAAAGGGCTGAGGCCGCCGCGGGCGCCGGCCCAGCACCAGGTAACGGGCGCGTCCTGCTCTCCCCGCTGCTGCTCCTGCCCCCGGGGCGATCGCCGCTGAGGCGACAGCCGCAGCGCCGCCCACAGGTCGGTGCCTGGGCCGGCGAGGTGGGGGTGGGCGGCTGCCCGACGGGGATGCTCGGTGGCGGCCGCGGGGCATTGCCCGGCTCAGCGGACACGGAGGGGGGCCCTGGCCTGGAGTCCCTCCCGGGGGTGCCGGTCGCGTCGGGGTGGGGGACAGCGGTGACAGCGTTCGCGAAGCGTCCCCGTCCGCACAGCGCTTCCTGCGCTCCCCGCGGGGCCGGCGGTGCGGGGGCTGCCGGGCCGGGCTCGGCGCAGGGGCAGCCGCAGTTGCGTCTCCCCTGGCTGCTGGCCCCGGGGCTGGTGGTCGCCTCACGCTGATGTTACTCAGCAGTTCTCTGAGTCGTCAGACGTTGTCTGTCCGTTTTGCCCGGGTGATGGGTGTGCTGCTGCTCTAGTGGCTGCTCGGTACGCTCGGTAATAGTTCTAAATGAAAAACGGGTGCTCTAGGATGTGTTGCATAAGTGGATGTGATGCTCATGAATACCCTTTTTCTCTGTGAACTGCAAGTGCTGGGTAATGCCTTGTTAAGAGCTGCTTTGAGGATCATGATTTTTATAATACCTTGTTAACGTGGTTTGGGAGCTGCAGACGGTTTAAACAAAAACACGGTTGAGGCTTTAGAAATAGGCATCCAGCTTAAGAAAATAAATGTTATAGTTGTTGATAGAATAACAGCCCCTTTGGTAGTTACGCCCTGATATGCCCTTGGCCTTAATTCCACTGTGAAACGTACGCATGTTTAACACTGATATCTTTCCTGATATATGCTGGAATTTAATCTCCCTCTACTTCTAGGCTCTCTCTTCTTTTCTTTTTCTCGTTCTATTTTTTTGACACAATGCCTTATGTGTCCCATATACCGGGGTGTTTTAGAGATGCATCCAGGGCCCCTGTGCTTTTCGTGAACATCTAAGGAACGTTACAGTGTGAAATACTGTAATTAGAATTTTGCTTTAATATTTGGTTCTGGAGTATTAATGTTTGGTTTGACTTCTTGATCAGGTGATGTATTATTGGTAATTACTCAACATGCAGCACTGAAATGGCAGTAGAACTGTTCAGATCTGACACTTGAAAATAACAAGGTCAGGGTTGTTTTGGCCAAGAATGGGCCTCTTTGCTCATGATTTTTCTCATGCATAAGACAAAACCGACTTGCAAAATTTTCTTCGAGTTGAATTAATTTGTGTGTTTTCAGGACTTATTGGTAACATTAAGGAATGGAAACTGAGTTTATGTACACGTGCATCCACACATAAATATGTGTGTTTTAAAAATGAACTGATTAATTTGTTTACTTTTGGCTGATGTAGCATTTTCCAGATTGCTGTTACATTTTTTTCTTTAGTAAATAAGGAAGAACCCAGTGATTTAACTTCCAGAATTGAGGAAAATTTATTTTTAAAAAGTAATCTTAAGTGTTCAGAAGTGTCTCCTGGTTAAGGGTTGTGGGGAGGATTACAGCCATTCACATATACTCGTTTGTAAGAAATTCCAGACAGTAAGCTTGCCCATGGAACTTCTCATAAATTTACATTCATTTAATTGAAAAACTGTTTTTCTGCCTTTTCTGTCTTTGATATTTATGCCTTTCTGAAGTAAGAGTCCATTTCTGTTGTCTTGTCTATGGTACTTCAGTTATACAAGGAATGGAAGCTTTTTGTTGCTGTTTCTTTTGGAGGAAGGATAGGTCAGAGCTGTCATAACCATGTGGTATGGTAGTTTGGAAGCAGCTGGTGAACTCAACGGTGGTCAGTCATAATGTATCCTGGGCTTTGTACTCTAAAAAATTCTTTCCTACCAGTTGCTTTGAAGGAAGATTTAACATTTGCCAATCATGAGGTTTTGAAAAGCCAGGATGAGAAAAGATGTTAAAGAACCTCTTTTCTGCCTGTCGGTGAATGGGCTTCCATCCAGATCAGTGACATTGGTGCTGCTTTGGTTGTTCTCCAGTCCCCGGATCTGGGGAGTGTGAGGCTATTTTGGGGATGTTTTTTCTTTTGAAGGGTAGGGGAAGGGTGTGAATCTCAAGGCACTGAGAGTGTCTCAGTCTGTCAGTTGTGGTGGCACATAAATGTCTGCCCTTTTGGTTTAGCTGGAGGCAGGAAAATGTGTGCTGTCAGGTTGGCAGTGAAAGATTGTAGTGACGTACAATATCCTTGTGGAATTTACCTACAGGGATAAATGAAATAGAAACCATTCTTTAGAAATCCCTAATTCTTTACTGTCTGAGTATTTTGAGTGAACTGAATTAGATAAAGTCTATGAGAAATTCTGGAGTAACTGGTATTAAGTGTCAGTTCTTTTCAATGATTGTTTGATGGTCTTTAGAAATTGGGAGATAGCTGAAGCGTTTCTTTGAGAGGTCAGGAGTGCTGCTCCTGCAGCCAGGTTAATGCCTGCCTGACCTTGAGAGCAGCTTCAGGACCAGAATAGTTGAAACAAGTGTCTCCTCTCTTAACATACATGATGCTGGCCTTCTGGGGAGCTGTGCTTCAAGTGGGAAAGGCTGGAGGCAAAGCCTGGTTTTTGAAGTGAAACACGATTTGATGTGGTTTTTGATGTTAAGCCAAGGTATAGGCGCTTTCTTTTTGATGTAATTCACTGGTTTTCTTAATATTTCTGCACCCTTATTTAAACACCTAACTCGTTCAATGGGTAGGAACATATTCCAAAAGTTCATCCAAAATTGAAAGGGCAGAAACTGAAGTACAGCTAAAATTTTTATCTTGATTGTTGTATTTACTGCTCTAGTTGTACCCAAAGTGTGGGGGTAAGAGCCAAATATAGAGCAGTTTGAAGCTTTCTTAAGCTGACATTTTACATTCATAATAATTCTTGTTTATCTGGTGAGCATGGGCTAGAACCATTATCTGAAAGCTGTCAGGTTTTTACACTGATGTGATCAGTTGCCGCTTCTCATTCAGTTCATCCACTTATCAGCTGCTGAATTTGCTGACGCTTAGCTCGTCCCTGTTGGCAAGAAGCTGCAGTTGGTCTCCAGGCAACGCAGGTCCAGCTGAGCATCTCTGCCTTGCTTGAAGAGATGAAAATTTTCCATTGCGGGGAGAGGATTTTTCTCTTGCTAATTCTTTTATCTGGCTTCCTGTCTTGCCTAAGGTGATTGCATCTTTGAAACAATACAGGTATAGTTTACAAATATCAAGAGGTTATATTTTGAGGGTTTTAATGTATGACTGCAGATATGTGTTTCTATAACTTTTGTTAGAAATATTTCATTAGAATGTTAATTTTGGGCCTTTCATAGCAACTTATTTTATTGCAAAATAGTTATTTCTTTCCACCTTCTGCAAAAAGCTGTATGACATTGTATCATGTGCTGCATGTAGCTAGAAATTTCTCCTGCAAAATCGGAAATACTGGAAGGCATAATGGAAACAAAATTCTTTGTTCAAATGAAGTTCTGTCATTGGTTGTGTTTAATCAGGTGTTCAGAGCTTGAAATCTGAAATCTGCAAATTCTTGGCTGGTGTGGCACAAAGCCTGTGCAGCCCTGACTGTGTCTCTGAAAGATGGGCCCTCTTAGAATGCAGGAATTACAAAGTTCTTAATAGGTACGGAAAATACCACTCTGCTGTTACCAGCTATCAACATGCAGCCTTTGACCCTCTGTCTGGATTGCTTCTGCATGTGGAGGATTCTCTATTGGAGACAGATGGAACCAGTTACTGCCCAGTTTTGGCATTTTTACTGGAAAAAGAAAGGCTTGCTCATAAAATGGTTTTGACCACTTCGTGTTTTGTCCTGCTTTGTGTGTGTGCCATGATGGATGGTAGGACATGAGGGATCATAGGGCAAGAGGTGGCACAGGCTGTGCCTGGTTTGGAGCTGAGCACGTACTTATCAGCCAGTTAAGAACCCAAACAGACCAAGGAACTGCTGAATTCACACGGTAGCCATTCAGCTGTACTACTTCTCTTGGTCCCTGTCTTCTATCCTGCTGTGCTGGCATCCGAAAGGTTGGAAGGAACTGAAAAAAAAATGCATTTGGATGACTTGCTTAAACTGGTTAATAGTGCCCCAGATTGTTGAGACTTAAAATTAACAGTCAAGGACAGAAGATAAAATTATTGAGGTTATTTTTCATCAGAAAATCATGGTTAGGAAAAGCAAGGGTTTGGGGGGTTTATGCCAAAGTCTGTATTAGAATGAGCACAGCAAAAATGGTTTTATTTTCTTGAAGCACAGAGGGCTTTAAGCACACCCAAATAGCTGTGCAGTGCTGTGATGCAGAAATTTTCTGCACTGCCTGAAACCTTATCAGGAATTTTGGGTGCTGCTTAATTTCATGCTTATTGAAGATGACCTCATTTCTTTTGACATTTGCTCTTTTCCTTTTTCATATCTTTTTCAGAAAAATGGCAATTTATTTGTCTTATGCTTTGGATATATGGAGACAGTGTGATGGCTATTGATTTTTTTAATGACATAATTTAGTTTAATGAGGTTACAGAAATGAGAAGTGAAACTGCCTGACATGATAGGTGTCATCTTGATCTTTCTAAGGTGTTAGCACTTTCAGAAGGCTGATTCAGTTTAATAGGAGATACAAGGTTTAATTGGTAGGTGTGTTCATACTACTATAACTGTCATTGCAATGGGGAATTTTTTCAAGAATACCTTAGGAAAATTGGTTCTGTCTTAGTAGAACCAGTCAGTTTTCTGAACAGTGAGGATATAGTTCTAGATAACCCTGACCAAAGTTACATAAGAAAAATTTAAAAGTTGTATCATTTCCAACAGGGAGGGAACAATTTGGAATTTGTAGAGATAAGTAGTCTCTTGAGGATGAAGGTAGATGAGGTAAATGCTGATGGAGCTGCAGTGAATTTCCTGGTGAAAGGGTGGCTGACTTCAAGTTGTTCCATTTAAACAAAGCCTTTGACGTATTTAAACCTAAGTGCTGAATCGTGATTATATTTCAAAGTGTAAAAAATGCTTTAATATCACTATGTGCAAAGTTTGCTTTCAAAAATTAAAGTGCTTTTTTTCATAAGCTTGGCTTCCTGAAATATTTTTTTTCCCTCACAGTGTGCTGTTTTTTGGAAATGCAGAATTGGAACATCAGCACACTGTGGACGGTGGTGCTGTGTTGTGGAATTTTGAAGAAAAAATAGGTTTTTGGCAATCATCCTGTTTGATTCTTCCCTTTTTGGTGAGTGATGGTTTCTCTTTGAAGACAGTTGTGCAGTGCACACTTGCTGGCTGCTATAAAAATTGCCTCTAAAACAACAGATATTTTTAAGGGAATAAGACATACTCCAGCTGTGTCCCATTGCCTGGGCCATTAAAACTAGCTGGCTCTTGTGTATTATTAAATGTATTTCAGCCTGCTGCAAGGATAAGAACAATACAGCCAAGTTGCTGATGAAGGTTTCTTTTCTAGATTACTGAAATTGATAAGATTTTTTTCAAGTGGTTTTGTATTGCTGTTTGAATATGTAAACTGTATAAGAATAAAACTGATTAATTCTTTGGCAGCGATTATTATGCTGAGCCAGTATTTGGCCCTGAATAGTGTAGTAGGAGATCACTGAACAATGAAACATGAAATACATAAATAATTTTTAAGCATTTTTTTAAGTACTCTGCAGGTGTACTTGCAGAGAACGTCCTTTAATTGCACTGGCAACCCTGCAGGGAGCTGTGTGTTCAAGGTCTTAGGTCGCAGTTACTTTCAGCTCTTTAGGGAAAGAACCTGTAGAGGTCACTGAATCATACAAACTCTTCCATTTAAGATGCAAATCTGGGTTGTGTTGTCTGAACTGAGATGTGTTTGCAGTGGTTTGAGATGTTGTGAGACATAAATACAGTTCCAAAATAGATATCAAATGCATCTCATTAATGTCTGCTGTTCTGAAGCAATAGCTCCATTTGTCTTAGTCATTAGAAGCATTCTTGGAACCCACATTTGTAAAACTACAGTTAAAAATGGGGATGGACATTCCAAAACATGATGACTCTCCTTCTGGGCTACTTCTCAATCATTTTTCTACATAAAGGGACTAAACTTCTTTTGAGGGGTATTGATGGTATAGGTTAATATACACATGAATGGGAAGCATGAAATAGGTGCATTTAGGGTACCATTCTTCCTATAATAATTTATTTGTTAATGATCTTTGCTGTGCATTCCTTTGGAAGTTTTTGCTCAAGCAGTTAGCTTGGATTGTAGGATTTAGGCATCAAAGCTTTAATTTAACAATCTTGTCCTGTGGGCCCCTAGTGCTTATGGTATAAAAAGCATTAGAGGCTGGGATTTCTAAAGCAATTACACGGAGAGAAAATCTTTATTTAGTTAAATGAAGGTGGACTTTGAAGGGGACTTGACACTTGTCCTATATGAACGTTATTTTTTTTACTGTATATGGCAAATGGGTCACAGCTGAAGGGCTGGTCACAAAGATTCTATGTTCTTTCATTGAGTGGCTCAAAATGCATTTCTCAGACTGCGAAATTCATGGTAATGAGAAAGGCATAGCCTTGAATTCATTTTAATCTTAATGCTGGGATTTCTTGAGGGTGTTGGTGTCTTGAATAATACTTTCATGTGTGTAATCCACACAATTTGGCTCTTGCTGTCATATTTTCAGAAGATTAAAGGCTGAGTGCTATTTTGATTTTTCCACAACAAAGGATGGTATTGTCTTTTTGTAGCAACTGGTGATTTTGGCCGTTGATGCCAGAATAGCGTTTTAAGATGGATCAGTTTCTAAATAGAAAGTAGCTTAGTTTTGGTGGTTCAGGTTTCTTAGTTTCCATGGCTTTTTTACTTGGAAAAGAGACTAGTTCTTAAAGTAGACATCCCTGAAAAAACCACATGGGTCAGAATTACATACTCTTTTCTGTCTGAATATGCTTTACTTGAGAGGTAAAACTGGCATTTTTCCAAAACTTGGTGTATGTAGGTGTCACAATTACAGATTACAAAAGGTGTAGGGAAAACTGAAAGCTTTTGCTTCTTTAGATATTGAAATATCAGTTGCACTGGGAACATAGCCTCCTTGCTGAATTTTAAGAAATTGCAGGTGAGGGGCTGCTGTGCACACTTAAGTAAAAAAGCTAGAAGTTCTTGGAGACAGCCTTGGTGACTTTCCCTGCTTTCCTAGACAAAAGGATTGAGGAACTGTGTTTCTCCTAATAATGTAGACCTGGTTTAAGGAAGATAGGCATAAAATTGTACATGAGGAATAATAGTCATAGAACATTATGCAACTTCAGATTGGCTTATGTGTAGTTTGCTCCCTTAATATGTTATGCCTAATGTGTCATAATTCTTAGTTTTGTCTGCTGAAGCTATATTCAAAAGTCTTTTTGGTATGGGAGGTGGCTCTGCAGCTATGGTGTTAAATATACAGGGATAAATACATGTCTTACCCTGTGTGGCAGTGTTTATGTGTGTGTTTGGGTTACATTTAAAGGAAGACAAAACTAGAACTCCATGTTTAGGGACTAAAAGGAGATAGGATAAACATGCAGCTAGTTTAAAAAAAAGTTTTGCATTGAAAGAGTTCATTGTTATGTATTTTTCAGCATGTCAGTGCATGGTCTTTAATTCCTGTGTTACAGAAAAAATTCTTAGTGAATAGAAAAAGCTCTGGTTACAAAAAAGGATATTTCAGGGTGCTGTCTTACACTCCTGAGAAACAACAGAACAGGACTTAAATGTAGCACTTGCAAGTCCTTTGCCATTGTAGCTGCTGTTGGACTGTCCCTCTCCTTTCAGAGTGGAAGAAATATCTAGAGGAGTAGTACCTTTAGCTGACATCCTCAGTAGAAGCTAGGGCATTTCAAGGTATTTTTCAGCAATTTGAAAGCAGAAAATGTGTTCCTCCTTGGCGGGAATCTTTTGTTTGCTAATGTTAAATGTTTGCTAATGTTTTGAAAGCAAATGTTAAAAACAGTGTTAGCTTTCTACCTTGATGGGCCAGGACTGCTGTGGAGTCTACTTAGTTATATTAATTCTATTGCAGATCCAGAAGGCTTCAAGAAGTATCCTAGTGTGGGATTTGCCTTATATTTAGAGGTAGAATGCATCCTCAAAATCAGGAATTAAAACAGTTGAGATGAATGAATGCAGAGCTCATTTTTCTCTTAAGAATTAGAAACATTTATATTAAAAGGTTTGTTCCCTAATCTGATGCAGTAATTTTTTAAGATATTTCTGATATTGTTCTAAGGGAGCTGACTGGACACTAGAGGGTATGAATATCTACATTTAATCTTAAGAACTTCTGAAAACAGAACACATCAGAGTAACTTCAGTTCCTGAGCCAAGCAGTAGCTAGAGTGAATGTTAGAAGCAAGTAATTACTAATGTTAGTCTGGGCATATTTGGTAATAAAACAGTGTTTTGTGTAGAGAAATGCCATTGATTTTCATCAAAATTAATCACTAGCTGTGCAAGACCTTTGAGCCTGAGCATGTTTAACATATCTAATACTTTTAATACTCTGGATTTGCATCCTCTGCTTCCTTTGATTCAAGGAATGCACATTGCTATTTGTAAAGTACCACATTAGTAATGGAACAAGTAGTTCAGTCATATGAGGACTTGTAAAATTCCTGTAACCATTCCTGGTTTATAGGTGTGTTGTCAGCTCTTATAATGCATTTATCCTGCTTCACTTGTGAAAGGTCATTCTCTTTGAGCAGTGTAATGACTTACCAACTCAGACCTCAAGTACCTTTTCAATTTTGTGCATGAAACAGGGCTCTCAAAAACATACCATGTTTTCCACTTTGTTATTTGCATCTTCCTGTGTCCTTTCTCAGCTTTGATGTTTCTTCCTGAATGTTCTTTGGGCTGAAGCAGCTTTCTTTTTGGCTGATCTAATAGGTCACTGATAGTCTCTTCTCTCTTGTTGGCTGACTGTGCCATTCATGTTTCCTTGTATATTGGTTTGGCATGGCCTGGTTTTTGCTAGCAAGGGGGCCACAAAGATGGCTCCTGTGAGGAGCTGCTAGAAGTTTCTGCCATGTCCAGCAGAGCCAATCTCTGATGGCTTTGAAGATGGACATGCTGCTGGCCAAAACTGGGCCAATGAGAGAGGTTGGTAACACCTCTGTGATGACATACTTAAGAACAAAAACAAAACAAAGTCGCAGAGTCTTGCTTCTAGTCAGAGGAGGAAGTGAGAACATGTGAGGGAAACAACAGGAGGACACCAAGGCCAGTGGAGAAGAAGGGGGAGGAGGTGCTCCAGGTGCCAGAGCCGAGATTCCCCTGCAAGGCAGTGGTGAGACCATGATGAAGCAGCTGTGCCCCTGCAACCCATGGGGATCCACGGGGGATACAGAGATCCACCCACAGCCTGTGGGGCAGTTACCCATGCCAGAGCAGGTGGATGCCTGGAGGAGGCTGTGATCCAGTGGAAGACCCAGTGGAGAGAGACGGCCCTGCTCCCAGGCTGGAGCAGCCTGTCCTTACAGGACTGCACCCTGTGGAAAGAGCAGCGTATTGCAGCAGTGTTGGGAGGATTGTCTGCCCATGGGAGGAACTATGGTTGCAGCAGATGTGGTAGGGCTGCTGCTCGTTAGAGTGGACCCATGCTGAAGAAGTTCACAGAGAGCCGTCTCCTGTGGGAGGGACCCCACAGTCTCACAGGGGAAGGATTCCTCTCCTGGAGCAGTGAAAGAAAATCTCGGTGATGAACTGACCCAAAAACCCTCCTGCCACTGTTAGTGGGAAGGAGGGAGGGGCTGGGGGGAGAAGGTGTTTTAAGGGCTTATTTTATTTCTCATTATGCTCCTCTGATTCTGTTGGTAATAAATTCACTTTGCAACCTTAAGTTGAGCCTGTTTTGCCCTTGAAGTGTTTCTCCTGGTCATTATCTCAACTTGTGAACCCTTCATTAATTTTTGTTTTCTCTCCTCTGCCCAGCTGTGGCAGGGGAAGGGTGAGCAACCAACTCTTGTGGGTGCCTGGCGTTGTGCCAGTGTCAAACTATGACACCTTGGAACCTCGAGAAGGGGCTCTGCTCTGCAGATCTCTGCCCTGTCAGCTTCCTCTACACT
Source organism: Eopsaltria australis (assembly GCA_034509425.1). Lineage (NCBI taxonomy): Eukaryota > Metazoa > Chordata > Aves > Passeriformes > Petroicidae > Eopsaltria > Eopsaltria australis. Next base: position 1,334,604 of record JAVTVJ010000277.1, on the reverse strand, counting down.
GCCCAGTGAACTGAGAAAAAAAGACAGGCAGGAAGCTTTGCTGCCTTGCTATTTCTGTCCCTGTAAAGCTGATTTATGGCTATATGGAGTTGAAGATACTAACTATCCAAAGTAAAAAGGCTGCACTAGAGAGAACCAAGTTTTAACAGATTTAACAGAAGGGCAGCTCTGCATCAGTAGTTCTGCTATTACAGAGTTTTGGCAGGAGGTGTATTATTTTTGAGATTGTTATGAAGGAAGAAGCTGCTGCTTAATTGAGAGCTGTGCTCTCCAGAGGATGTGTTCATTAATGCAATTACATGTGGGACTAAGTCGAGAATCTGTAATGACATGAAGTACCTACCAAAGAATGCTGTCACCTGAGATTACTATTAAAAGCCTGAAAACATTAATTCATTGGGGTATTCTTTCGATGGTCATTGTCACATGTGATGGGGATAAGATGTCTATAAATGTCACTTCTGGTTTGCAGGTTTGGGTTTTAAACATATTTTGCTGCTTACTGTAGGAGTGACATTGCTCAAGATAATGTTACTGTGTCTAGGCACGTTTGTTTGCTCCTTCAAGTTACGTCAGATTTTTCTCTTAAAATGCTTGACATGTGAAGGGTTAATAAATCTGCTTTTTTCAGCTGATGTGTCCTTTGAACAAAAACTCTTAGCCAAAGGCACTTAAAAGCACGTAGGAGGAAAAGGGCAGGTTACAGTGAGCCTGCATTTGCTATCTGGGAAGATTGCCTAAAAACAGCTGTTCTGGGCTTTCTTCCCCGAAGAGCATTGAGAACAAGCTGGGTGTAGAATCAGAGGAAAGGCAATGAAGAACTGCATTGTGCTTGTGCTGGTCAATGTCAATGCCATTTGAAACGGTTGGTCTTAGGTCAAAGCTTTTATTTGTAAGGAACTGCAACCAGTTTGGCATATTGTGAGGCTGTTTATGGAATTGAGGTATTTATAAATGAAACAGTGCAAAGCATTTCTGGTGGGCATCACAGCTTTGTGCTCCAGGCCCTGTTAATCTGAATGGCAAAATTTGAAATATTAAGGAGAGCCAAAATGAGAAACAAATCCCGATTGTTAGTAATGGTAATGTTAAGGCATGCAGCAGAAAAAGAGCAAGATCTTACTCAAAACCTTTTTGCAAGTGAGAAGAATTTCATTGTATGAAAGCAGACTGAATTTATTAGGTAAACTGTGCTTCTTGAATGGCTAAAATCTATTAATAGACCAAAGTGAAAATTAAAGCTGCATTGAAACCTAAATTGTTGACAAGATTCCATGGTCTTGTTGCTGTCTTCTTGAGCACTGTTACTATGTTCAAATCATACCTGTTTTAGGTTCATAAAAAGGCATTAAGTTGCCTAGCAGAGTTAAGGAGGTCGACTAATGGCTTTATAGAAAGAACTCTAGGATGGCTCTGTAGAGCAGTCCTTGCACACAGTTTCTGCTGCAGAGCTGTATTAATAGCTTTTTCAGCAGGAATATGTACTACAAAAATTCAGTCATAGAAATGGAACATGGGGGAGTTGTGGTGTAGTTTTTGGAAGATAAAAACAGAAGGAGAGCTTACTAATACAGGCACCATAAACTCATCTTCATTTGTGTGAGCATCCCCCTTTATTTCTGGTAGATTCACATTTGTCTTGTGGTAGTGCTGACTGGGTACACTGTGTTTGACTGTGTACAGATGTGTCTAACATTTCTCTCAAAAAAACTCCACCCCTATCTAAATACTGCATAACTTAGAATAACTTATAAAATAATATGTATAATATCAGAGCGCTAAAAGAATTTGATTTATTTTTCCCTGAGTGGGAAGTTACACTGTGATGTGCTGCCAGATCTTACTTGTTCAGGAAAGAGTGAAAGTAGAAGGAGTAGTCTTGTCCAATTCTGTGCTTGGCAGTTCCATTGCCGAGTGTGTGTGGTGATCTGCATACAAGTGTTGTCCAGACCACTTGGGCATCCATGAAGGTAAACAAATTGAGCTGCTACTAATGAGCTCCCTGAAGATGTGTTGGGTAAACAAGGTGTACATTATCTGTGTTAGAGGTGTTGTTTGCTAGAGTCATTTCTAGGGCATAAATATCTTCAATACTTGACTCCTGATGCAATTCTAACGCAGAAGGACTGGGACAGACTTAAGTGTTTGAGGTTAAAGGATGTTGCAAGTTACTTTCTCAGTCTGAATCACTGCAGTTGGCAATCAGTGTCTCCATATCGGGGTAATTAGGAAGGCAGCCACTGAATGGTGATGCTGTCTTGGAAGGAGTGGCTCTTGTACTGCTGCTGTTCTGCAAGGCTGTTAAATGTGGCTGTGCCAGTGTAAAGCTCTGGCACTGCAAGATCACGTACATGTCTTACTGCAACTCAGTGAAACCTGGCATACTTCTTTCTGGCTTTCCCTTGGAATTTCCAGAAGGCTGGAGGCATTATTGGCTCTAGAAGATCCTAATGAAAACTCAAGAGTTGTAAAATTCCTGGTGCAGTATATAGATTGATGATTATAGTTTCTGTAAGAGAAAATGGAAACAATTCTTAGAGTTTACTCAGGAGCTAATGTGGCTTGTCAAGTGTGTGTTTGGAGACAGCTCTGTGTTACAAATATGCTGATATGTCATCTTGCAGGTGAGCCTTAGTGAAGAGCAGTGTGGCTCTGCATGGAGTGGGTGCTACTGTGGGGAGCCACGGAGAAATAAATCTGTGACTCTGGAGCAGTAACAGTGCTCCCTTCTGACTGCAGCAGCCGAAGAGATACATTGGACTGCCTGGGGACAGGCCATGGTTACGTGGCTTTTCTGCACTGTCTGGGCACTTCAGGGTTGCTCAGCTTGATGCAGTTGGTTAGGTTTTTTAGAAGTGGCTTGTGTTTGGGGTGTAACTGAGAGGTTTTTAAATGTGTGTCTCTGAGTTGTCAAATGTTGATGCTGAGGTAGGTGAGAAAATTCTGTCGTGATGCAGTAGCTGCATTAGAATAAGAATACTAGGAAATTAAAAGTTGTACAAAGAGAAATGGAAGTTTATTGATATTGCTCTAATCTTGATAATATAGGTTATCAGAAGACAGTATTGTTTCTGGGGAATACTATTCCAGATTAAAGGGGAAAAAAAACCTCAACGAAAACAACAACCCGATAATGTTTTGTCAAATAAGGTGCTTGGAAGAAAGGAGGAAAAAACAAAAAAGAAAAACCACCACAAAGCCCCACCAACAAAAACACATTCAGCACTTATTGACCTGTTATCCTTATGTGCAGGTAAACATTCCGGGACATGGAGTTCATTCAGTTGATCGATCTGTTGTTTCTTTAAGCAGTTTAGTTGTTCAATTTATTTAATGCTCTTATGTCCAGGACACATGCTGTAGGCATCTGTAGTTCTGGTAGCGCCGCTGCTTTAAGCCTGCAGGTCTCTGCTTTTCCAGTTAATGTAAAGCTGTTAAATATCTAAGGAGAACAAATAAAAATAGACCTGTGACCTAGAACACTTTGTAGTCTCTCTGAATTAAGTGCATTATTGTTTGTGTAACTATCTTCAGGCAAAATAAGTATGAGGTTGTTTTTAGCAGCAAAAAGTTAATCATTAAAGCTTTGGTCTAAAATTAGCGTAACTCGACTTAAAAATTCACTGGAAGGCAGAGGACAAGGCAATCATGTTTTGGGTTTCAGCTTCTCTCCTTCAGTGGCTTTCTGAAGTGCAGGTTGCATGAAACTGGCGTCTGGCCAGAACCGAGCAGCGTGCGGTCACAGGGTACAGAAAGAGATCCTTTGGATGCAGCTGGCACCGAGCACTGTCTTCTGCTGGATGTACGAAAAAAAAAAAAAGTTCTTGGAAAATGGCACATCAGCATTATGGCTTGCATCTGTGTAATATTTTCGGTATCTGACATGTCGTTGTGAATGAACCGGTGAAATAAACATCCCACCCTGGACGTTGTTTGCTTGCTGTCCTTGCCTGGAAGGCAGGAATTGTACGCTCGGTGTTGATTGCCGGTTTCTCCGGCTGGCCTGCGCAGGAGACGGGGGTGTGGTTGTGAGCGCTGTGTCCGCGCTCGGGCGCCGGGACTCGCGGGGTGGCCGCGGGTGGCTTCCTTTGAGCGGCTCCCTGTGTCGCACCGCGCGTGCGCGTCACGCGCTGTCCGCGCCGCCCCGCGGAGCCGCCCATTGGCTGCGGCTGGGCGGGGGGCGTGTCCGGCGGAGCCTGCCTGCCTGCGCCCCGCTCTGCCCGCAGTCGGCTGCGTCTGCACGGCCCCGGGGCGCGCTCGGCTGCTCTCCGCTCCGCTGGGCCTCGCTCGCCTCTCGTCGCGCTGCCCACGCCACAGCGTGCGCGGACATTGACGGCCGCCGCTCTCTTGTGTTTGTCTTAACAGACTTTTGAATCAGAGTAAGCACCTGCGGGTCTCGGAGGCTTCAGGCTCTGATCTGCCTTCACCGCTGCCGCCACCTTCTGTCTAATGTGCTACAAGGATGAGCCCAGCATTTGGAGCAATGGAAGTGGAGCACTATTCCAAGGGAGTCCTGCTCGAGCCTTTTGTCCACCAAGTTGGAGGACACTCCTGTGTCCTCCGGTTTAATGACAAGACCATCTGTAAGCCCCTTATTCAGAGAGAACACCAGTTCTATGAGACTCTCCCATCAGAAATGCGTAAATTCACTCCACAATATGAGGGTAAGTTACCAAACCTTTGAATGGGGTTGGGCTTGTTTTTGTAAATGCAAGTGTGCTGTGCTCTCTGTTGTCTCTGAAATCTCTTCTGTGTGGAAGAGATTTTAGGGTTTTTTTCATGTATTTTGATGTTGTCTGAGGCAGGCTGTGGAGATGCAGGGTGGAAATGCTTGCCAAGTTTGTGTTTGGGCTGACTAACAGCATTAGAGTAGAGCAACTCTGCTGATGATAGCGCATATATCTCCCTTAAGCACATGTAAGTAGCTAACAGCTTGAGAATGTTTTCAGTAATTATCTGCTGGGGTTTTTTTTGTGGATTTTTAGGGTTTTTTTCCCTTTTTTTGCCACTTGTTTAATGTGTGTTTGCAAGGGATTTGGTAAGAATGGATAGTACTGTTTTGTGTAAGCTTAGTTGTGGTCTTCTTTGTGCTTTGATTTCTCCTCTGACTTTCATTTTGATCGCAGTAAGTACATGCCAGTAAGGTGTCTGGTTGAATACTTGAAGTGTTATTTCTGCCATTAAGGAAATGAAAATTCATGGCATTTAGGTAGGCAAGGATCAAGTAGCTATGGTGAGGCTGAGTCAGAAGTTATGTAGGAGTGGAAATTCCAGTTCTCCTAAGAACTGCACCAGTTAACGGGAATACTTACTTTTCTTTTTCCTATTCCATCAACTGCTGCCTGATGATTAATAAATAATATGTCTTAAGCACTTTTTTAAAAATGGAATTGCTTTTTAAAGCACATTGATTTTAACAACCATGATGGTGATGAAGTTTTTGTGTTCTGTCTGTGAAAATGATGGAAGACTTAAGAGATGTTTCAGAGTTAATATTGCCTGCTCATTTACAGAGACTTTTTGTCATATCTAATTACAAGTTCTGTTGAATGGAAGAAAATCTGAACTTTGAATGATACTTTGCAAAATGTAATTGAACAATTGTACTAGTGTATGTGGCTTTCTGGGAAGTATGGGGAGGGATTTAGAGGGAAGGGGCCTCACTGGGTCCACCTCTGGTTTTTTTTTCCAGAGTAAAGGCAAAGAAGCCATTTGCTAGCTGGCTTCCCCACCCTTTTTCCCATTGTCCTTTCCTTTGTGAGAGTGGGACTGTCAAGAGTTTCTGCACTCCCTGCCCCAGCCACTGCAGATCTGGGAGCTGCCTGCCCAGCTTGGAAATTCCAGTCGCTCACTGAGACCTCTCCCCTAGCTAATGATGAGCTGCAAGAACTGTGCAGACTGATTGATCTGAAATAGAGGACTGGAAAACAAGATAAAAACCAATTCAGATAATTGTTATGGCTTCTCCATTGACCCCTGAGGCTTACTGATGTAGCACTGGGCACATCTGTCAGTGCTCTACTAAGACTCTTAAAATGCAATGCAGTGCTCTAGAGACTCCTGAGGGGAGGATGAGGAGAAGAAATGCGTTTGAGGTTCACTGTGTTTCTGTACCACAAACAGATTTGCTTTGTATTGCATTTTTGTTACTTGCTCCACAAGATTGCTGCTTAACCAGTATCAATAAAACATATTCCAAAAAACAGAAGAAAGTGTATAATTAAACATGGTGATTCTAAGTGGAAGCTTTTGGACTAGTTTCTGTTGTAATGTGATATTTCCCTTGTTTTGCTCTCCTTGGACATCTTTCCTTTCCCTTGGGAAGCTATTAACCAAATATTGTTTGGATAAGTGCTTTTTGCTTTGCTGTCATGCAAAATTTTAAAAGTTTTTGGTGTAATTTTTTTTTTTTGTGCAGGTCACTTTTCACTGCAAGATGTTAACAAATGTTTTACATCTCACTGAGAATCAGACCAGTCAGATTTTTTTTTAATTAATAAAAAAATTTATTAATTGAAATTGTGTCCTGTTATTATTTGATTGTTTCTTGACTGCCTCAGAGAGAGAAAATGACCTTTTGTATCACTGTCGTGTCAATATGATAAATTGTCTTCTGTGAGGTGTCATTTTTGTCTAGCTCTCCTGGTATTTGTTAGGTTGGCAGATGGGGTTTGGCCTGTGGCAAGATAGAAACTAAGGATTAGGGTAAGAGAAAAAATAAGGTTGCTGTATTCTTAGTGTAAAAGAATGTATTCTAAAAAGCTTGCTTGTCACTTGAGCAGTTCATAACTGTCTGGGTCCTTTTTCTCTTCAGGTGTGGTGTCGGTGAGCTTTGAAGAGGATGAAGATGGAAACCTATGTCTAATAGCATATCCATTAAATGGGGACCATGATAACTTAGAAAACTTAGATAACTCGGACTGTGAACCCAAAAGTAAGCTCCTGCGGTGGACTAACAAAAAGGCAATGTTATTAGAAAACGAGAAGATATCTAAGGAGTGGGTCCGGCAGCACAGGAAAGAGGAAAAAATGAAGAGGTAAGTTTGACTTTTAGCTGTCAAATTCTGGGCTCCAGAATTCCAGAGAATTCTCCAGAACTCTTCTGCTTTCATTTTCGTTTCTTCTCTTGTTTCTTTTGTTTTCCCCGACCTCTTCAGTGCAGACAGGTTCACTAGTGAAACTAGTATGTCCTTAGCCCTCAAGTAGCATGTTGAGTCTTTTCTTTTTTTTTCTGTGTGGTCAGTTGAAACAGGTTTCCCAATGTTACTTTTGAAGCTTCAGAAAGAGGAAAAAAAATCACAAAACAAACAGACCCAGCCACAAAAAAGCACCCCTACAGAAAAACCAAAAAACATTCACCCACCTGCAGAAGAACAATAGCTTAAAAAAAAAAAAACTGCAAACATATTTAAGTGCTACTGTGTATGACATAATTTGTTAGGAATCCTGCTTAAACCCTGTTAGTTATTTTCCCCCTTATTCATTCCTATTAATTGTGCCCACTATGAACTGTGAGCTGTGATGTGTTGTGCTAAAAAGAGTGACTTCAGCAAAGGATAAGCCTTAAAGTGCATTGCTACCTCTTGCATTACTTCATAGAAGTCATGCACACAGGTAAAGGATATATAAGTAGAATTACTTACATGTTCTGTAACATTTGGCTGTACATGCTAATTTATATTAGTATGGAAGTGGCATTATAATGGTTGAAATACTATTTGTGGGCATCTTGTTCACTTGTGCAGAGAGGAAAATAAAGCTTTTGCTTGCTGTTAATGAAGGTCAGCAAAATAGCTTATAAAGTTAAATCCATTGACAACCCCTCTTCAAGAGCTTATTTTTCCACTTGACCTGTAATTTGCTACTTTGTTCTGTTCTTCTAGTCACAAACTGGAGGAGGAATTTGAGTGGCTGAAGAAATCCGAAGTCTTGTATTATACTGTAGAGAAAAAAGGAAATGTCAGTTCTCAGTTTAAACACCATAATCCTTGGAGCATGAAATGTCACCAGCAACAGTTACAGCGAATGAAGGAAAACGCAAAGCACCGAAATCAATATAGTATCCTTTCCTGAATGTACCTCATAACAATGGAATGAGTTGGGGTCTGCCTTTTATTTCTTCAGTGTTCCAGATAAGAGTACAGAACAGGCTTAACTGTAGTCTTGAGAGACTCTCGGAAGCTGTGATTTATTTGATGTCTTCGAAGGGAGCACTTTCTAGAAATGGGCTTTTCCAGCATGTAACAAACTACCTAAGCTGGGAAATTCAGAGAACTGGATTAAAATCTTCTCATTGTGAGTTAGTTAGTAGACAGGTTTTACAGCATAGTGTGACTTCCACAAGAACAGTTTCTAGTGAGATTTTTCAAAGGAGAGATGAGTTCTGTCACTTTTTATTACTGTTTTGATATTGGTGATCTTAAAAACCAGTGTCCTCTTCCCCTTTTTATCAGTTTCTTAAATACAGAGGATGTTCCAGTGCCTGGAGTTTCTGCTTCTGGTAGCCTCTTTTTAATGAGCTTTAAGAAAAGTTGAATGTAAACAGTCATGTAGATTGGAGCATGAAAAACAACTGACTGAATCCATGAAGGCTGGAGCACATTGGTTTTGTGCTGTGGAACCTTAGGCAGACACCTCCACCCTGAACATTCTAGCAAAGAATGATCTTGCTGTAGGCTTAGATGCAACTGATATATCCTGCAAAAGTAGTAGTATCTAAATACTGAGATAAACAAATTTCTCATGTGTGAGGAGTTTTGGTGATGGATTACTGAAATATCTATGACTAATAAATGATCAAATTGATAGGATTTTTTGGCTGGTACCCTCACCATTTCACTGTAGATGATTATTCAGTTGCCTAAAAAGTGTGTGGTATCTTTGAAATAGTGTTAATACAGGTATTTTAAAATTGTAAAGACAACATGAAAATGCTTCACTGGTTTTGAATGGTAATGCAAACACACAAAATCTCCACTTCCCCTCAGAAAAAAAAAGTCTCTTGCTAGACAGGAAATACTTCATAATTCAAAGTTAACTGCCACATTGTATTTCTGTATAACCCTGATTGCTTTTGGTTTTCACTTAATGTGGAAACTCGCTAGTCTCTAGAGACCAGTATAACTGGAACTGGCTTAAAACAGAATGGACATCTTACGTTTATGTAACTATTTTGTTTGGATTACTTTATACTAGGCATATTTTGGATATGCTTAAAGTTAAGAGTGAGGCACTACAAAATCTGTGGTAATGTTTTTAAAACCTGTATTCCTCATTGTGAGGCTTATTCCTTAACTGATCAGAATTCATTTTGCTGGAGAACCTGACATCTCGCTACGAGGTTCCATGTGTGCTGGACCTGAAGATGGGGACCCGGCAGCACGGCGACGACGCGTCCGAGGAGAAGAAGGCGAATCAGATCCGCAAGTGTCAGCAGAGCACTTCGGCCGTGATCGGAGTGCGAGTCTGTGGCATGCAGGTGAGAGGAGAACTCATCATGTGTGGCCAACCTATTTCTGTTAGTGGAGTTTTGGGTTTATGTAGTCATCTCACAAGTTGTTACACTTGAGCTGCTGTGCTTCTTTTCCTTCACACAGAAGAGTGAGGATTTTGAGTATCACTGATCAGTTGGAGGCGGCAGCACATGCAGGAGCAACCTGCAGCCCACACTCTGCATCAGTGAGTGCAGGCTCTGAACACACAAACAGCACCATATCAGCAGTTCAAAACTGTTAAAACTGCTGATTCAATTAACATTTCAGGATGGCATAGGGACCAGTTACGGGGTGCAGTTACATGCATTTTGAATTAAGCATGTGGAAATTTGTCAAAATATTAAGAAGCAGTCAGTTCTGTTCTGTAACTTCTAAAAGCCACAGATCTTTCACTGCTTGAAGTAGACTCGTTGCAAAGTACAGGCAAGAAGTGCTTGGTAAATGTGATAAGACTTGTTGCCAGATGAGGAGACATTGTGTGGACTTTCACCTGAATTTTTTGTTTACTTGTTTCTGTATTCCTAGAGTGACAAATGGGAAACAACGTGTTAGTGGTTTTTTTCTGAAGCTTTTCTCCTCCTATCCAGTAGATTCCAGGAATGCTAGGAGTGTTTGCTAGGACTTGTTCCACAGCAGGACAGTTGGCATGTGTGGTGTTCAGCTCACTGTTCAACTTCAGAGAAAAGCATGAGGCAGAAATGAAAGTGTGGGAGCTGCATTTCTAACCTCAGTGTGCTGGGATTTGAGCAGGGCAGGGCTATTGTTCACTTTCTAGTGTTGACCTGTGCTGGAAAACAAAGAGGATATTTGGAAGCACCTGCAATCCTTTCTTGACCCAGATGTTTAGGCATTATTGAACTATAGGTTGTGTAGAACACTCTGCTATAGGAAGGCATTTTCTTGCAGGAGCATCTCTGACTTATTTAAATAGAGATGATTATGGGATACACCTTAGTTTTGTATAGGAATGTTTGCTGTCACTCAGATCTCAGCATGCTGAGAATCAACTGGTACATCCTGGAGCAGAGGCAGGTAATGAGCTGAATGAGTGGCTGTGGTACAAGTTGTAGTTTGATTTTGGAGATCTTGGCTGCAGCTTTCCTAATCTCACTTAAAGTCGTCATTCTTACATTCTGGGTGGAAAAGCTCAAATCTGAACTGAAGGAATTTTCCACTTCCTCCAAGTTGCCCAGGCGCTGCTGGATCCGTTGATAGCAAGTTCTGTCATTGTGCAAGAGCAATTTTAGAGAGTAGTACGTCATCTTGTAAAAACTTTAAAGGAGTGTGCTGTTATAGGTTTTATTTTTTTTATGTCCCCTCAAGGTTTTGGTGTCAGTGTGCCAGCAGTTTTAACTATTCCTTTTTTCTTTTCTTGTGTTTGTATATGCAGGTCTACCAGGCAGGCACTGGCCAGCTGATGTTCATGAATAAATACCATGGAAGAAAACTGTCAGTCCAAGGATTCAAAGAAGCACTTTACCAGTTCTTTCATAACGGCAAATACCTGCGCAGGGAACTCTTTGAGTCCGTTATTAAAAAACTTACTGAACTCAAGTCTGTGCTAGAGAAGCAGGAATCCTATCGCTTCTATTCAAGCTCCTTGCTGATCATCTATGATGGAAAGGAAAGGCAGGAAGTTGCTGTTGACTCGGACCCTGAGGACCTAGAGGACCTTTCAGAGGAATCTTCAGATGAGTCTGCAGGAGCCTATGCCTACAAACCAACTGCCAGTACTGTCGATGTCCGCATGATAGACTTTGCCCACACAACCTGCAAGTACTATGGAGAAGATAGTGTGGTGCATGAGGGCCAAGACACGGGTTATGTTTTTGGACTCCAGAATTTAATAGATATTATTAAAGAAATAAGAGACGAAAGTAGCGAATAAACAGTGTGAATGCACATCCGTAGAAAGCACTATTGTGACTCTTTGTATTCCAAAATTATTGGCCACTTTCTGGTGGTAGGAATCTTTACAGGCTCTGCAGGGATGATCCTGTCCGAGTCCGACTTGTTCAGAGGGCATTTACTTATGTTGGTGCTGGACCTAGCACTGGCAAATCTTGGTATCCTTATTTATTTTAACTTTCTTAAACATTCCATATTTGATTACTCAGATACCTCTGTTATCCCTGTGTGTATATGTTCCAATAAAATTCTTTTTGTTCGTTGTAAGTGATGCTTCTGTTGTTGCTGGTGCCTAAGGAGATGAAGCTTAGATCTCTGGTCTCTGGTGTAATGCAGAAGCAGCGAATGAACAGCCTCATGAGACCACCTGTGGGATAGCATGTCTGTCCTGGGCCTCCTATCAAGAGTGATAAGCAAGCCCGGCAGGGCCCAGCGTCTGCCCATTGAGGAGAGGCTGAGACAACAGGGTTAAGACAGCTTCTGAGAGGCCTCCAAAGGTCCCTTCCAGCCAGAATGAGGACTGATCAGTGAGAACTTGCCCTTGAAATCAACAGCCTAGTTCTTGTTCCAGGATCTTGTAACTAGATCTTAGGCTGTGTAACCTATTTCTAGAGAGCTGTAGATGCTATTTAATGTAAGCTGAGGCAAAACATGTAAAACTCATACAGGATTAGCTGCAACAACAGCAAGCAGGACAGAGCTGCCAAGCCTGAAAAGTACCTTAAGTAGCTTAAAATCTTACTTGGAATAAACTGACAGGAAGGAAGCATCAGAAAGTGAGAGGGTAGTGAGCAACTGAAGTAACAGAGCAACTCTAAACCAAAGGTTCTGTTAAGAGGAGCCTTTATCGAACCATTTTTAGATAAAGGACTTCTCTCCTTGAAAGGTTTGTACGTCATCATGATAGTGCAAGAGAAAAAATGGGTGTGGAAGTGCTGAGGTAAGTGTGGGGAAGTTCTCATTACAGATAATCAGAATGAAGGAGTCAGTTTGTGCAGGAGAGTCAGGTGAATCATCTCCCTAGCTCATACTTTGCCTGCAGGCTTGCTTAGGAGAGAGGTGGGATGTGACAGGAGGGCTGCACATACGGTCGTGGAAGGTCACCCTCTTCAGCTGGCTGTAGCCCTGTAGCTTCAGTTTCATATTCCCCAGCAGTTCCTATCAAGTTCTCCTGATCAAAGTCTGATGGCTCTCCTGTGCTCCTTTGTACTTTTAAAATATTTTTTTTACCTTTGCTTAAATATGTGTTTGTGGGTGGGAGTTTTTTTGTTTGGTTTTTGTTCGGATTTGTGTTGTTCCATAGTGTTCAGGCACCAACTGATGTTGGTTATTAAACAGGTATTGTTACATCTTGCAGTCACCTTAGTATTTTATGCCAGTAGATGGGCTGTTGTCTCTAGAGATGGACTTGTCCAGCCTGAACAGGCCAGGTGTTGCTTCTGGGTGAGACTCCAGTGGTGAGTGCAGCTGACAGGGCCCTGTGAGCAGCTCCTGAGCCACTCCTGGCACTGGCTACAAAAAGCCTCGGGCAAGGGGGGAGGATGGGGCTACATAATCTTGGCATCTCAACTGCAAAATGCCTTCAGCACTGATGAGCAGCACTCCTGCCTGTTGTTCCCAAGATGTGCCCAGCACAAGGAGAGGGGCCACGGCCGCAAGGTGATGTTTCCTTTTCAGTTCTCCACTTTAGGATGTGATGTCCTCTGCTAATAAGCTAATGATGAGTCTCTTGGCAGGCACTGTAGTTGCCTGTCATTGCTGCTACTTAGGGATAAGCCTCCCTGTGCAGATTCATCTCATACATGGCTTGACTTTGTAGTCTTAAATTAGCAGGGACAAAGTCCCCTAATGTACTTGAATTACGTAGGAACTCTGGAGGGAATTCATAAAATCCGATGAGAACAATCGCATTTGCTCTGATGCAAGCTGCCTCCAGAACAAGCCCTCTTTGTTTTGCTGCCTGCAGACACGGCCCTGGGTACAGGCAGGGAGCTGCAGAAACACTGCCAGTGGTGTAAGCTCGGTCTAGACATGGTTTCAGCAGTATGGTGTCAGCAGACAGACCTGGAGTACTGGGGGCTCCATATAGAATAATAGCAAACCCTCAGGTGCAATTGGTGCTGCTGCAGGAAAGCAGAGGGACCTGCCCCTGTGGGCTCAGGGCAGCACTGCTGAAATCCTTTTGCCAATGTTGTCTGTGGATTAAAGATGCTGTCCCAGGGCTGCAAAGCAACAAGATGGTTGGGAGCTTCCTGGGCTGCAGCAGCTGGGAGTGGGGGAGCAGGAACAGAGAAGACCTTTTCCATTAGTTACTTTGAGGTATGTAGGAGCAAAATGCCAGGAGGAGATATCCCTTTCCTGTGCCGCATCCTTGAAGGTTAAAAAAGGGACAACCCATGTGCAAGTACCTCTAAATGGCATGCTATCTTGGAAAGTTCAAGAGCAGATTTCTTTCCATGCTGTTCTGCACACATCCCTCTGAGCAATTCCTTGTTTGTGGAAAGGCAATTGTGTAACTGCCAACATGTTGGGGTGGGAATGGGGTTCCCACAGTCCCTGTAAATGACCATGCCCCCCCCCCAGCCCTGTGCCTGGGCTTCTTGGAGGATGGAAGTGGCATGAGCAGGGGTTGGGTTTGGGGGGGTGTTTGTGGTCACCTGCCTGTTGAACAGGCAAAGGACAGAGTGATGGAGAGCAGCAGCTGTGTTGGGGAATAGACTCGAGGGCTTTTTTTTGTTCCTATGCACGCTCTGAGCATGGAGCCCTGCAGCTCTGGTCCTTCCTGGCCTCTGTGCTGGTTGTGCCAGCAGGAGCACTGGGATGGGGCAGCTGGGCTGGTTCCCTCATGTGTTCCTGGAACCCTGTGCCATGTAAGAGGCACTTCCACAGAGTATCCCTGCTGCTGGGATGGGGGACAGAGGCTGGGACAGCCTGTGCCCTGGCAGGGACCCCCCCATTCTGTAGTTTCTGTAGCCTCTGCTCCATGGAGGACAATGCTGAGCGCACGTCCCTGTTCCTCAAGGCTCCCCTGTGTCTGGCCTCCTCCCTGTCTGCTTCCTGATGCTTGGAGAAGACCCACCTTTTCCTGCCAGCCCTGCCCTAACAGGACCATTGCCCAGGGTGGCTGCAGGGCCTGACCCTGCACCAGTGGCTTTGTAGGGGCTGGGTGAGAGACAGCATGTGGTCCAGCCTGGCACCTGCTCCTGCTTTCCTATGGCTGCCCCTGGAGGATGCTGCTCCAGTCCCAGGCTTGTGGGGAGCTTGCCTTATATAAATAGGTCACTTTTAGCCCAAAACTGGAGTGGCTGATGGGAATTGCCATGCATCAGCTGGCAAGAGATGAAACACATTCTTGCAGCTGGCACTGGTTTCTCCACTGAATTGAGCTCTGCTTTGCTGGCAGGGCACTGGGGACTGAGGTGGGGGGTGAGTGGTGCTCTGTGGACCTGCCAGGATGTTTTGGTAGGTGGTCTCTCTGGCACTGGGGCTGGGCAGGGCAGAAACAAGGAGAGGTAGGGGACAGCCCCTGGCCTTGCTGGAGGAGAGGGCACCTTTGTCCCTGCACTGTCCCCATCCTGTGCTGCTGCCTCTTGAGTAGCTGCTGGACTTCTTCCCTTGACCTGGGTCTGTGCCAGTGGGGAGGGACACACAAATGCCTTTTACGGAGCAAGAACAAAGTATTTCCTTGTGGCCAAGCAGTGACATCTCACAGGGCAGCAGCCCAAACTTGCTGTGCTCCCTGTCCAGGGGAGAATGATTTACTCTGTGGTCCTGGGCCTGCAAAGGCCTCAGACCCGGGACACTGGGGACACTGGTGGTTCTCAGTGCACAGGGGCAGAGGGACCCTGTGCCCTGAGCCTCTGCAGCATCCACTACTGGAGACAGTGGGTACTGTGTGTGGCCCAGCAGCTGTGCCTTCCCTGTTTCTAATGGTGGTGGGCTTTAGTTTGTGTAACTGGAGGCTAACAAAGCTGGTGACGCTATAGTGCAGCTCGAGGCCACTGCCTGTCCATCCTGTGCATGGATCCATCCTTGGCACAGGGTGAGGGTGCTGCACTGCCCTGTGGCCAGCTCCAGTGGTGCCCAAACCTTGGACTCGTGTAGGGTAGGGCAGAGAGGGTAGGGAATGAATGTGTCCAGCTTGTGTCGCTGGCTGGGAACAAAGCCACCTTCCTTCAATTGTATGGAAATGAGGGTTGTCTAAGGGGCCTTTCTGTTGCCTGGCCTTTGTTCACAGCTAGTAACACAGACACCTAAATGGGCGCAGAGCAAACCCTGGAGACAGTCCCCACCAGGCTGAGCACCCTGTTCTATTAGTGGGGATCCCCATCCCAGCACCCCTCACCTGCTCACCAGGGCCCACTGCACCCACCCACCAGCCCAGGGCTCCCCCTCATGGAAAGGATGTAAGCAGGGCCGTGGTCCCTGTCCCTCCTGCCCCACAAACCATATGGGCAGCAAAGGGTGACACTGGCAGCAGCCTCACATGGTGGAGGCTGGTGCCTGCCATGATGAGGTGAAGGGCTCTGTCTTCTCTTTCTTGGGTTTGCACCATAGCAGTGTCCCCACCAGCTGGGCTGGGACAGCTGCATTGGCCCCGTGGAGTCTTTCCAGTTTCTCTTTGGAAGGGAAGCAGAGGAGCTCCTGCAGGCCACAGAGGCAGGATCCGCTGCTGCACACCAGGCAACCCCTTGCTTTGCAGCTCTTCCCACATGAAACGAGGAAAGGACGTGAGCAGGGTGGTGTTGAGCAAGGCAGCACTGGCCTGCTTGGAGACGTGAAGCCAGGAGTCTCCCTCACCCTTCAGCCCTGCGGCTGGAAGGACAGCGTGGGGAGCCCAGGGAGTGGTGCTCTCGCTGCCAAGCACCGGGCTGGTGGCAGAGAAAGTGGCATTGTCCTGAGCCGCTTATTCCCGCAGCACGGCATTGGAGCCTGCGGAACTGCCCGGGCGGGGAGAGCTGGGAAGGGGCCGTGCCGGCCGATGGAGTGCGTGCGCTGGCAGGGGGCTCATCAGCTCTGGACGCGAGCAGAGTTTAACAAAGAACAGGGAGCTGCTGTGTGAAGCCAAAGAGCTTGTTTTCCTGAAGAGAAGCTACAGGGCAGGCTGGGCTGTGTGCTGCTCGCCTTGTAACCTGCGGCGCCTCAATCATTCCCTCAGCATCCCCCGGCCCCTCCTCCACCACCCCTCAACTCTGCCGACCTTCTGTCTTCTTCGTTTCTAGGAAGTGCAGCTGTTGGCAGGCACTGGCTGCTCCTTCCTCCGGCCACAGGAGGGATCTGGGCTGCAGCCAGCCCCGGCTTTGTGCAGGACGGGTTGCGCAAGGGGCCCTGCGGGCACCTCAGCCCCGCAGGCAGGCGGAACAGAGCGGTCCCAGAGCCACCCACTGCCCCGGCAGCTTCGGCTTCTCCACGTGTTGTGCTCTATGGGGAAGCGGCCGCCAAAACAGCAGCCCCCTCGTTGATGTTTACTGGCTCAGCACGGATCGTTGTGTTCCTTGCAAGAGGCAGGAGCAAGGCTTGCCCCTGCCGGGCGGAGCACCCTTCGCAGCTTGCTGGCAGGCAGCCCTGGTTTGGGGGCTTCTCCCGTAAGGAAGCAGATGTAGTTGGGGACATGAGATCTGGAAGCTGTAGTGATATATGCAGTTGGGGGGTCCTATCTACAGCCTTTTAATGAGGTTTTCCAGGTAGGGCTGTTAGGACACTGGGAGATATGGACATGTCCAAGAGATATTCCAACGCCTGGCCATCCTGCTCATGGACACTCCCAGCCCCCGCAGGACACACTGAAGACATTGTCCCCGGAGCTGTGGGCCCGGGGTCCTCACAACACCTCACATCCCTATGACTTTTCACCCAGAGACAGGACTGGTGGGAGTGCAATAATATTTGTACACCTAAAAGTGGAGCGATTGATCCCACTGCTGTTTTGCAACGTGTTGACGAGCAGACGGTGCAGAATTATATAAGTGTATGTGGAGCTGGCAAGTTTGTGTTCCAATCATATGAGTGCTGTTGTGCAACGCTTCCCCTCCACAGCCCTGGAGGAAAACAGGAGTGTGGGGGCTGCCATGCATGCGCTGAGCCCTTCACGGCTTACAGCGATCCTGGTCCCCAAGGCTCTGAGGGCAAGGGATGCAAGTGTTATTTCCCGAGGTCTCAAGTTCAGGTTTAAAAGTCACCTGCAAGTGACGCAGCAGGATCCTTGTTCATGTCCCCTCCCTGTCCAATGTAAATCACCTGGTACTTGCGATTCAAAGCTGATTCCTCAGCAGCAGGGATTTGTCCTGGGCTCTGCATTCTACCCAGATGCAGAAGGATTTGCAGGGGCTTTTACAGAGGAAATCCTTCCCAGCCACTGTCTGGCAGAGCTGGGACGCTGTGCTGAGCAGAGGGAGAGCCTGGGGTGCTGCTGCTGCTGCTGCTGTGCACGTGGGAGGTGGGTGGTGGGTGCCTGCATCCCCTTCAGCTGCCTCTGCCTGCCAGCACAGCCTGTGCCGCTGACTTCGTGGAAACAAAGCGCCGTTATTCCAGCACAAACAGCTGGGTCCATGCCAGGGAGTGGCCAGGGCTCACCTGGAGTGGGGACACAGCGGCAGGGTGAACACTGCAGCCAAACCAGGCAGGGCACGGGTAAGCAGGGAATCCTGTTCCCATGGGATATGGGTGGTACCAAGAATAATGACTCCACAAGCAGGAAGGTTTTCTCTCCTTCAGTGGCGATCCCTGGCTGCCCAGCCCTTGCCCACCATCATCTTGTGCCCTGCTGGACATCTGGAAGGGGCCATGACCAGCCAGGAAGTCCAGACCTGAAAGGCTCCTGAGGGATTCAGCCCCAGTTACATCTCACAGTTCCCAATCAAAGCAACCCACTGTTTTTCCAGCCTGAGTGTGCCCAGCTTCAGCTCACCGCAGTGATTCCCGGTACCCGCCGCAGTGGGGGAGCCTAGGCAACCGTTCACTCCCACTCCATCCTCCATCCCTGCGTAACCAGGATCAGCCAGAATTATCTCACTGCCAGTGCTGGGAAAAGTGGGGGTCTGGGTGGGCTGTGCCGAGAACAGGCAGGAGGCTGTGGCCACTGCAAGCCTGGTTTTTATGGTATTACCACTGGCTGGATTGGGTTGTGAATAGTTTCTGGATCAATTAAACTCCCCTGCAACTGTGAGCGGGGATCTGTGGACTATTCCATCTCTGCATCCCGGCAGGATGGGAGGGCTGGGCAGGATGGGTGAGGGGTGTCTTTGTGGTGGACTTGGCTGCAGGAGTATGTACTATTCCCACGGGGGTGCTGTGACCAGGTCCCCACCCATCCTGCTCCTAGGCTGTCTGTGCTGGCTTTGCCAGGTGGAAAATTTGTCTTGTTCCTAGGGCAGCATGTAGAAAGATCTAGCTGGGGAAGAAGGAGGGGGGAAGATGGGAAGATGCCCTGCAGGGTTGCCACACACTTCTCTGGGACAGTGAGAAGGGTTCAGACCCCTGGCAGGGGCAGCAGGGACCAAGGGAAGCTGGGGTGGGGGGCTTGCAGGCGTCTTGGGCTGCTTGGGGTAGTGTTCCAAAGGATTCTCCTGGAATGGGGCAGGGAGATGAATGAGACTGGGGGCTGCTATGTCTTCTTGGAGAGCTCCAGGCCTGATGAGCAGTGTACCACGACCACGTGCCAGGTCACTGTGTCCGCTGCGGGTCAGAGCCAGCCCTGGTCATGCCCTGATCCCATGCTGGGGGAGTGGCGGGGAGCGGGACCGGCCCAATGGAGCTCGCTGGGGGAAGCCGCTCGTGGCACCCAGACTGGGGCTGGCGAGCACACAAGGACTTAGGGGATTCAGTGGTGGCGGGTGCTTCAATACGAGAGTCAGAGAGGAGGGGCTGCTCGGGGGCATCCGCCGGGACGGGCGGATTTAGGGGGGAAGCGATGTGCCTGCGGCCAGCTCGGCCAGGGTGGGGGCAGAGGAGCGAGGCGCGGGTGGCGGCAGCAGTGACCCTGGGAGCCGGCAGTGACCCAGGCAACTGTGATTGAGGAGAGACATAAATGGGCCGGTGCCGGGGAAGTGTCCGTGCTTAACGGATCCTGCCAACGGCCCCTCGGGGGTCGCTGCCGGGGGTCAGTCCCGGGGGCAGTGCCGGGTTCCGGTGCCGGGGGCCGGTGCCGGGGGTCGGTGCCGGTGCTGGGTACCGGGGGTCAGTGTCGGTGCCGGTGCCGGGTACCGGGGGTCGGTGCCGGTGCCGGGGGTCGGTGCCGATGCCGGGGGTCGGTGCCGGTGTCGGTGCCGGTGTCGGTGTCGGTGCCGATGCCGGGGGTCGGTGCCGGGGGTCGGTGCCGGTGCCGGGGGTCGGTGCCGGGGGTCGGTGCCGATGCCGGGGGTCGGTGCCGGGGGTCGGTGCCGGTGCCGCCCCAGCGACCCTGCGCGCGCCGCTGTCGCCCCCTGGCGGCGCAGCGGCCAGCGGGGCGGGGCGGGAGGCGAGGCGCCGCCGCGCCGCCAGGGGGCGATACCGCGCGGGGGGCGGGGCTGGCGCGGGGGCGGGGCTGGGGCGGGGGCGGGGCTGCCGCGGCCGGTCCGGGCGGGCGGGCGGAGGCTCCGCCGGTGGCGGTGGCGGTACCGCCGCCATGTACCGGGCTCTGTACAGCTTCCGCTCGGCCGAGCCCAACTCGCTGCCCTTCACTGCCGGAGAGACCTTCCTGCTGCTGGAGCGCAGCAACCAGCACTGGTGGCTCGTCACCCGCGCCGGCTCCGGCGAGACGGGCTACGCGCCGGCCTCCTACCTCCAGCGGCTGCAGGTGGGCCGGGCCGGGCCGGGCGGGGGCGGCTCTGCCGGGGGTCCCGGCGCTGCACGGCTCTGCCCTGGCTCCTCGCAGGCAGCGGGGCTTTCCTGGCGGTCCCAGGCTGGGTGGCAGAGCACAGCTCGGTGCTCAGAGCAGCTGTCCCCTCAGCCGCTCACGGTGCCTCGCGTGTCGCCTCTGGGAGCCGCTGGCCTGAGTGGGGAAACGGGTGTGCGGTCTCTGCTGCCGTGGCTGCCCCTGCAGTGTCTTCGGCAGGCGGGAGCAGTATGGGACACTGTGGGATGGGAATCCGGAGGTTTCAGGGAGGCAGGAGACATCTCCTGTGGTGTCAGGTTTGGGGAGCACCAGCCCTCTGGGTCAGGGACAAAGTGAGAGCTCAGCAGGCTCCTCCGCAGGAAGGGGGCTGGGTATGGATCCCCAGGCTGCCATCTCCGTGTCAGGAGCCCAGGGCCTGAAAGTCTGACAGGCTATTCACTCCTGCAGAACTGGGAGAGGAAGATAGGAAAATCCCTGGGAGATGCTGAGGCGGATTCTCCTCCCTGGAGTAAACACGATTGTAGGTAACCCGGAATCTCCCGGCCAGCAGCCGTGGTTGGTGTAAGTTAATGGCACTCCTATGGCCATCTCCGTGCTGGCTGTTCAGCCTGGGGGCTCTGTATGTGTGGGACCCCCATACTGAGAGGACAGCGAGGGGTGATTGTCCTTCTTTCACCAACACACCATGACACCCACAGCACACCCCTGCCGTCCTGGGGGCCGGGAGAAGCCATGGCAGCTGCCTGCGATAGCAGCACTTACAGCCAAGTTGGTGATACTGGGAATTACAAAAGGTCTGAGCACCTGCTATGACCCTAAGTGGGGTCAGAGGATGGAGTACACCTTTTGGCTGCTGGGTTGTGAGCACTGTGTCCATGGAAGTGTCATGGGAAAGAGGTTGCATGTGCCTTGTACAATGCAGGGACTGCTTAGTGGAGGCTTCTGGGTGAAAACATGGCTTCTAAAATTAAAATAAGTGTTTCATATAGAACTAATTCATGGGTGTTTTTATACTTTTGGGCCTCAGGACAGCTGTGGGACCTGGTCCTGAAGACTTCTTGCGTCAGTAAATGGGTAACTGCACAGAAATGCGTGTGAATGTTACAAATGGGCCTTTTGGCGTCTGTCTGAAAATGGTGACAACTCCCTTTATTTTAGTGTGCTGCTGCTGCTCCTTCAGATGCCATTGAATTTCTGATTAGCAGTAACTCAGGCTGTAAGTAAGTGTGGGTGTCTGCTTTGCAGAACACTCCAGTGAGACAGGCATTAACAGGAGAGTGTGTATATGTGTTAGGGCAACACCAGGTCCCTTTGACAGCCGCCTGGTCCATCCATCCTGTGAAGCTGGGGCTCTTCTGCAGCCTGGCAGGATGGCTTGGTGGGAGGGGACATCTTATGTATCAATAAGCCCTTAAGCTATTTACAGGAGCTATTTAGTTACAGAGCAAAGGCCTTATTAACTGCTGGATTTTAAAACCCCACAGTGGCATAGCTCCAGGTTGCTGCTCATGAGTTTCCTCTCTGCAGTCTCTTGCTTCATTTGCTTGTGTGGCATGACGTCTTCTGCTGCTGTGGGTGCAGGAGCCTTCTCCTAGGCTGCTCACTCATACCAGTTTTTCTTGCAGGTACCTTGCTAGTATGCATCTCAAAATCTTACAGGAAAAGTATTTATTCTATGACTTTACATTAATTTCTAATGTTAGATTTTGCTACAGCCTCAACACAGCTTGCAGCCTGCCAGGCTAGCTCCTGACACGTTAGTAATGTTAGTAATGCACTGATATTAAACCAGCATTGCTGGTGACTTTGTGAGCATTCCCTCTGGTTCAGCTGTAACTTTCCCAAATGCCTTTAGGCCTTGTTGCAGGAAACAGAATCTTCCCTGCATCTGCTCATCCATGTTTTGGCCATTAAATTTCCAGCACCTGAATTTGTTGATGATGTGTGAAGCAGCAGGATCTAATTTGCTGCTCTGCAGTTGCAGTCATCCTGTGTGTCTGTGATGGACTTTCTGCTGTTGCATCCTGCCAGCTTTGAAGAGCTCATGTGAAGTCAAAACATGTCTTTATTCGTGGCAGAAAGCATCTGCTCACTGAAAGTATGCTTGAGACTGTTTGCTCGATGTTCAGGGGGAGTGCAAACAATTTGTCACCCAGTTTTGGTTTAATAAGGGCACTGAGACCAATTAGTGACAGCGGTTTGGGAGGCAATTAATGCTGCCCCAATCACAGCAGGGAAAAAACACCGCTAATGATTTGTGTTAGCAGGGAGAGAGAGTGGCCAACAGGAGGCACCATTGTAAAGGTAAGCTTGGCCTTCTTTAGCAGTGCAGTCAGGTTCCAGGTGAGCTATAGGTTGGAGAACAGTCACAGCTCCTCACAACAACCTGCTGAGAGGATGCTCACAGGGGAGGCTTGGACTGCTGTTGCTGCTGTGCACCATTAGGAACATTCGTTTTCTTCTGAGCTCCTCTTGAGTTACAGGGTTGTTTTTCCTCAGCTTTCGTAGATATGGGATATTGATGCCTTGGCTTCTCTAAAAGAAAAAAATAATTCCTAGTTATTATTTAATGCTTATTTTTGTCTGATGTCTTTTTGCAGAATTTTGTACTGAAATCCTTGTGGCTCAGTATTGCTGTTAAAGGAGAGTTAGTTGTAGGGGGGGAAAAAGCTCCACCAACAAATCCTTCTTAGAATGCCCTTAAGAAACAAGTTGGGGCCCAGCCAGAGTACCAGAAGGTACAGATGATGTGAAGTTAATTTGAGTCAATTAAAAATGCCCAACTTCAGCGGATATTCCTGCTGATTTTACTCTTCTGTAGTTCCCTTTTAGCTCCTGTTTGGGTTATTAAGAGTCATTTCAAGCCAAGTGCCATTTTGGGGATAGATGCTGAGGCCATCAAGCAGCAAGAGGGGAGGATTGGGCTATGCTGCTGAATGGGGCAGCTTGTCAACTGCACACAGAGAGAGCTGCTTGATGAAACACTGGCCTCACATGTGGCTGAGCCCTGACTCTGCATGTCCATGGTGATCTTGGGAGGCCACAACACCAGCAGGTGTGACAGTGCTCCACAGAGTCATGTATTCAGGGGCTGTGGGTGCTGATGCCAGACAAGTGAAAATAAGTACCTAGCACTGTGCCAGTGACAGCACAAGGGTAGTTGCCACCAGCTACTGGTGGAGCAAGAAATGTGCTAATAACTAATGTTGGATGAATACTGCTGCAGCAAAACTGTCAGCTCAGGTGCCAGGCCTCCCTATTGAATAGCAAGGTGCCCATCAGCATGAGGTTGGTCTTTTGTCTCCAGTTATATGCTGATGCTTAAGTGATACATGAGTGGCAGAAAAATGTGGAGATTAAAATGGAGTTTAGGGTGTCCTCTGGAGTCAGTTGCTCCAGAAGATAGGCTTTTCAAAGCTTTATGTGCAGCTGTAGAAGATGCAATTTGGAAAGCTTGCTTAGGTACAGGAGATTCACTCAGTGTCAGGAAGGGACAAATGCCAAGTCTGGCAAATAGTAAGGTTCCTTTCTGTTGGATAAATAGCTGTATGCTGCTATTATTATGATGGAGCATGGAATTTTGTTATGGGAATGTGGAGTTATTTCAGCTCTGGATGAAGATTTCAGGCTGTAACACAGCAGCACCAGGAGCACAGAGGGAGTGGTTGTCCTGGAGGATGCTGAGCTATGGGTGATGCTTGGCCTGCCAGGAAAGCTGCTCTGCTCTGCTCCTGGTGGGACAGAGGCTGGCCATGGTGGTTTGCTCCTGCTGTGGGACCCACATCCAGGAGCAGAAGGGCTGCTTCAGCTCTCAGCTTCACCAGGCACCACAACTGATCTAGCCTTGTCTCATGCCTGCACTGACCCAGGCTGCATTCTCTGTCAATGGAATTGTTAACATTAAATGCCGAGGAGGAGAATGGCAGCTTTAAAATGCTGTATTGGTAAATGTCAGGGGTGCAAAAATAAGTGCTAAGTCACAGGGAGATGTTTCCTGATGAAGTGGGAATGGTTTAGCTTGCTGACTGCTACAAATTAGCTGCTCAGCTGTATTAAGCCATTAGGAAACAGCTTTGAAATGACTTTTAATGACCTTTTCAAAATTACCTTACATTTATTTGGAATAACTGAAAAATTGTTTGTAATGTGGATTTTGAGTCTCTGTTCACGCTTTCACATTGTATCTCTGGAGGAGCAGGAAAAGGCCTTGCAGGTACCTTGGGTGCAAAGGTGTGTATGTTGATGGCCACGAAGCCTTGGACTGTCTGGTGAGAAAATGGAGCCAAGCAAAGTGTATAACAAGCATTTTAAGGATGCTTTGGATTGCTCTTTGCTCTATCTTTTTCTACAAGAATAAACAGGCATGTGATAAAAATAAGAGACTGTTTTGTGCAGCCTAGCAACAACTTAAAATTCTCCTGCAGCACGAGCAAGTGCATAGCAGCAGAGTACAGGTACTCCTGATCAGGCAGGCACAGGAGTGGTGTATCACCTCCCCAGCTGCAAAGAAGAGAGTTTCTGTGAGGAAATGAAATTTGAGCACTCTCTGTTTGCCCAAACCATTCTGTCCTGTTCCGTGTTGTAGTACTGACCTGGGTTCAGGACTGGAATTGTGTGGTACAGAGTGAGGTAGTGTAGGAGCTGCCTTTCCTTGCAGACCAGGGCATGCCAGGGCTCAGAGTGCGGGTCTCACAGCTCACAGCCACTCCTTCAGCCTGATCCCACATCCTACACCCGGCCCTTCCCCTGAGCCTTCCCTGAGCTGCCTCCTCTCTTGTCAGCCCCACTGTCAGTTAATTCAGTTCACCAGCTTGCTGGAAAATTCCTTGTTTCTAATCATGTTGCTTCTCTGCCAGGATTGCATGTGCATTGGTTCCAGGATGGAGCAGCACGTGCCAAGGCTGGTGCTGTGTAGGATCACTGTGGCAACTCAAATACTGTTAAACCTTCCACACTGCCTTAGAGACAATGATTGTTGTGGAACGCTTTTAGAATCATAGAGTAGCTTGAATTGGGAGGGACTCTAAAGATCATAGAGTTTTAACTCCCCGGTTGGTTGTACGTTGTCAATAACAGAATGGTTTGGGTTGGAAGGGATGTCTGGAGTTCATCCAGTCCAATGCCCTGCCAAGGCAAGGCCACCTGGATCAGGTGACACAGGAATGTGTCCTGGTGGATTTTGAAAGTTTCCAGAGAGGGAGATACTACAACCTCCTTGGGCTTGCTAGAAACTGAGTTTTGGCAATTGTTGTTTGCTGTAAGAGTTTCTCTCTCCATCTACTTAAAATCCATCTTTAAACTTGGTGCTCCTGACCCTTGGCAGAGTTGCTCTCATTGTTCCTGAACAGGTGGTGATTGTACAGACTGTTGTACAGACTGTCCCCTGCACTGGAGCCTGCAGCGTTATTTGTCATCTGCTGCAGGTTTGACAGAGCTTTCAATGGGTGTGAGAGCTTAATCTCAGTACTCACACAGATCCTAAGTGCTTAGGCTAAAAATAAAGGGGTTTTTTTTGGAGAATAAGCAGCTGGTAGCACTTTGCAGCTGAGGCTGCATTTCTTGACACATGCAAGAAAGTGAAAGAACGAAGCATTTTTCTCTGGGCTCTCCCCATAGCAGAGATGCTGTTGTGTCAGAGCTGCTCGTGCTTTGAGATGAAGTTTTATTCTTGAGACTAAATTACACAGTCAGGGGAATTATAACCACTTCTAATTACTGTAGCTAAACAATTAAAAGTTTAGTCAGAAGTTCTACAGTCTTTCACGGTCCGGAATGATTAAAGTAGAGCTACGGTAATGATCTTTAGCCTTGGCTGTTAAGACATGTTCTTCTCACTTTTACTCCAATTAAAAATAATTAGGCTTTTTGATATCAGATAAAATTTGCCTTTGTGGCCTGGACACCCACGTATGAGCAGCATTGGTGGTCTTACCGCTCCTGTGTCATGGGTGGGGTAGCACTGGTGGATGCATGGATGGCTCCATTGGGCTGGAAATATTAATCCTGTTTCAGGGTTGAACATGAAGGCTGCTTTGGTCAAAAGTGAGCAGGCAGTAGGGACATGTCTGAGAGTCTGTGTCCACTCTTGAGCAATGTGGCTGCAGTTCTCTTGGCCTTGGAGGAAGGGCAAGGTGAAGGGGAAGACTGGAAAGAAAAAATGTGCCATTTTCTTCCCAGCTTTTGAAGAGGCACTTGCCCAGAGCAGACAGACACAGATTGGTTCCCAACTTCCCTGCAGGGTCACAGGGTCTGCCAGGTCATTTGCACCCCTGCTTTCTCGTGCTGGGCTGTGAGCACTTCACAGTGTTGCACAGGGCATCACCTGCTGTTACCTTGCAATTCTACTGATCAAATCTATGATTTTTTTTCCCACCTAATGTATGGTTTTTGAATGTTTTTCATCAGGAGAAGATGGCTAGACTTTCTTTCCTTGTTTACATCTGGGTGATGATGAGCTTCTTATTGCAAAGGGAGGAACTGCCAACTTTGAACTAGGAAGATCCTGCTCTGTTTGTGCTTCTGCATCACTTCTCACAATCCCACTCTTGTGTTTCCTTTGAGGATTTCCAGCATCCCATCAGGTGAACTCATAATAGAGAAAAACCTGAAACCCAAACCACAAAAAAACAGAGGAGGAGAGATTTGTATTGAAAAAAATATGAAACCAATGAACCAGAAAGTTCATGGAAATTGATTTTCTTGTGATTATTGCTCTGTGTGAAGTACAGAGGGAGCAAGATGCTGAAGAGCAGGGAAGAATTCATATTGCTCGTCCTTGGAGAAAAATGGGCTCTGTTAGTGATGATGAGAAAATGATGTGAAGAGTCCTCTTCCTTTTAAGAGAAGAGCAACCTCCATGTTCAGAACAGCCTGTAAACTGGGAAAGGCTTTGACAAAAGCAAACTATATCATGGTCAATGATAAGAAGATCCCTTGCAAGGCCTTGGGCATATTAATGCCCATGGGGGAGGTCAAATCCCACAGTGTAAAGTGGATATTTACATCTGTTAATGGTTGAAACATGAAAAACAGCTGAACTTGTCTGTTGAGGAGAGCTCTGGTTCTGGAACAGAAGCAGCCTCCTTTTTGTTCTGTTCCTTTTGTAT
Source organism: Eopsaltria australis (assembly GCA_034509425.1). Classification (NCBI taxonomy): domain Eukaryota; kingdom Metazoa; phylum Chordata; class Aves; order Passeriformes; family Petroicidae; genus Eopsaltria; species Eopsaltria australis. The sequence continues at coordinate 1,307,284 of JAVTVJ010000277.1, read as the reverse complement.
TTCAGATGGACATAAAAACAAACTATTTATAAGAGCATCCCAGATTTACTCCCTCATGAACGATTTAAACTTTGTTGCTCCAAGACAGGATTATGTATTCAGTGTGTGAGCTATCAGCCTGGGTATTGGAAGAAGGATGAATTCTGGAAGGGTTTTTTAAGGAGGGAAGTACAAGCAGCCTTAGTATGCAACTATAGCATTAGATGGTCTGCAAGAAAATTAGAGTTCACAGATACTAACATTCTACATAACCACTGCCATAACCAAGATTTTGCAAGCCACAGGTTCTAACAGAGCTCGGGGTGCAGAGATTTTAAAATTAAAATGCACTTGCATTTTGTTTCTTTCTGAGACAAAACTTAAATTGAGGCTTTTATCTTGGCCATATCAGTAACAGTTGGCTTAATTTATTTCACTAAAGAAGTGTGTTTGTGTGCAGGCTTGCAGAGCCTGTGAGGGCTGGAAGTGTTTGGTGTTGGACTGGGGAATCAGCTGGGCCTGCAGGGTTGGTCATCTCTGCCTCCCAGAGTTGCTGTTGCTGTGTGTGCAAACTGCTGTGTGATGGGTACCAGCTTCTGGTGGGAAGGAGGTCTTGTTTCCAGGGCTGAGACTCTCCAGAGAGAAGAGGGTGCTGGCACTCTTGGACAACCCCAGTTCGTGCTTTTTCTGTGAGTTGCTCCTGGATCTGAAAAATCCTTGTTGTATTTAGAGGAAAAATTCTCATTTGAAATGACAGTCCACTGGAAATTGTTTCTGTGGACCCTCACTGACCTCATTGCCTCAGGTCTGAGTTGCAGCAGGAATTGTGGGTCCTGGTCCTGCTTCTGGAGTAGCATCACTTTGCTTCTCCACCCAGTGGCTCACAAATAAAATTTTGACCTTTAAAAGAGGGTCTTGTCAAACCTAATTTGTCTTGACTTTTATCACATGGTAAAACCTTTGATTTTAAAACCAGGGTTTTGAAGCTTGTCACGTGAGAAGTGGAACAGAGGACACGATTCATGACTGCATCTGTTTGTCTCTGCTCTCCTTTGGCCCCCATTGCGTTCTCACCACAGGGATTTTGAGCACTATTCTGGGGCAAATAGAGTTGTCCAAAACACGAGGACCCACCACCTTGGGAGAGGAGGCTCAGCTTCATGTGACATCATCTGTGTTCATGCTCTGCAATGAAGAGCTTGTGTGGCAGAGCTGTTTGCTTCCCTTTCCAAGGAACAAAGAACTAAAACTTGTCCTCTTTTAGCATGAGGCTTAGGCAAGAAGGGTAAGATTTTGTCAGCTTTTTAGAGTGAGGTGGGAAATTCATGGTTAACTGCTTGCCTGTGGAAATTGTTTAGAAGAAGTTGTCACTCCTTTCCTCTTTGGAAGCTGCTTGCTTCTTGTGAAGTCCATATCCTTCCTCCTGTCCATCTGGACCAGCTAAAAGGGCAGTGTCACCCAGCTGCAAGTGCAGTGTGCCCATTCCTCTGAATCAGGCTGCCTTTCTTGCTAGTGGGATGTGCTTTTGAATAGGGATCTCCTGTCATGCCAATGGGGTGGGGGTGTCCTATCTGTGCTGCTTTGTCCCCCTTCACGGCTCAGGCTGAGGTGGTGTGTGTGAAAGTGGTCTGCAAGGTGTCAATTTTTTCTGTGGTCTGGAAATGCCACCATAGGCTGATATTTTAGTTTGTTCAGCTGCTCAAGAGTTCTAATTTAAAAAATTAAAAAAAAAATCAAGCTGCTGGACTAGGCATGCTAGATAATTCCAGGCTGTGGGTCGTTTCTTGCTAAATCGCTGGTTTCAAGTTCAGATTAGATCTTTTCTAAGTAATACCTATTAGTTATTTCTTGGGGTTTTTTGTAGTACAAGTAGGGACAGTGCGTTGTAGTACAGAAACCTGAGGGCAGGCCTCAAGTCTAAACCTTCTATTATATTGAACAAAAAACAAAGGGTTGAGGGAGAAGATGAAGCAAGAGCTGCAAAAATAGATGCTCACCCACAAGGAGGTGGGAATTGCTGGGATGATGTCTTAATGAAAAGGTCTTGAATGCCTATGCATGGGGTTTGTGCCTGGGGCCATTCCTCCTCAGCTGCTCATGTAGCTGGGGTGTCATGTCCTAGTGTTCCTGCTGTCTGCTCCCCCTCTGCTGCCCTTGAGCTTACTGGCCAGGATGCTGAGCTCAGCCTCTGTGTTCCATCCTCTTTCTCTGGAGGTGGGAAGAAAGCCTTAATGAACCACACAAGTGCCTTTCACCCACTCGCACCTGGGGGACAGAAGTGGTTGAACAGGCTTTTGGGGTGGAGGGCTCTCTGTCAGCCTTGGTGTCCATGTGCTGCAATGAGAACCAGGGCAGCTCCTGTGCAAACCAGATGGCTGCCTTAGAGACATCAAGTTGAAGCTCTCCACTGAGCAGACAAATGCAAACCTCCATGGCCTCTGAATCTGATGTGATGACAATTCCTTTTTGTGTAAACTCGGTGAATTCTCTGCCTTTCCAGATTGCCTTTTTCCTTTTCCTGAGGAAAGGATGCGTGTTTGCAGGGGGCCGGACGGACCATGGTTTGAACAACAATTTGCATCCAAGTGACCTGCCAGAAGGCAGGTCCATGGGCCCTTTCCCTCTGTGTTCAGGCTTAGCTGTTCCTGGGAAATACTTGGGGAGAAGCTCAAGTATCAGGAAAGTCCACATTTTTAGCATGTTAAAAGAATAATTGCATGAAATCCCAGCGCCTCAAGTAAGAATGATGATCATAAAAAATTAATTATGTACTTACTGCAGAAGCTTAGGGACTTACCTGAGCCTGGCCAAATCAAAGTGTTTATAGATGAAGACTTTTTCCATTTGACATCAAAAAAACAATGTCCCTTGATGTGCTAAGTTCTAAGTAATGAAATTTTTGCCCTAGAATCACCTTTATTGACTTAAACTGTAAAGTGCATCCCCTTTAGTTTGTTTTTTTGAATTCATTTCATGTATCTGTCTTCCATTAGCTTGATGACAAGAGATGGCAGCAGCAGCATTGAAATAATTGTGCAATTGTTATCAAGGGACCTGCACAGTATAATTTTTTATATCAGGGATGGAAAGAAACCCCTCCAACATCCAGTTTTGGAAGGCATCATCTTGCCTGTGGTCTTGGGCACTGCCTTAGAAGCATTGCCCAGTGATGTGGGACAGCATCTGAGCCTTCTACATGCATGAACATATGTGAACTGGCTGTATTTTCGAGCTTCAGATCTCAAAATCATATTGAGCTCTGGTCACTTCAAAAACTTTCAAATACTGTTAATATTCTGTTAATGATTGAGCATAAAAGTTCTCTCAACAAAATCCTCTGTTGGCAATGTTTGGTCTCACGTGACTGTGGATGGATGTGGAGGACCACACAAACCTTGTAGCTGGGCTGAAGGCAGTTAGGAGTGGTGAGGGATGATCAGCCTTGAACTGGAAGAGTTTAGAGAGACGAGAGAGAGAAAACATGCGCATAAATTATGCAAACCATGCAGCTTCAGAGTTACTGTCACCCTTTGCTTGCTGTTAGGCAGCTCCAGACCTCCATGTGGGAACTGAGCTGAGTCCTGGCCATCTCCATTCCTGCAGGATTTGTCCCACGTGATATGGGCTGGGAAGATTTCCTGAAACACAGTGGTTTGCTCTCACTGATGCCTCTGAGCGAGATGGGTGCTGACACAGGTGAATGTGGCACGAGAAGAAGCAGATGCAAGAAATCGATCCTGTAATGAGCCATGGGAGCTGGGAGCAACTTTTGCACATGGGAAATGAACAGTCTAACAAACGCCGGGTTTTTTGTTCACTGTCTCGAGAAGTGAGGAAAACAGGACTATAGCTGTTTTGCTGCCTGAAGCACAATGTCCTAAAAGGACATTCTCCTCCTGTCCCCATTTCTTTGTGTTTTCTGGGTAGCCTGTGCCACTCTAAGCTGTGAAAGGAGATGGGATTATCAGTTGCAGCTAAAGCAGAGGCTGTTTTTCTCCTGCAGATAGTGTGGGACACTAATGAATTGCTTTTCTTCCGTGACTCGCTTCTTACTCCTTATAGGTGAAATGTCAGCAAATCCAGGTGAACGCTTTAATCTTTTTTCGAGGTAAAAAAGCCCACTGAGCAAACCCCAGAATTTGTTCTTGAACTGAATCTGGAGATAACAGCAAGTTAACCTCATTCCTTTGATAAACAGAGCTAAACTTGCAATTCTCAAGGTACTTTTGTAGGTCAATGGAAACTGTCAGTCTGCTGAAGTTTTGCAGCACAGAAAAATAGTGTTCTGCTGTCTGGCAGTCAAAAATAACTGCAGGATCTTTAGTTCACAATTTTCTGGGGTTTATTTTGGCTTGTGCTGTTGTCTTTATGATCACACATGTAACAGTGTAAGACACTGCTGCAGATCTCAGTGGTATCTTCATTGGTTTTGGGGTATGAATTAGCTTTAGTTTTATCACTGTCCCAATAAAGCTTGATTGTGTTATCTTGCTGGATGTGATGAGAGTCAGGAAGAGAAACATCAGCAGAAACATCCACTTTACCAGGAATAAATGTGTGTGCAGGAGCACCTCTCAGCCAACGAGGATGTGTGCACACTTGGGTATTTTGTCTGTGACCAGTTAACACGATCTCCTTCTTGACATCATGATCTCCTTCTTGACAGTGCAGCGTGTATGGAGTATTTCAGCCCCTCTGATACCTCCTCCATTGCTGCCCTGCACTTGCATCCTCAACAGTCTTTAAATGGCTTTGCTATAATTAGCTAGCACACCTAACTCCGTGTAATTCTTGTGTATAGCACTGATAAGCCAAAAGCATGAGTAACATCCCCTGCTCCATAGTGCTACTGTGAACATGTTAAAATATACAGCTACCAAAACCCATGGCAGAGGACCCTCTTTCAGAGGATGTTCCTTCTTGCAGTGGCTCTGCGGTCACTCACCTGACAGCAAATGAACATGTGAGGGTTATCTTTTACTGGGAGTCTGGTTGTTACACTGTTTAAATTCCAGAATGAGCAATTTGTAGCAGTCTAAAGTCATGAAGGATCCTGGGAGCTGGAAGAAGCCTGCTGGGTCTGGACATGCTGTTCTGCTTGGTTGGAGAGCTTAATTGGAATTCCCATGTTGGGAAATATGTCCCCATGAAAGAGGAGTTGTGTTTCCCCCACACTGGTGGGAGCTGGTCAGTAAGGCTTGAACATGCTGGTGATAAGCTGGTTGGGTATCCTGGGGTTTCCCAATACTGATGTTTCAAATCTTTGTGCCTGTGACCCAGAGGGGGCTGTGGAGAGAAATGAAGTTGCTTGTGAGATCCAAATTGTGGGAACATTATATGGGCACCTGCTTTGGAGAAACCTTGTAAATATGCTTGCTCTCTTGGGTCCCTGGCCTGAAACACCATTAGCAGGAGAAGTCCTCCCTTGGTTTATCTTTTGTGCTTAGGAGTTGTGTGAAGGGATGATAGTAAAAGTACTGTTGGCAAGTGATCCCCTCCGCCTTGCAATGAGTTTTGCTCCATGAGAATGTGGAGCTGCTCTCTTTGAACAGAGGGGCAGCATAAACCCAGACTTTCTGTGTTTGCTTGGAACAATTCTACTCCTGGTAAAAAAAAAATACTCAGGTTTTTCCATATGGTGATCTGGGAGTCATTTTATTTCAGAGGAGGTCACACATGTGATCTGATCACCCAACACGGTAAGCTGAGTTTCAGATAGGATGCACCAGTAATTTGAGGAAAGGAAATGTTCATTACAGAGGAAAACACTGGGTTTTCTCTATAAGTTAGTGTGTTCTGATCCTGGCCTGCTGGTTTTGTCTTTATTTTGAGTGTGCAGAGGAGCTGTGTCCCCTGTGTCCTCTGCTTCATGGCAGAGGAACCAATGCTCCTTCTGCATGTAGAGTCCAAAATGCAGAAAAATTGTTTTCTATCCAGACTGTTAACTGATCCTGCAGCAGCAAGCTGCTTTTGATCCTCCCGATTAGAATGATCTTTGGGGAGAACTTTCCAGGGCCTCTCTCAGGCTTCTTCTTGCAGTAATGCAAGACAGGTTTTCATCTCACAGTGACAGCTTACTAGCAAAGAGCCTAGGCTGTGCCAGGCCTGGCAGCTCTGATCCTGGTGCTACTCAAAAGATCCTGGGGATTCATACCTGGTTTACAATTTTGTGCAATTTACAACTGTCCAGGACTAAAACTAGATGATGATTTTTCTGTGGTTGCCCTTTAGGGATGGAATATTTTTTCCCTCATTAATGGCTTTAATGAAGTACATATGGCTGTTCATCCAGTGGATACCAGAAAGTGGCACTTGTTCTCCATGGGGCAGACTCAAAGCCCACAGGCTCTGCATTTCCTTGGATGGTTACCTGTGCACCTTCGTTGCTCCTTCTCCTTCTTGCCTGGCCAATGTTCCTGGGTTGTACACCTCTGCCTGCTGCCAGGGCTGTCTTCCCATGTTCAATGGGACTGAGACAGCAGGTCAAATTCATTTTCCATTCCCCCATTTTCTGTCTGTATAAGAGACACTTTATAATTTACCCATGGTTTTAGGTTTGGGCAACACAGTTATTATGCCCAAAGCACATCATAACTCCAGTGTGCTGCCTTCTGACTCTTGCCAGAATGCTGGTCATGGGACAAGGGAAAATTTGAGAAGAAAAGCTGATAAATCATAAATTCCTGTGCAAGATGTATCACAAGTTATTTCCTCTTTCTCAAACATGTAGCTGCAAGCTGTTACATCAGTGCCAGTCTGTGGCATGCAGGAGGAAAGTTAACATGTACATATCCAGGCTCTTCTGCATCTGTCTTTGGGCATCAGTTGAATTGACAACTTAATTGCAATTTTTTCCTGCTTGACCCCTGGAGACTTTATTTACTTGATCCTCATGTAGTGGAATGTGCTCCAAGACAGGGGTGAATGGGAAGGGAAGAGTTCTCTTGACCGTGGTAGAAACTTGAATTTTTTCATCCTACATTTTATCTAACTGTCACCTTTCTGGCATTTTGCTACAATCTCTGATATGGAAATAAATTGTGGGGGGAAACTGAGCCTTCCTCTTTCAATGCCAGAAGAAGAGCCAGGACTTGCAGTTTTCCAGGCTTGTTCTTTCCTCTAGGCTCTGACCTTGCTCCTTGTTCTGGCAGCACTTGGCAGACCTGATTAACTGCAAAGAGAATTTCTGTGGCTGGATCTTCATCCCACATCCATGTTTTTGCCAACTCAATCAAAACAAAGATGGGCTGAGGCCTTGCACTCTTCCCAGCACTCTGGGAACCTAGAAATTAGCCTTTTTGATCATAATTAAGATAGGGGCTTTCTTATAGACTTGTGTGCAAGGGATCTTGGAGCTGTGCTGAATCTCAGTAAGCAAAGCACATCTGTAGCAGTTTTTTAGGCTACCAAACTGAAGACTACACAAAATCTGGCAAAACTCCTTCTGTTGGGCTTTTTTTCAACTTCAAATGCTGATATGTCAAAAGTCTTGGTATACTTCTAGTGCTGCCCTGCAGTAAGTTTCCTTCCACCTTGATGCATCCTGGTTCATAATCCTGCATTTTCATCAAAGCAGAGGCTATCTACTGTTTTCTTTTTCAGTGTAGATGGTAACTCTAGTATGTGTATGTATATACATTTTATGTTTATGTATGTATCAGTAGAAATGTAAATTTTCCTGCACAGATGCCACATTGATCATGTCAGATACTGACTTGACAATCGTGTGCAAAAATCATGCTGAACAGGGGATCCTAAAGAGAGAGGCAGCTCTGTTGTCTGGCAGCTGTTCACCTGGGGCAGGCTGAGCCAGGGAGGTCCCCTGAAGCATTGAGAGCAGTAACAATTAAGGCAGCAGGGAACATCAAGATATATAAGTATGTGTTGATCTATTTTTTTTTTAAGTATATGTCCCTGCTTTATCTTCTTGGCCTATTTTGGCATGAGGCACGTGTTCTGGTTACTGGAGAGTGCAAAATTATGAGGGAAAGGAATCAGTGGCCAGTTCTGGTCATCGTGGCCAGTAAACAGGGTCTGAGCATGGCTGGAGAGACCTGGGAGGATGAAGCATTTCCACCTCACAAAGTGCAAGCATGCAGTGGTGGGTTGCATGCATTCTGTTATCCCTCAGCCTGTCTCTGCCCCCTTCTCCCTGACTCTGAGGCTTCCTGCTCTTGGGAGAGAAATCAGTTGAGGTTTGGTTGCTGTGCATCCCTCTGCTGCCTTCAGGGTTCTGTTTGTTCCGAATGCTCTTCTGCCTGTACTGTCCCTAGTTAGTTTATCTCTTTGCCAGGAGCCCTGGCTTTTGCTTTAGCGTGATTTGCACGGCTTAAGCCCTTTCCCTGGCTATCCTTTCTTTTCATTTCCCTTTTGTGCCGGCTGTCCGCTCGAGCGGCTGCTGTCAGCACACAGTGGAAAAACACTGATCCATGAGAAATGCACTATAGCATATCAGCAGGAATTCCTGGGCTGCTGCTTCTGGGCTGCCTCTTTGTCAGAAGAGCTCAGCCATGTCTTTGTTTTCTTGCTAGCAAGTCAGAGGTTTGTTTGGAGCTTTTCTCATCTTATTTGCTCAGTCACCAGGGCAGTTGCCATTGTTTCACTTGCGTTTTTGTTGTGCATTTTTAAGTGCCGTGAGGCACAATATCTTCATACTGGCATGCTCTTAGCCAACAGCCTGGGGACTAAAAATTTCTGATTTAGGCTGAAAAAAGAGGAAGGGAAAGGAGCTGAATTTCCTCCAGCAACGCAAAAAACCAAAATTTAGCTCATTTGTTTGAGCTATGTGGTCCCAAAGGGGGAACTCTGATCTGGCTCATCACTGCTGCAGACAAAGGATAGTTGATTTTTGTAAATTGGTGCCACGATCATTTCAATCTGGAAGGAATAAGCATGCAGACAGTCTGGCAGTGACTGGGGGTGAAGGCATGTAACCTATGAGGTGGTGTTCCTCTCTGATTTGAGTAACAAAGAACCAGCCTGTGCCTGTGTATGCCAGCGGGATAAATACACTAATTTCACCAGTGGTCCGTGTCAGTGCAGCTGTGTGAAAACTGAGCTGTCACTAGAGACAAAACTTTGTCTGTCCTTTGTTGTCATGTTGTGAAAGCTGGGGCAATGAGATGAGGGTGAAGATGAGCAGCCCTGCCTGGGCACCCCTCTGGCTGCAGAGGCAGCTGCAGGCATGAGGGCATCTATTCCTGCACATGCAAAAGAACAAATGCCCTTGATCACTAAAAAATGGGGAGGTAGGAGGAGAAAAAAGCGCTGTTTTCTTGGATCAGCCCCCTATGGAGGCAAAGAAAAGCCTGCCATAAGTTAATGGGCCGCTTTCATAAATGTGGGAGTCTCGTGCACGCAGAGTGGCTAAGCCTGTCAGAGCTGATGCAGCTGTCAGCCTGTTTGTCTAGAAAATGCTTTTCTGAAAGGTATGATTATTCTAGACTGTTGAGCAAGTTCTTCTGTGTGAGTGCATTTAAACAACACCAGTGGTACATGTGGAAAGATTACAAACAGAGAGAGAGGGGGCAACATTTTCGATAGTCTGGGGAGGGCAGGAGAGGAGGTTGTGCTGCCTTTACAACAAGGACACCTGTAGTGTCTTCTGAATTGCTCAGGTCTCTCACCAAGCTGTGTGACACATCCTGTGCAGGGGTGCTCTCTTTGGGGAGACTGCTCCTGGGGCAGTGAGGATGAGAGCAATGTGAGGCACAGGGATAGATGCATTTCTGCCTGCAGAGCCATGCCCTGTGTTGGCCTTGCTTAGGTACTCACAGGACCTTCTGGAAGGGTACTTCTTAAAAGCTTGTCTTTGGCCCTGGGAAAGGCATCCTTCCCCAGCCACCTTGGGGTGTGCAAAGCACCCCAAGGCAGTGCTGAAGTCTGGCTCTGTCCTCATCAGGTGGGGAGGAAATTGGCAGCAGGCTCTGGGGAGACCCTTTGTTTGCTTGTGTTATTAGCAAGGAGCGAGGAAATAATGATTTATTGATGTTTCTGTGATTCTACTACACTAGGCTATGAAGGAAGAAATTCAGTTTCCTGGCTGATAGTCATGGCTCTAATTAAGCAGTACCATGTTCCTTGCAGAGCTGCTGGCCTCTGGGGTGCTTGTGGTTCCACCAGTCCTCTGATACACGGCCCCATAGCCAGTATGGCCTGTGATCACCAAGGGTCACTTCTCTGCTCTTCCCCTGCCACTGGCTGTTGCCAGGCTGGTGGAGACAGGCTGCTTATAGAGCCCAGCATTTCTCTACTGCTGTTGTTTGATTAAACCAGAAATATCTGATAGAGGGGGTGGCAGCCACTCCTTTCTGGGATGGGGCACCAGTGGGAATGGGTTATCAGTACCTCAGCAAATACTCCTTGATCTTTGTAGTGTGTTGGGCAGAAGGTTGATGCCTCTTGGCCAGGCCTGGGCACCATCACTCCACACTTACCAAGGAGACCCCTGCGCTCACCTCGTGAGGGCTGGTGCCTTCCACTGCCCTGTCACTGCCCTGTCACTGCCGTCTTCTCTGCCTTCCCAGAGTGGCTGCATGGCTGTGCCTGTGCCTGGTGAGCTGGTAACTGGTGAAGGACACAGTTAACTGCTCGCATGCTGCAGTGGTTGCTCAGGGCTCTCCCAACCTCCTGTTGCAGCCTCAATAAATCCAGCTTTGGAGCACCCAACTCCTGCCTGCACTCCAGGGCTCTGCTCTTGCTGCTGCTTTGTAGCCTCTCTCCTTTGCAGGTCATAGAGCCGTGCATGGCCAGGGCTGCCTGTGTATCTGTGAGCTGGATGTACTGCTCAGGACCCCTGCCTGCCTGTGTCCCAGCTGCCAGCTTCCTCAGGAATGAGTGTTGGATATAGGCAGGATTCCCCTGTCCTGCAGTGATTGATCTCCCTAGATTGCATGGGGAGAACAGTGAGGCACTGCCCAGAATTGCTGTTAGCACATAATCCCTCGAGTCCTAGGGAGGGCAAGATCACAGGTGAGACCCTGGCAAACCAGACATTTGCCCCCTTGCAGTCTGCGCTCATTTCAACTGCAATGTGCTTTTTCATCCATCCCCCTCTAAACAAAGCAGTGCCATTTTGGCTAACCTGAGCAGTGGACAAATTCCTCTGAATCACATGATCTATCCAGGATACTGATACGTATTTTTTAACTTTATGACTACAATGCAGGGGATCCCTGATGCTGGGTGTTCTACAAACCCATAATGTGAGGCAGCCCCTGTGCTGAAGACCCTGCCATTTCCCCCTCACCTAACATGCACCCTTCCAACTCAGCTGAGCAAGGGAGATGATTTATGGGCAGCATCAAGAATGTAATAAAGTGCAAGTGACAAGTTAATGCTGCTTTTTTATTCCAGCCCTTTGACAGGGCCTTGTTAATAGAAGGCTGGGAACAGAAACAAAAGGAAAGAGCACAGCAGCTAAAAGCCAGTTGTCACAGCACTGCTGCATTAGTGTGAAAATGCTGTTTTATCAGAAAGGAAGCACCCTCTCCATAATAAATGGCATTGCACAGCAGGGAGCAGCTCCATAGGAGCGCCTCTCCTACAGAGGCAGGCTGAGAGAGTGGGGTTATTTAGCCTGGAGAAGGCTTTAGGGAAACCTCATTGCCTCCAGTACTTAAAGGGAGCTTATAAAATGATGGACAATGACTTTTTACGTTGGCAGGTAGTGGTAAGACAAGGGGGTACAGTTTGAAACTGAAAGAGGCCAGGATTACATTGGATATTAGGGGGAAGTTCTTTAACTGGAGAATGGTGAGGCACTGGAAGAGGTTGCCCAGAGAAGTTGTGGATGCCCCATCCCTGGAAGTGTCCAAGGCCAGATTGGACGGGACTCTGGGCAATCTGGTCTTGTGAGTGACATTCCTACTTATGGTTGGGGGTTGGAACTAGAAGATTTCAAAGACCCCTTCCAACCCAAACCATTCTATGATTCCAGCCTGTGGATGGATTCCTGTGGACTGTGCTGATGTGCCCTCTGGAAGAGGGCAGAGATGCTGAGCTGTTCAGTAGGATTCAGTGCTCTGTACTGTCATCTTCCCTGGGATGATCAGACTGAGAAAGGGTTTAAACCTATGTAGGTGAAAGCTTGGAAGACTGGGGAGGATGGAAGAAGGCAGCACAAAGGGGTGCAACTTGTAGAGGGGCTGTTTTTGGAAGGGGTGATGGTGAGTGTGGAGGGACTACAAGCAGGGGACCAGGGAGTGCAGCAGGGCCAGTGTTTGGAGGCTGTAGCAGGAGTTGTGTTGAATTTTGGGGGGGACTTGTGGGAGTGCAGGAGGGCAGGTGGGGTATGCACAGGGCAGGGGTCTGTGATACTCAGAGCAGCACTGGCATTCCCCTGGAGACAGCAGTGCTGGAGACTTTTGCACTGCTCCCCTTTCCCAGAGGGCATGCAGCTTGCTGTAATTTTCTCGTCTTCTCAGAAAATGAGGTGAATTTGCTGAAATAATTTGCTGTTCCTTCCAACCCTCCTTGGAATGTGTTCAAATATGCTTTGCTCCATTTCCTTAGTTGGTTCTGTAGTTAGAAGTGGTGAAATGCTTCCTAGGCCATATCCCTAGGCTACATGGGACTTGGAGGCTTCATCCCAAATTTGAGTTCTGAGTGTTGATTTTGTTCTTGACCTGATACTTTAACAAACTTGGTTTCATTTTTAATGTTTTCCCCAGTTACTTTCGTCCATATCTGTTTTTCTTGGGAAAACAACAACAACAAAAAAAACTCCTAAATTTTTCAAAGCTGAGTATTGCGGAAGAGGCCTCTCATCCACACCTTGTTTTTTTCCCCACAGTCTGTGGTAGCTGTTAATTCACATTTGGTTTAACAGTTAACCAGGATATAAATAATACATAGCACGTTATCAGAAAACTGCACGCCAGTGTTATGGAGGCAGGCACTTTTGGCCCCTTCCCTTCTGTGCTTTGCAGCCCCTTAAGGCCAGTTAAGGTGCATCTTTGATGAGAATCCAGCTGCTCCTTGGCTGGATAAATAGTTGCTCTGATGCAGGGAGGGAGGGCCAAAGCAAGTGAAGATAAAGAGGGGTTTAGTGCTCAAACAGCTGCAGTGAGCACTGGAGTCTTAGCATTCCCCTCCTCCTCTTGTGTGTGGGCTGAGGCTGAAGCAGTAGGACCGAACGGATGGTGCTGGCACCAGTGGCAGCTTATGGGAGACCTGTGGGTCAGAGACTCAGTAGCGTGTCCTTTGCCTTCTGCCTTAGTCCTTTAAAGATCTTTACTCCTGAAGGCATGTCAACTGTTGATTAATAAAGCCTTTTAGAGTGTCACAATGTAGAAACCTCCTTTATCTTCCTGTTCCCCTTCCAGCCCCCTGGTCGCCTCTGTGGGCCCAGAGAGTGGTGTCTTTGGTGCTTCTTCTTTCATGGCTGCTGTTTATTTTAACTGCAGTAATGAGTGCTAAACCGCCTTGCAGGAGGAATAAATGTTGCTGCGACAGCTTGGGTAGAGATTTTGAAAAGATGCTTCAAGTTACAAAACAAGTATAAAAACCATTAAGAAAAAAGTGATCAAAAAAATCCCATCCAGAGTCAATAGACCCTGGAGGCCACCAGGTTTCAACTGTCACGTTCATGGTTGTGACTTTGCTCCACAGTAAGGCAGCAAGAGCAGGAATAATTTGGCTTGGGATAATCTTGGCTTTGCAGTGGGATCTCAAAGCCTCCCTGCATCAGGCTAAATATTCAAGGCTGATGCATGGTCCTGAAGCTTTGTCTCTGGTCTCTGTGTAGGCATCATTGGACTTTGGTGCTTGTAACAGTGACTTTCTTTCCCAAACATAAACTCTGGGAGTTTGCTGTACTGTGGTCTTTCCTGCCATAACCTCTGGTGCAAAAGAACCTCATCTGAAGGGCACAGTAACATGTTGGATGTTGTTTCTCAGGTGCTGGAGCAGGATGTGGTTCTTCAGTCCATTGACCGTGCCATTGAGGCTGTGCACAATGCAGCCATGAAGAATGGGGGGAAATACAACCTGGAGCAGAGAGATGTCCTCCAGTAAGTATGATGGGCATCTGGGAGAGCTGGCAGATGGAGTGTGGTCACAGTGTCACTCTGTCCTGGGGGATGTTGGATGTCGTTGGTTTGAGCCCCTGTGCTGCCAAGTGCTGCTGCACCCACAGAGCTTCGCAGTGTTTGAGCTGCTGCTGCTCCTCCTGACAACTGTGTCCAGCAAAGTAGAGCTTTGGCCTTGTTCCTCTATTCCTGTGCATGCTAAGAAGAGGAGATTCTCAGCCACACTGTAGACTTGGAGGAGAAATCCAAAACCTTTCTGGCTGCATTTTCTCTGCTTTACCAGCCAGGAATTGTAGAGGTTTTTGGCATGTGACACAAGGTCTTTAATATGTTCTCAAATAATTGCTTGTGAGGAGTATTTTTGTTTTCTCTGACACCTCAGACTCTGTGCTGAGGTATGCTGGTTTAATCTTGGTTGAACAGCAATTCTAAAGTGCAGGCAATTTCTGAAGCTTGCAATGCAATATGTGACTCTCCCTCGGGGAAGAGGCATTTTTCTCCAGTGAACTGACGAATAAATTATGGGCTCTTTCCTTCCTTCCCCAGAAGTGCTTCCTTAGTTGTTAATGAAACTGGAGTTGGTGTTCAGAGTAATATAGCCCTTTCTGGTATATATAGCCCAAATGCAATAAATCATTAAAAAATAATTTAAATGTTGCAGCATGGTCGCTCCCTTGAGCTTTGCTCTTCCTGATGTCATCATTCCGTTTCAGAAAACTGATCCATCACCGAAAGGAGACTGTGTCCCGTAAAAGCCACTCTCCCACCCCGCAGGGGACGGTTATGACTCAGTCCTCCAGTGATCACCACCTGGATGTGTCCCGGCAGCCCAATGGGGTGTGCCGGACCGGGTACGAGCGACACCACAGCCTTCCCAACACCGAGTTCGAGGAGGAGGATGAAGGTCTCTATCAGGTAACCGTGGCTGGACGCTTGCTCGGTTCCTCCTTTGGTGCTGTGACATTGTTTGTCCTGTTGAATAAAATGCCTTTGCAGCTGAAGTTACAGATCAAGTGTTTGTGCTGCTGATCTGGGATTACTGTAGTGTAAAGTGTTGGTGTCTCTAAGAAATCTGGAACAGTCTCTCTGCTATTTACACTTGTCATGCTTTTTGGAATCCTTGAGGATCCATAGTTTTATGGCAGCATGTGAAATCCACTCAATACTGTGTGACTATCTCTTGGCAACTTTCTAAAAGAGTTGCATGCTCCCTGGAAAATGCTTTGAAAAGCAGTTTTGACACGAGCAGCACAGCTCTCTCCAAGCACTCAGCACTGCTTCATTTCCCCCTTGTTATGTCTGCACAAGATCATTGGTTCTTAAGCATTTTATCTGCTGTGGCTGCCTATTTATACTACTCAAACAAAAAGCCTAAAAACCCCCAAAGATCCTGCTTTGTCTGTAGGTTGCTTATCGTGATGAATTAAAGGCAAATTGCAGGAAATAAGATTTGGAGCAGAGCTTTTTTTATCTCAGCAACATGCAGTTCCAAGGTTATAAAGTGGCATCAGCGAGGCTTCAAAGTAGCAGCCCAGGATGGAGGCTGTGGCTGTTGGGGATGAATGATGTGCCTGATTTCCCTGTGTAGGTGTGTAGCTGGATGTTAGGGCTAAAGGCACCAAGCAAGGATGAGCACAGAGATTTTTTATTCCTCCTAGAGATGAACACATTCACTGTAGTTATTCTTCATCTCTCTGGGCTGAGTGTTTGGAGGCATTGTGTTTATAAGGCACTGATCTGCTGTCACCCCTAGCAGATGAGGCTTGTTTTACACTTGAAGAACTGTGAGTTTGGGGAAATGAAAGGTAGCTCTGGCTCACTCTGGCTGAACACAGCAATTCCTACAAACCCCATTTTCCTCAGTATTCATTTTTGTTCTTTGGCAGTCAAACTAGCTCCATTCTCAAGCCTGTACATTATGGCCTGAGCAAATGGGGCACCTTACAGCCCATTCTCCATGCTGATTCCCTGTCTTTATCTGGTCTGTGGTTTGGTTGCTTGCCAAAAAGGAAGAAGATGAATTTCCTTGGCTGACAAAGAACTGTTTCTGTCTGGGTGGCACTGAGGATGCAGTTGAAGGGCTTCCAGCTTAGCTCTGTGCTGAAAGGGCTCCTTGATGTTTTAACAGCTCAGTTGGTGTATTTCCTGAGTGCTTTGAAAATACAAAGTGGGGGAAGCAGCATTGCTTTCTTCCACTTGTTATGCAGTAGCCTAAGAGTAGACCTACTGAAATCTAAAGTTTCTCACTAGCTCTAGAGGAGCAGAGGTCTTGGCATGAGCTTTTAATTGCTTGGGATTTTCAGGTGCATTCAATGTTTGCATCTGAAAACCTAAGCAAAATGTGAGGTTTCCTCTCAGTGGTTTTGCTCCCAGGACTGAACTGGCTGCAGTACTTGGTGAGGACACTTGTGCTGAGCATATCTTCAGCTCCTCCACAGTCAGAGTAAGGTGGGAGGCTGGGGCTGCTGCCATACCAGCTGCCAAGGGTGGAGGTTGGGCTCTTGGAGTATTTTAGTCAGTCTGCTGCATTTGTGCATGCTCAGTGAGTTTGTGATGCTCGTTTGCAGAAACCTTTGCTACAGACCAGTGTGTCTGGCTTGGGAGAGTTTGCCTGGAGGAGTTGGTGGGTGGGAGATTGTCCGTTTGGTTTACTGTTTTATTATTTTGTTTAAAGGGTACTTCTATAATAACATTGTTCCCAGGAGTCAGAGTGGTGATGTTCTCTGCCTGCTTGGCTGCTAAGGGAATGGGAGTGTTGTGGTTGAGTCAGCACAGGGAGCACAGCCTGCTATCAGTTCTTGCAAAAGGACAGGAAGCAGATGTGTAAAATCTGTGGATTTCAGGACGTTCACAGTGCCCTTATAGAGGCCTGGGGAAAGGGAGCTTTCAACACAAGTACAGTTGCTTCTCTGTGAACCTTTGGTAAGGTCCCTCATCTTTTCACCTCTGGACAGGTGAGATCTGAACTTCACAGACTCCTGCATGGTCACCTTGTGCATGGCAGCTGCACAGAGAACGTTTTCTCCTTTTTCCTTTGGGGCTTTTGGAGTTGTAAATCCTCCTGTTGGCCCCAAGCAGTGGCTAGGATGTGGGGTGGAGGGAGGGGATGGCCATCGGTTACTCACGGCTCCTGACCATGCAGCTTGGGCAAGCACAGGGGAATTCCTGTGATGCTTCACGTTCTTCTCGCAGCCTCTTGTACTGTGGTGTGTGGCTGTCTAAACTGGCAGGGGCTGAGCTAGCATTATCTGTACATCTATTAATTTAAGCACTAGCCTGTAATAACTGTGTTAAACTTGTGTGGTAGATTTGGAAGGGCTAATGAAGCCATGGAAATACTCCAGAGTGACCCAACCCTCGCTATCTCCAAACAATGTCACACATCTGCGCTAAGCTCTGAGCCTGCCTGTCTGCTAAATCTCACTGCCTCAGTAATCGTGGCTGTGCCGTGCCAAGCAGCTCCAACTCATGTCAGCTCCAGCACTCTGCAGACAGGGCTCTGCTTTTAGCACAGCTGAGCTTTCTGGATTTGGGGCCAGCCTGCCAACCATGCAATGCAGAGACCTCTCCTGATCTGTTTGACCTCTCTCAGCTGTGCTGTCTCTTTTTGGACCGACACAGATAATTTTTGAAGCTGTATGCAAGTATCGGATAACATTCCACCCAGAGAACAATGTGGGGCGGATTGACAAGAGCAGAGAGTGCAGGCAGGGAGTCTGCAGCAGCGTCTTGTGCTAATTCACTCACTGAAGGCGCTTGTAAAGAAGTGACTTTTTATATCAGGTTGGATGTATTTGGTGTTGGGTGGGAAAGGGACTAAGAGATGCTTTTTTAAAAGTCTTAGTGCAAGCTGCTGTGTCTTCACTTATCTAGTGGATCTACACCTAGGCTATGAGCACATTGTCAGCTTTTGGCATCAAGTCTTGAATATTTGAGGTGGCTTTTGAAGGTGTTCTATTTACAGGAATATCTTTCCTCCCGTTTCAGAGGAAGTTTTTGCCCTTCCTGGATCTGGGGGGAAAAAAGCACATTTTTCATTCTCCTTCTACTGAGCTACGTAAGATAGAGACCCTTCAGGGGCCTGTCTCAGATTTTCACTGTGGGGTGGCAGAGCTCTGTGCCCTGTGTGGTGTTCATCTAGGTCTATTCAGCAATTACAGGGCACAGAAAAAACTTCTCTTCCAGGGCGAAACAAAACTGGAAAATTTTCACTTGTGATGGACTGAATGTCACTATAGATTCCAAATGATTGAAAGCTGGGTTACCCAAGACATTCAGACCATCACCTCCTTTCCCTTCCTGTTCTCACCTGGGAGGTTTGGCTGCAGATAGTGATTGCAATCACAATCAGCAGAGGCACATTTGAGGCAGCAGACTCTGAATCCCAGCAGTCCTAAGATGTCCCAAGCAGAGTCTCCTGGCCCTGAGCTGCTGGGCTGTGGGGACTGGAGTATTGATGCAATGTGCTCCCACCTTAGCTTAGGTGCTGTGTTCAGTGATACCCTACTGATTAGAGGTTAACCCTGAGGCTGCACCTTGCTGGAGTAATTGTGGGTGAATGTGATATTGGTGATCATGGTGTTTATAGATCTGACAAAAAAAAGGATGAGTGTAGGAATCTGGGTTATACACTGCTGGCTTGGCAATCCTAGAAGAAGAGACTTGCAGGAGAAACCCCAGATGTGGAGAGTTAATGCAACTCCCTGGCAAAGCTTTTCCCAATGCATCTTGCTATAGGTAGCACAGTATTGCACAGAGGGACAAACCCTATTTTCTCCCTGCGTGAGCAGAAATAGCTTTGAAAGCATGGAAAAGGCATTTACATGTTTCCAGTCCTTGGCTTTGTCTCTCTGCAAGGGTATTTGTAGCTGATATAATGGATCTCCCCAGAAGAGTGTGTAAATACGCACTGTTTGCAGCCTCTGTGGAGCTACTGAGAGTAATGTGGAGACATGGTAAGTGTGTGGGATTGCATTTGGAATAAAGGAGGAGTAAATGTGTGACAGGTCTACATGACATACGTGCCATGTGCTGCTGAACACAGCAATTAAACAAAGGCTGCTTTGCCTGTCACAGGGAGGGGAGGAAGTCAGTTTAAGTCCTGCTTTGTTCTTCTAGGAGGCCGCCTATTAGCATCTGTCCTGAGAAAACTGCCCCAAATGACAAGAGAGATGTAAGGACAAATCTACACATGCACGCAAGAAAGAAGGCTTCGTAAGAGAGGATATCTTTATTGTCAGCCTCCTTTGATTGCTCTGAAATCTTTCCTTATAGATCCTACCACAGACTCGTCGTGCTGCTCCTGTCACCCCCCCACCTCCAGAGAAGCGCAAGAACACACAGATTGCTGCTCCCATTAAAAGTAAGGACAAACTGTTCTCCAGGTCTTGGGCATGAAACGGACACTGGGCGATATAACAGCCATGGGGCCTGAATGCTTCTGCTTTGTGCTTAGATGAGCATCCTTATCCATTCCCTGGATTCCTATATGGTTTATAGCCTAATGAATATATCTGTAAAATATATATATAGCCTAGATTCCTATAGGATTTAATGCTAATGGTCCTGAGCTGGTGACCAGTGCTCTTTCAAGCCTGCTCTGATTTGGGAGGGTCTGAGCAGCTTGTGGATGGGTGCCAGGTACAGCATCCCCTTGCTTCTTCAGTGCCTGTGGCCCTGGGAATCATAGTGCTCTCCAAGCAGCAACTCTCTGCCTGCTCATGTGGCTAGTCTGGCCAGTGCACAACCTCAGTGGTTTATGATCCTTTTTCTCCTACAGACAGCATGGCCGTCTCCCAACAAGGCAGAGGGAGTGTTCCCTTGCAGTGCAGAGTGTGATACTTCACCAGGGGGACTCACTGGCTTTTAATGCAGTCGCAAGTCTTGTTTTTGACTCCCAATCTGTTGAGCACTTTCTCTGTACAGTGTTTGGATTTCCATTAATTCAGTGGCTGGTGCCTGTAAGGATCAGTAAGAATACCAGGGACACATCTGCCTATGTGCTGCCCACAGACAGAGGAGCAGCTAGTGGAGAACACTTGAGAGCAGGACTATGGGGCCAGGGCAGAAGCTTCTCCATCTTCAGCGTGGCTGGGCTGACAGAGCACTGCTCATCCTACTGACTTGCTGCTAGCTTGCCCAACTGCTCTGCTGTGCTGTGACAGTGATGCCATTGGTGACACTCAGCCCATCTCAAGCCCACTCATATCCCCTTGTGTGGAGCAAGGCAGAGCTATTGACTTGCAGGTAATTGAGACCTGGGACTGGCACCAGCTACCTTAATGGTACTTAATGGTATTGAGCCATTTTTTACTGGAGTAGTGGGAGTTTGCAAAGGTCAGTTTCTTTCAACTCGTTATTTTGATTTAATGAAGCATGGGGGGAGCTATGATTCATGAATGATCTTCTGTGAGGAGGAGGAAAAAAGGGATGCTGAACTTGTGTGGGAGTAAAGGGCCCAGTTTTTCTGCCTAGCTGGTGTTTACTCTGAGGGGAGGGGAGTGGTGGATGGGCTAGTGGAGGACTCCAAGCACTGCTGAAGCAGGAAGGGTTGGAGTTGCCTGCAGAAGGGCAGCAAAGGCATTTCACATCAGTCCTAGGGCTCCTTCCTTTGGGCATGTGTGTGTGTGTGAGTAACTGCCTTCTGTGAGAGCTGAGCTCCCCATGGGATGCAGCTCCTTCTCTTCCAGCACTAACACCAGCTGCTCTTGGGAAGCTCTAGCTAGTCCACTGTTTGTCCAAGTAACTGTTTTCATAGCAAGGGAAGAACTCGGATGGTTTCTGCCCACTAGAAATCAATGGGTAAGGTTTACCAAAACTATATGTAAGGTATATATTTCCAGGTTAAAGGAAAGAAAAATCTTTCTCTCTTTGCTTGTTGTGGATTTTTTCCCTTGAAAGGTGGGACTCCCACTGCTAGAGCTAGTCAAAACTAGAGGTGGGGAGAGAAATACAGTAGGGCAGATAGTGTGGAGGCTAGTGAAATCAGTGGGTGCTAGCAGGGCTGCAGGGCTTGTGATCAAATACTGGAGAGTGCTGAAAGGGAGGGATTAGAGAGGTTGTCAGTCAAGTGTTTCCTCCACTGTCAGTGCTAACCATGAGGTCTGTGCAAGAGGGAGGTGCAGTCTTGTATGTGAAGTCTTGCAATTCTGAGGCATCATCTTTCAAAAGTGAGGGTTTACATCCTTAATGCAGAAAAAGCCTAATCCAGAGGGAAGACTTTTCTGTCCCTTGGTTCTGTCTGTTCCTCCCTCCCTTCCCCTCTGTAAAACCAAGCCCTTTGAAGGGTGTTTGTCTCAGCAGAGTAACTTTCCCCTTTCTAAAGAGGTGATTGTGTGGGAATGCTCCAGAGAGAACTGGTACAATTTTGCTTTGAGATAAGTGAGGCAGGAAGAGGAGTTAAACTGCTCTGGTCACATGCACAATGAGCCTTTTAATGGACTGCGCTGTAGCAATTTGGGTTTTTTCTCTTTCCCTTTGATGCTGTTGCTAAGGCATGTTTAATTGTTCCTTTCAGATGCTGTTGAAATTATGCCTGGGTCAGCTTCTAGTGCCTCCTCTATAAGCACAACGTCCCTGGATACCTTGTACACTGCTTCTTCTGTGTCTGAGACGGCTCTCCCAACAGCCACCTCCAGTCCTGCCAACACTCCACCCCCTGTCCCAAGCCGGAGTGTCCACACCACAATCACACGCAATTTGGACAGTGGCTCTGTGACCCATTCCCGTTATGGGACCTCCCCAAAGGATACCAGCAAATCTCCCCAGTCCAGGAGGTCTGCCCCAGCACCGCCAGCTGAAGGGGGGACCCAGAGGTCCCACAATGTGGATGGGGAGAAGACTTCTCAGGTAAAGAAAACTGCCCCAGCCCCCCCTGCAAGCCTGGATGCCTTCAGCAACCTCTGCCTGGAGGATAAGAAGGCAGCTGGGGTGGAGTCGCTGCCAGCAGAACCCAGTGGCTTGGTGGCCTCCGTGCCCAAGACAATTGGTGCCGAACTGATCGAGCTGGTGCGCAGGAACACCCACCTCAGCTACGAGCTGTCCCGTGTGGCCATTGGCATCATCATCGGCCACATCCAGACCTCTGTCCCCGCAACCAGCAGCATCATGGAGCAGATCCTCATCTCTGTGGTGGAGAGTAAGGTAATGTGTGGGGCTGGAGTGGGGACTGCTGCACACCACCTCCAAGCATCAAGGATAAGGTGTTATGAGCTCAATGACCTCCTGTCGTTTGGGATGAAATGCAGTGAGATCCCAAAGGGAAAGATGCTAGATGGGGAAAAATGTCCAGCCAGGGAAACTCAGGGTTTAAGCCAGGTCCTAGTACTGTTAGCAGAGAAGTGGAGATCAGGTGAGTGTATTCCCCAGATGAGCTGCAGATGTACAACATAGCCTTGAGTTGGAGCATTATCTTGAGCTTGTTCTAAATAAACCTGATGTCAAAATAATCCTGTATTTCTCCTTCTCTGTCAGTCATTGAAAAAGTGAAGTGCACCTGGGCAGCCCTCTGCTTTAGCTGGAGGGATAATAAATTTCAGCTCCCACTTGCTCAGTGCAGCCATGAGGAGTGCGCATCATATAAACTTCTAAGATTGGAATTCCATTGCTAATGGCAAGATTATAATGAACTGTTCAGAGGCATTTGAATATGGAGAACTAATGACATTCAAATTTTACATCAAATAATGTAGAACTTGGAGGGAGTAGTACTGTAGATGTCATGTCTAAGGAGGTTGACAGTTTGCACTGAATAGAGGTCCCTATAAGTGATCATCGAGTCTCTGTGGCCATAATCCAGTGGTTAATTGCTTCCTTCTCCAATAACAATGCCTTATCAATGTGTAATCTAGATTCAGCAAAAAAATTTAGCTGTTTCAAGCAAATGTTCTGGCTCTGTCTTGCATGCTGAGAAGCTCAGTTTTCTGATATTTGCACCTTGTCCAAGATTTGAATATTATTTTTATTATTAATACCTGTACTCAGGATGCAATAAGCTTAATTGCACAGAAGTTATTTAGTGCCAGATTTCTTCAGAGGGGATTTGAAAGCCTCAATTTCATGGCCATTGCTGCAGACCAGCCTGAAAAGGATGGGAAGCAACTGAGGCAGGGAGGAGTATGGATCTACTGGTAACTGATATGATATCTGTCATCTAGGACATCTGTGGGATTTTAAAATGACCAGTAATGTATGGAGAAACAGCAGAAGGTTCTGCCCCATCTCATAATACCTCATCATACCTATCTTGAGCAGTACTGCTTTCAGAAGGAGAGCCTGGATGTGCTTGCACAGTGCTCAGGTGTAAATGTTGTGGATCTGGCGTGCATTTTTTCTCAGAGTCCCACTCAGATAATATAGCTCTGCTGATACGTGGGGGCCTGCTCCCAGGTGAGGTTGTTCACCTGCTGTAGAAGACCAGCTTTAACAGCTGGAAGGGTGGTCATGTGTACTTGTGGGATGGCTGCACTGCTGTAGCTTCACTAGTGTGGTTTAGTGGTACAAATTATTGTCGTTGACTTTGTATTGTTCATTATACCAAGTCATTCCACAATCTCAAGGGTTTCTGTGTAGAATTTTTGCTGAGTTGTGAGTTCTAGGTCAAGGACTTTCTTTAATTTGTAGCTTCTGAAATCCCTCTAGTCCCCAGTCCATGCAAATACATGGGCAACTCATCTCTTGCATATTTTTTAAGGTTTTTCTTCGACTCCCTAAAACAGAGCGAGATATCAGCTTTGATTTAAAGCTTTGGTCTGCTCATAGTAGATACCATACCTGCTTCAGCCTTTTGTGTCATGTTCTTTAATTAATTATATCCTTTCTATTCTTATTCCTGTCTTAATTTAAAGTCAGCTCACTGGTTTACTAAATCAATTCCAGAATCCATTACCTCGCTTCTGTCCTCAGTGCCTTCTGAAGATTGAATAGTGGTAGCATTTTGATCTTATTTACCTTGCTGCTCTTCCAGCATGGAGTCTGTACAGGCACGTGGTTTTTTTAGAGAATCAAAGATGCTGGGACAGCATCCTGCTGCTGCTTTTTGAGAGGTGATTTAAGACTAAGGTGGGGGAACAGCAGAGACAAGGAGAGTGCTGAGGAACTCACACCTTAGGAAAGATACTTCAGAGGTCCCATACTATTTGGGGAACCCTGATCTGCAGGAGCAAACCTGCCAGGTTGGCTTCCCTGTGTCAGCATTTGGCCTGGCCTTGGAAATGGTCCCTCTTCTTGTCCATGAGCTAGCTCCTGATAAATGTCACAGTGACTGGGTAAAATGCACAAAGGGACTGAAGCCTCTTTCAAAGGCAGCACTGCAGTGACTGTCTAGACTGGAGCTGGCTTTCATAGGAACTCATTGGAAATTCGGACATACTTAAAGATGCTTCCTGGTTTTTGGGCTTCTAGAGAATCACTTGGATTAGTATATTTTGGTGATACGTGATTGCCTTCAGTTCTGTTGGATTATCTCCTATCTGAGAGGAGGGGGTAGTACTGTATATGTCATGTCTAAGGAGGTTGAGTTTTGCGGATTTATTATACTTAGTGTGGGACAACCAGAAGTGCCCACTGCTCAAGCTAGTTGCACCTTGAGAGGGAAAACTCGGAAACCACTTCCCTGCTTTTCATTAAAATCGCATTGCTGTGTTGTAGTTGTGACTCAGACCCATCTTCTCGTTGCCTTAAATTTAAGCTTGAAAACTGCTGACAAAGATGTGTAATGTAGATTGGTCTTATTGGTCTTCTAATTGAGCCCAGGCTGCTGAGTGGGGTCAAACTATTCTTGGGTGTGTCGGAGATGGAGGAACAAGTCAGAAAGCTGGTGTGGGAGGTGATGTGTTTCTGGAGGGTGTTTCCCTTGTAGTGCTGGGCTGTGACCTTCTCCCAGCTGCCTATCACCAGCACCTGTTGTCTTCAACAAGCTCTGACAAACCTCATGGCTAATGTGGCTGAAACAGTCTGCTTCCCCTGAAGCTGCCTTCTCGTTCATTCGTTGATTCAGCTTTGCTTAAAGGAGACTTGCTTCTGACAAGACACAAAGGCTGCTCCCCAGAGGAGCTCTGTTTCCACGCGCTCGCTGGAAACAAGAGAAGGTCAGCAGGGTGAGTGCTTTCAAGGCCGAGTGCTTTGGCTGGGCTGTTGGGAGGACTCCTTCTCAGTGAAATCGTGTAACAAAAGGGAATCTGGAGGGTGGGAGGAATGCATTAGTGCCTAGGCAGGTCTTTTCCTCAGTCATTTCTGGAAGAGCCTTTATGAAGGTCTGCGCGAGTCTTTGCATGCAGCCATCCCGGCTCAGCTGTAGATGGTCCCACTCCTCCAGAGAGCTGCTGAGGACATCTGTGGAGCCCTGAACAGTGAAGGCTGCACAGCTAACGTGGGGGTTGAAAGCCAAGTGCTGCTCTCGCCCTGTGACACCCACAGGTCTGTGCGTGGCTGACATTGCTTCCTTGTAGAGCTGACCTGCCCTGGACAGGGCTGTGTCAGCTGGGAGCAAACCTGCTGCTGCTGAAAGACTGTGTGTGAAAGGCCTGCCCTGGGACACTTGGCTCAGCTGAAGTCAGGCATCTCTGTTGCACCACGCTTCATCTCATTCAGCAGATGCTGAGGAGCCTGGAGGTCTGTGTATGTTGGGACCAGCGTTGGCTGTCTGGTTTCTATGGATGGTGTTGTGGGGACAGTTTGCTGCCCAGAGGATGGAGGAATTCCCAGAGCAGTCCCCATGAAATGCATCTGAAAACCTGCTATATGATTTTGGGGCTCATCTGCAGGGAAGATGTGTGTACCAGTGGCACTGGTGATCCATTGCACTTGCGGCTGGGGTGCAGGGGAGGGAGGCATGGGAGTGAGAAAAGAAGAAATGGGCAGGACAGCAGCTGGGTTTGCATGGCAGTGTGGCCACCTCTAAGCAGTGTGGGTATGATAAAGTTCCCAAAATGGGAACTTTATGAGTTTTGGGCTGCTAGGGAAGAATTAAATTCCTGTAGCAGCTTGTTCTGCTGGGCTGGGGGCAGGGAACTGTTTGAAGCAGCAAGATAATGCAAAATGGCATTGTTAGAAATACTGAAATCTTCTGCTTAGGGGCTTTCCAGCAGATTCCTGGAAATGACCATATGATGATGCTGCAGGTTGTAGTAGCTGCCAAGATGTTTAATAAGCAGAGACCTGACCCTGGTGATGGGAGGGCTGAGAATGGTGCTGAAAGTGCAGTGAGACAGTGCAAGGTATAGTTACATGGTCAGATGGAAGAGCTTGTTAATGGATTGATCTCATCCGAGTCCATTAGGAGCTTGATGCTCAGTGGAGTCATTAAGGGCTGCAGATGACGGATGGGAGAAAGCAGATTAGTGGTAAGAGACTGAATGGAGTGATCATTAAAACAAATACTCATTAAAATGATCATTCAAAGAGTCCCAGCAGTGGATTGAGGTAGGGCTGGCCCTGCATTGCTCTGGTGAGGAGGATGTAAAGCACATAATGGAGAGCCCTCTCCCAAGCAGCTGGGACACTCGAGGACAGGCAGGTGACACTGCAGTGCTGTAGGTCCTCCTAAGGAGAAACAGGGGAATGGCAAGATGAAGTGAGTCTCTCAATGTATTTGCTTCTGACAAATCACCATTTAGAGGGAAATTCTCATGCTTGTACTCAGCTCCTGAAAGCTGTTGTGCTCTCTCACAGCTGGCTACCTGCTTTTCTGCTAGGCCACCCACAGCTTCCCAAAATTTCAAGAGTGTGCAGAGGCTTGTGTTAAACCTGCATGCTTCTTCCTTCATTACCTGCCTGACAAAAATTATCTAAGAAGCAGCAACAAGAAAACTTCTTTATTTCATAACTGAAGCATGGACTTGAAGTTCTAAATTAATTCATACCCCAAAGCAAATGCCTAACAATTCTGTCTCTATTAAAGCAGGCAAGACATTACTTTTAAATGTAGAGTGGTTTCCTCAGAGAGGAGTGGAGGGTGGGAGACAGGCAGGAAGGGTGCAGTTCCTGCACTTGGCCATCCACGTGCAGGTGTCACAACTGGCACAAGACATTTCTCACAAGACGTCTCCATACAAAATCTATCTGCTCTGCTCCCAAAGTGAAGTCTGCCTAAAGGCTTACTGCCCCTGCCTGCACAGCCAGCCTGTTGGAAAGGCTAAGTCTTCTCTGAGATTCCAGGAGATTTCCTGGCTGCTAAGTTATAAAGGCCTTTTCTCACTGAGTGATCATGACTTGTTGCTGGATGTGGTAAAACAGCCTCATCCAGAAAATTTTAGGAGTTTGTTCTCAGTGAGTGGGTTTTCCCTGTTGTTTGAATTTCTCGACTTGGTTCTCTTCCACCTCGCTGATCTCCTGCTGCTTGTTGTCACTGCCGACAAACCCTTGTGTATATAATTCAAGCTCTTTCACAAATCAGTCCTTACCTCTGTAATGGTGCCTGGGCTCATCACCTGTGGTCAGCTCAGTTCCATGTACTGAACTCCCCGTTCGTGCCTTGCTTTCAGGAAACCAGGTGATTCATGTGATATTCTTAGGTCCTAGAGGCTTATCCTAAATCCCAGAGCACAGCAGCTGTTCGGGCAGGTGAAATGCTCCCTCACCATTCCCCTCTTTCTTAAAGGAGAGGAAGAGCAAAGGAAAGGCAACTGAAGAGTGAGACCTTTGTGGCAGGGGTTGTGTATGAGGCAGAAGTGATGGGGATGCAGTTGACAGCAGTTTGAGAAAGGAATGTGTGCAGTAAGATTTACTGAGTGGCTACACACCTCAGAGCTGTGATGAACAGTGGAGCTGTTGGGAATGAAGCAAAACCAAAGCAGCCCATGATGAATTGGTTCCTGTTCTTGCTGCAGAGGATCCAGGCCTAGAGCAGCTGGCATGGAGAGCACCATATAAGTCCTTGCTCTTGAGCCAAGGTTTCAAGGCAGATAGGTCCCAAGGGAGTGGGCAGCAGAGGGAACTTATCCTGCCTTGAGGCAGCTGTGCTGTGTGGTGGTCTGGTGTCCAGGACATGTCTGTTTAACTGGGGATGCTCAGCTGCTGCCTGGCAGTGGTCCTGGCCCATACCAAGCTGGCTTGGCTTTTCCCATTATCAGGATGATTTCCAGAATCTACAGAGGGTAGAGGCTCCAAAAGTATGAGATCTGAAATAACATGTGTCATAAACTTACTGGTTTTGTACTGCCAGCTCTTGACTGAATGAGGTCAGCTGCCAGTTGTGAGACAAGATTGCAGGAAACAGGCACCCAAACAACAGCCAGCATCAGGGCCCCACTAACCAGTGGTTTTGCTGTCATGCAGAACCTGAGTGCGGGGCTGCCCTCGGGCCAGATCTGCCACGACGAGCAGCGACTGGAGGTGATCTTTGCAGATCTGGCCAGGCACAAGGATGATGCTCAGCAGCGC
Source organism: Eopsaltria australis (assembly GCA_034509425.1). Classification (NCBI taxonomy): domain Eukaryota; kingdom Metazoa; phylum Chordata; class Aves; order Passeriformes; family Petroicidae; genus Eopsaltria; species Eopsaltria australis. The sequence continues at coordinate 1,278,896 of JAVTVJ010000277.1, read as the reverse complement.
AGCTGGGCACTCTACGAGGATGAGAATGTCATCTGCTGCTACCTGGAGGAGCTGCTTCGCATCCTGGTGAGTAAATTCCTCTCTTTACAGGCAGAGCAGAGCAGACAGTGACCTCCTTCACCCCTGTGTTGCCACTGGATCTGCTGTTTCAGGGGGCACAGGTTTCTTGTGCATCCTTTACTATCAGTAAGCCCTGCCCTTCTCTGTGAGCTCTGCAGTGCTCTTGAGCTGCCTTTACTCTCCATTCCACCTTACAAAGCTGTTCTGAAAAGTGTTACTGAGCTGTTCGTGGTCGTTTTGGTATTTACCTATCACAAGAGGATATAAACCCTCACCTCCAAAAAACCCAACCTCCCACAGAAAACCTGAAAGTCTCTGGTGAGGGTTGTTGCACTCCTAAGCCCATTTAAAACATCTTCCACTTAAGATATCCTCAATTGCTGGGAGGTACCTGTGGCGTTAAGCTCATTAAATGCGAAGAACATTCTTTGGTTGCCTTGAAAATGAGCTTTAAAGCTGTTTTTGTAAGACAGTATAAAACATCTCACACATCTCTGCATACAGGAGGGGAACATGCCCATAGTAAGCAGCAGTGGGATTACTGTCTCAGTGCTCTCACTAGCACGTACAAGCCTGTCTGTGTCCAGGGATGGCATGGGAACTGCCCTCAGTGCAGTGACATGGTCTGTGTTAGGGGGCACTGGTGTGGGGTTTGCTCTGGCACTATTTTGTTGTCCTCTGCAGTTCTGACACAAACAGAACAGGTACATTTTCTGTAATAAATGCCAGGGTTTTTGTCACTCTACATACAGCCTGTGCTGCCTTACTGTGGGCCTGCAGGGCAAGGCAGAGTGGGGTTTTGTGCAACCTTTTCCTCATAACTTAGGGGTGGGAGGAGATGTACTTCTCAGAATGGGAGCAGTGCTGGAGCTGCCCCATGTAACTGGGTGATGCTCTCAATCAGGTGCTGCTTGGGTCATGTTTTAGGTATTTTCAGCCCAAGACATGCTCTGTGGCAGAGGCGTTTCTCAAGAATCCACTTTGATGGTGAAGGGTGATGGTTCTTGACCTTTTTCTGTGCTCTGCCTTCAGTTTCTTTGTGAGCTCTTGGGGCTACTGAAATCTGAAAGCAAGTGGACTCCCTCAAAGTCCCTGCAGCAGGCACTTTCTGCTTTCATGTGTCACTGGGTTACCTGTCCATTCCTTCTTCCAGACGGATGCAGACCCAGAAGTTTGCAAGAAAATGTGCAAGAAGAATGAGTTTGAATCTGTCCTGTCTCTTGTGGCGTATTATCAGATGGTAAGGTGGCAGAATGCACCAAATCTCTCTTTTTAAGATTTCCTTGAAGATGTAAAGGAGCAGGGTTGGTACAGTAAATGTATATAAGATGTTTCCCTTGGGTAGGGCAGTTCTGTGGTCTCACTGGAGTTGCAGCATATCCCTTTCGAGTGCTGGCTGGTGTCAATGCTATGCATGAAAGCTGTGTGAAAGAGCAGAGGATGCTGTAGACTTTGAAGCAGTAGCTAGTACTGGCAAGGGTAAAGCTTGCTGCTTTTACTGGCCTGTTGAGGGACAGCACTGGCATCACTGGTATCTAGAGGAAGGATTTCAGAGGATGCCTTGGGAGATCTGACAGGCTGTGATTGCTCTTCTTTTAGTTGATGCATTCCTGTACATTAGTAAATAACTTTGCTTGGGAAAGTAGGTAGTGAGTAGAAGCCTTGGGAGTGAGGAAGGAAATCAGTATTCAGAGGAAGAAATGTAAATTTTGCCTTAAACACTTATGTAGCATTGCTTTGCCCCTCTCCTTTCTGGAATGTTCTGTTGTAGGACTCTGTGGGAGTAAAAAACTTGTCCCCTTCTTGTCCCTAGGTCACCAGCTACAGCACATCAAGTCTTGTGACATTTTGCTTTCATCTGTCACTTGTGCCTGAACCCAGATCTCAGCATCAGGGGGCTGTAGCATAGCTGAGAGCAGTGGGAAGGCAGGCTGGGCATAACAGAGCCTGCTGACTTTCACTGCCTGCTCTTCTCTGACCACGATTCCAAGGAAGTCTGACCACATAAGGGGCAGTTGGGTGTCCTGTCCTGGCTGCTGTCATGTCCAGTGTCAGGGCTTGGCTCACTTGTGTTCTCTGAACCCTGGAGTTGTTGGCTGAGGGTGGAGTATGCAGGTTACCTCAGCATCAGAGCTCCTGCATGGGAGGTGCAGGCTGAGCCTTGTCTTTGCTGGAATCCTTGCATGTCCCAAAACTTTCTGAAGAGATCTTGCAAATATTACATTGTCAGGAAACCTTAATCAGAGCAGTGTTCACAAAACCTTAGTGTGCTCAGAGAATCCTGGCTATCCAGCACATTCAGTCTTTTTGCTGGGGACAGGTATGGGTTGTTGGTGTGTTACCAGATTTAGTGGATGAAGTGGGACATCTCAGATCTGAGCTCTGGCTGCCACGTGCCCTCTGACCACACATGGTAGCAGCCCATAGCCAGCCCAATTGTGAACATTATTGTAAAGTGATTCCTGTGCTGTTGTTAAAAGCTTTTAGAGCTTTTGGGTTCATGTCACCCTGGGAAGATCTGTGGCTTCCCAACAACAGGAACTTCTAGGAGCTGTGTCTGTGCCTCTTCTAGACATGGTTTGATCTAACAAACTGGTTTTGCAGGAACACAGGGTGCCATTGCGCCTGCTGCTGTTGAAGTGCTTTGGAGCCATGTGCAATTTGGATGCAGCTGTCATCTCAACGCTTGTGAATTCTGTGCTGCCGATGGAGCTGGCCCGGGACATGCAGACCCACACACAGGGTGAGCCAGAGCTGCTGTTCCCAGGGCCCTGGGAATGTGTCTTCCCATTGCATGATTTGCAGCAGCAGTGGCCCCCCCCATTGCCTGGCTGCTCTACATGCCCAGTGCTCAGGGGGGGAGTGGTGTCTGGTTTTAAAGTTATTCAGGTTCTTACAGCTGTAACTGGGGAATGCAGGCAGGGATATTTCAGTCCAGTGGTGTGAGGCCCTCCAGCTCTTGAACGTGACATCTGTGTCACTTCTTGTAGAAGTCTTAAATCACGTTTTGAATTGTTCCAGTTTTGTTTCATAATGCTGACAAGAGACACCTGCAGATCTCAAGGAAGATCTCTGCAGTTTTTTAAGGAGTTTTTTTCAGTGTTCTATACCCAATTTTTGTGGTGAATGAGATGTGTGCTGGTTAAAGCAAAGGGCCATCTCTCCACCATTGTGCCAAGAGAGATGGTAGTGCTGTTTTTAGCATTACAGTCCTGGTCCTCTGCAGGATAGTGCCATGGCCCAGGTTTTCCCAGCTCTTTGCTTTCCATACTCAGGCTTTGCCCTCATGTTACTTCTGCTTCACACTCCTCCATTTGTTAGGATGACCTGTCCCTGCTACTAAAAGGAATGTCCTTTATGCCCTCAGAGCTCCTGCTTAGCCCAGTGTCCTTTATTTCTGAGCAGCCAGAAACAGATGCTGGGAAAAAGCCTAAGAGTAAGGCAAACATGTAGTAATACTCCCCTGGCATTACCTTCCAGCTCTGCACATGTGCCTGGTTCTGGACAATCACAGCTTTGCTCCCCAACATGTAGGCCACCAGTGCTGGTAGTGGCATATTTCTTTTAAAAGGACATTGAAAATCCATTGTCTTGTGCTAACTGTGACCCACAATTAGAGTAGCTGTTGAGTGACCACGTGGATCAAATCAGAAGAGCCTGGTGTTTGCAGCCTTGCTGCCCTGGTTGCAGTCTGTTAGTTTGTTGCAGGTGTCATGAAGCTGTGGAGGGGTATAATTTGGTGATGAGACTGTGTAGGGGTTGACAGGTCTGCAGAGTACAGGGACTGTCCCATCCATTTCATGTGAACCAAGTAAGTGTCCTAGATGACCACTTTGAACTTGTATAATAGACATTCCTGTCCCCAGCATCCCACCACAGACTGCCAACCTGACTGTGGTGGGCAGCATTAACAGGGCTCATCTTGTGTCTGGAAAGGGCTGTGGGAGATGAAAATCAAGCTTGTTGCAGAAGGCTTTGCACTTGTCTCTGCTTAGCTGCTCTGAAGTGCAGGCATTTCAGAGGTGAGGAGGGCAGCATCTCAGGGCAGGGCAAAGGGTGTGGGACTGCAAGCATTACTCCTGTGCTGGCTACGCTTCGTCTTTTGTTTGTGCTGCTTATGAATTCTGTGCTGTGAACTTACCACACTCTTGGTGTTTAATCTGGTTATGCCTGAGAAGCACCTTCTCCAGGCTGTTTTACTGCCCGAGAAGCAAATGCTACTTGGTTATGGGACTGTGACTGTGCTCCTGTGGCAACATTTCTCCTGATTTTGTGTTGCCAAAAATAAACTTTACTGTGCCTCCGTCATTCATTCACAAAGACTGTCTCCAAGTGAGCATCCTGTGCACCTTCCCTAACAGGGTTCTGTCTCCTGCCCTGTTCCTGACCTGTCTTTGTGCAGGCAGGGTGGGCTGGTCACCCTCATTACTCCTTGCCTGGTTGCAGTGATGCTAGGTTTTGCCCAGGGCTGTGTCATCCCAGACAGCACAGCTGATTCAGCCTCTTGCAGACCTTGCAGGGGGATGTGGAGCTTTGAGCTCTGACCTATGTGACTTCTGCACACCTCTGCTGATCTCCAGGTAGTACTTAGGCTGGAGCAGGCCTGTCTGTCAACAAATCTTAGCACTGCTTTGGGGTCCTAAAACTATGGCAGTGGAAGTGGGTGGGAAGTGGGTGAGAAGTGGCTCTACTGTGTCCTCTGAGCTGCCAACCTGCAGCCCTGCAGCATCTCTCTTTCCCTAGCATCATCTCGAAGTTAGGGATTTTTTCCTTCTTGGCTGTAATGTGGTCCAGTAGGAGGGTGAAAAGCTCCTCCTTTGCTGACAGACCACTGTGTGGGTACAGGAGCCTCACAAATCGGCATCCTCATCCTGTGCTGCTTTCCTTGTGCTAAGTTTTATGTTAGGCACTTGTGCAATGGCGTCTGTGCATCATCCAGTCCTCTTGGCCTTCACAGTGGGGCTGCAGGGGGGTAACCATCCTTGGCCCAAATATGTCTGTCCTTCAGAGGTGTTTCAGGGCATTAGTAGTTCCCTCCTGCCATTCTGGTGCTTTACTGCTTCACATACTGCCAGTAAGTGGCAAGCTTGTGTGAAAACATGACCTTGAATCCTAGAACGACTTGAGTTTATTTTGGTACTAAAAACTGGGGAATAGCAGCTGATCCATGACATGCTGTGGAATAGCTAATCCCTTCTGTGGCTGACTGGAGCCAGAGCAATCAGTGCCAACACTACACAACTGGGGAGTGTGGAACTGGCTGCACCAGCTCTGTGGGATTCCTCCTGGCTTATTATTGAAGCGCAGCTGAGGCAGAAGCTCTGTCTGTGGTTGCTGGAAGCCTTTGGTGAGAAGGACTTTACCCTGGGACTGATGCAGGCATGTTGGCTGCTGGCCAGTTCTTCTGCAGATGTTTAGGTCTTACTGCTTCTGGACAGCTCCTTCCCTCTTCTGCAGCTGCCCTGCACATCTATCCATGTTAGAACACCTTATAATAAGCCACAGCAAAACAGAATTAGCCAGAACAATTCCAAAGAAAACAGACAGGGATAATCTAATCTGTAATCATGATTTTCTCCCTTGTTGCAGCACAGTGTACATGCAAGTCAGTTGTCAGGCTCTTCTCCCTTCAGTCATAGATAATTGTGTCTGCTCTCAGTGCCCACATTTCACACTGCTGTGTTTAGGAGGTGGAAGCAAGGTCTTCAAAGGCCTCTGAGAAATGCTTTTCATACATGATAGCAGATTCTCACCACTATCTCAGTAGACTTCAGCAGTGTAGGCTGGTGAGCAAACAGCTGCATCTCTCCTGCCTGTTGTGGCTACTTCAGTGATGCTTATCAGTCTGTCCTCAGTAGTCCCTCTGCTTCAGGAGAGCTGCATTGATACTAGTTAATTTCTTACAGCCACTGGTGCTGCTCTGAAGGTAAAAAAAAAGAAAATAGAAAGAAAAAAGAAAAGCTGTGTTTTGACTGACAGTTACTCTGTTCTTCAGCATGATGAGTCTTGGAGTCTTGTCATACTGCAGCTGGGACACTTCCAAAAGCTTGCAGACCCTGTGTAAAGTGAGTGTCCTGGGTTAATCTGGATTTGCCCCAAGTTCAGGTTTCTGGCTGGTTTCAGCATCCTTTGATTTGTCATCTTTAGGAAAATACAACAAGATTTGCCTCCTAGTCACGTAGACTACTGTCAACCAAGATGAATGGACATCAGTTAGTGGCAGATGGACCAAGGAGGTGTAAAACTAGTCTCTTCTCTCCCATCTCTAATCTGTTTCTCCATATTTGCACTGCCATGTTTATCACTGGCTTCTGGCTCTCACTTTTTCATTGCTCCTGATGTGATGACAGAAAATACTTTGTTGATGAAAGAAAGCCTTTCTAGGAACATGAGAACAGCAGCTCCCTGTGTCTACCTACTGAAGTGTCCTGCCTCTGACACCCAGCTCCTGTAGCCATGGAGGAAAGAATGAAGAAATCATGTGGTGAACAGTTTGTCAGATCCTTTTTTGCTACAGTGTGCTTTGGCATCACTGTCACCTTATAGCTGAGAACTTCTTATATAAGAAGTATGAATTATATTTAAGTCATTAAATATCCTCCCTCTCTGTTTATGGAGAGTAAACAGCAGTTTTCTGCCTTCCTTTGCTGCCACATGGTCCATAAACACTTAATCTTGTTCATATTGTAGTATTTGGTTAAGCTGCAAATTACCTGTTTTTACTCAAATTACTTGCTGACTGAAAACTGAGGCATCGTGTGGAGCTGTGACAGTCTGTACTTTGAGTGGAGGGGCTTTGCTGACAGAGCTGACTTTCCAGGGTGCACAGGGCTGGAATGAGTCAGTAACATTTTGTCCCCCATGCTGACAGTAAACCTGAGGGCTGCCAAATGTTGCAAGTCCTTTGACCAAGTCCAGGAGTAAGTGGTTGACAGTGAAGGCATCAGTCAAAGCCGAACTGCAGGGTGCAGATGCTGAGAGATGGGTTGATTTGTGCACGAAGAAGTGAAATACCTTAAAGGGTTTGGAGGAGCACTGGAACTGATGTGTATTGTGCAGGGCAGCAGTATGTCCAGGAAAAGAAGAATAGATTGAAGGGGTCTTTTTCTCCTGTCATGAAAAGTAGTTTTGGTCAGTTTTTCATAAATACACCTTCAGTTTCCTTATGCCCCAGGGCTCTTTCTGGCAGATTTAGCTGAACTTTATTTAGCCAGTATGTGTGGTAACCTATATATAATAATACTCATTTTCCCATTGTCATCAGACTTGCTGAACTGGACAGAAGCTACATTTGGTGATGGCACAGATCCTATTCCATGACTTTGTTTTGTTCTGCAAATATCTATTGAGAGGTATCCATTAATTAAAATTCAGGAAAGATACTGGCAGGGGTTCTTTGGAGCATTCACATATAGCTGCTGCCAGCAAAAATTGTGTTGGACTAGCAGGCTGTGGGATGTATCAATGCTGGAGACGTGTGGCCTGGGAGGTGGGCAGATGCACAGTCAGAGCAGAGATCTGGTCTCCCCAAGGACCTTTTATACCTCCAGGCAGAGCTGAGGTAGCAAAAGTAGAGCAGTGCAGAGATGGTAACAAGCAGCATGGCTGTCTGGGGGTGGTGGTGGTTGGAACAAGCAGTATTTTGAGTTGGCCAGATGGATGCTTTTTCTGGGTTCAGTGATTACATAACTATGGGATGTGTCCTGGGACTATGCAGGGGAGGTTTTAAATTATTCAGATTAAGTTTGTCCAGATCCTCTGAAGTGGAGAGGAAAAAAATAGAGGACTCTTGTCATGATTATTTTTAAATTGCATTGGAAACACACGGCACAGAAGGCATGTGGTGTGCTAAAACAGGGAAAAACACCCTTACTGCTCAGTCAATACAGGAATGAGGAGTGGGCTAATCAGTATTAAATGCCTGTATTAAATGTGTGACTTCCAAGCTGCAGTTGAGGAAAGGTTTCACATCCTCAGAAGAGCTAATTACAGGACCTTTGTGTTGCAGATCATCAAAAGATGTGTTACTCTGCACTGGTGCTGGCCATGATGTTCTCCATGGGGGAGCCCCTGCCATATCACCACTATGGTAAGAGTGGGTTGTGCTCATGGCAGAGATGGTGATGGGGCATGCTGGCAGTCACAGGGAAGGGGCTTTTCCTGATGATCAAGGTGGTGGACAGCTTAGTGGGAGGCCCAGCAAGAGTAGAGTCTGTTCTTTATCAGTAGAGCCTGGGCTGAAATGCCAGATTTCCAAAGAGCAGCACAAATCTGGTTTAGAGCAATGGAGGACTGAATACCATGCTGCAGGCAACATGGATTTGCCCATCACTGTGAGTAAGTGGCATTTTGTTTAACCTCTGGCCTGTGTGAAAGCACACACCTCTTACTTGCCTTGGAGACTGACTGCCGATGAGGCTGAGGCCAGATCCCTGCACAAATACCCACTAAGGCTGTCAGCTGCATGATGTGGCCTCTTTCTGGTCTCTCTTCTAGCAGGATAGTGCAGCCCTCTGTAGACCAGGCTCTTAGGGAAAGTGGAGATGATTAAGGGTACTGCAGTCAATAACAAAGTGCAAATATTCTCCCTGTTTTATACTCTGTCCTTTCATTTCAGCCAGAAAGCCCTGCCCACTTCTCCCCAAGGCTATGTTGTATTTGGGAAATTCTGGGCTTAATTTTCCTAGAAATGCAGTAGAGATTTTTATAAGTATCTTGTCAGCAGTATTACCTTAAGACTGGGTAAACCTGTACAAGATTTAAACTGGTGCAATAGAGACTGGAATGAGCCTCTACACCTCCTGTTTTTCTCTCTGTAACTCTGGCAGTTATTTCCTGCAGGTGGACTTATTTGCATGAGCTCCTGAGCTTTCCTAATAGCTGAATTGAAAAATGGGTTATTACTAATGATCTAGATTACTAGGCATTTTTTTAAAACCAAACCAGTGGTTAAGAATACCAATCTCTTCCTACCTTGAAGCCTTCACTGGTGGCAGTGGTTCTGCAACAGCTAGAGCAGGATTTGGTGTTTTGTTTACTCAAAAAAAATTGCCAGTTGAGGTACCAAATTTCAGCATTGCCCTGCACTGTGTCTCACACAAAGATGCTTCAGTGGTCTGTCTGGTCCACTTGAAGAGCCCTTCATTCCCTGGAGGCTGACACTAGCACTCCACTAATGGTTTTTAAGCATAAAAGTAGAGAGAAGTGTCTTGGATGGTGCCTTGTTGCTTGGTTTATATTTACTGTGTTATAAATGCCCCTTTCTCCTTGTGCAGAACATCTCAACTCTCAGTTTGTGCAGTTCCTGCTGGATGTGATTGAGGACGGGCTGCCCTCGGACACCACTGACCAGCTGCCTGACTTATTTGTCAACGTCCTTCTGGCCTTCAACCTCCACATTCCAGGTTAAACTGGTGCTGCTCTGCCTTGGCAGGATTTCAGTGGTCTGGAGTGAGAGTATGAAAAATGGGGAGGGAGAATCTCACTGGGTCTTGATGGTGCTATAGCCATCAACCAGCTCTCCTAGTCTCTGGCACTACGCTGTGTTTAAATATGGTGCAAAACCCTAGAGGAAAAAATGGTCTGAGAGCCCCTGCCCAGCAGCTCTGGGCAGCTCAGTGGATTTGTCATTGGGCTTCCACAGTGCCTGATCAAAAGAGTGGCTGGGCTGTACTTGCAGAGCATGAATGGGGTTAATTTATAGGCACAGGTGGCTTGGGAGAGAAGATGCTTCAGTGGGCATTTCTCAATTTCAATTCAGAAGAAAAGTCCTCTGCCTTCTGCAGGTCTTGGCAAAGCTGCTTCCCTGTCCACACTGCCTGAAGCTCATTCAGTGCCAAGTAGTTGGGGCCAGGCCCTTCAGCACTGGCCTGAGCTGTGTTCTCCCATTTGCCCATGTTCTCTGTCCTCCCTGCCCTCCTGAGCTCCATCAGAACAGACAGCAGATCAGGTCCTTAGGGAAGAGCATCTTCCCTCTCTCTGCCTGCACATTTTGAAGACTGTTGGAAGATTGGAGCATAGTTCCAGGTCCTGCTAAGAAAGGCCATTCTTTAACCCAGTCTCCTGTTGCTACAATTGTCTTTAGTTAATTACTTACCCTTGATCTGCTTCATGATGTTGTCCTTGATTTTTGGGAGAGAGGGGAGGATAAAACAGCAACGACATGTTCAGTAATTTACCTGTTATTTTGGGTTGCACATCGTTAAAGTTTATGCGAAAGTTTCTAATTTCATGTGAAAGTTGATTGCACAGGGACTGATTAAGTATATCTCTGCTGCTTTCATTCATTACCCCTTCCCACACTTACCCATGTCCTTGCTGGCTGCAGTAATTAGGCAGTAATGTGTGACAGGCAGTGTGTTTCTGGGGATTATTGCCCACCTGGGGCGTAGCCGAGAGCAGTGACTTGTTCTCTGATGCTAAGAACATGTTAAATGATGTTCACATTGCTTATTGGTGGATTTAATTTTTTATCCCTATGTCTGCAAGATTCATCTATCATGCAGTTCAATGGTGCAGCATTAGTTCAAAAACTCTCCTAAATGTATATTATATTGATGCCCTTCAGGATCCTGAAACACTTTGCAGCCTGTGAAATATTACAGGCCACGGAAACGGCCACACTGTGCTGTTTAGGTGATGGAGTGTGCACACTCACACACACACATAAGCTCTGCCAGGGTAAATGTATTTTACAGCAAATCACTTCCAGAGCAGGCAGGGGGGGGCAGATCCTAGAAGTCTTCAGCCTGTACTCTTGCACAGCACAGTGCTGAGTCCTGGGAAAAACTTTTCTGGGATGCCCCTGGGACCTTTCTTAAGAGAACTTGTAAGACTCTTAAGTTCCAGAAGGGTACTGCTGATAGGAAGTAAGCAGGTACCAAAGAATGGAGCCCTTGGCTGCAGAGGGTTGTGAGCAGAGTAATGTTTGACAACATAAAGCCTTTGCAAGGTATTTTCCCAGTGTTTGGCTGGCAAGGTGGGAACCCACACATGAATCAGATATACAGAGAAAGCACCAAGTCCCAAGTGTTTCATGTGCTGTTTCCAGATTTATTTCATCTTCTCTCTCCCTGCCCACCCACTTTGTGGCCTGAAGCTTTGCGCAGCTCTGACAGACTGGTTCCCCAAAGCTCCCCAGAGTATGATGTGAAATAGAAGCTACCCATAATGTGTTTTTATCACCATGGTCTTCAGGAGACAAAGGGAGGCGCTGAACAGGTTTCTTCCTTAGTTCCAGAACACAGTGTTATCATGACTGCAATAAGCAAGCACTCCAACGTCAAGACTTTCACAGAGAAGCTGCTGCTGCTGCTGAACAGAGGAGGTGAGTGTGTGTGGCACCATTATGTGCCTGGCAGGGGGTGCACACCTCGGGAGAGAAGCCCCAAGATGGTTACAGGGTAGGATGTCAGGGATGCAGGTAGCTGAGGAACTGTCAGCTCAGACTGCACTGTGCTGCTTTGTGGTGAGTTTGTGAGGGTGACAGTCTGTATTGCTGAGGATGGAGCTGCACAAGGGATAAGGTCATGGCCAATAGCATCTAGGGAGAGAGGAGTGTCTGCCATTTCCATACTTCTGGGTCAGATCAGCTCCATCTCAGAGCATGGACCAGCTGCCATGGGCAAGCTCTTGTCTGGGAGAAAAGCTGATCCTAGGCCACTTCTGTCCTTGGACAGGCAGAGGACTCGATGTGTGCTGGCACACAAACCTCTGCCTGTGCTGGCACACACCTGCCCTGGGGGACAGATGCTGTGGGAGCTTTTGTCTTCCAAAATGGTGCTCAGAGTGGAACTTTCCACTCCTCCAAGGCAGAGGGTTAGCCTTGTGTCTGCTTCAGGCATGGAGGGAAATCCAGTGTACTTGTAGAGCTGTTGCAGAGCAGATTGCTGGAACAGTGGAGATCTCAGCAGGAAGAGCAGTGCCAGGTCTTTCAGCCTGTGTTGCACTATTGTGCTTTCTAATACCTTCTGGAGCACAGGGGCTTTGCTGCCTGAGAGAACTCATTTTGTTGACTTGCTGGAAATAACCCATCCTGTGATGCATGCAGCTCGTCTTACTCTGGCTTTAGTTCTCTTTGGGGCTGCAAATCACTGTCTCCACACTGTATCAGCTTGAGGGCAGCAGGCACCTTCGTGCTCTTCTGTCTGGCCTCCTCCCAAAGCCTTTGTTTAGCCCCTTCCCTGCCAGATTCCCTGTAGAGATCACCTTACAGTGGGGAGCTGGAAGAAGAAAGAGGGGGGCTGCAACCTAATGAAGATGCTTCTCTTGCCCGCCTTCCTGACAACTGCTGGAGGAGCTGCCATGGCCCAATGACCCTCTTGGAGTCTGCAGGGATGTGTTTTGCAAGAGAACAGGATGTGGTGGCATATTTAAACTTGGAAGTGTTTCTTCTCTTGCTTCTGAGACAGTACTAGCCTGGTCTCTGGTGAAAGCTTGTTTTTGGTACAGGCTCTGATGGGCTTTTCAGAGGGATTTTTGGATCCCTCTTAATAAACCAGGGAGAAAATTAGTGGTGGCTGTTGAGCAAAAATGGGAGATACTGAGAGGCGATGTGCTAATGTGCTCTCATCTGGGATGGTTGGTGAAACATAAACAGTGATTAATGCTAGTCATAATGAGTTTGGTCTCATCTTGGTAGCCTGCAGAGCTGCCATCCTGGTTACACACCTTGGTGCAAGGCACTGAGGTCTTTGGGCACAAAAGCTATCCATGGGCAGGGAGTGGCTGGCCAAGGGCAGGGCAGCCTCCGCTCCAGAGCCAAAGGGTCTAATGAAGGGAGGTGCACTGAAGATGGAGCAGAGGGGCAGTGGGGGCAGCGTGTGGCTCAGCACAGTCTCTCTGCCTCTCCCAGATGATCCAGTTTGCATCTTCAAGCATCAGCCTCAGCCACCACACTCAGTGCTGAAGTTTCTGCAGGACATCTTTGCCAGCAAGGATACAGCCAGCATCTTCTATCACACAGACATGATGGTCCTGATAGACATCCTGGTGCGGCAGATTGCTGATCTCTCCCCTGGAGACAAGGTGCTCACAGTAACCCATGAACACTGGGGAAGGGAGCACAGTCCCAAAGCAATAGTGTTTTTCCTGAACCCTCATGGGGCCTGCTGGTGCAAGGAGTGGAGTTCTGGGGTGGGCACAACATTTCTGGGTGCTTAAATCAACCTTGGGAGGTGAGGAGGAGGGGAGGATTTAGCCTGCCCGACACACCAGCATATTTGAAGAAAGATCTGCCAGGCTTCTGGTGGTCTGCACGCTTCTGACTGGGGACCGTTGGGAAGAGAGACCCTCTGTGAATAGTAGGAGGAGAAATCTCTCATTTGATGTTGCAAGAGGCAGGGGATGTGCACGTGTTCAAGGGCAGGGGAGGAGTAGCATTCTGTTGCTGTGGGAAAAGCAGAGTTTTCTACAGTTACTAATGATACTTAAAGGAAAAGCAGGTGTCTCTGGTGTGCTCTGGTTGGATGGTGCAGCAGCAGATGTTCCTGTGCTCATGCTGTAATGAAGGCTGGCATGCTTGTTTATCTCACTTCAAATCTTTCACTGTGCTCTGTGGTTTGTCTCCCCTCCCACTTGGCAGCTGAGGATGGAGTATCTGTCTCTGATGCATGCCATCATCCGCTCCACACCCTATCTGCAGCACCAGCACCGCCTCGCTGACCTGCAGGGTATCCTGCAGCGCATCCTGGGTGAGGAGGAGGAGGACCAGCAGTGCCAGATGGACAAACTGATCATCTTGGAGATTTATAAGGAGTTCCCAGAAATCTCCTCTGGTACCAGCTAATGTTCCTCAGCTTGGACTGCAGTTTGAACCACTTGGATCGACTATGTCTTTTGTTGACACTTTCTCCCCATTCCCTCCCAGTACAGCTCATACCTTATATCCCTCTGTGTGAGGCCTAAGGCTGGGACAGCGTTCACCGGCCCTGTGGAAGTGCCAGTGGCAGAGAGGATGTGGGGTGCCCCCGGGGCCAGATGCCTGGGGCAGGCAGAGCGGGGTGGGCGCTGGCATGTGGTTTGCCTGCAAGACTCAGCAGGAGCTATTTGGGCAGCTGGTGTTAGTGGGAAGGGCAAAGAGCTTGTGAGGGCTTAGCAGCCAGCATGGGGGGGATGTTTAGCTGCACTGGTGTCCCAAGGTCCTGAAGAGAAAGGCCTTTGCCTTAGAGTATCACTTCTTTTCCATGTGTGTCTCTCTCCCTGCAGTGACCAAGTGGAGTCTGCTGGTGCTTGGAAGAAGCTTTTATAACATCTGTTTTGTTTCCTGCTGCTAGTGCCAATGTGCTGCAGCCCTGCCAAGGGAAAGTAGCTGCTCGCTGTCTAATGCCTGTCTAGTGAGCCTTTCAGTCCCTCCTAGCCCTCAGCTTTGCCTCTGAGCAGCAGCCCACCTTGGGTCATGGAGGTCTTACCCCAGCAGCTGCTTTTCAATCTGCTTTCTATAGTAATGTTTAAATCTGAATTTCTTGCACACTGTGGCAGCCTAGAAGTAACAGCCAGGTGGGTGACCCTGCCCTTAGGAGGCCCTTGGCCGGACACAGCACAAAGACATGTCCTGCCAAGTGAAGCTGCTACTTGCCACCTCTGTTGCAGCATTGCCTTGAGCAGAGGGGCTGCCCTTGGGCAGGCACGCTCTGTTCGTGAAGCATGTGCATTTCTTGCCTTGAGCTTCATAGTAGCTCTGCCTCGCTGCCCTCCCTGTCCTCATGGCAGCGCTCAGGGGCAGCGTGAGCCTGGTGTCCAGTAGCTGTTTGTGACTATGCTAAGTGTGGGGAACCCTTATTTATATTTCCTCTAGGTTTCTAGCAAATGGGATTAACCTGCTTCCCTGGTTTAGATAGTCACACACACTAACGTGGGTCTCTCAGATATTTGTGTGCACAGTGTGGTCACTCCCTATCCCCAGGTCTTCTTTTGCAGTAGCCAGTGTTAGGAGCTGTTGGAAAGTGAAACTGGAAATACTGGGCACTGTATTTACTTTAATTTTTTTTTTTTTGCTGTTAGCTTGAGGGGATGACACAAGCTCTGCAGGCCTGGACTGGCCACTGGGGCTGTGATGCTTGAGAACAGAGGAGGTTGGCCTGGCAGCCAAGGGGGCCAAGGAAGTCAGCCTGGGAATGCCCAAGCTTAATAACCACCTTAGTAGAGAAACCTATTTTTTCCCTGTAAAAATGTATGAATGTCAAAAGGCATCCTGTATTTTCTTAAACACTAAGTGTAACCTGCAGAATAAAAATGTCTTAAACTGGACTTCTGTGAGTATAGCCCTGCCTGCCCAATCCTGTCGTGGGGGCACCAAAGCATTCAGGGGTGGTTGGGTGCCTGCTGCCCACAGAAGAAAAGCAGTGGGTGCTGATCTCCAAATGAGGGTAATGCAGTAGTTTTCCCTCTCTCAGCTTCTT
The DNA here is from genome assembly GCA_034509425.1 of Eopsaltria australis. Classification (NCBI taxonomy): domain Eukaryota; kingdom Metazoa; phylum Chordata; class Aves; order Passeriformes; family Petroicidae; genus Eopsaltria; species Eopsaltria australis. Next base: position 1,263,438 of record JAVTVJ010000277.1, on the reverse strand, counting down.
ACCTTGTCTTTTTCTACCATGTTACTGGCTGACAAGGAAGGGTGGAGGGCAGCAGCCCTTGCTAGGGGCACAGCCATCATTCCTGGGGCCTGCCCAGCACCGCTGCTCCACATTAAGGGTTTGGCAGAGCTGGACTCACAGTTCACTCCCCACAAGGTACATGCAGCCTCAGCTGGCTCCCAGCAGAGCTGCCAAGGCAGCAAGCCTGGGCAGGAAGGGTTTAATGGTCTGTATCGAGTGTAATGAATCGCGCTTTGGCTGCAGATGTGTGCTCTCAAACCTCAGCCTGCGCATGCAGCTCTGGGGTGCCTGGGATGGCAGGGGTTCTGTGGGGGGAGAACAGCAGGCACTGAGCAGAGCACTGTGTTGGCAGCGGGAAGCTGTTCTCTGCTCCTGGCTCTGTGCCAAGGGAGCCAGCCAGGCCATGGACACAGCCCCGCCAGGGCAGGGGTGTAAATGGCAGGTGCAAGCTGTGCCACTCCAAATGTACGGACGGCATCAAACACAGCTACCTGCAGAATCAGGGCCAGGGCTGTCCCAGCTCTTTGGCCTGTGTCTCCAGAGTCCCCAGGCTTGTGGCCTTGAAGTGTGCCATTGCACACCTGGGGGCAATCATGACACATAAGGGCTGCCAGTGCTCACTGGTGTGTCCCCCATGGTCACTCTCCTGTGCGCCATTGCTCTGTGCGGCACATGGTTGCATGTGCCCCTGAGCCAACCTTGACTTGCTTCTGAGTGCTGCTGGGGCTTGTTGTTGGCCCATGACCTGCTGCTGTGGTGAGATGTTCATCTGGCACTTGCCCTCAGTGATGCAGTACAGGCTTTGCTGTGCCAGGCAAATTCAGCAGTGGCAGGACCTGTGGATCTGCTTGCTAGGAGCCCAGACTGCAGAGCGGGTGGCTCCCGTTGGCATCCCCGAGCCATTGCTGTCCATAGGGTTGCTCACCCTACCCCAGCTGCACAGTAGCATAACACCCTCTGCCCCAGCACCCTGCTGCCACCGCAGCCAGGGCTGGAAGAGCTGGGGGGCAGCTAGCTTTGGGGTCCAGGTGGAGAGATGCACCTCCTGCCCAGGAAAGGCCTTCACACATTGCAGGGAATCAAACTGCAGCATGTAAACTCACTGTCCCCAGCTCAGCAGGTCCTGCTTTCCACGTAGGCGAGACACTGAAGTTTATTTGCTGTAGTAGGGCACAATTAGAGCAGTATCTCCTCGTATTGGTGTTTTGATTGTGGTGCAACAGTGAGGGGTGTTGTGGGGCTGGCACAGAGTGGAGTGATACGTTGCCTGTGACCCGTGCTTCTGCTTTATTGTCTGGAATGATTCAATTACAACTATTTTGTGGCAGTAATTCCCTGATAATTTTCTCCTCCTCCCCTGAGCTGTCAGCTGGGTAATTAGAACAAATAAACTTGAAAGCCTTCATTACTTTTAAAAAGTATTGCCTCTCTCCTGATTTGGTTTCCTGATGGCACATTCCCAGTTTGAGGAGGTGTGATGTATGATCCAGCCAGCATGTTCCTGTTGCACGTGAGTGATGAGCTGCCCTGTGTTAAATGAGGTTTCTTGGATGAGCTGTGTGCAGGGCCACAGCTGCTCTGGCATTATCCTAACAGCACTGGGAGGCCTCAAGTGGATGCTTAAGGGTCTATAGGGGAGAAGATAAATCCCCCAAGAGCACAGGATGCCCATGGCTGGTATGGCCACAGCCCTGTCAGTGCTGGTGCTGGGCCACCCAAGCCAGAGGTGTTATGTGGTAGTTGAGGAGTTAATCACAACAGATTAGCCATCCTCTGGAGTTCATAAACTAACATGTTGGCTTCTCCAGGGGCCTAGACATCCACACTCACTGGATGTCAGCCCTGAACATTGTGGAAGCACCAGGGGAACTTCTCTCTGGCACATGCTGAGCGGCACTGGCCACCACTTTAGGGCCTGCCTGGTCATGGTCCTACAACATGTGTTCAGCATAAGCAACAGGGCAAGGACAAGCCCTGCCTGCTCTGCCCACCCTGTGTCTTCCCCAGTGGCGGCCAGGCCTTGGCTTCTGCAGGGGTGATGGTGGTGGGCGTGAATTACCAGCCCTGCAGGAGGCCAGCCAGTGGTTTGGGGACATACTGGGTGTGCTGCAGACCCCATATTGTTTCCTTGGTTTCCACCCTTGGAATAGGAGCCTGCTTGCTGTCAAACCCCTGATCAGCGGGCAGCGTGTGCTCTTCCCATCCCGTTGTTTACACTAACAATAATTGCTAGGGAGCCATCTCTCACCATTGGTGGAATCAAAGCTGGGTGTGAGCTGGTAGTGGCCATGGCTGGTGGGGGAGCACCAGAACACGGAGCAGAGAAGCCAGGCATTGGTGACATCAGGATTCAGCGCTGTGGCAGCTGCATGTGGGATGCCATGGCGACAGCTGGAGCAGAGGGCACCACCAGGACAGTGGCAGCTGGACTCCCCTGAGGTTCCCAGACCTGCTGTGCTCTGAGGCCAAAACATCTTCTGTGACCCCTCCTTGCTGTGCAGATGGCCTGTGCTGTCCAAAGTAGTGTGCAGCTTCCAAGCAGCCACTCGAATTTCTGCAAAGGGACACTGGGACCTTGCACAGCCCTGTGTTGTTTCTTGGGGGGTGGGAGTGTGTTTGAGAGTGAGCATGGCTCCTGCAGTGCCAGGAGTGACAGCTGAGCAGCAGAGCACCACCTCCAGTGGGAATCCATCCCAGTGCTAACTTGTGAGTTTGTTTTGGAAGCTATGCAGGGCCTATAAAAGGGCTGCCAGAGGTATCTAGCCTGGCTGTGGTGTGGATATGGGGGTCCTCCTGCTCTGCAGCCTACACACCCTGAACAAGAGTCTATCCAGCACAGCAGCACAGAAGGCTCTTGCAGCCCCTTTGGAGCTGGGATGTGCATGGAGGCACAGTGTGTCCCATGTATGCCCTGCCCTACCCCATCCTAAACTCCCCCATCTCCCATATTTGCTCTGTTTTCCTCCCTGATACAATACTTTCTTCCCTAGCATTTGTTCCAGTGTGCTCTCTCCTTCGGCAGGGCATAGTCAAGGATATCCCTCTACCATGGCACACAAAGCACTGATGAGGACCTAAACGCTGTTATTCCTAAACCTGCTACGAGCTCCAGTGGATTAGGATATTAGTTGATTGAATCAAATCAACAACTAAATTATGAGGTTGATGCATTAATGAATCACCATAATGCAAGGGCCCCAGATTGAATTTTCCTTGGAAAAATTAAGGGATGGGTTTTTTTTTCTTTTTATATCAGAGATGCAGGAAGCAAAATCTGCAACTTTCCCTCTGGTGATGATGCCACACCTGCTGGGTGTTGGCAGCTGGAGTCTGTGCCGGGGAAGCAGAGTGAGATAGTTAAATTAGTGCCACTCACTTGGGTGCCCATGGGTGGGGGAGCCAGGTGGCAGGGGCTGCGACACCACTTGCACTGCCTGAAGAGCGGGACACAGGGAAGCCCGTCCTCATGCACACAGTAATTCCCATCCCTGCAGGTGCCCAACGTGGTGCTGCTTCCAGATGGACACGGGGGAGTGGAAGGGGTTCATGGGGCTGCCGAGGCATGGCAGTGCCTCCTGCCTTACCGCTGGCACTTTCCTGCCTCGCCCTTTGTGCCGGCGGCAGGGCGGCTGTCCCCGCGGGCTCCCCTCGGGCACGGGGGCAGAGCCTGGCGCTGGGGACGCTGGCGGTGGCACGGGGTCCGTTCTGGCGGCGGCAGTGCCGCAGCAGCGGGCCCGCGGGCTCAGCAGATGCGCGTTGTGTGCACGGCGTCCCGGTGTCCGCGGGCCCTGCGCTTCTGGCAGGGAGGCTCCGGGAGCCCCTCCTCTCGCACAGGCCTGACCGGCAGCGCCGAGCCAGCGGGGTTTGCTGCCGGCGGCACAGCCCGCTCCAGGGCCTGCAGTGCCTATTCCGCTGTGCCCGGCACGGAGCGGCCCCACAGCCCGCCCGGCCGCCCGCGCTCAAGATGGCGGCGCAGGGCGGGCGGGGGCGCGGCGGGGCGGGGCGGCGGGAGCCATGTTGGGGCTGCGGGAGGAGCCGCCGCCACCCCGGACAGCAGCAGCAGCAGCAGCAGCGGTGGCGGCGGCGGCGCGGGGCGGTTATTGCCGGCGCGAGCGGGGGCGGCGCCGAGCCCAGCGCCGTGCGCCCGGGCCGGGCGGCGGCAGCCGAGGCACCATGGCGGCGGCGGAGGAGCCGGTGGCCGCCCCGAGCCGCTGCTGCTGTCGCCGCCACCGGGGGCCGCCGCCGCCTCCGCCGCTGCTGCTGGTGCTGCTACCGCTCCTGCTGCTCCCTTTGTTCCCCTCCGGGCTGGGGGCCACCGCACCGCCGCCGCCGGTGGGCTGCGGGCCGCCGGTCCGCCGGGGCTGTCCCGCCGCCGTGCCGTGCCGGGCGGCGGCCCTGCCCCCGGGGCTGCCCGCGGCACCGTGCCGCCGGTCCGCGCCGCGCTGCCCGACCTGCGCCGCCCAGCCGCGCCCGCTGCCCTTGGTCCCGGCGCCCGCCCCGGGCCGGCGGGGCCGGCGCGCAGCCCCGAACCGCCACCCGCTGTTCCCCCAGTACAACTACCAGGCGGAGGTGGCGGAGAACCAGCCGGCGGGGACGGCGGTGGTGGCGGTGGCGGCCCAGGACACCGACGGGGGCGAGGCGGGGCGGCTGGTGTACTCCATGGACGCGCTGATGAACAGCCGCTCGAGGGACCTGTTCAGCATCGACCCGCGGGCCGGGCTCATCTCCACCACCCAGGCCCTGGACCGCGAGAGCATGGACCTGCACTACTTCCGAGTGACAGCCACGGACCACGGGGCACCCCGGCTCTCCGCCACCACCATGGTGGCCATCACTGTGGCTGACCGCAACGACCACGACCCCATCTTTGAGCAGGGCGAGTACCGGGAGACCATCCGGGAGAACGTCGAGGAGGGATACCCCATTCTGCAGCTGCGGGCCACCGACGTTGACTCCCTGCCCAATGCCAACATCCGCTACCGCTTTGTCAATGAACGGGCTGCCTACAACGTCTTTGAGATTGATCCCCGCTCCGGCCTTATCACCACCAGCGGGCCAGTGGACAGGGAGAAGATGGAAAAGTACTCCCTGGTGGTGGAAGCCAATGACCAGGGCAGGGAGCCGGGGCCCCGCTCCACCACTGTCAAGGTCTACATCACGGTCCTTGATGAGAATGACAACATCCCTCAGTTCAGCGAGAAGCGCTACATTGTCCAAGTGAGGGAGGACATACGGCCCCACACCGAGATCTTGCGCGTCACCGCCACGGACCTGGACAAGGACAACAATGCGCTGGTGCACTACAACATCATCAGCGGGAACAGTCGGGGCCAGTTTTCCATTGACAGTGTCACTGGGGAAATACAGGTGGTGGCCCCACTGGATTTTGAGGTGGAGCGGGAGTACACCCTGAGGATCCGGGCTCAGGATGCGGGGCGTCCTCCTCTTTCTAACAACACTGGCATGGCAAGCATCCAGGTGGTGGACATCAATGACCATGCCCCCATTTTTGTCAGCACCCCTTTTCAAATCTCCGTCCTGGAGAATGCTCCCCTTGGCCACTCTGTCATCCACATCCAGGCCGTGGATGCGGACCACGGCGAGAACTCGCGCCTGGAGTACAAACTGACGGGGGTCTCGGCTGACACACCCTTTGTGGTGAACAGTGCCACAGGGTGGATCACAGTCAGCGGGCCCCTGGACCGGGAATCAGTCGAGCACTATTTTTTTGGGGTAGAGGCTCATGACCATGGCTCTCCATCTTTATCCGCCTCGGCCAGCGTCACCATTACTGTCATGGATGTCAATGACAACCGCCCTGAGTTCACCCAGAAGGAATACTTCATCCGCCTGAACGAGGATGCAGCTGTGGGGACCAGCGTCCTCAGCGTCACGGCAGTCGACCGGGATGTGAACAGTGCCATCACTTACCAGATCACAGGAGGCAACACACGGAACCGCTTCTCCATCAGCACACAAGGTGGGCTGGGGCTCATCACTCTGTCTCTGCCACTGGACTACAAGCAGGAGAGGCGCTATGTGCTCACCGTGACAGCCTCTGATCGCACCCTGCGAGACAACTGCCACGTTCACATCAACATCACCGATGCCAACACACACAGGCCTGTGTTCCAGAGTGCCCACTATTCCGTGAGCATCAATGAGGACCGGCCTGTGGGCAGCACCGTGGTGGTGATCAGTGCCACGGACGATGACGTGGGGGAAAATGCCCGCATCACGTACTACCTGGAAGACAATGTCCCTCAGTTTCGTATTGATCCAGACTCTGGGGCCATCACTCTCCAGGCAGAACTGGACTATGAGGACCAGGTCACGTATACGTTGGCTATCACTGCCAAGGACAATGGGATCCCCCAGAAGGCGGATACCACATACGTTGAAATTATGGTGAATGACGTTAATGACAATGCCCCCCAGTTTGTTAGCCCTCATTACCAAGGCATGATCTCTGAGGACGCTCCTCCCTTCACCAGCGTGCTCCAGATCTCTGCCACTGACCGGGATGCCCACACCAACGGGCGAGTGCAGTACACTTTCCAGAATGGGGAGGATGGGGATGGAGACTTCACCATAGAGCCCACCTCAGGGATTATTCGCACTGTGCGCAGGCTGGACCGTGAGAACGCTCCTGTCTATGAACTGACTGCCTACGCTGTGGACAGGGGCATCCCTCCTCAGCGAACTCCTGTCCACATCCAGGTTACCATTCAGGATGTGAATGACAATGCCCCTGTCTTTCCTGCTGAGGAGTTTGAGGTCTTGGTTAAGGAGAACAGCATCATAGGCTCTGTGGTGGCCCAGATCACAGCTGTTGACCCGGATGAGGGACCCAATGCCCAGATCATGTACCAAATTGTGGAAGGCAACATCCCTGAGATATTCCAAATGGACATCTTTTCTGGAGAACTCACAGCCTTGATAGACTTGGATTATGAGACAAAATCCGAATATGTGATTGTAGTGCAGGCCACCTCTGCTCCTCTGGTCAGCAGAGCTACAGTCCACATCAAACTCATTGACCAGAATGACAACAGCCCTGTTCTGAAGAACTTCCAAATCCTGTTCAATAACTACGTGTCCAATAAGTCCAACACCTTCCCCTCAGGGGTCATAGGGAAGGTCCCAGCATATGACCCAGATGCATCTGACCGCCTCTTCTACACCTTTGAGCGGGGAAATGAACTACGCTTGTTGATTGTAAATCAATCGAGCGGGGAGCTGAGGCTGAGCCGTAAGCTGGACAACAACCGTCCACTTGTGGCCTCCATGCTGGTGACTGTCACAGGTAGGGAGTGAAAATCATTAAACCTTCAGTACAGTACCTTTGGGGGGCTCTGCAGGGTCCCTCTGGGGCAGCTTATTGTGCATTGGGGGTTGGGCTGGGGACTAGTAACAAAATTTGGATTGGGAGTCCATTCCAGGCAGGGAATACTACTGGAGTGGTGTGAAGGGTGGCAAGGGAGGCAGGCTGTTGAGCAGCACTCTGTAAAGGGGCCAAGGCTGGAAATGGTCTGCAAGAACAAAGCATCGTTACTGAGGTGTGGGATTACTTCTGGCTGCTGGTGAGGCAGCTTTGGAGGTGCTGTGGCCAGCCAGACTGTGTTGTGTGCCGCAGGGTGCTGGCCCAGCAAACAGGCGGTTCCCGGTGTGGCCAGGCTGCTGGCCCAGGGGCTGCTACACTGCTTTGCTCCCAAGCCCAGGTGGCTCTTCTCTCTGCCGGGACTGAGCGCTTCCCTGGCTCTATGCAGGAGGGAGGGATTGAGCTCAGTGCAGAAGGAACCCTCTTAAACACCCAGTAGCAAAGAGCTCAGTCTGGGTTCTGGCTATGGCACCTGCCAACACTTACTTTGTGGGGTGGCTTTTAAAGCCTAGTACCACCTTTCTGCAACCAACTTAGTATTGCAGGGGACAGCTGTGACAAACCTGAGTGCAGTGCCTGGAACTCTCGCACTGTGTGTGTTGTTGGAGTATCCAAATGCAGATGCTAGCTATAGCTAGGGGTTGCTTTGTGGGGTGTTGGGGTGCCCTCTAGCCCAGCTGAGGACAGGACAAAGATGGACCTAGGGGCTTGTCTGTGAGCAAGCAGAGTTTGAACCTGGAGCTCCAAGAACCTGAGCTGTTTTCTTCACCACTAGCCTTTCTTAGCTGGCAGATGCATGATCTGAAATGGAGGCATCTGTCCATTGCTGAACCATGGAGCAGCTGCAGGAGGGAGGGCAAGAGCCCTCTCTGGAGGGGCCAAGCACTGAATAGCCAGGAGTGCCTGGGGAGTGGTACTCTGAACTGTGATGCTCCCTTGACCATCGGCTACCAGCTGCCTTCCCTTTTAGCTCTCTCGATCTGGCTTATTCTGTGAGAGGAGAATCTCTTTCAAAAGATGAAGCGAGGGCTTTAAAAGGAGACCTGTTCAAGGCAATCCTACATAAGCAGCACCAGTCTGGCAGTGGGCTGGGGCTCTGTGGGGTCTAATTGTAGCCGCAGGACTGGCCAAGAGCAGCTGCAGGCGCGCACATGCCCATCGCTGGAGGTGGGGGTGGTTTTGACCTTTCCAGCTTCTGCCCCAGTGTGTTTATGCAAGCCCTGCCTCCTCACACACTTAACCCTGCACAAAGGCAGGAGACAATCACGTCCTGAAGTCCTGTATCAAGCCGCCTCGTGGCAAGGGGGCCCTTGCAATTAGAATGTCGTCATCTTCCAGTGGGAAGGGAGAATGGGAGAGGTGTGTTCACGAAGGAGGGGAGAAGATGGAAGGGGAAGAGCCGTTCTGGCAAGGGAAGTGAGACGGTGGAAAATGGGCCTTTTGTTGGCTTTTATATTGGCTGTGGAGGTGGAAGTCTAGTTTGGTTTTTCAGTCTTTGTTGTTGGAAGCCCCCCGCCCAGCTGGCAGCTCCGCCGGCCCCATGCTGTCACTGTGTGCAGAGGGAGGGTGGATGTGCAGAGCTGGCAGCCAAGACATTCAGACCAGGCTGCATTGTCTGCCCTGGACACTGTGCCATGACAGAGCATCTTCCTGCTGCTGGAAGGAAGCAGTAGCACCTACGTGGGTGCCCCAAGGGTCAGCATCCTAGGAGGGAGTGGCTTCTCTGTCTTTATAGTGCATGGTGGTGCTTTTATGGTGCTCCTTTGAGGGAAGCTGAATCCCCCTAAAACACAGGGCAAGGGGCCTTTTTGCCTGCCTGAGCTGTGTGTATTCTTAGCTCAGCCTCTTGTAGGAGGCAGAAGACTCAGGCCATCACAAAGCAGTGCCTTTCCAGCAGGGCTGATAGCCTCAAGACTGACCCCAGCTTCTCATAGGCGTGTAGATACCCCTGGCTGCTAAAATCTGTTCTTGGCTGCTGAGGATGCAGGACAGTGGGATAGAGGGGCTGTATCCATGGCCAGCAGCAGTGTGGAATCAGTGCTGTGTAAGAGACTGACATCATGTTGACTTTAAATCATTTCAGACTGGTTTCTCTGGGCTTGGTGGCAAGGGTGGAGGCTCAGCTGCAGGAGAATGACATTCGTCCCCTGTGCTGGGTGATGGGATCCTGATTTACTTTCAAGATCTCTTAACTGGTGAAGTATTATCAAAATGTTGAAAGGTCTGCCAAAGCCCTTCAGCAGCAGTGAGGAATGTTCACTGTACCGATACCCGTCTCTTTTCCTGACTTCTCTGTCTGGACATGTTTTACTGTTCCTCACCTGCAAACATGAAAGTCACTCAGTCTGTCCCCAGAGCACCCTTGCTGTCTCTGGGGGTGGCCATTGCAGTCAGAATAGTGGCTTTTGCTCTCTTGGACCCTGTTGCTACCACTCAAGAAGAGGACATAGAGCTTGTCTTTAGCTTTGTTGCTTTTGAAGCTGGTAATTGTCAGTCTTGGAACTGCAGAAACAATGGCCCAATGCTGTCCTGCACAAGGGTTAAAGACGCTTGTCCCTTTTCCTTGCCCCATTCCCTGTAGCCATGTTTTTAGGACTCCTCACTCTTCTGCATGAATATTCACCAGGCACCAGCTCTCCAGCTACAGGATTTAATCAGAAGGGCTGAGCGTTCGTGATTAAAATGCCTCCCATGGGGGGTCAGTGCCTCCAGCCAGCTTTGGGCTTTCTTCTGGTAGCTTTATTTTTTTTTCCTTTCCTCATTTGCAGTGGGTCATTCTCTTAACCATCTGCTTCCCTCTGCATGGAGGGAGGAGACAGCCTTGGGTGTGATGCTGAGCTGGGACAGTGTTACAGGGGGGCTTACTGAGGAGGGCTGTGGGGCCAGGCCTGGTTCCACATTGCTGTGGGGGACCGAGAAAGGGATGTTTGGCTTTTCTGCTGTGGGCTGGGCAATGCCAAAGGCATCAGGTACCCTGTAACTCACTTTCTTACCCAGGCACAAGCTCCTTGCTCCTGTGAGGCATTGCTGGCCTCCAGCCTGCCCCAGGATGCCCTCGGCATCATGGCAACCAAGGCCTAATAACAGCCATAAATCAGGCAGATATCTGCTGGGCACTGAGCAGCCTTTAGGGAGAGTGAGAGCTGTCCCCAGGGCCTTGTGGCTGCTTCTGGGTGAGCTATGAGCTGAAGAGAGGAGAGGGGAGGGAACTGGGCTCATGCTGTGCTCATGCTTGCCTTAGCAGAGAGGTCAGCTATGAGGAGGGGACAAAGGGAGAGGGGAGGGGAGGGAGCTGGGACACAACCCAGCTGTGTGCTGAGAAAGGAGCTGTCAAAATGTCAAAGGTGTCAAAGTGATGGCATCCTGGGATACTCAGGATCACCTGTCTCACCAGGTGGTTCCTCAGGGAGAGATGCCAGGCTGATGGTGGCTTGGGGAGCATCTTCTGCCAAATGTGACTTGTGGCTTTCCTCACACTCCTGCCTCCCAAGGTCTGTGTGGCCTCAGTGCCCCATGAATCTCTTGCAGAGAGAATGTGCCTTGGGGAATGCAGGTGATGATGCCAGTTCCTTGTCCTGGGCCTGGATAGGTCTAGGTACCGTGGCATGTCCAACCAGATGCTGAATGGAGCTGTTTTGTTGCTGCTGCTCATGCTGCCCTCTGTGCCAGAGTGGGCAGGGTGTCACATGGAGGGGTGCATTCTCACCTTGCTTCCATATGGGGTGGGAGCAGTTTGACTTCAGAGAGAAGCAAAGCCCCTTTCCTTCAGGAGATTAGCTCCTGGGTGACTGTACTGGCATGCTGCTCCCCCAGCCTGAAGCCAGCCTTATCTCCAGAGCACCAGGCCTGGCACACAGGCTGCTGCTTGTGCAGGGTCACTAGAAAATTTTCACCTTCTGAAGAGTAGAAGAGAGAGGTGGAAGAAAGGGAGATGTTTCAATTTGTAAATCCTCCTGCACTGCAAACTTCAAACAGGGCTGAGGGAAATCAAAAGGCTTTGGAGAACAGCAGCCACAGGAAGAGAAGAACAGTAAAGGCAGCTTTGTACGTGAGGCTTGGGTGAGGGATGCGTGGCTGGCATTTGCACACCTGGTCCTCGTCAGGGACAGGGCTGACTGGGGTGCCAGGAAGCCTCCTGCTCCTTGTGCTCCCTTGTACTGGGTTGGAGGAGGTGAAGCACATAGGGGAGGTTACAGCAAGGCTTGGGGTCCAGGATTAGTCATGGGAGCCGCTGTTGAGATGTGCTGATGTCAATGTTGTCTTGGTATGATGATGGAGAGCCAGTTTTCCAAGGAAATGTGGGGGTTTGAGGCTCTCAAGTGGGGTGGGAGATGGGAACAACAGGTGACAGCTGTGGGCTGCTAATGCCCATAGGGCACCAGCGTTGGGGTAGTGGCAATGGGCTGGAAGATGGATTGCTTCATTTCAAGAGCAGTGAGATTCTTGATGAGCCCCATCAAGCATTTCTGGGGCCACCAAGGTTGGCACAGTCTTGCTTTGCCATGCTGGGTCTGCCTGCTGGACTCTGTGGTGGAGGCCCAGAAGGAGGGGACCAGGTGGTAGGAGGCATTCTCCTGGGGGTCAGCAGCTTCTGCCAGCTGCTTGCCTCAGCCAAAGCTGCTAGCAGAGGTGTCTGGGGTGTCCTGGGGTATCAGGACCCATTGGGTCTCTGGGAGTTGGGTAGATGGGGTGAGGCAGGGGCCCATGATCACAGATGGAAGCTGCACCATTGCCCATTTGGGCTGTGCTGTGCTGCCTGTGCCCCTGCAGCCTGAGCCTCTGGCTGGGAGTGCACCTGATGTTGGTGAGTGAGCTGCTGCTGCTGGCCAAGGTCCTGGGAGAGAGCAGGCAGTGTCCCTGCATGCTCCTCTGCTCCTGCCTGGGAGATTGCTCATGTGGTGCAGGATCCCAAAGGGAAGGAGTTTGTTTCCAAGGAAAATAGAGATTAAAGAGAATTAAACAAACCAGAGATGGACTGAGAGAGGAAGAGATGCAGGGCAGATGGTGAGAAGAGGGGAAGCAGGGAGACCTAGAGGATCGAGGAAGGAAATGGCAGGAGGAGAGCACAGGAAAAGGCAGCATGGGGGAGGCAGACAGAGAAGCAAAACACCCCAGGCCCTGGCATCAGCTGCTGTGTTTGCCAAACCTCCTGCTGGGACTTCCTTCTGCTCCTGGGCACCTTTGTTCCTGAGAGCTCAGTTTGCTACTGAGATCAAGGACAAGGGGAAAACCTGAGAGTTCTCTCAATGGGGAGCCTGATGGGGGGGAGAAGGTACAGCCACACTGGCCACTCCCCCTCCATCCCAGGTACCCCCTGCTAGCCTCTGGGGCTGTGGCTCCCAGCTTCCTTACCAAGGACTCAGACTTGTTGGGGGCCACACTGGGGTGTAGGGCTCTGCCCTAGGACGGGAGGTAGGAGACCCTCCAAGGAGCAGGCAGAGACCTGCAGCGTGTTCATGTTCCCTCCAACAGATGGAATCCACAGCGTGACCGCTCAGTGCGTGCTGCGGGTGATCATCATAACGGAGGACATGTTGGCCAACAGCATTACGGTGCGGCTGGAGAACATGTGGCAGGAGCGCTTCCTCTCCCCGCTGCTGTCCACCTTTCTGGAAGGAGTGGCCACCGTGCTTGCGACGCCCAAGGAGGACATCTTCATCTTCAACATCCAGAATGACACGGACGTGGGTGGCACAGTGCTCAACATCAGTTTCTCGGCTCTGGTGCCACGGGGCGGGCGCTACTTCAGCTCGGAGGAGCTGCAGGAGCAGCTGTACATGAAGCGCATGGTGCTGACAGGCGCCTCCATGCTGGAGGTGCTGCCCTTCGATGACAACGTGTGCCTGCGGGAGCCCTGCCAGAACTACATGAAGTGCATCTCCGTCCTCAAGTTTGACAGCTCTGCCCCCTTCATCGCCTCCCACTCCACCCTCTTTCGGCCCATCCACCCCATCACCGGCCTGCGGTGCCGCTGTCCCCAGGGCTTCACTGGGGACTACTGTGAAATGGAGATCAACCTGTGCTACTCCAACCCCTGCCTGAATGGGGGGATCTGCACCCGCAAGGAGGGGGGATACACCTGCGTTTGCCGCCAGCACTTCAGTGGTGAGTGCTGGGGCCCTGAGGGGACAGGTGGGTGGGTCCCCTGGCATTGCTGTTCACCATGGTGGATGCTCTTCCCACCAGGGCACTGGGTGTCAGAGCCTCTCTGTGCCTGCAGAGGTCCAGCTCTCCTCCCAGCTCTCCGTGTTTCCATGGTGCTGCATATGCAGGGCTGAGGTTGCCATAGAAATCTGTCTTGTAGGGAGTTGGCATGGAGGACTCTCCACCATCACTTTCCACCCCTTCTCACAGAGCAGGAGGACTAAGCTGGACTGTGCTAGACTGGGGCACAGGAGGTTTCTTGGCTGTGCCCCATGCTAGGAGGGTGATGGGCTCTGGGACCATTGGAGTCCATCTACTGGTTTCAGCCTGTGCCAGTCTTCAGCTGGTCTGGCAAAGGTGTGGAGCCACACTGGCCCCATGTGCAGTGGCTAAGCTGCAACCCACCCAGAACAGAAGGGGAGGCTGGACCTAGGTGCCCCACCAGGCAGGATCTGATCCAGGCAGATCTGGTCCTAGCTGGGGGGGCTGGCAGGGAAATTCACAGTCCAGCCAGGACCTTGTTGCCACAAGTTCCCGACAGGCTGTGGAAAACTGGCAACTGGGGGATGAGGGGAGGTGGCCTCTGGCTACTGAGGAGGGATCCCCTGCTTTTCTCTCACTGCCGAGAGGGAGCATGGCAGCAGATGGCTGCCTGGAGCTCTCCTCTTGGTGGCTCCTGGTGAGGTAAGCAGAGTCAGTGGTAGTTAACCCCTGGCATTTGAAGCATGAACAGCTATTAGCAGAAGGGTTAATGAGCTCATTTGCCTGTCACTTCATGCTGTCTCCTCATCCTCCTTGTGTATTATGGAGCAAGTAATGGGAGCAGGGCCTGGGGCATAGGACTTCAGTTGAGTGGTTCCCTGGGTTCTGTGAGGATAGCACAGAAAAAGGGGCTGACAGATGCCCTGCACTGCACTGTTGAGCTGGTGTGGGGCATCCCTGTTACCCATGTCAGCAAGGTGCCGGGGTATTTGTTGTTCGCCATGTTGCTCCCACTTGCATGCAGTGTTTGGAGGCTCCCGGTGCTGTGGGTGATATCTCTATAGCTATTGACAGGAGCTCAGTGGCACTGGGCTGTCCCCACACCCTGGAGACAGGACTGAGATGCCTGTCCCAGATTTGTGTGGTGGCAGGGCACTCTCAGCATTACCAGGACTTCTCTGGCTTGCTTCTCCCCCAGCTGTGGCCAGTGCTTTCCTGTCGCATTCCCATGCCGTTCTGGATCCAAAGCTGCCCTTTCAGCCAGGCCTGGCATCACATCCAGCCCAGTGGCTCGTGCCAGACTGGCAGTGGTTGCTAGCTCATTGTGGGGAACACCCAGGTAACACTTGGGTTGTCATCCTTCACTGGACCCCTGCCGCTCCACAGAGTCCTTCCCCTCAGCTGCCCTGTCCTGAATCCAGGCTGAGGTCTGCATTCCCAAGATAAGGAGCACATGGGTGGCTGCTGTGTGTGCATCCCAAGCCTGTGCCCTTGCTCCTGCAGGCGAGAACTGTGAAGTGGACAGCCGCGCGGGGCGGTGCGTGCCCGGCGTGTGCCGCAATGGTGGCACCTGCACCGACAGCGCTGACGGTGGCTTCCGCTGCCAGTGCCCAGCGGGCGGCTTTGAGATGCCCTTCTGTGAGGTGTCCACGCGCTCCTTCCCACCACGATCCTTCATCATGTTCCGGGGCCTGCGCCAGCGCTTCCACCTCACCCTTGCCCTCTCGTGAGTTCTCTCTTTCCTCCGCCGCACGCCAGCATCCTTGGTTCACCTGGCCCTGCTCTGGTGGCTCTTGTGCACAGCACACTAGGCCAATCCAGGGACAGCCAGACCCCTGTGTTACTGGCTTTTCTTCCCCATGGGGCTGCCCTGGCACCTTTAGCCAAAGGGTTCTGAGTCTGCACTGGCATCAGCTCATCCCTTCCTGCAGTGCCTCTGCCCTTTGCTGCTGCCAGCTCTCTGCCTCCATGCCAGGCCCCCATGCTCAGGTCTTAGTGTCCCTGTGGTGGGATGCTGGTGCATGCCATGGGAGAGGGGGGATCTCCTCGTGCTCCTTGCACACACCCTGCCCTCCTTCTTCCTACCCTGCCGCAGGTTCAGCACTGTGGAGCCCAGCGGCCTTCTGCTTTACAATGGGCGCTTGAATGAGAGGCATGACTTCCTGGCAGTGGAGATCATCCAGGGGCAGATCCAGCTGAAATACTCCACAGGTACACTTGCCCCTGCCTGTTGTGGGATTTGTAACATGGGAGCTGTGAGAAGGCCTGTACTGGGTGGGGAGAGCAGAGTGCTGCCCTGGATGGAACCTGTGCTAAGGGAAGCAGAGTTTAAGAAGTGTTGGTCAGCATCAGTGGTTAGTACAGGGGATGAGTTGTGTGTTTCAGAACTCTCCCAGGGCTTAGGAGTGCAGTTTGGGAGCACAAACCAGGACAAACCCTTTTGGTGTCTCCTGCTGTTCTGTGCTGTTGTGTCACTATGAGCTTCACAAGTCCATCAGCAGCACAGTGGGTTTGGAGCCTCAGGAAGGGTGGGAACATCTGAAGGCTGTCTGGCTTCCCTCAGCCTGCCATCATCCCTGTCTCCTCAGGAGAGTCCAGCACGGTAGTGAGCCCCTACCTGCCAGGGGGTGTGAGTGATGGGCAGTGGCACACGCTGCAGCTCCGCTACTACAACAAGGTACGTGTGCCCCAGCTGTCCCAAACACTCATGGCTCTCTCTTCCCACAAGTGAGCAGCTCTGGCTTTCCTGTTCTCTGGTTCTGTCCCATGTCAGGGAGCTCTGGAGAGAAGGTAGACAAGGCTTTCAGCCCTTAGAGATGGATGCAGTGGAGCAGACAGCTGGGTACAGGGACAGACTGACACTCAGGACTTCACTTGAAGGCTGTAGGAATGTGCTCCCTGCAGTTTCCTTGCCCATGTCCCTCTCTGGTGCTGCTTGCTGGGCTCGGCCAGAGGTTTCCCTCCTGCATTGCTCACACCTCCAGGAGCACAGCTGAGCCTAGGCCATACTCAGGCGTTTCCTTGCTGTTATATCTGCTCTTGGGTGCTTGGGTCCAGGGCATGTGTGCTGCTGACACCCTTCATTTGCTTTCAGCCCAAGGTCAGCAGCCTGGGGGTGGTGCAGGGGCCCTCCACGGACAAGGTGGCATCTTGACAATAGATGAATGTGATGCTTCAGTGGCCCTGCAGTTTGGCAACGAGATTGGAAACTACTCCTGTGCTGCAGAAGGTGTGCAGACCAGCTCAAAAAAGTGAGTTCCTTGGAACTGCTGCAGTGGGGAGAAGTGGTCCCCTGAGGAGCCAGGCCTTTGCATGTGGGACCTTGGCTGTGTGTGCCTGTCCCTGAGGATGTCTGCTTCCCATGCACTTGGAAGCTGGCTGGGCCAGTGTGAGGTCACTGTACCTCTTAACGCCCAGGGCTTCTGATCCTGTAGGTCCCTGGACCTCACAGGTCCCTTGCTCCTTGGAGGGGTCCCCAACCTGCCAGAAAACTTCCCCATCACTCATCGGGACTTTGTGGGATGCATGAGAGACCTGTTCATTGACAGCAAACGCATCGACCTGGCCTCCTACATTGCCAACAACGGGACTTCTGCAGGTACCAGTGACTCTGCTCCTGCCAGCTCCTGCCCTGGGAATGACTTCTCCTTCTCACACAGCAGTGCTGCTGGGCTGCAACAGCATCGTGGCATTACAGCTGGAGCTGAGCAGCTTCTCAATGGAGAGCAAGGCCTTCAGGTCCCCCTAAAATGATCCAGTGCCCACCTCAGCTAATGTTCTGGGAATGTCCCCTGATCCCAAGTGCAGAGCCTGTTGAGCTGGCTGACCTGGGAGGTGCTAGATCATCACTCCAGCTCTACAGTATCTTTGTTCTGGCATAAGGAGCACCAACAGCCTTAACTCTCATCCCTGAGCAGGCAGGGTCTGTGTGGAGAGACTGAGCAGTTGGGCTTGTCCCCCTGATAGCCAGGGAAAAGGCCAGCAGGCAGTGGTGCCTTTCCATGTGGGTTGGGGGGAGGTGTGAACTGGTTGAGTCTGATACAGGTGACTTTGATACCTCCAGGTTGTCATGCCAAGCACACATTCTGTGACTCCAGCCCCTGCAAGAACGGTGGCACATGCTCTGTCAGCTGGGGGACCTACTCCTGCCTCTGTCCTGTTGGCTTTGGGGGCAAAGATTGCCACCATGGTGAGTGAGTGGGCACTGCTGGGGATGGGCAGGGTGGGTATGTGCAAGGCTGTGCCAGGATGTTGCTGTGGAAGCAGAGTAACGCATCCATGTGAGATGAACTAATTCTGCTATGCCTGCATCTAGTGCTCCCTGTGAAGTGCACTTCCCTTCTCCTCACCTCCACTTTCTTTTCCAGCCATGCACCATGCCCACTATTTTCAGGGCAACAGTGTCCTGACCTGGGACTTCAAGGCAGACATGAAGATCTCGGTGCCATGGTACCTGGGGCTGGCGTTCCGCACACGCCAGCAGGATGGGGTGCTTCTGCAGGCCCACGCAGGCCAGTACACCACCCTACTCTGCCAGGTATGGCCACAGCCTCAACCACAGCACCATGGCCAGGCCTCTGCTGCTGTCTGCCCCAGGAGAGCATGGGGACCTTGTTCTCCCTGCTGGCTCCATCCCAAGCAGAGGGCAGCTGAGGGGAGAGGCATTTAGCATGGATAGATTTCCCTCCCCGTGCTTTGATGGAGGGTAGGCTGGAAGCAGCCAGAGTTGATGAAGTCTTTGCTCACTGCTGGCATTGCTGTTCCCTTTCTGCAGCTGGCTGGGGGCCTGCTCTCCTTCATGGTGACCAGGGGGTCAGGGCGCAGCACCAGCCTTCTCCTAGACCAGCTGCAGCTCAGTGATGGGAAATGGCATGACCTCCAGCTGGAGCTGCGGGACGTCCACAGCGGGCGAGACTCACGCTACGTCATCACCCTCACCCTAGACTTTGGGCTCTACCAGGTAGGTGCTGCTTAAGACCCTGGCAGCAGGACAGGAACTGTGGGGAATGCTTGGCAAACACAGGTGGAGCCTCTGCACCCCCTGAGAGGGCTGGGACAGGGCTGGTGCCCATCGACTCATGTTACTCCCTTCTGCAGGACATGGTGGTTGTGGGAAATGAGCTTCATGGCCTGAAGGTGAAACACCTGCATGTGGGGGGAGTCCTGGGCTCTGGCGAGGTGCAGAATGGGCTGAGGGGCTGCATACAGGTGAGTCCATTGCTCTGAGCCTTCCCTTTTCAGTGGGTCTGTTACGTGGAGAGTTGGAAACGCAAGTCTGGCAACTGCTGGCAGCATCCATCCTGCAGGTGTCACTCTCCCTCTGGGCATTCAAGGCTCTGAGGTGCCATGGGATAGCATTAAATAGGGAGGATGGGGAGTGGCTGCTGCTGGGGGTTTGTGGAAGGCGGGAGAACTGGAGCCTTATGTGTCTGTCGTAGCTTCACTGTGAGTTTGTCACCTGCAATGCAGGGTGTGCGACTGGGTGACAGTGTCACTGGGATTGTGCTGCCCAAGCCCAACCATGCCCTGCGGGTGGAGGCTGGCTGCAGCGTACCAAGCCTCTGCGACTCCAACCCCTGCCCAGCCAACAGCATCTGCAAGGATGAGTGGCAGAGCTACTCTTGTGTCTGCCAGCCAGGTAGGACCTGCTGCACCCTGCCACTCCTCGGCCCTTCAAGCCTGCTTATCTTCTCCCCCTGTGACTCTCTCCTGGCCTATGGCTGCTCTCCTGTCCATGTCTTGCACAAGTCACGTCCCTGTCAGACACTCACCAATTTTTCTGGAGGGCAGAATCCCTCCTGAGCCCCATGAATTCACTCCTTGGTACTCCGGCACCTCTCAGGGAGAAGGTGTTTGCTTTACACGGTGGTCTCTGTCCACACCTCAGGGTACTACGGAGAGGACTGTGTGGATGTGTGTCACCTCAACCCCTGCAAGAACAAGTCGGTGTGTCGCCGCAAGCCAGGCTCTCGCCTGGGCTACATGTGCGAGTGCAGTGAGAACTTCTTTGGGCAGTACTGCGAGCACAGGTGAGATACAGGGCAGGACCAGGCCTTTGGGCCTGGCTCCATGCTGATCTCTCATCCTGGATATGTAACTTGGGACCTCTCAGTGCCACCTTCCTCCTTTGAGCTGCTGAGCAGCTGGACTGGTGGCAGAACAAGGCCTGGGGAATTTGGTTCTTGTAATATCAAAGGTATTTCTCTCCCTAGGATAGACCAGCAGTGTCCGAAGGGCTGGTGGGGAAACCCCACCTGTGGTCCCTGTAATTGTGATGTGAACAAGGGCTTTGACCCTGACTGCAATAAAACCAACGGGCAGTGCCACTGCAAGGTGAGGGGCAGCTGTGCCAGTGGGGACATAGACCATGGCTTATCTGAAACCCTGCTTGTTCTTGATACTGCTCCTTGTCCCCCACAAAGGCCTGGCAGTTTCCCAGGCCCTGCTTTGTGTGCCCAATTCTGGGCTGGATCGCTGCTCAGCTCCTCTGTACAGCCTTCCTGCCCCAGCATGGTGATGATGGGGGCGTGGGGTGCTTGCAAATCAGGAAAGCCTTGACCTTCTCTGGCTCCAGGGCTTCCCCAGCCAGCCTTGGCTGCTGTCCAAGTGGGCTCTCTGATGACTGTCCCATCTCCTCCCAGGACTTCCACTACCGCCCCAGAGGCAGTGACACCTGCCTGCCCTGTGACTGCTACCCCGTGGGCTCCACCTCGCGCTCCTGTGACAGGGAGACTGGCCGGTGCCACTGCCGGCCCGGGGTCATTGGCCGCCAGTGCAACAGCTGTGACAGCCCTTTTGCTGAAGTGACACCCAGTGGCTGTGAGGGTGAGTGTGGGGACAGAAGTGTGGGCAACTGGTGCCACGGGGCTTGGTGTCAGTGGCCTGGCCCCGTGACCAGTGTGTCTCCACAGTGCTCTATGACGGCTGCCCCAAAAGCCTGAAGTCAGGTGTGTGGTGGCCCCAGACCAAGTTTGGCTTCTCGGCTGCGGTGCTGTGTCCCAAAGGCTCCTTGGGTGAGTGGGGGATGTGGATGGAGAGGGGAGGTGGCAGCCTGGCTGTCCTGTAGCAGCCCTGGCAATATCACTCTGTTCTTGCACTACCTCAGTCCCGTTCAGCTGGGCTTGAAGAAGGAAGTTGGAAGAGAAAATGCCACAGCCTGGGGAAGAGCAGAGATCAGAGGGTGCAGGCCATAGGACTGGGGTTGGGTAAAAGCTGTGGGGTGTAGGACCCATCACCCAGCCATGGGGCTGTGCTGTTCCCTCAGTCTTGGTTCCCATCTTCTTCCTGCTGCTTTTTGGGTTCACCAGGCTTGAAGCTGAGGTCAGGCCTGGCACAGCACCTGCAGTGCCTTGCTGTGGCTCCACCAGCCCCATCCCCATGTGCCCTGCAAGGGTGCTGTCAGGTGAATGTTGGGTAGGAGTCAGCATCCTGAGCTGGAGGAGGCAGTGACAGAAAAGGTGTCAGCAGGGTGTCTGGGAGTGTAGGGCAGTGTGAGCCCCAGGGGACAATACAAACCCTGTCCTTCTCCAGCCGTTCGCCCCCGGAGGAGGCAGGTTCGGCTCCTAACTGTTGTCGCTTCTCTCCCCGGTTCTCTCGCCCTCCGTGCTCAGGCTTGAGGGGTGCAGGTAAGGTTGTTCCCATCTCCTTCCCCCTGTGCTGTATGGGCTGCACCACACGGCTTTCCCACCCCGCTCCCTGCCTGACACCCTGCACACCCCTGCGCTTTCCTTACTGCTTCTGGTGCTGCCAAGAGTCTTCCCAATGCTTTGCCTGGTCTCACTGGTCCTACACAGTGTTCCCTGCTCCCAGCTCACTAACCAGCACAAGCCCAGCTGCAGCTGCATGCAGCTCCTGCCACCCTCTGTGCCGAGCCTGCAGCGTTGGCTCTGTGTGGGTCTGTGCTCTCCCTGATGGCACTCGCTTGCTTAGGATGGGCAGGGAAGGAGCTGGTGGTGAGGCCAGTAAGGAATGGCCATGGGGTGGAAGAAGGGGAAACTATTTGGGGGGGGGGGGTGGTAGGATGGGGGCAGGAACTGATGGGCAACAAAAGGTCCTGTTCCTTCTGCCTGGCTGGCAGGGGAAGGCATAGGGATCTGGGGGTCAGATCCTGTCCAGATCTGCATCTGAGTCAATCTGTTCTGTGCAAGGAGAATGCCATCAGTATGGAGACTTCTTGTTCTTCCTGCTCCCTGCTGCAATGGCACTGGTCCCTGTGCTTCTGCAGCTGGGAGAAGGGTGGCTGTGTGGACTGCTAGGAGCTGGAGGTGGTGGAAGGGGATACGCTTGTCCCTGGGGCTTTTCTGAGCAGCAGCTGGATTCTGCTCTAAGCTTCCCCTCCCTGCCCCCTCCGCTACTCTCTCCCAGCCATGGGCACCTGGGTGGGCTCCTGTGCCCTGATGCTGTCCCCAGGAGGACCTGCTCCACAGTCCTGCTGGGTACACTGGGGTTGTCTGGTTTCTCTTGCTCAAAGCATTTGTGGTGACACTCCCAGCTGAGAACACTTTTCTCTGTGTTGGCTTTAGCAGTGTTTTTGGTGGTGGTTAACATCTCATCCCATTCAGTTTTGGAAACTTCCTTGCTGTACACAAGTGCTTGGACTCCAACCAGGGACTGGGAGTTGGCACTGGATACTGAACCCACAGTGCTGGATCCTCCACGCTGGGTGCATCATCCCACTCCTCCATCCCCCTTGACTGAAGGGGCTCATCTCAGGGGCTGGTTTTCCAGCCAAACAGCAGGGCTGTTTTGCTCCTGGGGTGGCTGCCCTGTAGAGAGAGCAGAACCTCAGCAGGCATTGCAGGCTGTCAGCTGGGGGATACCTAGAGCTGCTTGGGCTTCCATAACTTGGGGTCAGATGTCCCTGAGGACAGTCATGTCCCCTGGGGCTTTTCCAGCCTGCATCCTGCCAAGTCAGTCCTTTTTGCAATCCTGTGTGATGGTACATGATGTGATGCAGAGCCAAAGCACACATAGGCACCCAGCTCCTGGAGGGAGGGGATGGTAGCAGCTTGCTGAGGTATTACAGACCAAGAGTAGAATGGGTTGCTCTGGTGCAAAGCAGGACGAAGGTCCTGGGATGTTACAGGCCCTCCCCATCACCTGTCAGTACCACTCTTTGGGATTAGCTGGTGGAGTAGATCCCTGCTAGGAGGATGCAGCAGGACAGCCATGTCTCCCATGCTGAATTTCCAACAAGCCCTTCCTCCTTGTTTTAGGTGCAGCCATCAGACACTGTGATGAGGAGAAAGGCTGGCTGGAGCCAGATCTCTTCAACTGCACTTCACCTGCCTTCAAGGAGCTGTCCATGCTGGTAATCCTCTCAGCTCTGCAGCCCTGACAGAGCAGGAGTCCTCTGAACGAGGATTCACAGCCAGAATTCAAAGCACTCAGCTCTCCAGGGGTGCCTGGAGTATGAGAGGACCTTGCTGCAGTGCTCAGTACCTTTCTCTTCTCATCTCCTTTCCCCAAATCCCTCCTCTGGGAGAAGTGGTCTGAGCTTAAATTCATGTGGTTTAATTTAATCTGTGTCTCCCTCAGAAATTACTTGTGTCCAGCCAGAGTATTTGAGGGGAAAATAAATAACCCTAAGTAGGGCTGAGTGATTTGAAGCTGGTGGGATGTCTGCTCCATGAAACCTCTGTAGCCCCCCAATTTTGTCAGGAACAAATCCCTTTGAAATATCCAGGCATGTGTATTCAACACTTACATGTTGTCTAGGCTGAATTGAAACTGAAGCCAGGAGAGTTTTCAGGGAGGTATTGCCAGGGCCTTGCTGTGTCCTTTTATCTCCTTGGGCTCTGTTTTGTATGGCACTGGGTTAGCTGGGCCAGTGCAGATCCTAGTGTGTTGCTGAAGGTTGGTTGTCTGCCAGATGTTCTCCCTGTTCTAGTGATCACCACTGTGAGTGTGCATGGCTTCAAAAATAATCTCTGTGTCCAGCAGGGCCTGCAGCATCCCAGTTTCCTGGTAAGGAACCTGCTGAATTGTTTAACCCTCTCTTTTCTCCCCACTGACAGCTAGAGGGTTTGGAGAGGAACAAGACTGAGCTCAACACAATTGAAGCCAAGAAGCTGGCGCACCGGCTCCGGGCTGTGACAGACCGCATGGACCATTACTTTGGCAATGACGTGCACATTGCCTTCCGCCTGCTGTCCCGCCTCATGGCCTTCGAGAGCCAGCAGCACGGCTTTGGCCTGACAGCTACACAGGACGCCCACTTCAACGAGGTGAGTCCTTCCCCCAGATCAGAGTGACTTATGCTGCTTCTCTTAGCAGCCACCCTGTGTTTCTGAGGGGATTGAGGATGTGGCAGGACCCTGTCAGGAGCACTGGGCTCCTCGGCCTGGGAAGCAAGATCTGCGTGGTCAGGGCTGGAGCAAAGAGTGGCTGAGGAGAGACAGAGAACTGGGTTTGCTCAGCCTGGGAAGGCAAAGGGAGGTCTTACTGCTGTTGGCAAGTCCCTCATGGCAAGGGTGCAGGGAAGATGTCCCTGTAGGGCACTGGTTGATGAGAACTGAGGGTACATCATAGTAGGAAGTGCCTCTCTTCCCAGAGCCCTTGTGCAGAGAGCACAGTGCTGCAGTGTGGGGGTAGTCAGGAGAGGCCCAAAGCCCATGCTCACCCTCTGTCCTCACATCTCTCCCATTCAGAACCTGCTGCACGCAGGCAGCTCTGTGCTGGCGCCCGAGAACTGGGAGCACTGGGCCATGCTGCCACACGGGGAGCACAGCAGCGCCAGCCTCATGGAGCAGCTGCGGGACTACTCAGGCACATTGGCCAGCAATATGAAACTCACCTACCTCAACCCCGTCAGTGTCATCACCCCCAACATCAGTGAGTAGGAGCTGGTTGGGGCTGGGGCTGGCTGGGCTGGTGCAGAGACACTCCTCCATCACGCCTTGTTCCCTTCTCATCTCACTGCATCTCAGGGAGCATGCTGGTAATGTCTTTGATGGCTCTCTCAAACATGGGGAGGCATTTGTGAGAGGTATCCTGGTCCCATGCCTGCCTGGACTAGCTGACCTCCAAGAGCCAGCAGAGCCAGGAGTGTGCTGCCTGCTCCCAGTTGCTTCCCAGTCTCTAGTGAAAAAGCAGCCAGCCTTGGTGGCAGGAGTAGTCTGCCCTATGGCAGAGCAAGAATCTGGGCTGGGAAGGAGCACTGTGAGTACTGAGATATTGTGTCATGCCCAAATACAGGTCATAGCCTGAACCCAGCCTGTGGCTCTTATGGTCCCTTTGCCAGGGACTTGAATCCTGGCCCTGGCGCGCAGTTGCTCTCCAGTGAAAGGAGTGTGTCTCCAGGTGTCCATCCTAGAGCTGACTTTCACTGCCTTGCTCCTCCACAGTGCTGAGCATCGATCGCATGGAGAACCACTCCCATGTCTGCCAGCGCTACCCTCGCTACCACAGCAGCCATTTCCGGGGCCAGCCTGCCTGGGACCCTCACACCCACGTTGTGCTGCCACTGTCAGTGCTGAGCCCTCCAAAAGCCAAAGGTGAGCATGTCAGCATCACTCAAGAAACAACATGGGTAGGTACAGCTGGCAGGAAAGATGTAGAATCATAAAAAGATTTAGGTTGGAATGGACCTTTAAAAGCCATTTATCTTGCTTATACCGTACTGAGACATGGCTCTGTCAGAGGTTGAAAAGCCAACCCTGGTGAGCTTTAGACTTCACCACATCCCAAGGCTCCTCACGGCCTTGCAAATTGTCTGCAGAGCAGCGTGCGTGCACACACGCATGTGTGTGTTCTCACCACCCCCCTGTGTGCCCCAGCTGTCCCCACAGCAGTGCCCACGCTGGCTGGGGGTGAAGGGAACTACACTGTGGAGAACTCCCCGAGGCAGGCGCTGCCAGAGCCCGAGCCCACACTCACTGTGGTCATCCTCATCATGTACCGCACCCTCGGGGGGCTGCTGCCTGGACGCTACCAAGTGGATCGCCGTAGCATCAGGTACGTCCTCCCCACCTTTGCTCCCACAAGCACTAGTGGAGAGGGGCTGGCTGGACTCTGTTCTGTTCCCTCTGGCAGTTGCCAAGTATGTCTGCAATGGTGAGGGTTTGATTCCCGGCCTTGGTGCTGTTCTGTGCCACGTTTCCCAGCCCCATGTTGTAGGCTGGGCAGAGTTCTTCCTTCTGAGCTGTCAGAACAGGACACCTGAGAAGTCTCTGGGGGTCTGCAGCTGCCACGCACAGTGATAGTGATGGTAGAGCTCTGTTGCTGCTTGCAGGCTCCCCAAGAATCCTGTGATGAACTCTGCCATTGTGAGTGTGTCTGTGTTCAGTAATCACACCTTCCTGCAAGGACCTCTGGACACCCCTCTTGTGCTGGAATTTTACTTGCTGGAGACAGCCAACAGGAGCAAACCTCTCTGCGTCCAGTGGAACCACTCCAACCCGTGAGTTGAGCATGACCAGGCCATTCTCTTTGAGCTGTTTTCCCCACATTCATCCTCATTCTTCAGGTTTCCCTGAGCAGCACTGGGATGTGGGGGTTTCTGCCCTCTCCCATGGGATTTGTTTCTTCTGGGAGGGCACAGCAGAGTCGTAGAATCATTTAGTTTGGAAAAGACCTTTAAGATCATTGAGTCCAGCCGTTAACCCAGCACTGCCAAGTCCACAACTAACCCATTTCCCTCAGTGCCACATCCACACTGGCTCTAGTCCTTCAGCTTTAGGAGTACAGTTTTATCTGCTGGCAGAAGAGCCTAGTCAGTCACCCCTCTTCTCTGTGGTTTCCTTCCCCCCACATGCATTTGTGTGTCTTCTCTCCTAAGTGCACTCTGCTTTTTGGTGGCTGCAGGACCAACCCCTCTGGCTTCTGGACAGCCAGGGACTGTGAGCTCGTGTACCGAAACACCACCCATGTCCACTGCCAGTGCTCCCAGTTTGGCACCTTTGGGGTTTTGATGGACAGCTCACACCGAGAGGTAACCTCAGCCTGTGGGGCTGTGGGTGATGGTGAGGACTGTTAGCTGCTGGGTCCCAGCACAGACAGAAAATGTCCTGGGCATAGGCAAAAAATTCCTTGTGGGACACAAATACAGTTTGAGAGTTCTGCAAGCTTCCTGTGTTTGCCCCTAACACTGCTATTTGCCTTTGGTTCTCTGCTGCTGCAGCAACTGGAAGGTGATCTGGAGACATTGGCAATTGTCACCTATTCCTTGGTGTCTCTCTCCTTGATGTCTCTGCTGCTGACCTTCTCCTTTCTGACCTGCCTCAAAGGCCTCAAGTCTAACACACATGGCATCCACTCCAACATATCAGTCACCCTCTTCTTCTCTGAGCTGCTTTTTCTCCTGGGTATCAACCGCACTGAGAACCAGGTCTGTGGGCTTAGACAAGCTTGCCCATGGGGGTGAGGGTGAGGTGTGGATGATGCCATTAGTGTTGGCACAGTGGGGTCATCTCTAAGTCGCTTTTGTCTCCTCAGTTTCTCTGCACTGTGATTGCCATCCTTCTCCACTGCTTCTTCCTCTCCACCTTCGCCTGGCTCTTTGTCCAGGGCCTCCACATCTACCGCATGCAGACAGAAGCCCGCAACGTCAACTTCGGGGCCATGCGCTTCTACTACGCAATTGGCTGGGGAGTGCCTGCCATCATCACTGGTAAGAGCTGCTCGTGCAACAGTCGTGCCCAAAGCAGCCGTGCTGCTTCTCAGCAGCCTCCTGACCACCTCATGTTGCCCAACTCATCCAGTATGGAGAGCTCAGGGTGGGTTTGCCATGATCAGCAGTGCTGACAGCAGGCAGTGCTGTGGTGCTCAGGGGACCACATATCAAGGACTGTCATCTTGCCTCCTAAGGAGAAGTAATTTCTCAGCACATCAGCTCAGGTCTTGTAGTTAAAGTCTCTTGGTTTCCCAAGCCTGCATACTTGGGTGACCTGTTGCTGGCAGCGAATGCCTCCTGAACTGGGCTGTGTCAGGGAAACCTGAGGAAAATGAAATAAAGTCCCTGTTGCTGAGTCTCACAGTCCTGACTCCTTCCCCCTGTGGCGGGAAAGCCTGTGTACAGGGCAAGGAGCAGGGAGAAAGCCCCTTCACTGCTGACAGTGCTGGCATGGGATTGACATGGTTTGGACAAATCCAAGGCTGCTGGGTCTGGACCTGGCCTCTCCCTTCCTCCTGCAGGGCTGGCTGTTGGCCTGGATCCTGAGGGCTATGGGAACCCCGACTTCTGCTGGATTTCCATTCATGATAAGCTGGTCTGGAGCTTTGCAGGCCCCATTACTGTCGTCATTGTGGTAAAACCCTGTCCTGTTTCAACCACAACCCTCTCCTGCCTCCCTTCTCTGCACCATGGGCACTCACCCCTCCTTGACTGCCCACTGCCTGTCCCATTCTCTGTGTCCCTCTCCCTCAGTTAGAGGCCCTCTTTTAGTCCCTCCTCACTCCAGCCAGACCTGGGGGAGGCCATTGCTCGGGCATGAAGAGGAGAGAAGGGGATGTTTGCAGGGCCTGGCAGACCTGGAGTCTGCACTGGGGAAATCAGGTCAGAGCCAGCCCTTGGCACAGCTTCTAATCAGTGCCAACACTTTCAGATGAATGGGGTCATGTTCCTGCTTGTGGCCAAGATGTCCTGTTCCCCAGGCCAAAAGGAGACCAAGAAGAAATCGGTTCTGTGAGTATTAGTGGCCAAACTCCCAACAGAGCTCCGGCAGCTTGTGGTTTTTAGCATTTTCAGTGACCATCCTCCTCCTTCTACCATTGCAGAGGGCCCCTCTGTGCATCAGTGTCAGCCTTGCAGCCACTCTCCTCTCCCACACCTGCCAGCCACCTTCCTAACCCTTCCTAAACTATCCTTTCTTGTTCCTACATCCGCATCTCTACACTGACCTCCCAGCTGGTCCCCTTTCACCTGCCCTCACAGCCACCTCTTGTGTCTGCCTGAATTCAGCACTCAGCCCTTGTCAGCTGTGAGCACCTGCTTCTTCCTCTCCTACATGCTCCCACAACCCTTCCCCACTCCCTCTTGAGCCAGCCCTGGAGCATGGCTGAGCTCTCTGTGGCTCGAAATGATGTGTGTCATTTGGGCCCCTGTGTTTGCCATGTGTGATCCAGAAGGGAAGGCCTGGGAGTCAGGGGGAGCTGGACCACTGTGCAGGGATGTGCCTGCAGTGCTGGGTGCAGCAGGAAGGTCCCTGCAGGAGCTTTCCCCTCTGAATCTCTGTCTGTGAGCACTAGGACTGCACATTAACAGTACGCACTAACCTCTCGGTGTGTGTCTATGTCCCTGTCTGTCTCTCTCTCCAGCATGATGTTACGGAGCTCCTTTGTTCTGCTTCTAGTTATTAGCACTACCTGGCTCTTTGGCCTCTTGGCTGTCAACAACAGTGTCCTGGCTTTCCACTACTTCTACACTGTCCTCTGCAGCCTCCAGGTAACTGCCCAGCCTCTGCTGGGGAGGGCACGGGTCAGCCACAGCCATCTGTGAAGAGTGGGTGCCCTGTGCTGAGCTCCCAACACCTCGCTGAGCTCCTTGTCCCTTCTGCTGTCACCTCTGTGGCATTGAGTGTCTCCTGCCAGTCCCTGCTGCTGTGCCTGTGGTGAGCAGTCACATGGAGCAGGAAGTAGCTGCAAGGCGTTTGGTTCAGAGGTGACATCCAAGGGATAGCAAGTACCATCTGGAGGGAAGGCACCTCCATGTCCTGAGAGGGCAGAGTAAGAGAACAGCATGTGATGGAGGTGTTGGACATCCAAAATATGATCCATGGCAGCACCCTGCGAACCTTCTCCCACCATTGTGGCTGGTGTTGCTGCAGGAGACCCTGCCATTTGCTCCTTGGCCACTGCCAGACAGGAGGACACCCCACCAGTTCCTCCCTCATCCGTGGCCACTTACGGGTGTTAGCTCATTGGTATTGGGGGTTTTTTGGTGCATCCTGGTCTGGTGGCCACATTGGACCCTGGAGGAGCCAGGGACTGTCCCGCTGCTGGCACTGTGGGCAAGCAGGTCAGCTGGCAGTGAAGAGCTGTCTCCCATAGCATCTCTCCCCACAGGGCCTGGCAGTGCTGGTCCTGTTCTGTGTACTAAATGAGGAGGTGCGGGAGGCATGGAAGCTGGCCTGCCTCAGCAAGAAGGGGCAGAGCGAGGAGGCCGCAAGGAGCACACAGGTGGGTGAGAGCAGAGCAGCCCAGGGTGCTGGGCTCAGGCTGCATGCCTGGGACAGGAGCTGACAGGGATATCCCTGCCTCCCCTGGGCTGTCATGGCAACTCCTTAACGGGGCACATGCACTGTCCCTCCTCCCCAGGGCCCCAATGCCTACAACAACACAGCACTGTTTGAGGAAAGTGGGCTCATCCGCATCACCCTGGGGGCCTCCACAGTGTCCTCGGTGAGCAGCGTGCGCTCTGCCCGCACCCACTCCAGCCAGCGAGCTTACCTCAGGTAGGGAGTGGCCATCAGTGCTCTGGGGGCCATCAGTGCCTGGGCAGAGACAGAGGCCCCTGCCACTGTGACAGTTTGAGCCTCCTCCCTTTCAGAGACAATGTGGCAGCATGTCAGGGCTCGGCCCTGGATCACAGCCTGTTGGCTCACGCCGGCCCCACAGACATCGACGTGGCAATGTTCCACCGTGATGCTGGGGGAGGTAAGGCTCAGCCCTGCTCCTGGGTTTGGGAGGTTCTTCCTGGTGCAGGCTCTGGCTGTGTGATTCCACCCCATGTTCAGCTGCAACTTCCAAACACATGGTAGATAGGAGGGAGAGGCAGCCAGCATGTTGTTTAGCACAGCCTCCTCCTGGACAGATGGCAAAGGGCATAGCCAGTCCCCAAGGGGCTAGAAATGGAGGAGGCAACAGAGGGGACATTGGCTGTTGTGGGATCTCTGGGGACAGTGGGCTCTCCAGTACAGCACAGACATTTGACTCACTGGAGCTAGACCAGCTGGGGCTGGGGTGTGGCTGAGGGATGTGGGTTTGCTCAGCCTGGAAGAGGAGGCAGAGGGGATGTTAGGGAGAGCTGGCACAGGCTGCTGCTGAGGGAGGGGCTACAAAGGGTAAGGCACTCTCACGAGCATGGTCAGTCTGGGGTGGTTCTGCCTTCCTGATGCTGCCAGCAGGAACCTCTCCCACCTTCATTCCAATGTCTCCCTAACACACCGTGTTCCTACAGACCAGGATTCAGACTCGGACAGTGACCTGTCTCTGGATGAAGAGCGCAGCCTCTCCATCCCATCCTCAGAGAGCGAGGAGAATGTACGCCTGCGGGGCCGCTTCCAGCGCCAGCTCAAGCGGGCAGCACACAGTGAACGCCTCCTCACTGACCCTGCCAACACCACTCCCAAAGGCAAGTCCCGGGGCTCTGGCAGGGAAAAGAATGAGCTCAGCTCCCTGGGGGTCAGGCCATGTCTTGTGATGGCTCATGGAAATATTCTGCTGCTCATGAAAATATTCTCTCCCTCTTCTCTGGGGCCTGGTTTTCTGTGTCCTTCATCAGATGTGGATGGCAATGACCTCATGTCGTATTGGCCAGCTCTGGGCGAGTGCGAGGTTCACCCCTGCTCCCTGCAGAAGTGGGGTTCCGAGCGGAAGCTGGGATTTGACATCAATAAGGATGCAGCCAACAATAATCAGCCAGACCTGGCTTTGACCAGTGGGGATGAGAACTCCCTCACCCAGACCCAACGGCAGAGAAAAGGTAACAATCTGGAACAAGCGGGCAAGGGTGGCCTTGTCTGTCTCAGGTTGATGTGACTTTGAAGGCTCAGCATCAGATCTGTGTGGCCATGGCCTTGGGGAGGCATGGCCAATTTCCATGGTTTTCCTGCTCTTCTTGCTGTTGTGCAAATATTTGAGTTCTCTTTCTGTCCGGTGCAGGGATTTTGAAGAACCGCCTCCAGTACCCTCCAACTCTTCAGGGCTTGCCATCTGTTGGCAGGATGACCAACGAGCTGACGTGGTACAAGACATCCACACTGGGTCACAGGGCTGTCCCTGCTGCCTCCTATGGCAGGATCTACTCTGGTGCTGGCAGTCTGTCACAGCCAGCCAGCCGGTACTCATCCCGGGAGCAGCTGGACATGCTGATGAGGAGACAGATGTCCCGGGAGCAGCTGAGCAGGCACAACTCAGGAGAGTGCTTGGAAGCTGTGCCCAGCCGGCATGGGTCCAGAGAGGAGCTGGACACTATCCCCAGCAGGCATGGGTCTACTGAACACCTGGAAAGTATCCCAAGAAGACATGTGTCTAGGGAAAACTTGGATCTACTCACTGCTAGGCCCAGTCAGAGAGATCATGGGAACACACTGCCCCGGAGGCAGGGCTCCAGAGACTGTCTTGACACTTTACCCTGCAGATTTGGATCAAGAGAGCAGCTAGACTGTGGGCCTGTAAGAGAAGTCTCTAGAGAGTGGCTAAACACATTGCCAAGTAGGCAAGTGTCCAGAGACCGAATAGACATATTGCCAAGTCAGGATACTTCTCGAGAGCAATTGGATTTGCTTTCTAGAAAACAGCCTTCAAGGGACCTGCTAGCATCAGCTAGACAAGCTTCAAGAGAGCAGCTGGACTTTTTGTCCCGAAGATCTAATTCCAGAGAGCCTCTGGACACAGTGCCTAGCAGGCAGCCCTCACAGGACAACCTGAGGAGTCTCTCTCGGAGGCAGCTGTCTAGGGAAAGCCTAGAACCACTGTCAAGGAGACAGCCTTCTAGGGAGAACCTGGAGGCCATTCCCAGCCGACATCCTTCCACTGAACAGTTAGATATCCTTTCTTCCATCCTTGCTTCTTTTAACTCCTCCATCCTGTCCTCGGTGCAGTCTTCCAGCACACCTTCAGGCCCCCAGACCACCGCCACCCCCTCTGCCATGCAGACTTCAACGCCCTCTGCAGTGTGTCCCTCGACACCTCACTCTGCCACTTCCCACAGCATTTCAGAGCTGTCACCAGACTCAGAGTAAGTGTATTCTTCCTTTCTCAGCCAGGTCTTGTTCAGCTGATCTTGTGCATTGTCCCCCTGCCTGGCTTCTTCCCAAAGGGGTTTAGTTTGGAGGGAAAGGGTGAGCTCCCCGGGTGAGTGGCAAGTGTCTCCTGGTCCTGAATAGTGACTGGGCAGGGAGAAGCCTCAGATGTGACAGCTCCAGATGCTTGTAGTGCAGCACAAGCAGAAGCCTCTGTGTATGTGAGTCTGTCCTCTGCCCAAGAGATGATGGCCCTGTGGCCTGTGGGTACTCGGGGAAGATGCTCTGTGCAGCTAGGCTGGCCTCCTGGCTGATCCCTTGTCCAGTGCTGGCTCTCAGTCCCAACGGATGTATGCAAGGGCCAGGCTGGCTGGAGAGAAAGGGGCCCAAGTCCTAGGGAAGCCCTGCTTTCCCCAGCCATGTTTCTCCCCAGGCACCCTGTTCCAGTATGTCATTTCTTTCCCTGTAGCTCTGCTCCCTGCTGGTACTGCTCCTACTACTCCCCATCCCTCCTTCCCTAATCTCAGGGACTCAGAGACAGTTGTTCCTGCCCTGACACAGGAGAGGTTTTCTGCCCTGTCCCCATCTGGCATAGTGGGGAAAGGATGCTGGAGCCCAGGAGAGATGCCATGGCTTAACACTGTTTTTCTTTCCTCTGAGAAGAATAATGAGAAATGATGGCCATTCCTGAGGGGCCGAAGCTGTCCACAAGAGAGATGGAAGAAGCAGGGCCCTTCGCCAGGCACTGCCACCTGAGGTTTGGTATCCCCATGGAGCAGGGGCCAGAACTGATGGTTGTCAGACGCCCAAAACCAACCCTGCTTTCCCCTGCCCTGTGGGCTGAGGGGCTAGCAGCCCACACCACCCACTGCCAGGAGCCTCCAGGCTCTCGGCTGCCACCACGCTCTCCATCACCTGCCTGGTGTGACAGGTAGTACTGGGTGAGGGTGGCATCTCCGACCCCCTAGGGCCAAGCTCCTTCTCTGCGAGCTATTTGTGTGTGGGGTGTGCCTGTGTGTGTGTGAAGGGTGGGCAGTGGCAGGGGGACAGAAATGGAGCCCAGGATATGGGGCAGGGAGGGTTTTCTATCCTTTTGTATCTTTGTAATCAGAGAGAAAAGAAATTTCTATGGTTATTTTTACGGATGGTCTGTTCCCAGGACCTGGAGCTTTTGTTTCACCGACAGCCCCTTGCCACTTTCTCTGGGGCTACTAGAACCACAATCCCAGTGGACTGGAGAAACAGTGCCAGGTAGTCCTTAAGGCTTTGCTGGCACAGCTTTGTCCCATCCTCACTGCAGGGCAGCTGGCCCTGTTGCCCCCCGCCCTCCCGCTGTGCAGCTCCACGCGTCTCGGTGCCCCCTTCCTGCCTGGTGTCCCTGAGCCCCCTGCAGCCAGGCCCCGCTCTGCCCTGCCAGGGGCCCATCCCTTGGGGCCGCCCCTGTCTGTGAGCTGGGGCTGTGTGCCAGTGAGAGCACACGTGAACGGGGCAGCAAATTCAGCGCTGGGAACCTGCTGGGGAGGAGACAAGCTCTGCTGTGCAGTCCTGTCCTGTGCCAGGATGGTCCCACTCTCGTCAGTGCTGGTTTCCTTGGCTCAGCAAGTGAGCACTGTGTTTTTACCCGCTGAGTGTTATGCTCTTTAACCTGCATGTTACAGAGCAAACCTCTGTTGGTAAAGGAGCTGGATGACCCTTGCCCTGCTTAGCAGCAGGCTTGGTTTTTCTCAGAGACAGTCTTCACTCTGCAGAGGACTAACATCCACAGGAGCATGATGTGGCTCCAGTTTCAGGGTCCAGCATTGCCCACAAAAGTTGTATCTAACTGGTTCCCTTGGGGCTCTGTGTACACCTGCTCTCCCCTGAGTAGCAGAGGACCCCAGCTCAGAGTGGCCTGAATTTTGGGAGATGGAGATAAACAGCACTTTGCCCTGTCTGGAAATTCAGGCTACCCAGATGGTGTCCCTGCTCATTCTGGGGCCTGACCCTGGCTCCTACTGGCCCTGCTGTGATATGACACTCCTCTGGGCCTACCCCAGCCTTAGGCCAGGGCATTCAGCTTGGGGTCCAGCATGTTCCCTTTCACCCCCATGGTGCTCTCGGGGCTGTGTGACCACGTGCTCCTTACTGCCTTATACCACACTGCCGTGGCATCTTACTGTAGCCCAGCCTGACATGTTTACAGGAGAGGACTCGTGCTGCCATCCTCCATGCCTCTAGGGAGGCCAAGGCCTCTTGGCTGCCTCCCGGAGTCAGTGGGGAGAGTATGGAGGGAACAGAAGGACTGGTGATTGGGGGGTGCCCTGGGTCCCCAACACAGCCCTGATGAGGCAGGCTCGCTGTCATCCTTTTCCCAGGGATGAGGAGAGAAAGGCCTGCTGACATGTTTACATGCCATTCGGGACCAGTGTGCAGAGGGAAAGCCTGCTGGCCCCATGTGCTGGGAGCAGCCAGGCGCCTCCATGCTGCCCATCTTTGCCTTTGGAAACAACCTCGTTTACAAGTTTCTCTCCGGCTGTGCAGTGCCAGCACCAGAGTCCTGGGATCCTGTCCCTGCTGCACTGTAGGGCCCATGTTTCTGCCGAGTTGGGCATGGGGCTCTTTATGCTGCTGCCAAATGGAGAGCAAGTGTCAAGTGCCAAAAAGAAGAGAGCAGCAGAGCTGGTGGCCATTCCTGCAGAGCTGGTGGCCATCCCTGCAGAGCTGGGCCAGTCAAGAAGCGGGAATCTGCTTCTTGCAGACCAGTCTGCAGCTTGGTCCCTGATTGTAGTGCTGTGACCTGGGCTCTGGGGAGCATCCTCCTTGAGTTTGGGTTTTTTCCTTTGGGGGATTTGGTCAGGGATATTTTCCTCTCTCTGCCTCCTGACTCTGTCGGCAGGGAGTGGGGAGATGCCCACACCCCCCCTTTGGCTGTGTAAAAGTGTATCATGGAAGCGCCAGATTTGGAAATAAAAGTCTATAAAATGGTGCTGGCCTCTGTGCTGTCTCTCCCTCTGCTGGGGATCCATGACTGGGGCTATGGATGCAGCACCTGGGCCCGAGGTGATGTTGGGAGGGGGCTTGGGCAGGAGCTCACAGTTCCTAGGCTGCTTGGGAGTCACTGTGGCCTGGGGCCAGGTGACCAGGGGATGGGGACTTCAGGTGAAGTGATTGAACTAGGCTGTGTCCAGGCTGGTTCACCCAGAGATGGGATCAGCTGTGGTGGTGTCCAGTGGCTCCAGGCCTGGCTGGCTGGGCTGCAGTGCCACAGTAGCTGTGGTGAGCTGTGGGGCTCGTGCCTAGCAGCTGCCAGCACCCCCAGCCTGACCTAGGCCAAGGGAAAAAGATCCATTTTCCAAAGGCTGCATGACCTCAGCAGGGTCAAGCTGGCTGCCAGCAAGGAGAAGGAAGTGTGGGGAGGGGAGGCTGAGCGTGATCCTGGTGCCCTCTGGCCCTCGCTTTTGTTGAAGAGGAAAGGGCAGGTGAGCAAAAGGGCAGCATTGATCCACAGCGCCCTGAGCAAGGGTCACCATCAATTGTCATCCCTCTGTCCGTTATGGACTCTGTCACCTGAGCAGCTGGGGGGTGAGTTCAGGGTGGCCTTCAGGAGTCACGCTGGCAGTGCCAGGAGCTGTGGTCCTGTCCTGCAGCCCTTCCAGAGGCTGGCTGGGGGTTGAGGGCCAGGGAGAGCTGGTGGAGGGGGCTGGAGGGGCCACAGGCAGAGTGACCAGCCTGGGTTGCAGGTGGGGGGCTGGGTGCAAGTGCTAGAGTGCAGGAAGGAATGGCACGGGTGGGGACAGGGAGCAGTGATAAGAAGGCAATAAATGACATGGGGTGCTGTTTGCTTCCAAGCCGGAGCCCTGTGATGGCCTCTCATTACATGCTGAGGGAGTGGATAAATGATGGGTAGCAGATAAATGAGGAGACAGCAGTCGCATGTGGGTGCCTGTGTTGGACATGCCTTTACCCGACAACTGATGGGCATGAGGGTGGAGAGGGAGGGCCAGGGATGGGTTGAGGGAAGAGGCTCAGCCCCACTGCCTGAAAACTGTGGGATGTGGGTTGTGCTCACCACAGAGAGAGCCAAGGTGGCCACAGGCTGCCCCCACCAGGCACCAGGGATGGAGACAAGTTGCTCCAACCCCGGAGATTGTGGTCCTGGATGTCACCACTCATGCTGCTTCTCAGCCCCATCCCACCACCCAGAGGACCCAGGATTCTCTAATGCCTGGCCCTGCCCACTGCCTTCACACCACACCTTGCTACCAGTCAGACATTTGAGCCTGGATTTCCGCTGCCGTGTCCCCATGGGCCTGGGCCAAACGTGACTCAGAAATTCCCTGCAGCCAATTCTAGATTGTGATAAAGCCCAGGGAGGTGTGATGGATTCAGTGGGACTATAGTGCCCATGGGGGACCTTTGGAACAAGATAACAGCTGAGTCTGTGCAAATTGTGAGACCGGGGCAGTCCACAGAGCATAGCACACCTGTTTGCAGCAGGTAAGCAAGGGTCTGGGGAAAATACCTGGGATGCCATGACCAGAGGCTGTCGGTGACCCTCCTTGTCCTGGTCACAACTCCTGCTCCAGGACATGGGTTGGGGGGCGGACATCCATAGGAGCCGTGGGGGAACAGCAGTGCCCTGGGGAGGCAGCTCTTGGCTGGAGGCTGGCACCAGGTTGTGCCCAGTGGCAAGAAGCCCCCTGCCCTGCACATGGCATGGGTGGTCAGGCATGGCAGCACCCTGGATATGGCTGGAGACCAGGAGCTGAGATTCCTGTAGACAGTCCCCAGAATGGGATGTCTCTGGGCACAGTGGTGGCAGGGCTGGATTTGCCACAGCTGGGGAACCCAGCACACCAGGGCACCAAGGGGAGCATGGTGGGTGCTGTGCATCAGTGGGGCCGGGAAGCGGGGCAGCTTCTCGGCAGGGCAGGAAGAAGAGCAGGAGGCAGGGAGCAGTGCCTCAAAGATCACTAGCTGGTTTTAATAAACAGGAGGAAGCAGAGTGTGCACCTGACTGGTGGCTCCTGACCAATTTGAGCACAGCAGGTAGTAGGGCTGGGGCAACACAGGGACTCAGGCTGGCACAGTTCCAGGCACTCAGTGAGGGGATTGTGGGTCCATTTGCAAGTGGATGAGCACCTTAGGACTGAGCAGGCCACCAGCTAGGTTAGCCTGACATGATGATGCAGCTCTCTGAGCCCTGAGCAAGGACAAGCTGTGGATTTGTACAGGGATTCCTCAGTCTCACCATCCCAGCTCTGTGAAAGGTGAGACCAGCCCAGCCCAGCTGCTCTGCTCACAGGCTCATCCTGCTCTGCACTGCAGGGGTCAGGGGAGGGTACTGTTGGAGGGATGGTGAGCCGTGACATTTGCCGAGGGTTCACATTCCTGCTCCCCCCATGTGTAAAGGGACAAAGTCTGCAGAGGGGGCTGTGGGATGGCTGGGGTTCTGCTCAGCAGCTGGCCCACTGCCCTGCCTTGCTGCAGGACACAGAGGGGAAGGTGGTTGGCACCGAGGTGGGTCCTGCATGGGCAGGTGGAGGGGGAGCCCCCCCCAAGGCAGCTCTGCTGGCAAACCCCACCTGTGCATTCCAGTGGGGTGGATGGGGCTGCTGAGGGACAGGAGTGGGCAGCACTGATTGTCGAGGCCTCAGTTCTCTCCCTCCCCACCTGCTGACTGCCTACTGGTCTCTATTTTGAGCCACTGCTGCTTCTTCAGGACTCCCAAAACTCAGCTCGTGCCTATCCTCAGGGCCATTCCTGCCCATCTGGCCAGGATGGGATGGTTCCGTGGGCAAGTGGAGCTGGAGGAGGGGCTTCGGGATGGGTGGGGTGCTGGCTGCCCCTGGCCGTGGGAATGTGGCTGAGCTGTCCCTTGTGTCCTTGCAGTGGACTGGCATTCCGGAGAACCAGGTGGGCATGGCAGCAGAGATGGCCCTGAGCCACCGAGTGCCCCGCGACGTGCTGAGCGAGGCTGAACTGGAGGAGGTGGCGCAGAGGAAACCTCCCACCAAGCCCTCTCTGCGTGGCTGTCTCCACAAGACCAGGTAAGACCACGTGGCCAGTGGGATGTGCCTGGACCTTGCCAGGCATTCTGCACCCCATCCCCACCACCACAGGGAGCTGCAGACCTGGGGCTTCATTTCCCTATGCCCAAATATCCATGTCCCCACTCTGTCCTCCTGTCTGGAGGGACACCAGGCTCCAGTGGATGGAGCTGAGGGTCCCACAGATCCCATTGCTTCCCATGGGGCCCCATCCACCCTCACTGATGTCCCCAAGCCCCCTGCACTTGTGCTCAACCTCAGCTCCTGCTCCCTCTCCACCAGATGCTCCGGCTCTGCTGCCAAGTCCCTGCTGTTCCGCTTCCTGCCCTTCCTGCGCTGGCTGCCCCGCTACCCCATCAAGGACTGGCTCGTGGGGGACATTGTTTCAGGCTTCAGTGTGGGCATCATGCACCTGCCCCAGGGTGAGTGATGCCATGCCCAGGCTGCCAAGGGCTCCCTACAGGGGTGGCCAGGGATTGGCTATTGGTGACATTTCTCCCTGCTCCACCGTCTAGGGCTTGCCTATGCACTGCTGGCTGGGCTGCCACCAGTCACGGGTCTCTACTCCTCCTTTTACCCTGTCTTCCTCTACTTCTTCTTCGGAACGTCGAGGCACAACTCCGTGGGTGAGCTGAGGGACCATGTGCTTGCACAGCAATGGTGGGGAGGGAACAAGGATGTCCATGGCACAGCATTACCACATTAGCAGTTGAGAGGACCTTTCTTGCCTTTACTTTGCTCCACCAAGAAGGGGGTTGGCCAAGCCAGAGCCAAAGTACAGTGTGTGTGCTTTGAGCCTGGCCTAAGGAGAGAGGAACTGACTCCTTAAGAGGTCCTCTCAGAAAGGTCCTGGTGCCCACCACGGGCTCTCTGCCCATACTCTACCTGTTCTCAGGTCCCTTTGCTGTCATCTCTGTCATGATCGGCAGCTTGACAGACTCCCTGGTGCCCAGTGAGGACTTTCTGGAGTCTGTCAATGGCAGCAACGCGACAGTCAATGAGGAATTGCGCGATGCTGCCAGGGTGGAGCTGGTGGCCACCATCACTGTCCTGACGGGTATCTTTCAGGTAAGGTGGTCCCAGCCTAGTCTAGCAGAGAACAGGAGACTGTAACCTGTGGGTTATTTCTGCCATCTCTCCTTCCAGGTGGCCCTGGGCCTCCTGCAGTTCGGATTCGTGGTGACCTATCTCTCTGACCCGCTGGTGCGTGGCTACACCACTGCCTCCTCTGTTCATGTCCTCGTCTCCCAGCTCAAAAATGTTTTTGGAGTCTCCCAGGGCGAGCACTCAGGGCCGCTCTCACTGTTCGTGGTGAGTAGGGGCTTGCTGGCATCCAAGGACTCCTGGTGCTCACCTGTGGAGCACACAGAGGCCTCCAAAAACCTGCTGGGGAGGCTTCTGCTTTCCTGAACACATTCCCTCCTCCTGTGTTCTCTAGACTGTCATCGATCTCTGCAAGAAGCTGCCAGACACCAATGTGGGCACCCTGGTGACTGCCATCATTGCCATGGTGGCCATCTTGATTGTGAAAGAGCTCAACCACAAGTTTGCTGCCAAATTGCCCATGCCCATCCCCATCGAGCTTATCACGGTACCCAGAGCTGCCCCAGCCCCCTGTGGGGATGCAGCCAGGAATCCCTGGTGTATCCCCATCCCCTTCAGGGTGGAGAGAGGTGGGATGGGGTTCCTTGGCAAGTGCAGCTCCAGGGCATGTGTTGTGCCCTCCTCCTCTTCCTCTACTTCAGTCCCTGCACAGGAAGGCCCTGCCTCACAGCAGTCATTCTCTCCCAGATCATTGTTTCCACCGGCATCTCTTACGGCGTCAACCTAAATGACAAGTTTGGCATCTCTGTGGTGGGCAACATCCCTAGCGGGTGAGCAGGGCCTGACAGTGAAGGGGGCTGTGCCAGGGCACTGTGCTGCCCACAGCACCCCTGTTTGAGCCCTATCTCTCTCCTGAATGTAGGCTGAAACCACCTGTGGCCCCTAACGTCAGCTACTTTGGGAAAGTGGCAGGCAATGCCTTTGCCATTGCTGTGGTAGGCTATGCCATCTGCATCTCCCTGGGCAAAATCTTTGCCCTGAAACATGGTTACAAAGTGGACAGCAACCAGGTGATGCTCTGAGGCACAGGGTCCCCACCCTGGGTGAAAGCTAATCTTGTCCTTCTTGCAGCCAGATGAAAGCATGGTGCTCCCCTGCCACTGCTCTGTCCCTGCAGGAGCTGATTGCACTGGGCCTCTGCAACTTCCTGGGAGGCTTCTTCCAGTGTTTTGCCATCAGCTGCTCCATGTCGAGGAGCCTGGTACAGGAGAGCACAGGGGGCAACAGCCAGGTGGGTCTGGGCAGTGCTGCCTCCCTCTCCTGGGCTGAACCAGGGTCAGGAAGCACAGTGAGCAGTGGGGGCTCACCCCTTTCCTCCTATTCTCCTTCTGCACAGGTAGCTGGTGTCATCTCATCCCTGGTCATCCTGGTGACCATTCTGAAGATTGGAGAGCTCTTCCGGGACCTGCCCAAGGTACATCTAGTCCTACAGCCTCTGTGTCACATCCCACGCCTGTGCCTGTCCCACGGCACTGCGATATGGTAGGGGAACAGCAAAGAGCTACCCCCAGATCTGCCCTCAGCTTCCTCATAGCTGCAGAGATTTCTCTCCTAGGCCATCTTAGCTGCCATCATCATTGTCAACCTCAAGGGCATGTTCAAGCAGTTCAGTGACCTCAAGACTCTCTGGAAGTCCAACCGTGTGGATCTGGTAAGGTGCTGGCCAGCCCTGGGGCTGTGCTCTTGTTCCTGGAGAGGATTTCTCCATCCTTCCTGAGGCTTGTGGGTGCCAGTGGAGAGCTGTGCGGCAGCTGACTGTGTCCTCTCTACTGACTGTGTCACCTCTCCAGTTGGTCTGGATTGTGACATTCATAGCCACCCTCCTGCTGAACTTGGACATCGGCCTGGCGGTCTCGGTGGCCTTTGGGTTGCTCACAGTTATCTTCCGTACCCAGCTGTGAGTATCCCGGGGCTGGGGCTGGTGCCACATCCCAAGGGCAGGAGTAGCCTGTGGTGACCTCAGCCCCTTGCTCTGCTCCCTGCAGCCCCCACTACTCCATCCTGGGGCGCATCTCCGACACCAGTGTCTACAGGGATGTGGCGGAATACGAGATGGTAACAGCACCAGGGGTGGGGGAAGAACTGCCTGCAATGGGCAGGAGGGGGGGGCAGTTCAAAGCACCACCAGTCGTGGCTCACTGGAACAAGGGGCTAGGGGCATTTTGGTGGGGGGAAGGGAAGGGGAGCAGGTGGCTCCATCTCTGGGGCAGCATCCTCCCCATCTGCTCCCAGGCACAGGAGGTCCCTGGCGTGAAGATCTTCCGCTCTTCCTCCACCATCTATTTTGCCAACGTGGAGCTGTATGCTGAGGCCCTGAAGAAGAAGGTAGGACAGCCACCAGCCTCAGAGTAGTTCCTGTGTCTCCTGCCACCCAACAGGGTGGTGTTGGGGCAGCTGAGGACACTGCATTGCTTTGCAGAGCGGCATTGATGTGGATCGCCTGATTGAGAAGAAGAAGAAGGCCCTCAAGAAGCTGAAGAAACAGCAGAAGAAACTGGAGAAGGAAAAGGCAAAGAGGAAAAAGGTGCTTCCTTGGTGCAGGGGACCACCCCTCCAGTGACATCCTGCACCTCTTCCCTCCCTGTCTCCAGCGCTTCTGTCAGTGCACTGGTGGGGCTTGGTGGCCCACTCCATTTCCAGTTCAGTTTAGGGCCAACTGGTAAGAAAGGCACTGGGACTGAACCGGGTCACAATGTCACACCCAAGGTCGGTGGGAAAACTGGGCTGTTAATGATTACGTGTTGGAGCTGGCAAGTCATTAACCTTTTGGCAAGTTAATTGAATTAAGAGCAAAGAGCAAAGTCTGGCCTGGTGCCAGCTCATGAGCCTGGGTCTGCAGAGTGGTGCTGGGAAGAGGGGTGGACCTTGATACATCTGGAAAGAGCCTAAAAGTGGGTGAAGGTGTGAGAGGGGCACCCACTCCCAGGGCCACCCACTGCCTGTGCCCTCACACAGCCAAAGAACCTCACCAAGGTGAACTTGGGGAAACACTGCCATGACCAGGGGGCTGCCAGCCCTGGAGCAATGACGCCGGGTCTCCTTCCCTTCCCCAGAACGCAGAGGATGGTCCAGGCCTGGCAGTGATTGAGTCGAGTGTGAGAGAGAGCAGTGCGCCCTCAGAGCCCACCCTGCACAGCCTTGGGCTGCCCCAACCCAGCTTCCATGCTGTCATCTTGGACCTCAGCCCTGTCAGCTTTGTGGACACTGTCTCCATCAAGATCCTGAAGAACGTAAGGGGCTGAGGAGCAGGCAGGACAGCAGCCTCACTGAGGGTGTCTTGGGGGCCCTGTGGGGTGCCCTGATGGCTGCTGCCCACCCCTCTTCCTCGGTAAAATGTTTTTTCCCATTTGCAGATCTTCAGGGATTTCCATGAGATAGAAGTGGACGTCTTCATTGCCAGCTGCCCGGGTGAGTGGGATCTGCAGTCATGAGCCCCGTGTGCCCTTTGGCACACAGCTGATAGCCTGAGGGCTTCCCTCCATGGTGCTCCCGTCCCCAGGGTTTCCCCAGGGGACAGGTGCTGCAGGCTGTCCCATGGATCCAATCTGAGCCTTGAAGCTGGGTCCCTGCTGGTGACCCTGGTGTCCCCCGCAACACAGGAGGCAGTAGGAGGCTGTTCTGGGGGGATGGGTCGGGGCTCAGCTAGGTGCCATCACTTTAGATACTTATCCCTCCACACAGTATCCGTCCTGGCCCAGCTGGAGCGGGGCAACTTCTTCAGTTCAGCCATCACCAAGCGCTCCTTCTTCCCCTCGGTGCATGATGCCGTGGTGCACATCAGCAGGGAGCGGCACCA
This sequence comes from Eopsaltria australis, assembly GCA_034509425.1. Lineage (NCBI taxonomy): Eukaryota > Metazoa > Chordata > Aves > Passeriformes > Petroicidae > Eopsaltria > Eopsaltria australis. Next base: position 1,220,079 of record JAVTVJ010000277.1, on the reverse strand, counting down.
GGCCTCGGTGAGCACCCAGCCTTGCTGACCCCAACACAGCAATGGAGAGGGCAGCCACACCACCCCCTTGCTATCTGCCTCCCTTCTCCCTTAGGAGGACCGCAGTACCAGAATGTAGCCCCTCAAGAGGAAGATGTCTCCCCCAGGAGCTGGGCAGGCAAGGAAGGCTTTGCCACACTGATGGCACCAACTCACCCACCCTGGGGCCCAGATGCCCTGATCCTCCCAGCCCCTCTGGACGCTGAGTGCTGGGGCCCTGCCCTGTCCATGAGCCCCACGGTGACGGGGCTGCTGCTGGATGGAGCTGCTGCTGGCAGTCACCCCGAGGGGCTGCCTGCTGCCCCCACTCTGCCCCAGCACAGGCCTGCCCCACCAGGCCAGGATGTGGCTTGGGTGGCAGTGGAGGGGCCAAAGGGCTCTGCTCCCAGCAGCGGGCTGGAGTCATGAATAAATCTATGTGGTGTTTCTCATGGTTGGTTTCAATGCCCTTTCCTCAATAATGGTACTTTTGGGCCAGACCACCCGGCTGCACCCTGGCACTGTGGGGATCAGCCTCCCTGCGGGTGGGCTCCCTCTCTCTGGCTCTTTTCTGCCACTTCTCCCCATGACCTGCTCTGTGCCCACGGGGCTGCGGCCAAGGGAGCAATACGAGCACAGATCCCCATTCTCAGAAGAGTCACAGCACTCGCCCTGCCCGACCGGGGAGCCACCCGCCCCTGCCAGCTGCAATCATAACTACACCAAAGAGGAGAGTGCTCGCAGCCAACAGAAGGCTGTTACTGGGTTTCTGGGGCAGGGGAGGGAGTAAGGTTGGCTCCACAATTTCAGTATCTAGCATTTATTCAAATTTTTTCTCATGTTTCTGTGCCTTGCAGACACCCTTATTCTTGTTGTTAATAAACGGGGTTTTTTTTTACTTTCACCCCTTGGTATCCATTTCTCTCAATGGCAGAAGAAAAGGGAGTTACTGAAGCCCTTTCTCTTTAGAGAAAACACTCATTCCAGGGCATTTTCTGCTGAAATTTGTCTCAAAACCAAGACAACTACATTCCTTGTTTGCAGCTAACAGAAACCTGGATGTCTGCCTGTGTCAGCTCTTTGGACTTATATTGTAAGACTGATGGTTCTACTTTACTAGTGTTGGGTTTTTTTGAAGAGTAAGCAGTGCTGAAACAGGCATTAGATTGCTTTTTGAAGCTCTAACCGGAAACCTCATGGTTGTGACTGATTTCCTCTACAGTCCCTGGAAATATTGGGCAATTATGGTGACGATGCTGATAAAGAGGCAGAGTCCAGCTGTCAGAGTAATAAGAAAAACTTTAGCACTGATGCTATTCACTTATGCTGTTCCCTGTGAACTAAAAAGGTAAGATTTTTAAATGCCTTAGTTCCTTTACCATTTTTTAAGATATTAACGCACATTAACATTTTAGATGCTTTGTTTCTTTTCTTACTCCTCACACAAGTATTCAATATTTATTTCACATGCTAACTTTTGTGATTCATCTATTCTTACACGAGTTAGGTAGGTTTGTTGGTTGTCACAGAGTCTTTATCTCTGGTTATTGGGAGCACACTGGTATTGCATATGTTTACCATGCATAATTTAGTCATGTAAAATGTCCAATAATTTATGCTGCTGCTGCTGCTGCTGCTGCTACTACTACTACTACTACTATTACTACTACTACTACTACTACTACTAATAATAATAATAATAATAATAATAATTCTACCTCTACCTATATAGAAACGGGGAGATTCAGAATCGAACAAAATAAATTAACCTTGTCTTGAAGACCAGGGAATTTTTGTGTGCTATAATTTTGTATTGTCTTAACCAGCAATGAACTTGACACTCCTAAGTGTGTTAAGTTAAAGTTAAATCAAAAATGATACAAAAATTTAACTAACAGGAAGAAGTACCTGAGTAGGAAAAAGGCAATGAAAGATCTCTTAAAAAAATGCTTCTTCAAAAAAAACAGCACTAGTAAAGTAGAACCATCAGTTTTATAATATACACCACAAATCCCAAAATGTGAAAGAATCCAAAAACTACTCAAAGATGAAGAGACAGTAGCTGGTAAGAGGAGGGAAGGGGGGGTGGGGAAAAAAGGGAATGAGTAGGATATGTGGGACACTGGTGTTTGATCAATGGGAAAATCAGCAAGGGAAATGTTGAAAATGGTTCATAAATCCCTCACAGCTATGATATAGTAGAAAAACGGTTGATGTTTTATTAAAATAAAGATTACGTATGCCACAGCAAACAAACAAATAGAGAATAATTTCATGGACTCTTGTAACTGATTAAGGTGACAGAGAATGCTTGCCCTGTGAACTGATCACTATCATACTTGCTAACCTCCTGTTGATCATTGTAAGGTTTAGATTTTATTTACATAGAGCCCTAAACAACACCACCACCAAATAAAACAAAACAAAAAACCCAAGAAAACAACAACAAGAGAAGAAACAAATCTTACAATGTATTATCTTAAAATATTAGTGAACAACTCTGAATGTGACTGGGATGTTAATACAATAACGTTTCATACAGATGTCAAGGTACATGGGCTGTTTTAACAGTGATCTCATGATTTAGAGAGGTTTGTCTTAATTTTTAATAGGAAGAGTTTCCACCATCTCCTATTCCTAATGCTGTCAAGAAATAAGTTTCTTCCCATGAAATTGAGTGTCAGGTGGTGGTGGATAAGTCAAGTGTGCAAATAGAAGATAAGTAAGCTCACTTTAAGTCAAAATGCCATACCTTTTAATACTACCGGGAAAAATAATTTTGTAATAAAATAAACACAATACTATATTGTAATGTTATATTCCTCTTCTAAATGGGCAGTTAAAGAAATGGTGCTAAATACTTCGCCATTTCAAATAGATACAGAAAATTAAAAACCTGCATAAAGAGGAAAGATTGGTCCATATTCACTGTGGAACGAACTGCCAGCCACTGTAAAATGAGGGGGCAGGGAGAAAGATTTTGTGAACTCTGTCTTGTAAAGTCATTCTTTACTATGTTTTTGTTGATATATGGGCCAGAAGTAGTCACATTTATACTCTGGAACCCATTGGAGTGTAACTGTATTTGAAAAAAAAAGGAAAAAAGTAGAAACTATAGAAACTAGCAATGTTTTTTTTTAAAAAAAGCTAGATAGAGGAAAACATTTTTAATGTTTTTAAAGCATTTTTATTTTACCTGTATGTAAAAATGCCATGACTGAAAAACAGTAGTAAAAGCTTTTTGAGTTTTTAAATAATCAAATGGCATGATAGTAGTGTTGTTTATCCTTTCGATAAAAGTTGTACCATTATTGCTGTCTTTTAAGGTCTGAGCCTTAAAACTGTACATCAGATCATAAAGGATGTTTCTTCAGAATAGAGAAATAAACATGATCATTAGTCTCAGGCTATCAACCTAAGCTCTGAATTGTTAAGCTTCACAGATAATTTTTTTCAATAAACAATTTCATTAGATTAGGCACATTTGAGTTATTACTGGACTTGTCATTAGGCTATTTTCTTGTAATAATGGAATACTGTGGAGAAAAAATTATAACAATAGAGCAAGACCAGTCTACTGATATAGCAGTTTTCTTGCCTAACTATTTTGTCTGTTATTTTAAAATCAGGAAAAGGGAAATAAGATTTTTTTTCAGATCTGGAAAATGCAGTTTTTACAGAGGATGGTTGTAGCAATTATGAATTAAAAAACACAGACTCCCCTTAGCAGTTGCAAAGGAAAAGCATTAATTGCAAAAAAACCAGGCCTTTTTATGCTGTATTCAGACACGAAACTGTTTCCTCTTTACATTCTCATGAAACAACAAACATGCATTGGCTGCCTGCCTCTGCAGGTGCTGCTGTTCACACTTCCTTTATCCAATCGCCTTTTGATCATGCAGTGCCCATGTGTACCCTTGACCAATCAGAATTCCAAACACCAGGTGACCACACACTGGTTGCATAACTTTTTTTCTGATTATATAACTTGTTTTTTTAGGTTATGTAACTCGTCTTTCACTACCCCATTAGCTGAAGCTTTCCCAGAGTGCTTTCTGGTGAGCAGAAGTGACAGAAGTGAACAGAAGTGAACAGAGGCCTATAAGGCCCTTATTCCACAAGATTTTTCTTCTCTCCCACATCTTCCCTTTCTATGTTCATGTTATCTAATACTAAAATAGTCTGCACCTGTAAAGCCATTACCTTATTAAGACTACTATTGATCATCTGTTGCACACAAGGAATACATATCTCAATCGATAAGAACACACCAAAGATAACTATGCCATACACTACTAAGCATTTAAACCATATCAAAGTCGAGGTCATCTAGCCAAGAAAATAAACCCAACAAATCACCTTCATCCTGTTGCTGCAGCTGTTTAGTAAGCTGCTTAAGGGTGCTGATGCTTTTATGAATGGACTCCGAATGATCACTCAAATTCATATAAAACATACCCTCAAAGTCCTCACATCCATGGCCTTGGGCTAACAGCAAAAAGTCAATGACTGCTCTGTTTTTTAATGTCACAGGTCGTACCAAGTCGACATCCATTAGCAGTGCTGAAAGAGTAGCACTAGTAGCATTAGCTTCTTTTGCAAGCCAGCAACCAATTTTCTTTAAAAAAGCCAAGGTGTGAGCAGTACCAGTCGATGGTATCGTGTTGCCATAGATGCACTCTGCTGTGTTCCAAAAGGTTACCTGTGGGTCACATTCCTTGTTAAGAATGTGTGTGCTCCGTTTAGCACGACAGTGTGCTGTAATAATTAAAGCAGTCTGATTAGGGTGAAACAAGGTTAGTTGACCAATGGTACGTGGTCCACAAACAGCTCTGCCTGGTATGCCCTTCCAGGCACATTCTCCACAAAGTAAGAAGTAGTCTGAGGGGAGACCAACAGCACTAATGCCAAGTGACAGTCGACTTTCCAAAGTCTGATTGCACCATAAAGAAGCATTGCTGAAAATGCCTTCAAGAGACACATCAATGCTAGCACTATTTACATAAGTTCTGGATGTATAGTTAAGGTAGAAGCATAGCGAAGCATGCGAAGTTCCTAGCATGTCTAGCCCCTGCAGCTGCAGGGGTAAAGCTGGAAAGTCATGCACTTTGCATCTTTATACCAAGTCTTGTCTTTTCCTATGCTTTTTTGCCAGGCACCTTGACACCACCACCTGTAACACACCTGGTACTGTGCAGTTGTGCTGTACACTCTCATTGTAGAGTTTTCCAAAACATTCCATGTTGATGGGTATCCCCTACCAAGCATGTGCCAAAGGGATCACTGGGGGTTGATATAGAAATGCACATAGTGTCAGCATGTGTAGCATTGGCAAGAGTGATCCCTACGTTTGCTCCATCCACCATTGGGGGTAAGACATTCCCAGTGCTCTCGTCAGTCAGGATGATGCAACAAATGCTTGCACACACCGCGAAGGAACCCATTTCACTTGCTGACCTGTGGAGACACAAGCATAACCCCTGCCCCACGTCAGTAGATCTAAGGGTCCTTTCCATTGCCCTGTGAACAGGTCCTCTGCCATCACCAGAAGTCTGGGACGAGCCTTTGTATCAAAAGAGTATTGTCTTTCACATGCTGCTTGGCCAACCTCATCTCAGTTTTAAAAATTTAGAACATTAAGGCATTTGCTAACCTGTCATGTGGGCACAGTGACTCACCTTTTGTTTTTCAAGCATTGTTTTCAATGTCCTGTGGGCGCATTCCACAACAACCTGCCCAGTGGGAGAGTGGGGAATACCTGTGTTGTGGGAGACAGCCGACTGTGGTAAAAACTGGTGAGTCTGTTCAGAAGTATAGGTAGGCCTGTTGTCCATTTTAATAGTGTCTGGAAGGCCTAAAGTGACAAAGCATGTGAAGCAGTGCTGAGTGACACCGCGGGCCTTCTCTCCTGTGTGGGCAGTTGCCATTAAAAAATGAGAGTAATTGTCAACAGATGAATGAGCATACTTCAAACGACCAAACTGTGGAGTATGAGTGACATCAATTTGCCAAATAGACTCAGCAGTCACGCCTCGAGGATTAACACCTTCTGCCAAAGGAGCAGGAGCAACTCCACAACGGGAGGGACAAGACAGCAAAATGTCATGAGCCTGCAAGGAAGTTAATTGAAACTCTGAGTAAAGAGCGAGCATTCTGGTGAAAAAAGCCATGAGACAGTTTGGCCTGTGCAGAAGTGTACGATACCTGGCATAACAGTGATATCTGCATAAATACTGCCTTCAGCAGCAGGGCTGGGCAAACCTGTGTGACAGCGAACATGTAGCACATAAAAGTCATTCTGTCGACTGTTAATCAAAGTCCACAATGTCGGGAACTCTGTAAAAAAAAGTGGATTATCAACATATCATTAGTAAGAAGATTCCAAGTGAATGACAACATTAGCAGCATATGCAGAATCAGTTACAACATCAAGTGGTTCCTGTGAAAACAACTGAAAGGCATATCGAACAGCAGCTAACTCTAAAATTTGCACTGACACTTTCTCCACTGTCAACACCTTTCTATGACATTGAGCAGAATCACTTACACACCAAACTACTGCAGCCTTGCTGGTTCTGCTGGATTCATCCCTAAAAACAGTTTGTCCTTTGACGAGACTCATACTGCAGCTGCACTCTGCAAACAAGGGGAGGCTACCCACCTCCATCCACAGGTGACGTGAAGGGTAATGGGTAGACAACTGCCCAGAAAAGTCTGGAAGGGCAATTTGAAAGTTAGTGTCCTCTAATAATGGCCATGACAGATTTTCTTTACTCACAGGTATGTCAATAACATGAGGGTCCTGGCCATTGAGGGTCTGAAGCCGCTCCCTGCCTTTCACAATTAGCTGTGCAAGCATCTCATTGATAGTCCACCCAGTTTTCATTGCAGTGTGAGGCAAAACCAACCATTCTAATACATGCAAAGGATCGCCTTTTGTAACTGGTTGTGCTTGCATTCTCACAGAGGTGAATCGTCATCTGCTTCTCATACAGAACTCTGTGCTGGCAGCAAACGCTCCCAAGAACTGCTTCTGCTGAAACACGCTTGGGCCATGCACTTACCTTCTCAGAGCTACATACCCCTGTATTCTGCCTCTCTTGTCATCTGAATCTAAAGAGAAAGCTTCTCGGCTACGTCTTGCACAAAGAACTGTGCCAGGACAACAAGCTTGCCAGGAGCTAGCCCCTGAAACTTGTGGAAACTTGTAGCTGCACTGATGCCTTTTTCCTGGTCTTAGGAAATGAAAAGCCCAGACACGGTTGGAGGGTTGGGGGTCGTTTACCTCGGTATTTCAATAGGATCCCATTTGATGCATTGCTTCACCCAGGTGACACGTGTCGCAATGTCCTTACCACCCCTGAATCCAGTACACAATTATAGACCTTACACATTAGCATATCTAATGAGAGGGCTCAAGAAGGGGACTGGGGTGGGCTAACTTCTAGTTTACAGAATCTGTCCTACTAGGGGACCTTGAGTTCTTAAGATAGTAGAATGTTTGGTCTTCTAACTCTACAGTTCTGGGGTGTTTGGTCTCCCGGCCTACAGGACACCAAGAAACCAGGTTAAGTTATCAGACCTAAAGGATTACAAGTATGCATGCTAATACTTGTGGATACAGAAAAAGCATATAAAAGAAAAAGCAGAAATCCTTTCGGCATCAGCACCACATTCAAGGGGCAGTCCTCTTTCCCATACAACCTGCAAACTGCCATCAGATTGCCAGGCTCTCTGCATGGTCCTTCTCAGCTCAAAGTACCACTGCCTACATTACAGCCTCGCAAGGACTAAAGATCCGGAGAGACATGTCGCTCAGAAAAATGTGCCAGGAAAAAACCGTGTACTTCATGTCCCTTTCTCGTCGCCCAGATTGTGGTGCTGTTTTGGAAGTCTTGGCTATTGAAAGACTAAGCCAGCAAGTTCTTCTCTCCCATGACAATTCACTGAGCGAGAGCTACATGGACAGTTTGGTCTTCATAAAATGAAAATAATGTAATTTTATCTTGAGCTAAGGAATATCCATGCACAGCACACAGTGGATGCGTGCAGCACACACAATGAAAAGCGACAAAGCTGAATTGCCATGGCTGGGCTTCAAATCTGTCTGGATCACATAAGGCAAAGAATGAAGCCGCCGAGCACCGAGCTTCTGTGCGCAGCATAAAGGCTGAAAAGCACATGGATGCCACTTTCTTGCCTGAAGATTTCATATTAGTTGTCTTAAGTGAGAAGTTTCAGGACAACTTTACCTATTCTTCCTCCAGCCCTCTCTAGAAACAATTGTGCTTACCTTTAGGCTCCAAGATCCAGACAACACAATTGTAAATGCAGGGGAGAAGGACAGAGTGCACCAGTGAATTTCATGTGGTTTAAGTGCGGCAAGGGGAAGGTGCAGCCCAGCACTGGCTTTTACTTGTAGAGCTTTTTTCTATGAGAGCAGCTGCTGAACATTTGCAACAGAGCTGCGAGAGTGTAAAATGTTGACTGCAATTCTATCTGAGAAGGAAGGTACAGAGACACAGTGCGTTGTTCGCAATTTAAATGCTGCTTAGAGAAGGGAGTACTTTAAGAACGTCCTGTGTCCTGACACTTCCATCTGTGTGATCTCTAGCTGCCTGAACTCAGTGACACAGAACGTGTGTGAAAGTGATTGCTCTGTGAATATCAGGTTGTCCAGGGAAGAGGGAAGGTCAGGAAATGCTTTCTGTCCTGGCATATCTCTCAGTCCGAACTGCATCTGGAAACGCTTTGCTGTAACGATGGACTCTGCCAGTCTGAGAAAATGTGCTGATACTATAAGTATAGTTGAGAAGAAAAGTGAGGATCACTGGTGTTTCTCGTCTAGTTTACAGACTGCAAAGAGACTATGAAGGCCAGCACTGCCTTTTTGTTGTAGGACTTTTTCTTTGTGAGAAGCTGCTGGATGTTTTAAAGGGGTTTGGGATCTAGGAGAGTGAGAAGGAAAGACGGCACTTGAGGGAAAGTGCATATCTGCAGGGAGCTGGGTGCAGTTCAGTGGGTGTGAGTTACATGTTGAGAGCAGCTGATCACACAGAAAAGGTTCTGAAAGAAAAAGGGCTGTGCTGCAATTGCAGCTTTTTATTTTTTCAGCCTATAAATTGTACAGCCAACAATGAAACGATTCCTCTTCCTTCCCCGCTACGTGCAGCAGCACATTCTGTCAGTCTCCAAGAGCCAGGATGCATACTGGAGGTGTTCCCCGCACTGCCTCCACAAGAATGGGGCCGGGCCAGAAGAGCGCTCGGCTTTTTCCTGGGCACGGTCAGCGCTCATCCAAACAACCACACCATGGCGCTGTCGACTCGTGAAAGAAGGAAACGCACCCAGGCCAGCTCGAAAGCACCCCGAAAGCAGAGCCGAGATGCAAACGCCCCTGCTCTCAAACCCACTGTGCCAGCACAAACAGGTTTCGTTAAACTTCCCCATCTAAGTGCATGCTCTCCTATACACCACACGCAAACTGCAACACGGGTTCCATTGCTCTGGCAAAGCTTTTCACTCTCGAAAAACAGAGCTCAAAAAAAGTGCCGGTTGAGAAAGCTCTTGTGATGCCTTTTTCTGGTCTTAGGAAATAAAGGCTCAGACACAGTTAGAGGGTTGGGGGTCGTTTCCCTCGGTATTTTAATAGGATCCCATTCGATGGCTTCTGCCGTCCAGGTAGAACGCGTCGCAAAAGCCCCGTCCCCCCCAATCGAGTGTACAATTAAAGACTCTACACATTAGCATAGCTAGCAGGAGGGCCCAATAAGGGGCCTGGATGGGCCCACTTCTAGTTTACAGAATCTATCCTACTAAGAGACCTTGAGTGCTTACGACAATAGAATGTTTAGTCTTCTAACTCTACACTGTTTCAGGGGTGTTTAGTCCACCGGCCTACTAAACACCATGAAACGAGGCTAAACTATCACCTAAAGCATCACAAGTATGCATGCTAATACTTGTGAATATAGGGAACTGTGTAAGAAGTATTTAGAAGAAAAGCAAAAAAATCCTTCAGGCATCACTTGCTGCCTACCATTTCGAGTGCACTCATCAAACTACGATCAAACACCCTTCTGCCCTGGACACTAATGCTGGCCCTGTTCCCTGTGCAAGAAACCTCAGCCCCCCAGTTTCTTTATGTCAGTCTGGAGGAGGTGTTTGGCACTCTAAGGGCAGCCAGAGTCCGAGCTGGTGGCAGCTTGTGTCTGGGAGAATTCCTGCAACATTCGCATTATTAATTTGCATTCAGCTGCTCTTGGGGGAAACAGAAATATTCTTTAGTCAACAACATGTAGGCTTTTATGAAACTTAAATGGTCTTAAGGGACTGCAAGCTTAAAATACAGTCATTCCTGCTAGTTCCAGTTCCATTTTTAGTCTCGAGAAACCAAATGTTAGCACTCCACCAGTAGGGAGGGAAATTTAATTTGGCATCCTCCTCTTTAGATAGAAGCTAATTAAAAAGTTTCACCAGAATCAGAGCAGGCTGTAAAAGAAGAAGAGCGTTATGAAAAAAACCCATCCTATCCTCTTAGTATTATTATTTGCAATTGGACTTGAATGAAATGTGTCAAATCTGTGTTCCTGGGTATCACTTCTGTAATAGGTACTTCAGCTGCTGTACTTCTCTCCTAAAGCTAAAAATATAATCCAAAGTATCTTGACTCCATGGTCACAATTCACCCTGTGATGTTGCCAGGTGAAAAAGGAGCAGAAGGTGAACCTGTAAATTATTTTAATCGTCTATCTAAATCACCAGTCACTCATTTCCTGAAGGTTTAAACAGGTCAGTCATAAACAGGTCATATATTTCATGGGATTCTTTTAATCCTTCCCCATTAGTCCAGCCTCTGCTCTCAATCCTTTTCTTACATTTGAAGTACCTCAACAGCCTGGAATTGTGTTGTTTTTATCAATCACATCATTGTTTTCTTCCAAGGCTTTTTTGCCTCAAGTCTCATTTATGCTCATCTTCTGCTACTTTATTTTCAGATGCCAGCAGGTATTTTGTAATAGCAAGTACACAATCCTATAGCTTGCTTTTCTTTTTATTTGGTCTTTCTAGCAAACGGAATGTCTGAACATCTCAGAAGGGATTTTCGCTCCACAATCTGTTTCACTTGAAGAGCATAGATTTGAATATCTAGGATCATCTACCTAAAATCTTGGCACCAAAGAAACTAGTGGTGGGCCAAGATGATCAGTAGAAATGTTGCAGAGCTGCTATGTGCATATTAATGGAATGCCAGACAGTGCAGCAGTGGACATTGCTGGGGTTTAGTACCATGTTGCTGGACTGGTGTCAGTTTTCTCAGTGTGCCAGTGGCATTTCTATCTGTAAGTATGCTACCCAGAATCTTCCTAGCATTTGATGCTGTTTCCTTACTGTCATTCCAATAACTTCCTTTGGATTAAAGGATGATACAATCCCTATATTTTGAAAATCCCTGTTAGGAAACACTATCCTAGAGTAGTCATTTTCTTTTGCCTAGTTTGTAATTTTCAGAGACTCATTGCAAATTTCTGCTAATGTCAGTTAGGATGCTGGCATTTCTTATACCACTTAACAGGATTGATGCTCTTAGGTTGATGCTTTCCTCTTTCTTACTGCTTATATTTGACCTAATGGCCTCTTTTTGTGATCTGCGTTTTGCTGTGGTTTGGTAAAAAATGCTGCCAACTCACAACTTCTGTGTTGGGATTTAAGGGGCTTTGATGGGTTCCTTTCCAAGACTGCCATGCACTGAACTTCCACATTCACGACGACTTCACCTCCCATAGGTCGTTTCAGTATTTAATACTCTTTCTTGGAATGTAAGGAATATACCAGAAAGCACCAAATTCCTTGCAAGCCCTGTCTTCCCTAAGGACCATTAAAATGTTTGCCTTTAGTACCTTAAGTGAACCTGTTAGAAGGGATCTCATTGCAGGCAATATGTCAGGCTTTCCTGAAATACTTCTCTTTTGGATCCCTTATTCTATTCCAGCACATTTAGGATGTTTTTCACCAAAGCCCTTGATGCCTGAAAGATAGGCCAGAAATAAATCCCCATAGAGCAATGTCTACAGAGCAGGTATTTGTTTATTGCAGTGCTGGTGGTGAGGGGGATTTCTCCTCCTAACTCACCCACCCTTGTCAAGTGCTGTGGTACATTTATACAGTAAATTATGCTTAATGTTGATTATGTCATTACAACATCATCGCATATGCGCTGGAACCAATTTACATAGCATGAGCTCATGGTTATTAGATAACTTTTTTGCACTGTGCTTTCTCTTCCCCAATTTGGGGGTCTTCGAGGGTCTTTGATGAAGGCTTCTAAAGTCTTCTTTGCACTTGAACTTTTCAACTTTGTCTTCAGAGCATGCACATTTACCGTGTACCTTGGTCTGTCTGGTCCTAACTGACCTAAACTCTTTGTTTTGTGGCTAATTGGCTTTGCACTTGCCAATTTCTCATTAATACTACAGTTATCTATCTCTGAAACCATACACCTGGTGAGTTTTTTCTCTCTTTTTGTCTATTCAGCATTTAAGGAACTAGTTAACCATGTAGTGGCCATTACATTCTATAAAAAGTTATTTATATCAGGTTATATATAGGTATCAAAAGTTATGATTCAGGTTATGTAAGTACAAGGTCATATAGGTATAAAAGCTATGATTCAGGCTATGCAAGTATAAAAAGTTATGCTTCAGGTTATATTGATAAAAAGCTATTATTTAGGTTATATAGATATTAGGTTACATAGATACCTTATAACTCAAGCTACATAAGCACCTTGTAACTCTAACCTAAGTTATATAGGCACCACACTCAACAATGCCTCCTTTCTTATAAAACAAGACTGCAATGTGCATCACAAGGATGGATCCCCACTACAGGTTATACCTGTAATTAAAAGGTAAAAAGTTAATTAAAAGAATGATGGCTCCCTTCTGCAGTGACACTTGTAAATGAGTTGACTTTCCAAAGCTAGATATTCTAGGCCTTTGAACACAAAAGGAAGTCCTTGTCCTTTGCAAGAATTACCCCTAGGAGCATTTGTGTTAGTTTTGATTTCCAAGGTGTTAACCCTGTTGCTGGTTTCACTGCCGCTTAAGAATCGAAAAAAGCAGATTGTACTTTCTTCTTGTGCTCTCATTTTCCCCTCTGAGAATGCCCAGGATGCCCATTTCAGGATATCCATTCTCCTGGATCCCTATTCCCGGAATCCTCATTCTGCGTACCCACATTCCCGACGACTTGTCCCCGACATTTTCCAGGACGCCCATTCCCAGGCATCCCCATCCCCCGAGACGCCCATCTTCCGGCACGCCCATTCCCAGGCATCCCCATCCCCCGAGACGCCCATCTCCCGGGACGCCCATTCCCAGGCATCTCCATTCCCGGGACCCCCATTCCCAGGTTCCCCATTCCCAGGCTCCCCAATCCCAGGTTCCCCATTCCCAGGCTCCCCATTCCCAGGTTCCCCATTCCCAGGCTCCCCATTCCCAGGTTCCCCATTCCCAGGCTCCCCATTCCCAGGTTCCCCATTCCCAGGCTCCCCATTCCCAGGCTCCCCAGTCCCAGGTTCCCCATTCCCAGGCTCCCCATTCCCAGGCTCCCCATTCCCAGGCTCCCCAATCCCAGGTTCCCCATTCCCAGGCTCCCCAATCCCAGGTTCCCCATTCCCAGGCTCCCCATCCCGGGCTGCCCGTACCCGCCGCCGCGCCCTCCCGCCACCAGGGGGCGCGCCCTCCCGCCCGGTGTGCGCGCGCTTCTCGCCGCCGCTGTCGCTGTCCGTGCGCAGGCGCGCCGGGGCGGCTCGGTCTGCGGACGAAGAAGATGGCGGCGCGCTCTGTGTGCCGGGCGGGCAGCGCGGCCGGGCGGGCGTTGCTGTGGGGCCCGCGCCCCGCTGTGAGTCACCGCGTCTCCCACGGGGGCAGCGCGGGGGGGAGCCCGGCCGGGCCGCGGGCGGCCCCGCAGTGCGGAGTGGCCGCCGGGCCCCGCCTGTGCGCCCGCCGGGAAGGTCATGGGGACGCGGCGGGCGGTGCGGGCCGAGCGGCGGCGGCTGTGGGAGCCCCTGGGCGCCAGAGCGGGGCCGGACGGGCGGGGGCCAGCGGCGGCTGTCACTGTCACCCAGTGTCCCAGCGGGATTTGCTGCGGAGCCGCTGTCTGCTCTCCTCCCCGGCACTGGGGTGTGACCGGGTCATGCGGCTTTTACCTGGGGTTTCCCACCTCTTCAAACCTGAGTTCCGGCCCTGCCGATGGGAACAGTCTGTTAGTGGTGATGACAGCCTTTATTTTTTTCAGGCAGCTTTATTGACTTTGACAAGGAAGCGAGGTGTTGCCACCTATGCCCAGACACTCCAGAATATCCCTGAGACCCAGGTCACCACCCTGGAGAACGGCCTCCGTGTAGCCTCAGAGGAGTCCAATCAGCCAACCTGCACGGTAAGTTTAATGTAAGTTAGGGGCTTATTTGAAGCAGTCAGCCTTGCCTCGCCTGCAGCTGGTCCTCCAAAAGGGACAGACCCCTGACTGAACCAACGTTTTTGACAGAGACCCCCCTGCTTGTCTTTGTGAACAGGTGGCATTCATATAGCAGCAGGAGGCCCAGCCTGGTGTTGTATTGTCTTTAGACAAGCTTTCATGCTCTACAAATTTGCTCAGCCTTGCACTTTTTGTATGAGCAGTAAGCGATCAGTAAAAGTTACCTCTCTGTCAAAACCAGATTTGGTGAAGCTGAAAGAGAAAAAGCCAAAATATGTGCAAGAAACAGTTTCTAGTTTGTTCTTACTTTGGTTCTTCTGTTGTAATGTCTGTGGAGCAGACTTCTTGTCCCTGCTGTTATGTTTGTGTCTTTAGGATGCTGGTTGTTTTCTCCTCTAACGTTGGTACTCGCTGGTTTTGCTGCCAGGTGGGTTTGTGGATCGAGGCTGGGAGCCGCTATGAAGACGCGAAGACCAATGGGGCCGGTTTCTTTATGGAACACATGGCCTTTAAGGTGAGGATGTGTGCTAGGTCTGCACAGAGCTGCCCTGCATATTCTGTCCATGCATTGTCCTCTTGTTTTGGAGGCTGTAGCTGTTGAAAAAGGGTGTAAATCAACTCATCTGAGTCCTAGAGATTTTGCACACAGTATAAAAATAAGTCTAAAAAGGCATCTAGCGCATATGGTGCTCCTTGGTTGAATGTGCAGCATTTTGCAAGCATACATGAATTAAATTAACTCTTATTTACTGTTTGCTTAGGTTTTCTCTTAAAGGAAAGAATATTGTAATTAACAAGTGTACCACACATAGAGCACTGTGTTATGAAGCATGTTTCCTCAGGTTAACACAGAGAGTTCAAAGCAGCATTTCCTGTAGCCATTTACTTTTCTTTGCTTTTCTTACTGGTCCAGGAAAGTTCAGAGGCTACAATTCTTGCTTTTCAAATTGTGCAGGTGTCTGCTGAACATGGCAGAAGATATCTAAGCCTGGGACTTGCTTCAGCCTGTGCCTTCATAGGCAACCACAGCATCTGGCTAGCTCCTTAAGAGATGGGCCCTGTATTAAAAGTAGTCTTCTGCTTCTATTTGTCTTCTTCTGTATATCCCTGCTTGGATAGCTAGAAACCTGCTTATTTTTGGTTTCGGCTTGTTCTTGGTTTACTTCCAGGGATGTGCTGTTTAAACACTGTTGTCTCCTCTGCTGTTTATGTTGGTTAGTGGTGATAACAGCCTTTATTTTTTCAGGCAGCTTTATTGTGTTTCACTGAACACAAGCTTTATTGAAAATTTATGTTGGTCTTCCAAAAAACACCTCAGCCAACCTTTATCTAGAGGAAATAAGCCAGGTATTAAATCTCTCGCCTTGTGCACCTGCCCTTGGCTTTTATAAATCACATGACAATTTTTATTTCTTTAGGTCTTCATTGTTATTGTCATTCCTTTAATTCTGCCCTAAAGGGAAGTTTGTTAATTTCATAATTGAGTTTATCTGGTTTCCATTAGGGCACAAAGAAGCGTCCTGGCTCGGCCTTTGAGAAGGAAGTGGAGAGTCTGGGTGCTCACCTGAGCGGGTACACCTCGCGCGAGCAGACTGCCTTCTACATAAAAGCCTTGTCTAAGGACATGCCCAAAGGTAGGATGGCCAGGGGCAAAGTCTGATTGGGAGCTTAAGTAAGTGCATGTGCTTCTGTTTCTCACTCCCAAGCATCTCTTCTACCAGCAGACCAGGGACTGAAGTTGAAGCTGAGCAGTAAATGGGAGGTTCTGGTTGGTAGTTGAAGAGAGCAGTGCAGTGATGTGGTGCTTCAGGACTGTATGTTCATGTGTCCCTAAACCAAGAGTTCAGTTATGTCAGGCTGCACTTTATTGCCAGGAGGGAAGATGGGAGGGATTCACTCGTTTGTGGTTGTTTTATGGAGCTTAGTAACTGAGGTCAGCGACACTGCTGTGTGAGGAGTCTTGCAGGTGCTCCTCATGCTCTACTGCCGCGTGCCGCCTCCTCTGGGTCGGTCTTGGGCAGAGGCAGTGATTTGAGTCAGGGCCTTACCATAGACATGGGCTGTGCTGTAGATGTCATAAACTCTATAAGGATACAGTGTGTATCCAGAACAGTACCTGCTTCTGACATACTTCACCTTCTGCAGATATTGTCTGCACTCTGCTGGCAGCGGTGCTTGGCAAGCTGACTTGAAGACTTTTTGCTAAACCAGTGTTGTTTGTCCCTCCCAGATGCTTTGGGAATGGGTAGCATTCAGCTCTGTTATGTCACATGCCCTCCCCAGCATGGTTTTTGCTCATGCCTGTGTGTCTTCTCTCAGCAACACTGGGTAGCAGTCAGGCAGTGGGATGCTAACATAGGAATTGTTTTGCAGTTGTGGAGCTTCTGAGTGACCTTGTGCAGAACTGTGCACTGGAGGATTCTCAGATTGAGAAGGAGCGTGGTGTCATCCTTCAGGAGTTGAAGGAAATGGACAGCAACCTGGCAGATGTCACCTTTGATTACCTTCATGCCACTGCTTACCAGGGGACTGCGCTGGCCCACACCGTTGAAGGGACCACAGAGAACATCAAGTGAGCAACAGGCTGGATGTGATGCACAGCCCAGGGGTGCAGTCCATGGGGTGCATGACTGCTGCTTCCTGGGTGTGGTGACTGCTCAGTGTGTACATGGAGGTGATCTGAGCCCATGGGCTTCTCCTTGTGCCCTGACTGTTTTCCCCATTGGCGCTGGTGAAAGTATAATGCTGCATGCATTCCTTAGAACCATCTTGAGCGAGCCCTTCCTGAGGCTGGAAGGGACAGGTTGAACCTTCTCCTATACTTCTCAGTTTGACACTGTTAGAAAAATTAAAGAGCTAGGGGTGCTCATTAAAGCAGTGGCCTTGTGTTAGCTCAGTGACTGGGTTCAGCACTCTCCAGTCTGTATTGAAGTCTATCTTTAACTCTCCATCTTGGCTTCTGGTCCCTGTTCTTTGTGTTCTAGAATTAGAACACAGGGCAAACACAGTGCACAGTGCAGTCTTTCTTCTAAAAAGTGTTGTTACCCCACAAAAAAGACAATCACTGCTGTCTCTGCACTGTGAACTTGCTTCTCCTAAGCCTCTCATTCCTCCCAAGTTGGAGATGCTGATGTTCTGGGTCTCTATGTTCTTTCCAGGCGGCTGACTCGATCAGATCTGGCTTCATATGTTGATACTCACTTCAAGGCACCTCGCATGGTCCTGGCAGCTGCTGGAGGTCAGTTCTAGATCCTTGTAATCCTGAGAAGCGTCAGTATTGTCAAGCATGTGATCAGACTTGTCACACATCACTAATGTAAAATCAGATAATTTTGTTAAATTAGTCTGTTTTAAGACTGAATATCTCTCTCTTTATCATTGCCAGGTATTTCCCACAGAGAGCTGGTAGATGCAGCTAAGCAACACTTCACTGGGGCGCCTTTTACGTACAAGGGGGATTCTGTGGCTGCCCCCACACACTGTCGCTTCACAGGGAGTGAGGTAAAGTTGTTTTGGTCTGCATCAAACAAGCAGCTGTTGCCCAGCTGTTGAATGAATGTGAAACCAAGTACAGCTGCTTCTTAGTGGAAAAGTCTGTTTGTGTATCTCGGAAAAGCTGATGATGCACCATCTTGGTAGTGCTCCCATGTTCTGTTCTTGGGGCTTATTGCCATGTGTTGGGTTTTAGATGGGACCCATTAGGAGTGTAAGGCTGTTGCTCATATGATCTGCTGCAAAACTCACATCAGAACAGCTGGCTTTTGCTCAGTTCTCCTAGGGTTCTTTAATTTCACTGGAATAACATCAAGTGCCCCAGTTTGTCAGCCTGGTGTTGCAGCAGACCGCAGACAGATCACAGTGTTCATGCAGTTCTCCCCCACTCCTTGATGATTTTCCAGATCCGTGCCAGAGATGATGCTCTGCCCCTTGCCCATATTGCTCTTGCTGTGGAGGGGCCAGGATGGGCTGATCCAGACAACGTGGTCCTCAATGTGGCTAACGCTATCATAGGGCGCTATGACCGCACTTTTGGAGGTGGGAAGGTAAGAGTCTTGGGAGTGCAACAGGGAGAGCCTGGAGCCTTTTCATGTGAAGTGTTATGGAGACCCTAGATGGATGTGCTTTAGGGGAGGCTGTTGTGGTTAACTTCCAACTGTGAAAGGGTTAGGAGCCTGGAAAGTAAGATAGAAGTGTAATTGAGGCTAATCCAGGACAGTTCTTGGGAGGTGATGCTGGCAAATGAACTGAACCTTCTCTGCTAAGTTTGGAAAAGGTATAGCTGGTGAATTCTCAGCAGCTTATTACCACCATCAAAACTAACCACTCAGTGGGGGTGGTGATTGGAAGCAGGACAGAATACTCCACAGTTTCATGATGCAACCTTGCCTTACCACTGCAGAGCAAATGGAACTTGTTTAAAACCTCAGTATTGCATCCATTATTGTCTGAGATCTGTCTGGCCTGTGTAACTGTGCTCCCTGCTGCTGGGAGACCTTGTCCTTCCCTTTTTTTCCCACTCCTATGGTGGTATGCATACCAGCTTTTCATCTGCAGCTGGGAAAGGAAATGGTTCTGCTGGATGGACTCCTAGGCCATTGTCTGTGGCTTTTCCAGCAGTGATTCTCATCTGTTGACCACATGAAGGCTCTAAATTAAGCTGTCCTGCAGCAAAGTGTTCCGCTCTGTCTTGTCTATGGTCTTTGTGAAAAGAGCTCAGTGGGAAAGAATTTGAGCTGTGAGGAAGCTGAAAATGAAATGACTGTCAACATCTCCTTATTTACAGAATCAGTCTAGCAGGCTGGCTGCACTTGCTATGGAGCATAATCTCTGCCACAGTTTCAAGCCATTCAACACCTCCTACTCTGACACCGGCCTCTTCGGTTTCTATTTTGTTTCTGACCCTCTGTCCGTAGATGATATGATGTTTTGTGCTCAGGGAGAATGGTAAGTACAGCTTTGGCACAAGTTGCTGTTCAAGATCTGAGCCTCTTGTGGGAGACTGAGCTGGTACAGGAGCATAATAAGTTTACAGAGAGCTGTGTCTCTTTATGAACTTCTTGGTAACTTGCATACTGGTTAAGTGATCCTGTAAGTGGTTTCTGTAAATCTCTAAGGATGTGGCTTTTGAGGAGCTGTTTTAATCCCTTAGGGCTCCTCAGGTCTTTTGTTCATGCTTTCAAGTATTAGCACCAAGGCTTTGGGGCTTTTTATATACAAGTGAGATCATTCCTTAGACAAGGCTTTCCTAGGTGCCCAACAGACTTCTCGCCATTGTCTTGTTAAGCCTGAGCAAAGCAGGCAGAGTTCCTGCTGCTCAGGCTCTTGTGTTGTGGCTGATGAATGACCTGCTGCTGGAATCATGCCAGTGTTTGGGAGCCTTCTTGCTGTCCATCTTACTGTGTCCATGAACCAGTAATGGTTGGAGGCTACATCTGAGCTACAAGCTGTGCTGTGTGTGGAGCAGGTGGAGTGAGCCCTTGCCCTGGAGGTATGGCCATTGGCAGGAGAAGAAGGAATTTAACAGCTGGAGTCTAAACAGACTCTGTGGAGCTGTCTTGTTCTTTGAGCATCAGTTTCCAT